>CM062813.1:959614609-960814609 GCA_031772625.1 Pinus tabuliformis | reverse complement strand
CGGGACTTATCAATCTTTCCAAGCGTAGCGTTTGATAATCTGTGCTTTAAGGCAGGCATATAGATGACTCTAACACTAAAGCATAGACGTTTAAACCATTTAAGATTTCTCTGCATAATTAGTTATGCAGAGCGATAATAGCGAATTACTACACATTGTCATTCATATCATTGCTACATGCATGATTAAAAGAAAGGCATATCACAAAACATCCAATAGTGGAATGAAATGAAGATTTGATGTTACAGCGCATACATGTATTCAACAATAGCAAAAGATAATAACACAGCAATTCATATAAAAGGAAAGAGGACAGATGCAGATAAAAGTACCATGTAAGCTGCTCAACAATCCATTATGTAAATCGCTATGTCGCAGTCCTTCCTTCAAACCAGAAAGCATTCCAAACAAGAGACAATAGTGCACAAATGCATAAAACAGCCTTCTCGTCAAATAAAGGACTATTGGTCGAGTTTCACAAAAGAATATAGGCTGAAGCACAGTAGTGCAAACTTCAGCCTTTAAGTCTATTACAAAATTTTACGACCCTTTCCAAAACAATGAAAGGGTCTATAAATACTAATCTAATCTAAATATCTAAGAAAAACTGAAAACTATTAAATTGGCATCAATAACTATTTCTCCATATTTCATGGCGATCTGGCAGTCGGCAGTAATGCTTCATTCGGTGGGCTCTTTGCCTTTAAACCTCAACTGACATATCGCCAGCATTGGCTCTACTTCCGGTGGAGTGTTGAGACGCGACATGAGCTGGGCATCATATGTGGCATCCTGAAAGTCGGGGATTAGGCACTTGAGAGCATCTGTTAAACACTTAAGAGCCGACCTTTGAGTGTGCGGTTTGATTAGAAAGAGCCAATATGCGTCGGAGGTTAAAGTTTTTACTCCAGCGATTAACTTTCTCTTTTCCTCCAGACCATGATAACTTGTTTGTTCAATCATGTTTGCCGTGGTTATGCTTCCAGGTGTACACTGAGAGATTATGTTGGCCCAATAGAGTGTATTGTTGACCAAATCAATCATATTGTTGGTAATCATTTTACACCTTGAAGCTTCTCTTTCCGCTTTCATCATCTGAGTGTTCCATTCCGTGAAGAGTATGTCTTTGAATGGCTCATAGATCCTAGGCAAGTTTGCTTCTTTTCCCTCATCAGTATCTTGCCAATCAAGATATGAGGTTATGGTTTCTTCGGTCTGATCTAGCTCATTTCTGGCTTTTTCAATTTGCTGACATACTGCTGTAGATACTTCACATAATGGCTCAGCCTCAGTTAGTTGTTGGCACAAGAGTCTAACCTGAGAGATTAATGCATTATTTATTCGAGCTGCCTCTGCTCTGAAATCTTCGACTTTCTTAGTGCCCTTGACATCTTCGAGCTGTGCTAATAGTTGAGCGATTTGCTCATCCTTTGACTTCATCATTAGCTCGTTTGTTGCTCTCAATTGTGCCAATGCCTCTGTTAATTCTTTCCACTTGTGGATTGAGCTCTGATCAATCCTCTGTTTTTCAGTCTGCAGTTGCTGGGTTAATACATTGTTTGCTTGCTGTTGCGCCAGCAACTGCTCTTCTACCTGTGCTGCCTTGTTTCGTGCCTCGGCTACTTCTGCTTGCAATGCACAAATTTCCTGGTCCTTAGTCTTTAACAAAAGACTTACCTCTGATGCTTTATCAATAGTCGTTGAAGAATAAGCTCTCGCATACTGCGATAGCTTAGTTAGATCATCAGAGGGGTCCAATTCTTCCTTCCAGACTACATTCCCCATGACTGTCTGCTCAGGAAAGGTGGAAGGTTGATCAAGCCTTCGTCTCTTCCTTGAGCGCTTAACAACTGCTTTGTGCCTAGGACTGTAGAAAACGTCCAGGGGAGGAATATCTTCCACCTGGAGCACAATTTGATTGGAAGGGTCTTTGGTGATTACCTCGAGATCCTTTGAAGTGGGTGGGTCGCTGGTTCCACTTAGAACCTGAGAAGAAGTGGTGTCTGGTGCGTCTTTTGAGCCTTCCTTTCCACTGATAATGGAATCGAATTGATTCCATTGTTTCAGCAATTCAGGATCTATGGAGGTCTGGGATTTACTATTCTCCTTTTCTTGTTCCAACCTCTTTTGCTCCTCCAACTCTTTCTGCTGCTGTTCTTCTAACTCCTTTCTCTATTTCTCTTCTCGCTCTCTTCTTTGCTTATCTGCTAATTCCTTTTTCTGCCTATCTGCCAGTTCTTTCCTTTGTTTTTCTTCTTCTTCCTTCTTCCGCTGTTCCTCCATCTGCTTCTGCTTTCTCTGTTCTTGTTCCTTCTGCTCTTTCTGCTGGTTATCCATTTTCTCCTTTCTCTGCCTCTCTGCCTGCTGCTTCTCTTGCCTTTCCGCCTGTTGTTTATTTTGTTCTTTATTTATAACAGGAGGTTGGCTTGCCTGTTTCTGACCGGGCTCGCTTGAGGAGGACGCTGAGGTTAATGACGATAAATCCAGAGGCAGAGTTTGCAACCTCTACTCTCTGAGTTTATTGAACTCAGTTAAATTCTCATCATTGTATCTCATCTTGGCAAGCTACTTGGTTTGGCTGATTGAATCGGCATCTCTGAACAGGTCATCAAACTCATCCTCTTGATGGTCAATCTTAGTCAGTTTGGCCTGTTCTGGGGCATTGTAGGCAGTTTTATGTGGATCATAGAGTCTGGCTGGCATAGTGGGCAGGGATAAAGCTTGCATCTTTATAGCCTCCTTTTCTGCATGCTGAAGATTATGCAGAGTAAAAACACCCATCCTTAAGGGAAAAGAGGGCCAGCCCCTCTTCTTCTCTTTCTTGAGTGTTTGGGTTACACTCTCAGCCATAATTTGGTAGGATATCTCTCGGGCTAACAGTTTGTCTGGAACATATAGAGGGAGAACATGCGGTTTGGCTTGGCTTCCATAAACCCTAATATAGGTAAAGTGCTCTTCTCCAAACCATCCTGCTACAGCTGGTAAGTCAAAGGAACCGAGATAGGAGATTTTGGGAATAGGCCGATCAAAAATGGAATAATGAATGGGAACCATAAAACCATTGCAAATTTGATACAAATGGTCCTTGTAAGAGGACTTCCACAATTTCTGATGATACAAATGAATGGGCGAAGGGTCTTGGGTGGTCCATCTCCAACCGAGGATGGGAAACTCAGAGTTAAAACACAATGTATCCATAATGTAGGCACTATAATAAAATGGGGGGATTTTCCTTTCGGTGACTACAGATTTAGCTCTAAAATCCCGAACAGCTATAGTCAATTTATCAGAAAGAATGGTGGCCCAATCCATGATAAAACTATTAACAACTGCTTCCATTAGGGGAACCATTTCTATATCAAAATTGGCAGAATCATGTAATCCCCATAGCCTACACATCATAATTCCCGCATAGCAATAGGGAGAAGCCAACGAATCGACGGAGTACTTACCCGAGCTTTCGTGCTTGTGTTTGGCTGGGTTCTGCCTCCAATCCCAAATGGGCTCAGATGGTACTTCATTTTCAGCTGCAAACTTCTCCACGAAGTCTTTGTTGTAGATTTTCTCTGGCTCAGGCAAATGATACATTTCCCTTAGGTGCTCTGGCTTGAACGACCCGAAAATCCGTCCGTCTCTTGTGTGGAACGTTCTGTCAATGATTGGAATTTCCTCAATTGCCCATCGCACTACATCAGTGTAGGGAAGGACTTGTTCTCTGGCGGCTATTCTGTGAAGAAAGGAATCGGCCAACTCTTTGAGAGTTGCATCGGACTTTTTGAGTGGGTCCGCAGTAGCCACTGTCCCTGAAACTTTTGGTTGCTCAGCTTCTAGTAAATTATATGTGCCCTGCCATGTAGTCTTGTTAAGACCAGTGCATGTAGTGTTTGAAACGAGGCCTTTCTTGCTATTTGCAGCAGCTTGACCTGCTACGGGTGTAACAGTAGAGCCCGTAGCCCTCTTGGATCTTTTTCCCATCATGCTTAAGCTTCTTTCAAAAGCCGAATCCTACACAATTGCAAGAGAAATCGTAACAACATAATAGCAATAACGCTTCACGGTGCGATAGATATATCATTTGAAGCGTGCCAAGATTAATTTTCAAAAGTGGCTGCGGATCCAATCGTTAAGAGGATATTGCAGATGCATTAATGGTGATTTTAGGCCTGCTACTCATTAAATTTGATGATTACACCGTTATCCGGGTGAATGACTCACTTAAGCATGCAACAGATATTCTGCCGGTTAAACGCAGGTGTTCATTAATCGAAGGGGAAAAATATTTTAAATACACATGCATCACCTTATCCCTTGCATTAACGGCTTTTTGGGATTCGCGTTTTGTCAACCGGATATGAATTAAAGCTTTAAGTGATGGCTTTTAAGACTGCCGACCACCGATGAGCGATATCGCATCGCTTCGGGGAATAGGTGCTGCACAATTATCACCAAATGATCGTGCCGACAGCCGATAAGTGAAATCGCATCGGGCTAGCGCATGGAAACAGAAGTAGATGCATATAAAATGGTTTGAGGTTACCGATTGCGATATCACATCGCATCGGGGGTAGGAACCAGGTGCCTCACCGAAGTGCGTGGAATTCTGCCGACGGCCGATAGCGATATCGCATCGGGTCGGGGTCTAAATCATAAAGTGGTTTCACATGAGGTATCGTCGATAACCGATCGCCGATATCGCGTCGCGTCGGGACATGAGTTATGAGCCATTAGTGGTGTGCATGTAACATTGCCGATCGCCGATAGCGATATCGCATCGGCAGAGACCAAAATGCCATTTGAATGCATCTCTCATGTTGTTGCGATATGCGACCTTGCGATCGCTTTATCGCAATAACAAAAGATTATTTATTATTTGAAACATTGATGTCCCAAAAAGGCTTAAATACATGAAAACTCGTTTGATTATCCGGCCTTTTTGAACATACAAGTATTGATGCCAAAATTTTAAAAGGGACCCATTCCATATGTTAATTTTTTTTGAAAAATAAGAATGATATGAAATGGGGGGTTGTTGTAGGGCACAACAGATTATAGCTCGAAAATCCATCCATAAACTAATAAATTTCATAGCCAGCATAGTCATCAACAATCTAGTCAATAAACAAGTTTGGATAATTTTCCTTTGGACATGCATGATTTATATCCTGATTGGTGCCCGGCTTCTTCATGACAAGAACTACATTTGACACCTAGTCAATTAAAGAAATTGGGTATATGAAACCAAATCAAAGAAGCTATGCAATTTCCACCTTAATACCAGCAACCTTCTTGGGATGGACTAGATGGAGGCTCTGCCAGTCTAGTTTAGTATCATGATACATCTTAATTCCATGCACAACTATATTTGGGTTGATACCTGGCATGTCTTCGTAGGTATATGTTGATGGTGATGGAACTGCCAACATGAGGGGATCTCCCCAATATCAAGTCCCAACTAGACCTCACACCATTTGGTGTAGGAGTCCCATTCAATATGATGGTTTGGTTTCCATTATCTTAAATATATGCCTTACCTCTTTCTTGTCAGCACCGAAGAGCGGTCTGCTTTGTCTTTGAATGCTAAGGTTCACGTGCCTGGTCAGTGCTAGTGTTACTTGTTTCAAGGATGTTTCACGCAGAGAGAGGGGATGGGAGTGAGTATCAAGTCAGAAGGGAGGAAGTTCCAACTCTGTCAGAGACACACAACACAACGGGACATGCACATCTTCCTAAGGAGCAATCCAAACAGATGCGATAGTCACAACACACAAGGGCAGGTAGCACGTATAACACCCAGAGGGATAGTCCGTGGGAGTGCAACAGTCGTTATAACAGGTTTACGTGAAAGGTTCTGTCTGATGTCTGGGGAGGTAACCAACACGCGCAGGACAACACTAACAAGTTATACAACACATTTTCATAAATATGTGTATTAGAACAATTGAATGAGTTCAAATTTTTAACACAGGTTAAAGAAACATGTATTAGAAGTGTTCGAGATAAATCTTACAAAAAGTTACAACAGATGCGTGAAAACGTGTTGGCCTGTTAGCAGGCTTTTGAATTAAGTGAAAGTTCCAAGACACATTGGTAAACCATTACATCACTAACCCCATGGGCAGGGAATTGGAGCCTCTACTCACTCCTCAAATAAAAGATTACAGACTCTCAAGGCTATGTGGTAGGAGCCAAGGTGAGAAGTATTTTGCATGTACAAATGAGGGCTATTTATAGCCAAGGGTAAAACTGACCCTTGTGACTATTCGACCTCCCTCATGACCGTGTGACTTTCATGACTTTTCAACTTTACATGGCTCTTCAGATTACAGGTGGGTATCTTAGACTTCCACGTTAACTTACATTAATTGACACAATATGGCCCATAGTAGTGATATGGCCAACATGACTCATGATACGACTTGACATGAAAGTGTTGGTAAGTTCATGCTACTACTAGTGTGCATGTCGAGCTATAGTGCTACTGAGTGATGGATGTCCCCATGGTGTATCACAGATTCACCTTCGCATGGAAAGGTGTGCGGAGTATTCGATGGTCATTGGGTTCGCTTGATATTGAGTTTGTACATTTCTCCTTGCTTGTACTTTGGCATGCTTGACATGTTCATCCTTTCGCAAAAATTGCACATTCGTTCGTTCATCCATCCGTGAACACATCTTCGCATGTTAATTCATCCATCCATCCAAACACATCTCCTTGCATGGATAATTTCTTCCTCTATTCACAAACACATCCTTTTGCATGTACTCTCCTTGTTCATCCCATCTATCATTGCATCATGTCTATTCATGTACATGTATCTGCAATCACTCATGATGAGATGACATCAAATCCATAAACCTCATAGTCTACCATGATGCATGCTCGTTCTCAGATGTAGGTGAGCAGGAGAGAGGAAAAGGTTGCCCAACCATGCGAGGTAAGTTTCGAGCTCGGATGCAGGATCTAGGCCCTACTGGTAAAGATTTTGCAGAAGTCACTGGGAGGCAGAGACATGCAATCTAGATCAGTAGTGACTATCCGAAGGATCTGGCTTGACTGGAGGATGAATCTATGCAATTTCTGGAGGGAACAAGTGTGGGCTACAAGAAGGCCTAGCAGGGAAATATGTACAATTTCTTTGAATGGGCAGCGAGAGCTTGGCAGCAAAAACTGCATAGTTCTTGGAGGGAGCTGGCAGTGGGCTACGGGAGCTACTGGCAAGAAAAATTGCGCAATTGCAGGGAGGCTGGCTTGCTGACCACCTCTACATAGTTTCTGAGCTGAGCGGATTGCTGGGCTGCAGAGGGCTTGCTCATGAAATTTGCACAATTTTCTGGGTGAGTAGTTGGTCGGCTTACTGGTGATTGGCTGGGAAAGCTGCACAATTTTCTGAGGGAGGCAGGGATGGGCATTGGGTGTTTATCTAGCCTCTCTGAGCAATTTTCTCAGTCAGAAAAGTAGGCATGGTCAATAGCCTCTATGCAATTTTTGAGGGGAGTCAGTGTTGGGCTGACGATGTAGTCAAACTCTTTATTTGACTAGTAGGAGGGTTGATTAATGAGCTTGCAGGCAGTGCAACTTGAAATGGCCTGGTGGGTGATTCTGTGCTATTATGGTAACAGTGGATCGATTCGATGATGGAGTGATGGTCCGACTATGAGAGGGTGATTTGGTCATCATAATTTTAAGAAAAATGACTAAGTGTGTGATCAAATGAAATGGTGAATATGTGACGTTTCAAACAAACACTCACGTGACTTGATGACAAGATGCCTCAAAACATGAAGACACACATGATCAACATGTCTAACTGACGGTCTGAGCGACATGTGTGAAGGTTGTGACCAATCATTGGAAAACCACGATGAAACTTGCGTGAAAGTTCATACGAATCCATGTGGGAATGCGACGGATGTTTACCTAATGAACACGACATGTACACACGATGTGGAGACCTTGTGCATGATGAAAACATGGTTGCAAGCGAGACATTGATATCAACATACAAAATCTGTTTGTTGAACGATCAAGTAAGGTGGGTGAAAAGACTCACACGAGATCATGGGGTGAACCCAAGTGCATGCAAACATCAAGTAAAACTCTCAAAGCAGGCTCTGAAATTGGATGCGGGCCCAAACTTTGGAGGGTGTTGCAGCCACTGCAACACTTGGAAACACATTGGTAGAACTCCAGCTTCTCTTTCCTGGTTGATTGATAGCGCAAGGCCTTGGTATTTCGGGGAGTTTGAATCACTATGCAGGTTAATTTGGTTTCTGTACTTACCCCATGGAGAGACACAGATCACCATTTTCCAACTTAGTTAAACACAACAAAAGTTTCAGATTGATCGCAGTGTTTCAAAATCGGGGAGGGTAGTTTGGCTCAGGAGTTGAAAATTTTCAGAGTACAAATCTATGGTGTTTCTCTGCTTCTAGTAGGCCTGGACAGTACCTGATAGCGTCATGTGGGAACACATTCATTGCTCCACTGCAAGCGATCTTGGTCAGTACCCCGGTGTAGTTGCATGCTTCACCTCTCTATGTAGGAATCCTTTCTCTTCTTTTCTCTTTTTATTTTTTTCAAGAGGACTATGCATTGGCACTTATCTGTTTTTGGGTTGAAGATGGATCCCAACTTATTGAGATAAGTAGAGGTTGTTCCTTTAGAGAAGCATATAAGATCTCTGACATAGGTTTTCTCATTTAGATATTCCCCTTCTCCATTTCTACTATTTGGAGAAGCTTGAATACACAGAGCAAAAGGCTTAGTACATACATGGGGTTTCCCAGTGAGGACACTGGTTCATGGTTGGACAGAATTTCCCCTTGCGAATGGCTCATATTTTCCATCAAGACTTCATCGACCAAAGGTTAAAACTAAGCATAGAGAATATGGACACAAGACTGTCCAAGTGTTTCCGTGTCACAAGTCTCTTACATTTCAGCCACATACTCATTCAAAGCCCATAACTTAGTAGATGGCAACACTTATTTCTGGAAAAAAAAAATAGCAAGGTATCAATCAGATAAACCAAGATGAAACAAAAATAGTAAGCAAAGCAAACAAGGAAAAATCAAAACAAGTGACAGGCTCACAAAATAAACCAAGTTAGCACACAAAAAACATGCAAACCACAAAGTGAAGATAAGTGAAAAAGAAAACACTACTCCTACTCCTACGCTAAAGGGTTGGGGTTACGTGAAATGAAATTTCTAGTGAAGCCACCATAAGTGTACCTAACTTGCAACCACAACGATACGAACGATTAAAACAGATAAAAAATAGTGTGGAATAGAAAACGAAAAAACTTAACAAACTTACACATGAGAGAGAAGGTCTCACCTGTGGGTGGAAGAATGTGTCACAACAACCGAACACACATGCTTACCTCTTTTGTGACTACATTTTTTCAACAAACCTCAGAGGCCTCTTACGAGTGTGTGTTGTTCTGCACCAAGTTTCTTAGCGAGTGTGAGGAAGGAGTGAAGCTTATTACTTGCAAGATAACTAACCAAGTAAGATTTTTCTAGCCACTCAACGATTGGATCATAAAAAAATTTATGGTTGTTTTGAAAGATTCGTGATGTTTGAGAAGATGGATTCCTTATTTGAGAGAGGGAATCGTGATGGGAATCTGATATGGATAGATAGATATGGTCATTATCGTCGGTCATGTTAAGGCAATGAGGGCCTGCCATAGCCATCAGCGCAGGCCAAAGTGCCTCACTTGCTTGACATAATTCTAAGAATAAATATGTTACACGGTGAAGATCATAGTGTGCAAAGTGAATGTCATTAGATGTAATGTTGGGAAAATGATAAACTGCATGACAGCCAACCAAGTTAGAGGAAAAATCAGACCAGTCGGTCGAGATGCCAGATTCCCATTTTATCATGAACAAAGAAAATTTTTGAACAATCATGCAAATGATATGAATGAGGGAACCAAGTTCATTGTGCACTAGACATGATAGAACTCCCACCTGCAACTACTGAAAAAGAGCGCAGGCATCATAGCCATCATAGAAATGTAGAAAGGATGCCATCACTGTGAATGTGTGAAACCAATTGACGTGTGGTGAAATGAGATTAACTTGATTCATGCGATAGGTTGTGCGCTCATGATCACACATGAAGATTGTTGGTGTGATGAGTGGGTAGATTTGATGTGACAAATTTGCAGAAAGACAAAGGAGCTAATTACGAGAGAGAACATCCGATAACTATGACTCTAGATAAAGATATTCTTTGAGATGATCAACTTCACTACGCCATGATTGCATGAGGGACAGAAACTCCCAACTCGAATTCGATGTAAGAGAGGTGCATGGAGATTAACATGTTGTAACGGACTCATGGATTCGACCATTAGCGAAAATCTGAAATTTTGAAATATCACACCTAGAATAGTAAATATTCTTTACATGGGGATCCACGTTGAGTGCAACCATGTAGATAGACAGATTGTGTGTGAGAAAAGATATCTTATTTGGTTCGAAGGGCTTACCAAAGTCGCAAGGGCCTAACATAACCATCAATGGATGTTGAAGTGCCTCGACTCCCTAGCATGTCCCAGAACTTTCCAGAATTGAAAATTTTCATTTTGAGATGTGAACCAAATCATGCATGGATTGAGCATGTTTGTTGCTACTGATTTCAAAACTTCTCTTAGGATGACATCCATCTTCATCACAGGCTTCATCAAAACTTTCTACAAGCTGGCTTGACAAGCAGTCTTCACACAACACACAAGATGATCATGAGTGGGAAGAGTCCTTGTGTTGAGACTATTTTCATCATGGACAAACTCATTTCCTTGTGTCGATCGAGGAGATAACTCATAAGATGAAGAACCAAGAGAACATGGAGTATCTCTGATGCATGTTGATGCACTATGAATGATAGGACACAAAAGCAAGTGAGGTGCAAATGAAGCTTCGATATGAATGTTTGATTTGACCGGTGGGTATTCCAGATCTGAGTTAGAGTGTACATGACATGACAGTAGATCATATGATGTGCTTGGGTGCTCATCACAACATATGGAAGCGTGGGAGTGATGACAGAACAAGACTAGAGGTTGATCGAAAGAATTGATTGTGCATAATGTTTCACCAAGATTTTCGGATCGGGAATTTATCAGGAATTGAAGCTCAATCTTTTGAGAGGAATTGATTGTGTATTCACCGTCCTGCTCCTCCGCTTGTATGATGAGAATGACTGCACATGACTGCAACTTGAGCCATCAACTCGTGAATCAAGAGAGTTTGCACAACTATCTTGTCAAGTAGATCACTCAAGTGAGTCATGGTGTAAGGAGTCATGACTTGTAGATGATGGAGGATGGCAGAGATGCATATTAGACTCAAGACATGGGTTATAAATGGTGATGTCCCCTTGCGGAATGGAGGGATGAGTTTTGGCCATAGGCTTTCTTAACCATTCAGGAATATCCTTCATTGGGGTGGGAGACACACAAGCAGATGGGTTGGGAACATGCTGTGTAGATTCTTCATCTTTACAACCACTGCGAGGGGGTACATGTTGCATAGATTTCTCAGCTTTGCAACTACTGCAAGGAGGTACTCGCTGCGCAGATTTCTTAACTTTGCAGTCACTATGAGGGGGAACCCTCTTTGAGACATGAGTTATCTCATGATCCAAAAGAGTCAAGGAAGAAGGGAAATTAGGAGGTTCACCATTTCGGGAGACATGAACCAAGCTTTTTAGGTCTTCGCTCATGAATTCAATGTCCACAAACTGTTCAGGAATTTCATGACAGAGGTGAAGGAAGTGGGTAGCAAAGTCCTCAATTGATTTTCCAGGCTTCATTCTTAAATGAGAGATTCTTTCATGGAAATCTTGGTGGTTACACTCTTCGAAGGCTTGATGGAGCTCCTTGAGGAAAGTGAGAAGGGAATGACCGGAAGCAGGTGGTAGGGTATGACATCCACCATTAGCATGACCTTCAAGGGTGAGGGGGAATAGTATGCAAACAAGCTCATCACTATTGATTTCGTTAGATTCACAGAAATAAAGAAAATCATAAATGTGCTCAGTTACGGATGTTCAATCCTCACCGTCAAATTTAACAAGGAAAAGTGATTGAGAATCTCATCGGGGATTGATATATGATTAAGGGAGAAATCAGAGAAACACACCAGGAGCACGAATTGTGTATGATTCATTGGGTAAGAGATCCAACCTAGATGTACGGTCTCTTCTTATCATTTGGCCCTCCTTCTAGCGCCAAAATGTTGACATTGTTGAAACTGCAAACATCAGAGGATCTCCCCAGTATGAAGTCCCAACTAGACCTCACATCATTTGGTGTAGGAGTCCCAACTAGACCTCACATCATTTGGTGTAGGAGTCCCATCTAGTATGATGGTCTAGTTGCCATTATCTTAAAGATATGCCTTAGCTCTTTCTTTTCAGCATGTGAGAGTGGTCTGCTTTGTCTTTGAATGGTAAGGTTCGCATGCCTCATGAGTGCTAGTGTTACTTCTGTCAAGTATATTTCACCGTAGAGAGAGGGGCTGGGAGTGAGTCTCAAGTTGGAAGGGAGGAAGTCCCAACTATGTCAGAGACACACAACACAACAAGACATTAGCATCTTTCAGAGGAGAAATTCACATGGATGTGGCAGTCACTACACATAAGGGAAGGTGGCACGTACAACACCCATCGGGATAGTCCACGCGAGTGCGACGATCGTTATAATAGGTTTACATGAAAGGTTTTCTCTGATGTCCAAGGAGGTAATCAACATGGGAAGGACATTGTTAACCACCTATACAATACATTTTCATAAATATATGTATTAGAACAAATGAATGAGTTCAATTGTTTAACAAAGATTAAATCAACATGTATTACAAGTGTTCGAGATAAATGTTACAAAGAGTTACAAAACATGTGCAAAAACGTGTTGGCCTATTAGTAGGCTTCTTAATTAAGCGAAAGTTACAAGACACATTGGTACAACATTACATCACTAATGTCGTAGGAGAGGCATTGGAGCCATTTCTCACTCCAAAAAGAACATATTACAAACTCTCAAGGATATGTGGGAGGCGCCAAGGTGAAAAGTATTTTGCATGTACAAATGAGGGTTATTTATAGCCAAGGGTAAAACTAACCCTTGTTATTGTTTGAATACCTATTGTTGGGAAAAGTATCCATTCGGAATGCCCCTATCCCACTCTAAGGCGTGATAGTGCCTTAGCAACAAACAAGGAAAACTATTTTCGTATTCTTCTTTATGAAATGTAAATAGAGAAGAAGGATGTAACTAACCGGTGTCTTCCGCTAGTTTGTCGATCCAATCACTCTCTCCTTTGTTCGCTTCCTGCTGCTTGCTCCTTCACTAGTCCAGCTTCACCAGGTTCCTGCAAGATCACAAGAGAGGAAAACTACACAAAGGACATAGATTTACGTTCATAACTAGTTTAGGATCAGATATAAACTAAATATGCAAATATAACAAAGCATCATTGATATACAAGCATATAGGAGAAACTCAAATAGTTTTATTGATAAGATAAAAAAGTCCAAGAGGAGATACAACTAAGTGAGTCCCGATCCAGCATCTACCTCCCAGCAAAGGAATCCCTTCCTCTCCTCCAACAAAGCATAAATCACCCAATGTACTAATCTCAATCTCAAACCAACAGCAATTCTCTGCAAAGTACAAAATTCCAGCCCCCTAGACCTCTGGGTGAGAGATCCATATATAGATGTAAGGATAGAGGATGAGTCAGCTTATGTTTTGACTTGTGGCTTCTCTCTGTCAGTTCTTGCTTCCACTTGGAGGTTGAGAGCCTCTTACTCATCACTAGTCGAATTCATTGAGGCAAGTGTCATTGTAGAAGATTCTGGAAGCTTCCAGTGTCTGTACACCTCGCGGAATGATACTGCCATTTGGCATTCCTCGCTCAGCGCACCCTGGTAGTGCATTTAGGTGCGTTACAACACACCTAGCTAGTGTACTGGGGTGCATTGCAACGCAGGCAACTAGTAGAGCATCTGAATTGATCCTGAATTGATTGTTTCTGAGTGGTTTTTGGTGGAGAACTTCTGGGAGAAGCTGTCATTGGTTGACCTTGTTCCTTTAGGGGCAGGAACAAATATTTTAGGGACTTTGGATCCCTTGGATTATGGACATTTCATGCTCAATGCTGTAAGGCACAAAAATGTCTATAACAGTTGCCCCCTAAAGTATGAGGCCGTTTATCGGGTGAAATGCTTTATTAGGAGGATCCGAAGTTCTTTCAATGGTGGGAGGAGACCTGTAATAAGATACAATACAATACATTATTTTTTATACTGTTTTCATGATCTAGCTGAGGCGGGCATCCCCATGCTCAGCTTTATAAATTCATTTTTTTGTACCTAGAACAGACAATCGTCTGATGGTAGACTGGTTATTTTGATGAAATCATCATCCTTTTGGTAGGATGATTATCTGTGCTGCAATGCTGTACATGTCAATGTCTTTATTTTTTCTGAATATATATCGCAGCCTAGATGGATGAAACTAGATCCGGGGTCTTCAATCTCGTCCGATCTTCACTCTAAGTATAAGTCGATCCATGTGAGAAATGTTTTGAAGTCGAACATGGAAAGACATCGCTTGATTACCAGTCAATGATGTAAACTGTTAACAAGCGCGAGAGGAATCACCGATAATGATAATGACCCTCAAGGTACTGCAGTACAATTCACGTGGTATGAATAAAGGACTTGGCGTCGAACACCACGCAAAATCTTTCGGTCGAAGGTCATTGATGTATACCTGTCGCCGGAAGTGAGAAACTTTCCATTGAGGCATGCAAGCTTCAAAGTACTGAAGGGGGTGTTCCTAGATCAACTTCTTGGATAATGAGCTGATGTCAACAAGAAATGATCCGTCAAAGGAGGGCCTTAATGTATCCCACATCAGTGACACGGAACGGAGCAAATGATTTTGATGGAGGTGAAAACGATCTGATGATATATGGTTCAGGGTGGCGGTCATGAAAGAATGAAGGATAATGTATGGTAGTGGATGGGACACGGTTGACTTCTCTGGATGACTTCTCTTGAACATATCGGCGACACTTGTGTGATGGATTGGTAGCATTTACCCCAAAGGTGGATGGTATGGCGAGACCATGGTGATGTGATCGGTGAATGAAACAACCCAACCCGACTCAGGCACGAAGTGGAAGTCTCATGTTCAAGAGCGACTTGCTACCAATAAAAGTTCTTTGAGTTTCTTCCCAATTTTTCCCCAGTCATTTCTGACCAGTACCTCTTTATTTTTGTCAAGCTTGAGGAGGATAACATATGCTTGTTCTATAATTTGCCCTTCGGGCAAACCCATCGCTATGTTTTAACGAGCCTAGCGATAGTGAAACTCGTTCTCGTCTAAAGACAAGTTTGTCGCTATTAATGTTTTTAACGAGTTTAACGACAAAGATAACTCGGTCCTTTTCATTTTTAGAGAGTCTGAAAAGGAACGTAAAGGTAACTCTGGAAGTCCTTTTTCCTCATCTAATCCCTTAAGTCCGAAAAAGTATAAAACAATACAAAATGGATGAATTTTCGATAGTTTTAACGAGCCGAACAAAACAAGCGCTCGATCTTTTTGTGCAATAATCCCTCAGGTCCAAAAAAGATTAAAATCTAGAGGAGGGATAGCACTTCCGGTCGCTTTAACGAGCTGGAAGGCCAAAACTCGGCAATCTTTTCATATTTTACGAGTCAGATGAAAAGAGCTTAAAGAAGACTCGTCTTTTGAGGAACGAGTGATAAGATGGGTCGCAACTGATTCCAACTAAGGGTTGGAATTTTCCAATCACGGCAGTGTCACAAGGATGGCTAGTGAAATCACTCTTCGTAGATGTTCCTCAAAATGGGTAAACAATCAAATGGAGGTGAATGATCGGCCAATGGAAAAGTGGAGGTGACGGTGCAAACACGAAGAAGGCTTTAATGGCTGATAAATTTACATTCACGGTGGTTATTTACCAGAGGATAGTTCATTTTTTAACGAGCTTAAATGTGGGTTGAAACACTTGCTCGATCTTATGTTTATTTTTTAACGAGCATGAACTATGTACTAAAACTGCTCGATTAATCTAGTCATATGATGAGAATGTCTCATATAAAAATGGCAAATTTTAGATTTTTCCCCACATCCTTTCTTTATGCAAGTTAGGAAACGACTAACCCAAAAAACAGATAAATAACCGCTCTTCGCTTGCACTCCAAAAGGTTTGCATGCCCCCAGGTATAAAGTACGATTTCAAGGTTACCCCTACTTCATTTCCATCAAAACATTTGTTTTACCGAGAGAGGCATACCTCTTTTAGGTTACCCAAAGATTGTTCCATTAATCTTTCAAACAAAACATTTTTTTGGCGATGTCTACCGAGATAAACAAAGGTGAGCGACGATGCCCACCAACTCACATAACTTTGACAAAAGAATCTTATTCTAGAATAACCCCTATCTCAATCACGGATGGGGTACAGACTAGTCATATTCTCCCGCGGAAACCTACCCTATACCCAAAGTTTTCCTGCCGAAGCAGACTAGGACGCATGCACCCTGGGTTCCAATCATATCCTTCCGAATTACTCGCGCTCATCGAGAGGACGGACCGTGGGTTGAGACATTTCTTGCTTGAAGAGACCATTTAGGGGTGGTATATGACTATTTTTGATGCGCGATCCGGGAAATGAAAGCTGGTCCACGAGCTTGACCACTCTTCCTTCGTGGGGAAAACACATTACTCTAAAGAGTGAGGAGACGATGGCTCCCATGCAATAAATATAGTCTCGTCCAAGGAGTAGGTTATAATCCAAGGGTCCTTTAACGACCATCACGTTCATTTGAACGGTCTTCCCTTTCAATGTTATAGGCACATTGAGGAGGATCCCTAAAGGTCGACTGGTTCCTTTATCGAAGCCTGTCAGATTTCTCATCTCAGGCAAAAGCGATGGCAAACCAAGCGCTTTCCAAGAAATAGAGGAAAGGATACTCACAGATGCCCCCTCATCAATGATGGTGCCAGCCATGACCATTCTGTATATTTGAACAATAATTCAGAATGGTATGCTTGCTGGCAAACGGGGTCTGCCTAGTTGGTTCCAGTCGAAGGACACAACTAGGTTGCTTGGTGGTGGGACCGAATAGACAGCCAGATATCGCTCTGACGAACTTCCTTCCTGCGATAAAGGAATTGGTGGATTGTCCCCGTGTTCGTCGGAGTCTGTGTTGATGAAAAGAATCTGGATGGTGTCATCCTTATCCTCTTTCGTGACTGTATCATTCGAAGATAAAACCTCTGAAGGCAAGACCGGGTCGACTGTCGCCTCGACCTTTTGACTTTCGTCTGGTATGGATTCAGTTGGTTTATCCTCAATGATAGATGCTTCAGCTAACCACTTGAGCGGGCCAGCTGGATTCTCAACTAACGAAGGACTTGGCAAGAGTTTTTTATATCCAGGAGGAAGTCGTAACGGTGAAACCGGACGATCTTCCAAGACTCTTTTAGCCTCGTCTAAGAAGGGACAATGATGGAGGGCATGGTTGCCTTCACACAGTCTACAGGGAGGTCTAGCCCTCCCTTTTCATCCTGGAACTTCACTTTCGCTAGTTGACGGTGTACTTTCGACATGGCTATCAGAGGTTGATGACACCGGATTGTGCAAACGGGGAGACCAGTCCCTTAGTATCCGAGGGATGCAAGGACAATCTCTGTGAAAGTGGTCTCCCTTGCAGATGACACATGGCGATTTAGGCCTAGTCAGTGCTGTGTGTGGATTTTCATTAGACGCCACTTGTTTTCCCTTATTTTCCTTTGGCTCCTTCTTCTTTTTCTCTTTCTTGTTCTTTTCCTTCTTCTCCTTAGGAACTTGGTTTATAGCTTTACCAGTCCCGTCACACGAAGAGGAGGGAAGAGAGGAAGAATTAGAGGAAGTAGAAGGTTGGTGGGAAATTTTGGACTCGTCTAATTGTTGATTCGACTGTTCAGGAATAGTGGTGTTCTGAACGACATTGGTTGAGAAGAGCCAGACCGGCAGGCCAATTGTCAGTCTTGGAAGCGACAATGTGGCCATATGGGGTGCACCAACATCTCCCCAAGAGGAGAAGGGACTAGGATTTCCACCAAGGGGAATTCCTTGGTTGGTCAGCTCCATTTTCTCAACCTAAAGATCAACGCAGGAAAAAGGGTATGATTATTCCATTTAAAATAAATTTTAACAACGCTTAGACACAACTTGCTTTTTCAATTTTGAAGAGTCGAGAAAAAGCAAAATATGACTCTAGTCTCCTTCGATTTTTAATGAGCCTGAAGTGACAAGTGCTCATATGGACCTTTTCCGTTAAGGAGTCTGAAAAGGAACGAAAGGGACTGCTCTGGAGTTCTAGGTAGAGGGTGTGCCAAACTTTTCGCAAAACCGCAGAATACTTTTTAAGGTACGGGCGGTCAATCTTCCCGAATGCTGTGTCCAGTGCATTGCGATCAGTAGGGTGGCCGACACGGCTTCCTATGGATAAAGGTTTTATGCCTATAGGGGTCTCCCAATATATACTCGACGGTACGTGGGAGAACAATCCGTACTGGCACTTATCGTCTCTCAGGAGGAATCACCCAACCATCAGTGAGGCGACCAGTGACCAGGTTTTACGACGCCGGAACACGTCTCTAGCCTAGACCTCTATGTTGTGCGTTAAGTTACAAAGCATTGTTAAGTTCATTCAATTTATTTTAGGTTGATCTTTCTTAGAAGTTTGCCTTTTTGGATCACCACGAGATGTATGATACAATTCCTAAATGCAGTCTAAAGATGATAAGCAAGCTTTTATATCTTTTCAACATTGAAAATCCTAGCTACAATGGGAAAAGAAAGACACAATCTTTTCTCAAAGAGCATAGAGCACACTGTAAATGCACTTTTTCCTAAATCAATCCATACATACTGTCAAAATGAAAATGCACATATGCATGTATTTGTTTTCACTTTCTTAATATTGATGCCTAAAAAGAAAGTTGTTGTACAAATTTGAATTCGATTTCAAGTGAAAAACACAAACAAGCTTCTTTTTGAAATCAAAAAGACGATTACGACACTTTATGATTTTGAAGTAAACACTTGTTTCGACACTAGAAATTCACAAATTCAAACCAAAAGACAAAAGTAAAAGCGTAATCAACTGTCAACAACAAACAAACTTACTCCTAAGATCAAAACGACACTTACGACAGGTCTAGATCTAAGGGCGACAGTATGACTAGTTCACTTTTGTAATGGGAAACTGCAAATTATGTAACAAATACACAAAAACAAATACAGTTTCTTTTATACAACTGAGGTGGAATTGAGGCAAAGAAAAGGGGTTTCAGATAGGTACACACACTGATAACAGGCTACAAAAATCAGAGAGAAAACTGAGCAAAAAGAAGCAGAGAACCACAGCTGTACAAGGCAAAGGCTGATCAGCGCACCCCCAGCACAGAGAGACTGAACTTCAGCGCAGGTAGCCTTCTCGGGACCTGCGTTGAAATGCAGAACCTCTTCACAGAGTCTACGCTGAAGCAGAAATGAGAATTGTCTCTGGGTTCTGGGTCACGGTTTGCAGTTTAATCTACGGTTTTCGGCCGGATAAAAGCTATCAATTAGGTACAATTAGAGGGATGATTTAAAGGAGGACTAAGATCTATCACAAAGGGTTGTTAGAGCATTTTTGGATCAGCTGTTCAAATCATAAATAGGCCCAGTGAATGGACTAGAGTAGCAGATCTCTACTTTGCATTTGTAAATGGCAAATGCAGTTCGATTCGGCACTCTTGAGTTTATGAGATGAGCAACAATAGAAACACAAATAAACTAACAAGATACGATCCCCAGCGGAGTCGCCAATTTGTTGTTGGGAAAAGTATCCATTTGGAATGCCCCTATCCCACTCTAAGGCATGATAGTGCCTTAGCAACAAACAAGGAAAACTATTTTCGTATTCTTCTTTATGAAATGTAAATAGAGAAGAAGGATGTAACTAACCGGTGTCTTCCGCTAGTTTGTCGATCCAATCACTCTCTCCTTTTTTCGCTTCCTGCTGCTTGCTCCTTCACTGGTCCAGATTCACCAGGTTCCTGCAAGATCACAAGAGAGGAAAACTACACAAAGGACATATATTTACATTCATAACTAGTTTAGGATCAGATATAAACTAAATATGCAAATATAACAAAGCATCATTGATATACAAGCATATAGGAGAAACTCAAATAGTTTATTGATATGATAAAAAAGTCCAAGAGGAGATACAACCAAGTGAGTCCCGATCCAGCATCTACCTCCCAGCAAAGGAATCCCTTCCTCTCCTCCAACAAAGCATAAATCACCCAATGTACTAATCTCAATCTCAAACCAACAACAATTCTCTGCAAAGTACAAAATTCCAACCCCCTGGACCTCTGGGTGAGAGATCCATATATAGATGTAAGCAGAGAGGATGAGTCAGCTTATGTTTTGACTTGTGGCTTCTCTCTGTCAGTTCTTGCTTCCACTTGGAGGTTGAGATCCTCTTATTCTCAACCTCCAAAAAGAACATATTACAAACTCTCAAGGATATGTGGGAGGCGCCAAGGTGAAAAGTATTTTGTATGTACAAATGAGGGTTATTTATAGCCGAGGGTAAAACTAATCCTTGTTATTGTTTGACTACCCTCATGATTGTTTGACTTTCATGACTTTTCAAATTTACATGACTATTGAGATTACAAGTGGGTCTCTTGGACTTCCACGTTACATTACATTGTTTGGCACAGTATCGCCCACAGTAGTGATGTGGCCAACATGAATCATGACACGACTCAACATGATAGTGTCGGTACATTCACGTTTGTTTTTGGAGCCATTGCTCACTCCAAAAAGAAAATATTACAAACTCTCAAGGATATGTGGGAGGCGCCAAGGTGAAAAGTATTTTGCATGTACAAATGAGGGTTATTTATAGCCAAGGGTAAAACTAACCCTTGTTATTGTTTGACTACCCTCATGATTGTTTGACTTTCATGACTTTTCAAATTTACATGACTATAGAGATTACAAGTGGGTCTCTTGGACTTCCATGTTACATTACATTGTTTGGCATAGTATCGCCCACAGTAGTGATGTGGCCAACATGACTCATGACACGACTCAACATGACAGTGTCGGTACATTCACGTTGCTATTGGTGTGCATTTCGAGTTGTAGTGACGTTGAGAGATGGATATCCTCATGGTGTGTCATAGCTTTACCTCCACATGGCATGGTGTGTGGAGTCTTCAATGGTGACTGGGTTTGCTTGATGTTGCGTTCCCACATTGCTCCTTTCTTGTACTTTGGCATGCTTGACATGTTTGACCATTTGCAAAAATTGCATGTTCATCTATTCGTCCGTCCACGAACACATCTTCGCATGTTCGTCCATCCTTTCATCTGCAAATACATCTTCGCATGTCATCCATCCACTAACACATCTCCTTGTGTGGATTGTTTTCTCATCTGTTCGTGAACACGTCTTTTGGCTTGTACTCTCCTTGTTCATCCCAGTTGTCATCGCGCCATGTCTATTCATGTACTTGTATCTGCAATCACTCATTGTGATACAAAATCAAATCCATAAACCTCCTAGTATACCATGATCCATGATTGTTTTTAGATGTAGGGGACCGTGAGAGAGGACAAGGTTGCAAAACCGCGTGAGACAAGTTTCGAGCTGGGATGCAGTCTCCCAGCAATTGTTAGAAAATTAAAATTACAGAGCAATGGAAGACATAAAAAATACTATAGAAATATAAACACAGAAAACACATAAAAAAAGGGAGACATAGATATACGTGGTTCAGCCAATTTGGGCTATGTCCATCGAGAAATAGCCAGTCCTTCTGTTAGCTACCTATATCAATAAGTTTCATATTTCATGATTGGCAAAGAAGGTCCAAATATGCTCTGCTTTGGTGATGCAAAGATCCCATATTTCCAAGAGAAAACAAGGTGTGCATATAGCTTGATGTTGACTCAGTTTTGATGGATGGTCCAACAGCTTAATCTGGATCATGCCATGTTTCAATTTTCTGTTTTAGAATAGAGAAAGAAGTCTATCCAAACTGCTTAATCTTGGCAGACCAGCAGCTAGGTAGAGAAGTAAGGTTCCCAACTGTTTAATCTGGGACCTTGGAAGAAATAAGGGTAGCCTTAGATAGAAAATCAAAACGAAAAAATCCAAAGAAAAGAAAAGGAAAATAAGGGTCTGCAAGTCTAAGTGCACCCTCCATGAAGAAACAAAAAATTCTAGGCAAGTAGATGGGTAGGTAGATGGGGTTGCAGAAATGTCATTCCTTTCAATTGAGTGTTTGATAACCTAGTCACAAAGGAATATCAGTGGATTGAGAAGGTTCTCTTCTCCATCATGTGCAGCAAAGCAAAGGAGCATGTCTAACTCCCCTTTTTCCCCTTTCACATTCATTACTAACATCCCTTCATAAGTTGAGATTCATGGAAGAAATTGAGGTCTTATGGTGGTTCTTATTCCTTTAAAAAGCCACATTTCTTGTCTAAAATTCTTTTCATTTTGATCTACTCCCTAAGCTAAGTGGTTTTCAAATAAACGTAGTGATATCACTCCTCATTCACCTTTTCCATCCATATTAACCCCTAACTTCTACTATCTAAATCCCTTATGTTACCCTTGCTCTACTATTATAACACTATGGTGTATAAACCCCAAGCATTGTATAAATATCCCTCCCCTTGGCATTATAGCCATATGTTCACTATCAGGGATTAAATTGACATCTGGTCAGTTTAAGAGCCCTAAGCCTTACCCCTCTTTCCCCTTCAGAAGTCATTTAACCCATTAAACCCTTCATTTGCTAAGAAACCTTGCGATAAACTCCTTTTTACGCCTAACCCACTTCATTTGCAAAATACATATAAAAACCCACTTTTTCCATTTACCCAAAGTCTTAGCGCTATCCGCATTTTTATAAAAAACATTGAAAAAACCATGTAAACCCCCAAATTCCCAAGGTTCCCGCTGGGCGCAAATCTCAAAAGATATATTATTTTAATCCCGCCCACCATCTGTATCGTCCGGCCACCTCAACGATCCGTCGACCGTCGGATCGGGCCCTTTTCATCCGACGGCCCTCGTGCATTTCGGACCGGCCCCGACGTCTGAAAGATACCATCCAAAATTTGTCAGAGGGTGACGTCAGGCCTCTGCCACGCGTCACGCCCAAATCGTATCGGAGGCCCCTCTCACAATTCCGCTTCCGTATGGAAGGCGGTGCGATATGAAACCGCTAACCACTTCCGGTTTCGGTGAACCCGCCTGCCAGCGTCCCTGCCAGCATCCCTGCCAGCGTCACCACCAGCGTCATCGCCGCGTCCGCCTTTGCTCCACCTGTCTACCACCTCACCATCCCCGTGGTCCTCTCTTATGCCGCCATGTCACCTGATGACGTCATCCGACCTTGACCCCACCTGATGACATCATGCTGACGTCACCAAAAAAGGCGCCAATGTTCCAAAAAATCCATATTTTGGCCAAAATTTCGCATTTTTTGCACTTTTTGCAAAAACGACTGTTGTTTTCTCTGCATGTTTTTCACGTCCAAACTCACGCCAACCTGCTGAATTCGACCTGGAGACTGCTGGCGCGCCATTTCCACCTGCATTCGTGACCATTGCTAACAGTTGCCAGGTATTTATCCCTGTAAATCCCTCCTGCGCCTGGTTTTGTCTGTGAATCGCCAAAAATAGCTTAAAACAGTGAAAAAACACATAATTCACCGGCGAATCCCCTGTGCCTAGTCCCCATTTGCACTGTAAGGTCGAAATTCACCAGCTGAGCTTTATATTACCAGAGTTTTCATAAAACTTACATTCTGTTCGCGCAATCGTGGACTGGTAGCCTAAACTGCACCAATTTGCTGTGAAAAAGAGTTTAAAGCCAGGCATTTGTCTTATCCATACTTTGAGCAGTATTTCAATTGCTGTAATTAACCATTTATCCTTTGTTCATCAGTAATTCACCTTTCTTTTTAAAGAAAAACTCTTTGGTGTTGCTCTGCACAGTAACACCAGTTTATAAACAACATAAATCCTAAAAGCAACCATGGATCCACGAGTAGCTCCTGTAGCATTGAACATTCCTCCTTTAAATGCCCCTCAGAGAGAATTGGAATGGCAACCTCTACCTGACCTGGATTATCAAATATCAGAGGAAATGCTGATGAATACCAAGTTCCACATCCACCTGCTAAACGAATTGAAGGCTAAACATGAGAGTGGAACAGATGTATTGGGCATATGGGACTCTTTTCTCCCTATCTTCAAGCTCCCTGAGGTCAACCAGTTTCCTGATTTAATCCACCTATGTGCCGAATGCTATGACCCTACTTAGAGGGTTGTGCTTGACCCTTCAGGCTCAGTTGTTTTCTATATCACCCCTGAAGCTATCAAAGAGATGCTGCACTTCAAGACTGAGAAGAAATTAGTTCCTTTATCACTAATAGATTTGATAAATCAAGGAGCTATATTGACAGATGCCCAGGTCACCAAACTCAATCAGCTGTACATTGACTCTGACACTGTGATGTATCCTCCTCTTAACCAAGTATACCTCAACCAATTGGACAGAGATCTTGCAGACATGATTAATCCCATTCTGGGCTATAATTCAATTGAATTTGTTGATGAAACTGTGCTGGTGATCATGCTCATGTTCTCTCCTGGCAAGTCTCCATTCTGCTATGACTATGCCACCTACATCTCTGATAAAATACATGAGCAGTTGATGAACTTAGCAAGAGAAAAGGTGTTCAGATACACTTCTTACATCTACCACTTAATCCTATATTATCAACATGAAAAGTTTTCTTTTGCTGTGAAAAGAGTGGATGCCCAAGGCAATCCAAGGTCAGTGGTCTATTGGTCCTCTGCCTTCCACTACAGATCTCACTCTCCATATACTTACTGTGAGTTCATAGATCTCTTCATCCACCCAGCCATGTCTCTGCTGATGAGCTCACCTCCTCCAAGACTAACTGATGAGATGCAAAGGGTACTTCAGTTGTCTAAATTATACAGCATTGGGGACTGGTACTTCTACCAGAACCACACAGTTATAAGGATATCTGGGTGTGAGTTGCCCCCATACAGATTGCCCAAATATGTGCCCATGAGATTGTTTGCCCTGGAATACTTCAGGCAATTTGGGAATGCTGATGTGCTACACTTTTCAGGCAGAGGCAAGAAAGCACAGCTCAAGGTCAGGAACCAATTAGGCCACATTATCTACAACAAAAGGGAGGAAGGTTGGCAAGAGGCGGATAGAATGTTAGAATCCCTTGGCTTGCAAACCAGTTTCCTTTGGAAACCATATGACCCTGGTCACTTCATAAGCCTAAGAAGCGTCAAATATAGGCTGGCCAGTTATGACCACGTAAGGATTGCTCATATAGAAAATTATGCAAATCAAACGAAGTGGAGGAGGGGAACCTTAGAGGAGCCTCTCACACAAGAAGAGTTAAATCAAAGAGCACTAAGAAATCTGAAAAAGATGGCTGACCTAGAGCTTTGTGCACAGGTGTTTACTCTTCCAAGCACTCAAGTGGGAGCAGCTGCCTCTTCCTCCACAACAAATCAGCAAGCAGCCAAAGCTACTAAGCAAACCTCTACCAAAGGCAAGGAAAAGGAGATGGAACCAGAACAACCACCTCATGAGGAGGTGCAGCAGCAACAGCAGCAGGTAGAGCAGCAACAACAAAAGGTACAACAGCCACAAGAGGGGAAGCAAGAGAAAGAGCAGCCACTACAGCAAGAAAAGGCAGCTGAGGCCCCAATTTTCACTGAGCAGCAGCCACCACAAAGTGTGCCTCCTAGGCAGGAAACAACAGCTGAAGCGTCAATCCTCCAAACCCCACAAGAGGAGGATATAAGTAGAAAGAGGGACAGAGAGACTCCCCTCACAGCAACAACAACTCAAGGGGAGAAAAGACATAGAATGAATCCCCTTTCAGAAGAGGAAATGCCTATAGGGCAATCTTTGGGCATGGGCCCAGCAAGTATGGAGGCCTCAGCAAGTTCCTTCTAGCAGGAACAAGAGAGGATAGTGGGAGGAGAAGTCAGCTCCTCAAGCCAACAGAGAGAAGGTGAACTGGGCATCAATCAACAGTTCATTGACATAAAGAGGAGGAATGAGCCAATAAAAATACAGCTATATAATCATTTGTTGAAAATGGCTCCCACTAACCAGCAAAGACTAATGTCTGCATATGATGTCAATGAAGGCAAAATGATCATTAGTGACTTCATGCCAACTGCATTGCAACCACAGTCCCCTGCAGACTACTTGAGGACCAATCTTGAGGTCCTTGCCAAGGACATCCACCCGATGGATCAGATTGAACTACACAAGCAAACGGGTGAGATGGTATATGCCTCCTTGGCAGACAAGACTTTGGTGAACTACAGGCTAGAAAATAGCCTAAACAACACCACTGCCCAACTGGAGTTGGAGAGAGCATCCTCTCAAGCAAAGGACAACAGGATCAGGGCCTTAGAAGATATAATCATAGAGATTGGGCATGATCCCAAAGACATCAAGGGCATACAAGCATTATTGAAATTGAGGGATGCGGACATGGCAGCATTGAGGAAAAAGGTCAAAGTCCCAGCAACTATTCACCCTCAAACTGAAGAGGTTGCTCAGCTGAGACATGATCAAGATGCGGCAGCTTTGCTGGTGTCTTTATACAAACAGCTGATCCAGACACAAGAGAAGTTGGGAGAATCAGAGGATGCACAGGCAGCATTGCAAGCAGCATTACAGCAAAAGGAAGGAGGTCAAACATCTCAGCCTCCTCCAAAAATAATTAACCTTGAGGAAGCTCCTCCAACTACTGCTCCCCTTACTCAAGAAACAGAACAAGCAGCACCTTCTACCTCAGCACCAGCACCAACAACAGAGCAGGCCCCAAGCCTGGACATGCAAAAGCTGAGAAATGAAATTTAGGCCCTGGAAGCCCAAATGACAGAACTAAATGAGGCCAGGGAGAATTTAGCCAAGGTAAATGAAAAATATGATAAATCAAAACAAAATGTGGCTGAGAAAGGAAGAGAGATAAAGGTTCTCAAAGAAAGGATAAAGGAGCCGGAGAAGGAGCTCACACTGGATAAAGTAGTGGCTGAGCTCAAGATAGTGCTATGGGCAAATATTGGCCAATCCATCACTGATCAATGGCAATATATTGAGACAATTCATGAGCAGATGGAGCTCATTGTAAAAGCACATAGGGAAATCCAAAGAGCTAGGGCATCTGTAGGCAATATGCCTGAGGTTACCAATAGAATGATCAATGTGCTCAACAACAGAACAAGTGTTCAGTTGGCAACTATGGGAATCTCCAACAGGACTAAGACTATTTTGTTAATAAAGAGGGTCCTAACACTAAGAAGCCTGGTGCAGACACTAGAAATAAGGACCCAGGACATGCAGACAGAGGTCAATAGATTCATGGACAAATTTGTGGCATTACAAAACAGAGGTCTTCCCGGCTTACTGAACAGCGCAGGAAGGCTACTTACACATGAGCAGTACACCAAGAGGGTCAACACATTTGCCACAAATCATATCACAGAAAAGGCCAGCACCTCAGAGGAAACAGGGCCAGCAATAGGACAAAGTCTCTACAACAGGGTAGAGAACTTATTTTTTATTATGGATGGGATCAAACATCTGTTTGAAGTGCCTCCCAACTTCTACAAATACACAGAGGCAGATGAGACATTAGAGGCAATTCAGAGACATCAATTGCCCACACAGGAATACTGGACCAAAATGATACAGTTGATATTATAAACCAGAGACTGTAAATCAAAATTTTCATTTAAATTCATAGGTGATCATGCACAGGAAAATTTGATAAAACCAGCATGCATGAAAAGGAAAAGGTTGAGCCAACTCAGCAGAACTATTCGGCCAATAAAGCAAGATTGACAGCTACAGGTGACAGGGCCGAAAAACTACAGCACGACAGCCATAAAGGCACATTTGTCAGAATTAAAACATAACATTCAGACCGACTCAGTGACCTCCAAAGGTCAAAATATCTTCTGACATACATAAAGAGCACTTATTTTGTATTCAATGATGTAATAACTTTCTTATCTACTATCTTGAAAATTTGGTGAACGTATTCATTTCTAAGATGACTCAATACTCCAGATATTTTGTATGACCGATTGTATATATTCCCCCCTTGCATAATCTTGCGGGGGTTTGTTGTTGATCTCTCTTCAAGAGTTTCTTATGCTGTAAATTTCCAGACTATTAATACAAAAGCTGATGGAATTTCCAAAGCTCCGCATTATCTAAGTCATTGTGGTGTTTTGCTGAATGTTACAGGATTCCTGCGTGTTTCATGGCACAATAAGTCCTCTTCAAACTCTCTTTATGTGCTTTTGTTATCATTTCATAGCTCAGTCAATCTTCTATGTTTCATAGTTAATAGCAAAGAAAAAGAATAGTTCCTGGATTTATTCACAGAATACCCTGAACTCAATCTATGCTATTATAAGTGTTTTCTTTAGTTATAGTCATAAAGTGTAATTCTCAATTGCTGCACTTTCAAACTATATGCTTTCACAGTGATTGTTGTTTCAGGAATTCAAGTTTTCTCCTGTGCAACATATCTCTTTCTCAAACCCAGCTTAGTGGAAAATTCTTAATTGCTTTTCACTGGTTGAACACACATCATAATCACAATTTCAAATTTGTTCCATGAGATATTTAAATGGCCCTGCAGTTTCAGCAACTCAACTCAATATTTCAGACAACCTGTAGCCACAGACTCCATTGCCCAATGGATTAATACTGCCTGAAAACTTACACCTTGGATGCAGAAGACATCCCTCAACCAAAACATAAAACAAAACCCTGAACATTATAGTTAGCCTAAAATACTATCAAAGCAGAGACAACTCATAAAGAGAGAGCCCTCTCTGATTACAGTTTGGCTAGAAACTGTAATCCAAAGATTGGTTAGTGGTTACCCCGGTCGTATTCCCTTGGGAGTCAAAGGGAACAACCTGGGTGTTTACATAATTGGCGACTCCGCTAGGGACAAGCATATTTTTCAACTATTGTCTATTCATAGACAGTGGTTCTAAAAGCTTGAGCAGTCTCTTAAAACAGTCCTAAAAATATCCTAAAATACCAAAAAGAAGTTCAGAAGCTGGCTCCTAAAAGGGAAACTAGACACACTAGGTCAAATCCTGACCCAAATCCACCAACCGTTTTTGAAAATCCCAATACAATCCCTAAGATCATCAGGAAGCAGCAAGGTCAGGCAACTCTTGCTGATTCAAGTCCTGGGACAGCTTATCCAAATCCTGTTCCCACTCCAATCAAGGTTCTATTTCGATCTACCCTTGATTCCCCCAGTTCACCTTCCACATCTAAAAGCCCTCCTGTCACACCTCCATCCACTACACATAGTCCCTTGACCAACCCTCTATTTTCTACCGTTCCCACTACCCCTATTGTACCAGTCATTCATGCCATCCCAGTTATCCCTGTCAACCCTATAAACCCTGCTAATATGGCTAATAGATATGCACCCCTGCAGTTGTCTGCTAATGATGCAGCTCTACCTCATGAGTACCAATCCAAGATCTCATATTTTGACTCCACTGGCCCTTTCACAGCAATTCAGCATGCCAAGAGGATGCAAGACCATTTTGAGAACTATGAAATAGATGATGATAGTGTGAGAATGAGAATCTTTGTTCAGAGCTTGACAGGGGATGTAAGGACTTGGTTTAGATCACTGGCTGCAAATACCATCACAACTCCTGATGAGCTTTATCAAGCCTTTACTAACAGATGGGAGAAGAAGAAAGATCCCTTGCACATACTTGGTGAATATGATACAATCAAAAGAGGTCCCCAAGAGACTGTCTTGGAGTATTGTGCAAGATTCAACAATGTATATAATGCAATACCACAAAATTTAAGACCTCCTCCTGATTTAGCCTTGTACAAATTTCCTGATGGTTTTGACCCTGATATGGCATATCAGTTGAAGGAAAGAGCCCCTGAAACCCTTGAAGATGCCCAAAAGGTTGCTGTCACAGTAGAGGCTAACCTGATTGCCAAAAGAAACAGGGCAAGATTGGAAAAGAGAACCACCTTCAAAGATGAACCCTCAGCCTTTGATAAAAAATTGGATGCAATACTCACTGGTATGAAGAGGTTGGGGGATAGAGTAGAATCAGTTGAGAGAAAGTCGTCATGGGATGCACCACAAATTAACCCTAACAGGAATCCAAATTTTAGGAGAAATCAAAACCCAAACACTGGCAAGGTCGGTTCTGACCCAGACATAAGACCTCCTTTCCAGGAAAACTATACTGAGGCATCCACTTCGGATGAACAAACAGATGACACCCACATTAACCTGATGGGCCTAAATGATTAGCAGCAAGTTTTCCTGTGTCAAGAAGATCATGAGGATGATGACATTCAACAATTCCAAACCAGGTCAGGTGAGTCATTTGACTTTAAACAAGGCTATGACATAGCTATTTATGAAGTTCATAAACAATATAAGCTAAGAAGAAGAACTATAAATGTAACACAGCCTGAAAAAACAAAGGATAGCCAGCAGCCCAAAAAAGCCATGGTCACAGAGTCAAATGACACAACTGATACAGTTATAAATGAAATAACCGTTCAAGAAATCACTGAACCATTGCCTTCAAAACAGCAGCCTATGGCTACATCACCCCCGCAGCCCAATCCAAGTAACACTTCTCAAGAGATAAGTATGAAGGAAAAGCCTCAAGATCAAGAAAAGAAACAAGAAGAAGACTTAATGAACAAGGAAAAGGTTGTCACCCACAACACCAAGATCCCATCTGAAAGACCCTTTGACTTAGAAGCTGAAATTGGCAAATTGAAGGTAGCTGTTCCTCTTTTGGAACTAGCCAAGCATGACATTTATAGACAACAAATCAAGAATTCCCTTCAACTGACTCGTAATAAAGATAATGTAAATGTGTTAGATGACACCCCAAAATTGCTTTTCGGTCCAGAGGTTGATGGAAAGACAGCTGTTACAGGTATCTTACCATTTTATGTCAGCCTGCATATTCATGACAAGGTATTACACAATGCAATGTTTGACTCAGGTGCCTCTCACAACTTGATGCCTAAATCAGTCATGGAGAGATTGAATTTAGATATTACAAGACCATATAAGGACCTATTCTCATTTGACTCTAGCCAAGTTAAGTGTTTAGGTCTCATAAAAGATCTCTGTGTCTCACTCGTCTAATATCCCAATAAGACAATCCTGATGGATGTTGTAGTTGCTGATATGCCACCTAAATATGGGATGCTATTATCAAGGTCGTGGGGGGATAAACTCCAAGGTTCCCTGCAACTAGACATGTCATATGCAACCATCTCAGTCTTTGGTCAACCCAAGAGGTTATATAGAGAGTCACTTATGAAATACATGGTCAGCAGTGAAGAAAAACCACAAAACTTTCCCATATATGTTGTTCATTCTGATATAGATTCATATATTCTCTTCAATGATAATTCAGGCCTTATAAATAATGATGAAACCCAGTCACTCAAACACGATCAGGACATTAATGAACAAGCTGCTACCCCAGGAATAAAGCTGATTCAATCAAGTGATGAGACTGTCCTAAAAGACAAACTAAATGAAAAACCAGAACTTCAACTCACAATCCCAGACCACAGAGAAGTGATTAAGTTTCCCATAGAACAAGAGATCCTATGGTTCCTTGAACTTGATGGATCAGTCAACAAATTAGGGGCAGGAGCTGGGGTTTGGATACATAATAAACAAAACAGTCATGCGGAAGGCCGAGCCTATAGGTTAAACTTCAGGTGCACCAACAATATGGCAGAATATGAAGCTCTCTTGCTATGCCTTAAGCTAGTAAAATCCTTACAAGCCATAAAGGTTTCAATTATGGGAGATTCAGACTTGATTATCCAACAAGTAAAGGGAAATTTTGTTACTAATGATAAAAGACTGAGATCTTATAGATCTGCTGCTGCTGGACTACTACAGTCCTTCACTGAATTTCAAATTACCAAGATTCCTAGAACCCATAATCTTCATGCTCACAGTTTGGCCACATTTGCAAGTACCTGCAAGCTACCTTTTGAGGCCCACCATTGCTTTACAGTTGAGGTAAAACACAGACCTTCTGTCCCAAACAATGTCAAGGACTGGCAAGTATTTGAAGATGATGCACAAATAAATAATTTCTTGACCTTGCAACAAGAATTTGCAGGACTAAATATTGACACTGTAAGAGCAAGTCAATCACAAATACTTGATCAACAGAACCATAAGCCAATATCACCTAACATAGCTAACCAAATCCTACATCCAACAATTTTTAACAAAGACAATATACAAGAAATTTAACAAATTAGTTGTGAAGAACTGGCTGATGCTGAGGCTGAAGTGATACAATTGAAAGACAATTTTCTTCCAACAGGCCTAACTCCACTAGAGGATATTTTTGATTCAAATGATGTCCCTAGAAAACCAAAAATGCAGCCCCTTAACTCTGCCATTGAAGAATGCAACATTGGAACCATTGAAAAGCCCAAAATAATAAAATTGTCTGCATCCCTACCTCCTGATCAGAAGCCCAAATACATTGACCTCTTCAAAGAATTCCAAGATTTCTTTGCATGGAGTTATGAGGATTTAAAATCCTATGACACCTCTGTTATCCAACACACAATCCCTCTCAAGCCGAATCAAAAGCCATTTAAGCAAAAATTGAGAAGAATAAACCTTATGCTCCTCCCTGCAATTGAGAAAGAGGTACAAAAAATGTTTAAAGCTGGTATCATAGCACCAATCAAGTTTTCTGATTGGATCTCAAATTTGGTGCCCACAAGAAAGAAAACTGGTGAAATAAGACTTTGTGTTGATCTTAGAAACCTAAATCAAGTATCCCTCAAAGACAACTATCCCTTACCTAAGATGGATCACATTCTCCAAAGAGTGGTAGGAGCATCAAGGATTTCATTACTAGATGGATTCTCTGGCTTTAATCAGATCCTAGTACACCCTGATGATCAAGACAAAACTGCATTTACAATCCCTTGGGGAACTTTCAAATATGTGAAAATGCCTTTTGGATTGAAAAATGCAGGGGCAAGATTTCAAAGAGTAATGGATATTACTTTTTCCAAAGAGATTCATGACTTTCTTGTCATTTATTTAGATGACCTCACACCTTTCTCAAAATCAGACCAAGAACATTTGAAGCATTTGAGACAGATCTTCCTAACATGTAGGAAATATGGAATTTCCTTGAACCCAAATAAGTCTCTATTTGGTTTGGAAGAAGGAAAGCTATTAGGACATATCATTTCAAAGAATGGCATCAGAATTGACCCAGACAAGATACAAGCTATCTTGCAAATGCCCCACCCAAGAAACATCAAAGAATTGCAAGCCTTCTTAGGGAAGATTAATTTCTTAAGAAGGTTTATCCCAAACTTAGCAGAATTGATCAGATTATTGAACAACATGCTGAAAAAGGATTCAAAAGTAAAGTGGATAGTAGAAGCAAATCAAGCCTTTGAAGGTATAAAATTGGCCCTTACCCAAACCCCAGTCTTAACAAATCCTCAATTTGACAGAGAATTTATCATTTTCTCCTTTGCCTCCCAGCATACCATTGCTGCTGTTTTGTTACAGAAAGATGACCAAGGAAATGAGAAACCCATTGCTTTCTTCAGTAGGGCTCTTAGAAATGCACCTCTGAAATATCAGATCATGGAAAAGCAAGCTTATGCTTTGATCAAGGCCATTAAAGACTTTAGGATTTACATCCTTTATTCCCATGTTATAGCCTATGTGCCAAGTCCCATTGTAAAAGACATACTCACTCAAGAAAATGTAGAGGGCAGAAGAGGAAAATGGATTGCCAACGTCTTGGAATTTGATATTGAGATAAAACCAACAAAACTGATAAAAGGTCAAGGACTGGCCAAATTAATGACAGAGGCAAACTTCCAAGCCCTAGACATAAACCAGTTGGACAATGAACCGGAGCTGGCGACTCCAAAGATCAATGTAGCCTTTGAACAATCCCCTTGGTACTCTGATATATGTTATGTGTTACAAAACCTGTGTGCTCCACCAGGATTGTCCAGAACTAAGTGTAGATTCCTAAAAATGAAATCTTCAAAATTTTGTATCATGGATGGCAATTTGCTTTGGAAAAACCATGAGGGTATACTGTTAAACTGCATGATTGAGAATGAGACTAACAATGTCACCAAAGAATTTCATGCAGGTGACTGTGGTGGACACTTGTATTGGAAGTCCACTGTGGATAAAATACTGAGGGCTGGTTACTATTGGCCCACTTTTTTCCCTGATGTCAAGAAATTCACCACCTCATGTCATAAATGTCAAGTGTTTGAGGGAAAGAGAAAGTTACTGCCACCTCCTTTGAGGCCTATTGCAACAGAGATACCTTTTCAACAATGGGGCTTGGATTTCATTGGGGAAATTCATCCCTCATCTTCAGGCCAACATAGATGGATTCTAACAGCTACAGACTACTTTACTAAATGGATTGAAGCTGTTCCATGCAGACAAGCAAATGATTCCACTATCATTCAGTTCCTTGAGACCAATATTCTTTCTAGATTTGGCTGTCCTGATAAAATAATAACAGACAATGCTGCTACCTTCAGATCTAAGAAGATGGTAAATTTTTGCCACAAATTCCACATTACCTTGGGCCATTCTACTGCATACTATCCTCAAGGAAATGGCCTTGCTGAATCATCAAATAAAAGCCTGGTAAACATCATAAAGAAGGTGTTAGAAGAAAATAAAAAGAACTGGCACAAGAAGCTTGTGAATGCCTTATGGGCAGATAGACTAACAACCAAGAGATCAATTGGGGTCAGCCCATATGAGTTAGTCTATGGACTAGAAGCCAAATTCCCTTCATCACTAGGGGTTCCTGTTATGAAACTACTTCAAGAAAGTCAAGCTTAACCAAATGATATGCAGAGAAGGATAAATCAAATAATATGTTTGCAGCAAACTAGAGATCAAGTTTACAGCAGAGTTCAAGTTTTACAAGAAAAATTAAAAAAAGCTTTTGATAGAAGGACTAAGGCAGAAGATTTCAATATTGGAGACAAAGTCCTCAAGTGGGATTCAAGAAGGGAGGATAAAGGAAAACATGGAAAATTTGATTCCCTTTGGAGAGGACCATTTTCTGTCCAAGCAGTGCAAGGAAACAATACTTATTTCCTTAAAAGTCTTGATGAAGCTGATTTGGATGAAGGTCCTGTGAATGGCAGGATGTTGAAGCACTATTTTGACTACTATCCATAAGTGCAGCCTGAGTTTCCCTTGTACATATTTAGGTGTATATATTACTTTCTGTTGACATGTAAAAATACAGTTTCTCAAGTTTTATAAGTTGGCAGAAAAGGGCAAATAAGTTTAGACTTTTACCAAGATAGGAAGAGCACAATTTTGGGATTTCAAAGAGGAATACTCCAAGTTTTGATACAAGAGGTCAAGGGCCAAGGCTTTCTGACCTGCTGTCCTTGGTCTTTCAAATGAAAAACCATCCCCATGTGGAGCCACTGTTAGCTACCTATATCAATAGGTTTCATATTTCATGATTGGCAAAGAAGGTCCAAATATGCTCTGATTTGGTGATGCAAAGATCCCATATTTCCAAGAGAAAACAAGGTGTGCATATAGCTTGATGTTGACTCAGTTTTGACGGATGGTCCAACAGCCTAATCTGGATCATGCCATGTTTCAATTTTCTGTTGTAGAATAGAGAAAGAAGTCTGTCCAAACTGCTTAATCTTGGCAGACCAGCAGCTAGGTAGAGAAGTAAGGTTCCCAACTGTTTAATCTGGGACCTTGGAAGCAATAAGGGTAGCCTTAGATAGAAAATCAAAACGAAAAAAGCCAAAGAAAAGAAAAGGCAAATAAGGGTCTGCAAGTCTAAGTGCACCCTCCATGAAGAAACAAAAAATGCTAGGCAAGTAGATGGGTAGGTAGATGGGGTTGCAGAAATGTCATTCCTTTCAATTGAGTGTTTGATAACCTAGTCACAAAGGAATATCAGTGGATTGAGAAGGTTCTCTTCTCCATCATGTGCAGCAAAGCAAAGGAGCATGTCTAACTCCCCTTTTTCCCCTTTCACATTCATTACTAACATCCCTTCATCAGTTGAGATTCATGGAAGAAATTGAGGTCTTATGGTGGTTCTTATTCCTTTAAAAGCCACATTTCTTGTCTAAAATTCTTTTCATTTTGATCTACTCCCTAAGCTAAGTGGTTTTCAAATAAACGTAGTGATATCACTCCTCATTCACCTTTTCCATCCATATTAACCCCTAACTTCTACTATCTAAATCCCTTGTGTTACCCTTTCCCTACTATTATAACACTATGGTGTATAAACCCCAAGCATTGTATAAATATCCCTCCCCTTGGCATTATAGCCATATGTTCACTATCAGAGATTAAATTGACATCTGGTCAGTTTAAGAGCCCTAAGCCTTACCCCTCTTTCCCCTTCAGAAGTCATTTAACCCATTAAACCCTTCATTTGCTAAGAAACCTTGTGATAAAGTCCTTTTTACCCCTAACCTGCTTCATTTGCAAAATACATATAAAAACCCACTTTTTCCATTTACCCAAAGTCTTAGCGCTATCCGCATTTTTATAAAAACAATTAAGAAAACCATGTAAACCGCCAAATTCCCAAGGTTCCCGCCGAGCGCAAATCTCAAAAGATATATTATTTTAATCCCGCCCACCATCTGTATCGTCCAGCCACCTCAACAATCCGTCGACCGTCGGATCGGGCCCATTTCATCCGATGGCCCTCGTGCATTTTGGACCGGCCCCGACGTCCGAAAGATACCGTCCGAAATTTGTCAGAGGGTGACATCAGGCCTCTACCATGCATCACCCCCACATCGTATCGAAGGCCCCTCTGACAATTCCGCTTCCGTATGGAAGGTGGTGCGATATGAAACCGCTAGTTACCACTTCCGGTTTCGGTGAACCCGCCTGCCAGCGTCCCTGCCAGCGTCACCGCCAGCGTCATCGCCGCGTCCGCCTTTGCTCCACCTGTTTGCCACCTCACCATCCCCGTGGACCTCTCTTATGCCGCCACATCACCCAATGACGTCATGCTGACGTCATCCGACCTTGACCCCACCTGATGACGTCATGCTGACGTCACCAAAAAAGGCGCCAATGTTCCAAAAAATCCATATTTTGGCCAAAATTTCGTGTTTTTTGCACTTTTTGCAAAAACGACTGTTGTTTTCTCTGCATGTTTTTCACGTCCAAACTCACGCCAACCTGCTGAATTCGACCTGGAGACCGCTGGCGCGCCATTTCCACCTGCATTCGTGACCATTGCTAACAGTTGCCAGGTATTTATCCCTGTAAATCCCTCCTGCGCCTCGTTTTGTCTGTGAATCCCCAAAAATAACTTAAAATAGTGAAAAAACACATAATTCACCGGCGAATCCCCTGTGCCTAGTCCCCATTTGCACTGTAAGGTCAAAATTCACCAGCTGAGCTTTATATTACCAGAGTTCTCATAAAACTTACATTATGTTCGCGCAATCGTGGACTGGTAGCCTAAACTGCACCAATTTGCTGTGAAAAAGAGTTTAAAGCCAGGCATTTGTCTTATCCATACTTTGAGCAGTATTTCAATTGTTGTAATTAACCATTTATCCTCTGTTCAACAGTAATTCACCTTTCTTTTTAAAGAAAAACTCTTTGGTGTTGCTCTGCACAGTAACACCAGTTTATAAACAATAGAAATCCTAAAAGTAACCATGGATCCACCAGTAGCTCCTGTAGCATTGAACATTGCTCCTTTAAATGCCCCTCAGAGAGAATTGGAATGGCAACCTCTAGCAGACCTGGATTATCAAATATCAGAGGAAATGCTGATGAATACCAAGTTCCACATCCACCTGCTAAACGAATTGAAGGCTAAACATGAGAGTGGAACAGATGTATTGGGCATATGGGACTCTTTTCTCCCTATCTTCAAGCTCCCTCAGGTCAACCAGTTTCCTGATTTAATCCACCTATGTGCCGAATGCTATGACCCTACTCAGAGGGCTGTGCTTGGAAACCATATGACCTCGGTCATTTCATAAGCCTAAGAAGGGTCAAATATAGGCTGGCCAGTTATGACCACGTAAGGATTCCTCATATAGAAAAGTATGCAAATCAAACAAAGTGGAGGAGAGGAACCTTAGAGGAGCCTCTCACACAAGAAGAGTTAAATCAAAGAGCACTAAGAAATCTGAAAAAGATGGCTGACCTAGAGCTTTGTGCACAGGTGTTTACTCTTCCAAGCACTCAAGTGGGAGCAGCTGCCGCTTCCTCCACAGCAAATCAGCAAGCAGCCAAAGCTACTGAGCAAACCTCTACCAAAGGTAAGCAAAGGGAGATGGAACCAGAACAGCCACCTCATGAGGAGGTGCAGCAACAACAACAGCAGGTAGAGCAGCAACAACAAAAGGTACAATAGCCACAAGAGGGGCAGAAAGAGAAAGAGCAGCCACTACAGCAAGAAAAGGCAGCTGAGGCCCCAATTTTCACTGAGCAGCAGCCACCACAAAGTGTGCCTCCTAGGCAGGAAATAACAGCTGAAGCCTCAATCCTCCAAACCCCACAAAAGGAGGATATAAGTAGAAAGAGGGACCGAGAGACTCCCCTCACAACAACAACAACTCAAGGGGAGAAAACACACTGAATGAATCCCCTTTCAGAAGAGGAAATGCCTATAGGGCAATCTTTGGGCATGGGCCCACCAAGTATGGAGGCCTCAGCAAGTTCCTTCCAGCAGGAACAAGAGAGGATAGTGGGAGGAGAAGTCAGCTCCTCAAGCCAGTAGAGAGAAGGTGAACTGGGCATCAAACAGCAGTTCATTGACTTAAAGAGGAGGAATGAGCCAATAAAAATACAGCTATATAATCATTTGTTGAAAATGGCTCCCACTAACCAGCAAAGACTAATGTCTGCATATGATGTCAATGAAGGAAAAATGATCATGAGTGACTTCATGCCAACTGCATTGCAACCACAGTCCCCTGCAGACTACTTGAGGACCAATCTTGAGGTCCTTGCCAAGGACATCCTCCTGATGGATCAGATTGAACTACACAAGCAAACGGGTGAGATGGTATATGCCTCCTTGGTAGACAAGACTTTGGTGAACTACAGGTTAGAAAATAGCCTAAACAACACCACTGCCCAACTGGAGTTGGAGAGAGCATCCTCTCAAGCATAGGACAACAGGATCAGGGCCTTAGAGGATATAATCATAGAGATTGGGCATGATCCCAAAGACATCAAGGGCATACAAGCATTATTGAAATTGAGGGATGCGGACATGGAAGCATTGAGGAAAAAGGTCAAAGTCCTAGGAACTATTCACCCTCAAACTGAAGAGGTTGCTCAGCTGAGACATGATCAATATGCTGCAGCTTTGCTGGTGTCTTTATACAAACAGCTAATCCAGACACAAGAGAAGTTGGGAGAATCAGAGGCTGCACAGGCAGCATTGCAAGCAGCATTACAGCAAAAGGAAGGAGGTCAAACATCTCAGCGTCCTCCAGAAATAATTAACCTTGAGGAAGCTCCTCCAACTACTGCTCCCCTTACTCAACAAACAGAACAGGCAGCACCTTCTACCTCAGCACCAGCACCAACAACAGAGCAGGCCCCAAGCCTGGACATGCAAAAGCTGAGAAATGAAATTCAGGCCCTGGAAGCCCAAATGACAGAACTAAATGAGGCCAGGGAGAATTTATCCAAGGTAAATGCAAAATATGATAAATCAAAACAAAATGTGGCTGAGAAAGGAAGAGAGATAAAGGCTCTAAAAGAAAGGATAAAGGAGCTGGAGAAGGAGCTCACACTGGATAAAGTAGTGGCTGAGCTCAAGAGAATGCTATAGGCCAATATTGGCCAATCCATCACTGATCAATGGAAATATATTGAGACAATTCATGAGCAGATGGAGCTCATTGCAAAAGCACATAGGGAAATCTAAAGAGCTAGGGCATCTCTAGGCAATATGCCTGAGGTTGCCAATAGAATGATCAATGTGCTCAACAACCGAACAAGTGCTCAGTTGGCAACTATGGGAATCTCCAACAGGACTGAGACTATTTTTTTAATAAAGAGGGTCCTAACACTAAGAAGCCTGGTGCAGACACTAGAAAGAAGGACCCAGGACATGCAGACAGAGGTCAATAGATTCATGGACAAATTTGTGGCATTACAAAACAGAGGTCTTCATGGCTTACTAAACAGCGCAGGAAGGCTACTTACACATGAGCAGTACGCCAAGAGGGTCAACACATTTGCCACAAATCAGATCACAGAAAAGGCCAGCACCTCAGAGGAAACAGGGCCAGCAACAGGACAAAGTCTCTACAACAGGGTAGAGAACTTATTTTTTATTATGGATGAGATCAAACATCTGTTTGAAGTGCCTCCCAACTTCTACAAATACACAGAGGCAGATGAGACATTAGAGGCAATTCTGAGACATCAATTGCCCACACAGGAATACTGGACCAAAATGATACAGTTGATATTATAAACCAGAGCCTGTAAATCAAATTTTTCATTTAAATTCATAGGTGATCATGCACAGGAAAATTTGATAAAACCAGCATGCATGAAAAGGAAAAGGCTGAGCCAACTCAGCAGAACTATTCGGCCAATAAAGCAAGATTGACAGCTACAGGTGACAGGGCCAAAAAACTACAGCACGACAACCATAAAGGCACATTTGCAAGAATTAAAACATAACATTCAGACCGACTCAGTGACCTCCAAAGGTCAAAATATCTTCTGACATACATAAAGAGCACTTATTTTGTATTCAATGATGTAATAACTTTCTTATCTACTATCTTGAAAAGTTGGTGAACGTATTCATTTCTAAGATGACTCAACGCTCCAGATATTTTGTATGACCGATTGTATATAATCCCCCCTCACATAATCTTGCGAGGGTTTGTTTTTGATCTCTCTTCAAGAGTTTCTTATGCTGTAAATTTCCAGACTATTAATACAAAAGCTGATGGAATTTCCAAAGCTCTGCATTATCTGAGTCATTGTGGTGTTTTGCTGAATGTTACAGGATTCCTGCGTGTTTCATGGCACAATAAGTCCTCTTCAAACTCTCGTTATGTGTTTTTGTTATCTTTTCATAGCTCAGTCATGCTTCTATGTTTCAAAGTTAATAGCAAAGAAAAAGAATAGTTCATGGATTTATTCACAGAATACCCTGAACTCAATCTATGCTATTATAAGTGTTTTCTTCAGTTATAGTCATAAAGTGTAATTCTCAATTGCTGCACTTTCAAACTATATGCTTTCATAGTGATTGTTGTTTCAGGAATTCAAGTTTGCTCCTGTGCAACATATCTCTTTCTCACACCCAGCTTAGTGGAAAATTCTTAATTTCTTTTCACTGGTTGAACACACCTCATAATCACAATTTCAAATTTGTTCCATGAGATATTTAAATGGCCCTGCAGTTTCAGCAACTCAACTCAATATTTCAGACAACCTGTAGCCACAGACTCCATTGCCCAATGGATTAATACTGCCTAAAAACTTACACCTTAGATGCAGAAGACATCCCTCAACCAAAACATAAAACAAAACCCTGAACATTATAGCTAGCCTAAAATACTATCAAAGCAGAGACAAATCATAAAGAGAGAGCCTTCTCTGATTACAGTTTGGCTAGAAACTGTAATCCAAAGATTGGTTAGTGGTTACCCCGGCCGTATTCCCTTGGGAGTCAAAGGGAACAACCTGGGTGTTAACACCTTCCTTTTACATTATCCAACAAACTAAAGAGATACAACCTACAGCAGATCCGTTGTAATACCGTCTTCACTCTCACACAATATCCTCTCTTTTTCTCACTCAGAATATAGATCTACATAGAAAAAATACAGTTCCCTCATATATAGCGAGGGGTTGTCTTCTAGGGAAAAAAACCCTAAATTAAACATAACTTCTATCGTCAGATCTCCACCTAGTGAATGGTCCAAATTGACTACAAAATTACGACATTTTAAAAGGCAATTTGACAAGGCCTAGACCCCGCTTGTAGCACAAATATTACAGGTGGCGTTGCCGCAAAATTACAAACTGGGGTCCAATGCGGTGATACCTCTGAATAAAGAAGATAATCAAGTTCCACACCCAACAACAATGCTGGTGAGAACTGCATAGAAGTCACTGGGATGCAAACACGGGAAATCTGGATCAATAGTGACTATCCGTGAGATCTAGCTCGTCTGGAGGAGAAATCTGCGCAATTTCTAGAGGAAAGCAGTGCATGCTCTAGGAAGACTTGGTAGGAAAATCTGCGCAATTTATGGAGTGAGTGGGTAGCCGAGCTTGGCAACAAAAATGGCACAGTTCCTGGGGGGAGATGGCAATAGGCTACAAGAGTTGTTGGTGGGAAAAAATACGTAGTTGCTGGGATGCTAACCTCCTCACCACCTCTACGCAGTTTCTGAGCTGAGCGGACTGCTGAGCTGCAGAGGGCTTGCTCATGAAATCTGCCCAGTTTTCCAGGTGAGCAACTGACTAGCTGACTGGTGACTGGATGGGATAACTTCACAATTTTCTGAGGGAGGCAGGGATGGGCACTAGGTGTATGTCTGACCTGTCTCCGCAATTTTCTTAGTTAGTGGAGTGGGCATGGTCTGCAGCCTTTGCAAAATGTTTTAGGGGATTCAATCCCGTTGACCACCAGGAAGGTTGATTAATGAGCTTGTGGGTAGCACAACTTGAAATGTATTGTTGGGTTCTTCTGCATTTCTCTGGTGACAATCAATCGAGTCAATCACAGGGTGATGGTTAGGCTGTGAGAGGGTGACTTGGTTGTCAGAATTTCAAAAAAAATGACTAAGTGTGTGAGCGAGTGAAATGGTGCACACGCAACCTTGCAAACACACACTCACATGACTTGACGACAAGACACCTCAAAACATCAAGATGCACATGCTCAACATGACCGACTGACGATGTGAGTAACAAGTGCAATGATTGTGATCAATCATTGGAAAACCATGACGACGATTGTGCGACAGTGCATACGACTCCGTATGTGAATGCAGTGGATGCTTACCTAGCAAACACGACATGTACACACAAAGTGGAGACCTTGTACATCACTTGAACATGGTTGCAAGAGAGACATTGATACCAACATACAAAATTTTTCCATTTAATGATCAAGAAAGGAGGGTGCAAAGACTCACACAAGCTCATGAGGTGAACCTGAGTGCATGCAAAAATGAAGTAAAACTCTCAAAGGAGGCTCTGAAATTAGATGTAGACCCAAATTTTCGAGCGTTTTGTAGCCACTACAATAGTATGGGGAAAGACATATCAAAACTCATGAGAAAGGGATCGATAAGTCTCAATCTCAAATGGAGAACAAGATGCTCCAATGTGTATAATTTAGACAAAACCTAGGTTAATGGAAATATCAAGAGGTATCGTCTCTTCGATATTCTATAGGTTATTTTCTGAATTGAACTCATGAATAGACACATAATTCATAAATAGTTCAACCAAATTGGGCGAGTATACATCACTGAGACTATCCTTAATGGAATCAGGTAAGGAGGAATGATGGTGATGTTCATCTCACGATGCATTGTTCAACATCATGATATCCATGATGCTTTTGTTGGTAGGGAGTACATGTGAGAAAGGATCAGAAGACATACCATAATCCAATGATATTTCTACCCAATTCATCAAATCAAAGGAAGAAACCTCATAAGATGAATAAATGACTTACTAATCTAGTTCAGTGGGGCTTAGCAACATTCACTCGCCAAAGCATTGGATGTCATTTTCATCTTATACAATTCGTGGATCGTCCAGGATAGTGGAAGATGATATCATGTTGATATAGGCTACCGTAGATGAGCTGTGGGGAAGGAAAGGAGGAGGGAGTGAAAAGGTTCACATAAGTGAAGAACCCTTCAACAATATAACTCCAACATGCTAATATGATTGTACATTTTCCCCTACAAGAGGGACACTTGCAATAACATGTAAATCAGAGGTGAAAAATGTGAGTTGGTTTATGGCTACAATCCTGCCTCTATGAGGAAAGGTGATCATACGAAAGTATGTCCAAACAAAAATAACCATGGCATAAACCAAATTACGTCACAATAGAATATAGTAATCGAGAGGCATGTCAATAACTTTGACTTCTATGGACACAATTTATCCCCTTAATTCAACTTGCACAGAGTTCAAAATCCCACAAGGTTTGTATGTTCTGCTGTCAAATGCTTTCGATGTGGAAGGTGACTGACTTAGTTGAGGATAACCAATCACCTTCCAACAAGACATGGACATAATGCAAGTTGAGGCTTCCTCATCCATGATAGAATGATTAATATTCTTATCAAAGATGATGACTTGGATTATAAAAACTAATTGAGCTGGAAGTCGAGGGGTGTAGTTTTCATGAGAGAAAACAAGGAGGTTTGAATCCGATGGATCCACACATCTGATAGATGAAAGTAAAGATCTATTTTGGGAAATATAATTTTTCAACACCTCAAGAGTCAACATAGCTGATGGAGACTGAGCTAATTAATCAAGTACATTATAATTCTGAGCAGCTCTTATACAAGGGTTGAAATCAGACTTATGAATAATTCCCTTCGGAGTTTGAATAGTCAATTTAGTAGGAATCCAAGACAAAGTGGGATATGAGGAGGATGGTGCCAAACTGGAAGGTTGATCAGTAGCCTAAGCATTTGGTGGATTCACAATACTGTAATCCCTATTCCGAGTAGCTACCAAAACATCAGATCTCAGCTTTGAGGAGGAAAGCGTCAAAACCATGTTAGAGGAAGATGGGTCCCAGACAACTATATGAGTTTCATGATTAGGAAATGGGTTGGTCAACATTGTGAGAAGTGGAGGACGTAAAAAAATTATTCACTTCAGCGTGGTGAGGAAAATCTCATCTAAAGTTTTCCTCGTGGTAAATCAAGCAACGATATCGAGGCTTCTGTTTCTCATCAAAAGACTGATTTGTTTGTTTATCCTGCGGAGAGGGATCTTTATTTTTATTACCTTTTCCTTTCTTCTTTCTTCTATGTTGCTATTGAGACATGCCTTTATCACATGAAATGACATTTATCTCAGAAGCGAAAGCCACAAGAGTATGGGATTGATGGTTTTGCGCAGAGGTGGGTGGAGAAATACTAGATGGTTTACTCGTCGTCTATGAGCTGGGAGAACCAATAATTCCATCAACAACATGAGATTATTTACCAGACGAAGGAGGAACAGTATTCAAAGGTCTCATAGAATTTGGTATCTTATCATAGAGTGTATCAGATTGGGTATAAACTAGATCCGAATATTGCACATGAGCAATTACTTTATCTTCATTCATGATTCCACCTTTGGCCACATCTTCTGTTATGGGTGCCAACAGATATTTTGTAAACCATTATGCTAGCAATTGACCGAGAACATAAGTTTTGACCAACCGGTGATGACGCCTCCACTCATGAATGTGATATGAAATGTGAGTGGAATCAGATTGTTTGAAGTTGGTTAATAGTTCTGTTCTAGATTCATATCTTATGGGAAATTGGAAGTGCGTGAGGAAATTTATGGCTAAGAAGCTGAAATCATGGAATGAATCTCTAGGTAACTTAATATACCATTTAGCAGTGGTAGGCATAAGTGTTCTTTGGAAAAGACAAAGTCGAATAGAATCATCGTTAAGGGAGTTTGATGAACACCATAGATGATACATCATGACATGCATCAATGGGTATTTTCTTGGATTCTCATTAAATGTAGGGATATCATAATGAAATTTAGTAGCAGTAATCAACCACCAAGGTGAATGAGAGATGGGTTCATTGGTGAGCCGATTTAAATATGGCAACTCGAGAGTGGACATAAAAGGAAAATTTTGGTTAAAGTCATGTTGAGGATAACCTGGATATGAAGGAATAGCCTTGCAATAGGAACTTGCATTCCTCAATAAGGAGGGTTTTGGTAATATGGAACCTGGGTACCCAGATAAGGAGGATTCTGATAATTAGAATACAAGTGACCTCGTTGACCAGCCCCAGGGTAACCATGAACTTATTGGCCTTGAAAAGGCACCTGAGGAATACCCTGATAAGGTCTATATTGTTGCCCGATGGGAGTTTGCACTGTCCCATGATAAAGAGGGTTCGATTGAGGCTATTTCATGCCATACACAGTATGTCCTACTGAAATTTGAGGAATACCTTGTGAAAGCGATTGAGATTGTAAAGGAACTTGTAAAGGATGAGTAAGTGGGACCTGAGAGGTACCAGATACTGAAGGAATGGGTTGAGATGCGATTGCCGCCTGTAGAGGTTGAGTCACATGAATTTTAGCTTGTTGAGGTATAGATTAATGAATATTAACTTGAAGTAAAGATGGCATAGGTTGGGAAACAAACAACGAACCCAAGATCGAACCACGTTGAATGGACAAAGTAGGATGCCAAGCACTAGCACCGATCTGAGGATAAGGAGTATAATAATGTTGGTTGCCAATTTGAGGTATACCAAGAATAGGTTTCCCCCTTGCCAAAGGGGCAGGGGATGATGGAGGCAACGTCCTCCGTGTGGAGGGTACCCAACATAAGTATAGTTAGGTTGTTGAAGAGGAGATTTCCCACTAACATAAGGGCCAACCTATTGTTCAATTGTCAGTGTAGGAGCAGGAGAAGGAGAAGGCTCTGAAACACTCATAAGAGTAACTGTTGACACCTAATCATAGGGATTGGGTGAACAAATGAAATTAATGTAAATAAATAATAGAAAAGATGAAGAGTCACCGAGAGATGAAATGAACAGTATCTCCCTCATGTATATAATAATGATCAACTTGAATGAATATTATGATTTGTTTTCAGGAGTTACCTCCTGGTCTGTCATGGTATCAGAGCCAGCACCATTTTTGGCTTCCCTCTTTAACTTGTAACTCCTTTATGCCATTTCTACAGTCTGCCAAAATCCTGTCATCCTCAGTCTTCTAGTGATTCTCACTCCTTGGCACGTATGAATGCCCGTTTTGAATTTTTTGTGTTGGCGTGTTTGAAAACTGGTGTGAAGATTGGGTCAAGTCGTTACAAACTGTTGCGGTATAAAAATTGAATGTTGTACATTGAGGCTGGAGATGTGTTCAACTCTTGGTACTCTTCCCACAATTTGTATTCATTTGAAATTTTTGGCATCTATAACCCATCCACACGCAAGCCCACGACCTGGAATGCAGTGATCTGAGAATGCACAACTATTAGTATGTGCAGTTTCAAGTATATGTCTTGTGCCTTGAATGGTTTTTAAAACACCGTGAATGTTGTTGACAAGTCTTTGAATGTCGTATGTTGTGATGCGTTATTGTTTTATATATGAGAGTTTGTTTATATGATGACATGGTATAATGTGTTATAGTGTTCAAATTGTTTGATGCCTTTAGAATACGTCCGTTGATACGATGTGGCCTCCCTTGGAGATTGTATTGGAGGTAGTGGCACTGGACCACAACATGACTTAATTCCAAACCTGTGTGGCCATTAAGCCATTCAATTGATACGATGTTTCAATTGATACGCTGCTCCAATGCTATTTTTGTCCAGAGCCTATCAGTGAGATCCTCCTCTCTTGTGCAAATGGTATGATTATTTTTAGTGATTGTGAGTTGTTGCATTGTATATGTGTATGGCATTGAATATTCGAGTTGGTGAATGGTGAATGTTATTACGCTAAATGATATTGCAGTGTATGGCATTACGTTTTGTACAGTGATACCTCTGTCTCCATATATTATAATCATATTTTTTTAGGAGTAAGATTTTGTAGCAGAAGTATTTTTTTCCACAGTACATAGATTTTACAATGCATTCAATCATATCTATTGTGGGAGCAGTTCTCACTAGCAAGGAGAACTATCCTCAGTGGTACCGAAAAATAAAACACGCCCTAATTTTCAATGAGTTGTGGAAAGGAGTGTGTGTTGGAGATGGAGACAAAGAGCCAGAATAGCCTACCTCAAACAAGGCATTCACCATTTGGGAAAATAAGGATAGCAAGGCCTATGCATTGATTTCAACATCAGTAAGTGAAGAGGCGAGTCACCATATTTTTCCATTTTCAAATGCTTTCGAAGCCTTACAAAAATTGAAGGAACTCTATCACTCACACTCTGTACTTGAAGTTGTTCAACTCATGATTAAACTCTTCACTCCTGAATTACAAAATAATGATCCTCTTGCTCTTGCATCCGAAGTAAAATCTATAATGCATGATATCAAAGCCACTAAGTTTGAATTGGATATTCCTCTGATCGATTTTCTCAAGGCGCTTTATCCTACTTACTCCAATTATCTTGAGTCATTGCAAGAAAATGGAAATCTCAAAGATATTACCTTTGACTCTCTTGTGAAAAAATTTGCTGAAAGAGAGAAAGATTTTGGAAAGAAGACAGCCCCTGAATTTTATAAAGAGGTTGTGTGCCTTTCTCATAAAGAAAAGAATCTTTCCCAAGATTCTTCCAGAGAAAGAGGTGGTCGAAGAGGAAGAGGAAGATATTTCAGAGGCAGGTGGGGCAGACACTCTCAAGGAGAAAAGTTAGATTTGCACTGCATACGCTACAAAAGAAATGGATCACATGATGCCTCCACATGCAAGTTACCTTGGGAAAACATTGAGCAGCAGAGAAACCAACCCAAAGGTAAAACTAATGACAAAGACAAAGGTAAAGCACCTGAATCCGCTCATTATGTTGTGGCACAATGTAGTATTGGAGTAAATGAAGACTTATTTAATGCTTCACTTGCTTCTTTGAAAAATGATTGGTTGCTTGATTCAGGAGAAAATTTCCACATGACTCATAGAAAAGATTTTTTTGAAGAATTTACTGACAATGTTGATGGAGCAGTATACTTTGCAAACCAATCAAAACTCAAGCCATCAGGGCTACGCACAATCAGGCTTAAATTGCCTGCTCTTCCAGACCTTCTTCTGCATCATGTTTTATATCTCCCAGAGCTGAGGAGAAACTTGCTATCGTTGGTCCACATCCGCTAGCAAGGTCACTCCATTCATATGTTTGATGGCAAGATTGAAGTGAGAAAAGCATCTGACCACTCACTTGTCGTGATAGGGATAGAAGAAGAAAGGCTTCTCAAGCTGCATGGTACCTCTGCTCGTGCACAACATTTCTCATACAATTCTCATTATGAAGAAGGTACACTTCCATCATGTTTATTATGGCATTCTAGATTTGGACATTTGAACTATGACAGCCTCCGCTTGTTGAAGAAAAATGGTGTTACTAGTTTGCCTACAATTCCTAGGAAGCTTAAGCAATGTGATGCTTGCATTTTAGGAAAGCATAGCAAACAATCCTTTCATGATTCACACTCAAGAGCACATAGAAAACTTGAACTCATTCATTCAGATTTATGTGATCCAATGCCTGTTCCTTCTGCAAATGGAAATAAATATATGATGACATTTATTGATGACTACACCAGAATGTGTTGGGTTTATTTATTGAAGAACAAATCTGATGCTTTTCAAACATTCAAGGAGTTTCATACATGGATTGAAAATGATGAAAAATCTCATATTGGCTCTATTCACACTGAAAATGGAAAAGGATACACTTCAAATGAATTTGAAAACTATCTTCGCCAACATGGAATCAAACATCAAACAATTGTGCCTTATAATCCCCAACAGAATGGTGTAGCTGAAAGAATGAATAGGACAATCTTAAATATGGTACGCTCCATGATGTTCTTCAAAAATGTAAAAATCATGTTTTGGGCTGATGTAGTTCTATGTGTTATATATAAAGAATAGATGTCCATCTAATGCTATCAGAAACAAGACTCCCTATGAAATGTGGTATGGGCACATTCCTTTGGTAAAGCGTCTCAGGGTTTTTGGGTCCACCTGTTATGCCTTGATACCAAAGGTACATAGAAACAAACTTGGTGCAAGAAGTCATAAGTGTATCTTCTTGGGGTATTCAAACACCTCCAAAGCATACCTTCTCTATGATGAAGTCAATAAAAAGTTTGTTGTATCTAGAGATATAATCTTTCTTGAATCATCCAAAACTAACAATGTTGTTGAGCGGCAACTTGATCGCTTGGATAGATTCGTAAATGCAAAATCATTTCAAGAATTTGATAATCAAATTCCACATCTTGAAGGGGGGATTCCTATACTAGATCAACCTATGAAATCTTCTTCTAAAGCACTCTCTCCTCCGCATGAAACTCCAACAACGAATGATACTTTATGTGATGCGATTGATAGAATTGGGAGACTCAATCTTGATTCATTCCCAACTCAATAAACGGAGTAGCTTGGACCATATGAGAAAGGTCCCTCGAAGTGGCTGACAAAGACACTTTAAAGTGTTCATCCTGATGAGGTTGGAAAGACAAGAACTAGAAATTCAAACTGGAAAAATGGAGGTGATGTATATGACTCTGACTCACTTGTTGATATGGATGTTTCTTATGATTGTGAATTGAATTTGTCTACAGATTTTGAACCAACTTCCTTCAAAGAAGCTGCTTCTCATGATGAATGGAAAGAAGTGATGTAAAAGGAGTATGATGCCCTGATAAAGAATGGCACTTGGAAGTTGGTTGATCCTCCATTAGAAAGTAAACCAATTGGCTGCAAGTGGGTCTACAAGAACAAGTATAAATCTGATGGCTCACTTGACAAGCACAAAGTCAGGCTTGTGGCAAAAGGTTTTGCACAGAAGGAAGGGGTCGATTATGAGGATACTTTTTCCCCCACAACAAAATGGGCTACCATCCGAACACTCTTTCCCCTAGCAGCTCAGAACGGTTCGAAAGTCCATCAAATGGATGTAAAAACTGCTTTCATGAATGGAGATCTAAAAGAGAATTTTTTTATGTCCGAGCCTAAAGGATTTGTTGTGAAAGGACATGAACATAAAGTATGCAAACTTGGGAAATCCTTGTATGGCCTGAAACAAGCACCACGAGCCTGGTATAAAAAACTAACTGAGCATCTTCTGAAACTCAATTTCAAACATTATGATCTTGATGATGCAACTTTGTGTGTCAAGAAGGTTGGAAAAACAGTTGTATATCTTGTGGTATATGTAGATGATCTTTTGATGAAAGGGAACAATTAAAGCTACATTGCATCCATAAAGAAGGAATTAAGGAAACGTTTTGAAATCACTGATTTGGGCTATGCTCATTACTATCTTGGTATTGAAGTAACTCAACATTCGAAGTCCATATTCCTTTCTCAAAAGAAGTACATTGGAGATCAGTTGAACAGGTTTTGCAGTACAAAATGCAATCCTCTTACTACTCCAATGGAACAAAACTTAAAATTGACATCCATTCAAGGAAAAGAATTTGAGGATGCAACAAAGTATAGACAGCTTGTAGGAAGTCTCAACTACCTAACTACTACTAGACCAGACATTTCGTTTTTTGTTGGAATCCTCTCCAAGTTTATGAAAAAGCCTTGTGAGGGACATTGGTCTGCTGCAAAAAGAGTTCTAAGGTACTTGAAGGGAACTCTAAGACTTTGGAATCAAGTATACATAGGTGGGCGACTTCGGCTTGATTGAATACTCTGATTCAGACTTTGATGAAGACAAAGAAACTGGGGTATCTACTTCAGGTTAAGCTATGAGTCTTGGATCAGGAGCTATCTCCTGGAGATCACACAAACAATCAGTTCCAGAAAATTGTGCAACAGAGGCAGAATATGTGGTAGCAACTGAGGAAACAAAAGAAATTGTGTGGCTCAAGAAAATTCTTGAACATTTGCAGGTAAAACAAGTATAATGGACTCCACTCATGATTGAAAATACCTTGGCAATAAAGGTGGCCAAGAACCCAAAGTTCCATGATCGAACAAAGCACATCAATACTAAATATCATCTGATTCAACATCATGTTGGGGCCAAAAAATCCATGTTCACCATTGTTCCACTAATGAGAAAATTGTAGACATCTTCACCAAAGCGCTTGAAAGAGAAAAACTTGAAAGATCCAGAACAATGCTTGGACTCACCAACATCCCTTCAGATTAAGGGGGGGAATGTTGACACCTAATCATAGGGTTTGGGTGACCAAATGAAATTAATGTAAAGAAATATTAGAAATGATGAAGATTCAGCAGGAGATTAAATTAACAGTCTCTCCCTCATGTATATAATAATGATCAACCTGAATGAATATTATGATTTGTTTTGAGGAGTTACCTCTTGGTCTAACAGTAATGCCACATGGAATTATTGAAGTGGAAGACATGGGGGATGTCCATAAACTCAGAGATACACTAGAGAAGGTACCAAATAAGCACTAATAACTTGGTGGGATGGACCAGCTACCATACAGATGTGCCTCTGGTGATGTCAAAAACATAGATGCGGAAATGAAATTTTGTGTTTCAACCATAGTGATAAACATAGCTCTGGAAGTCATACCAGTTCCAGTCATGGTCAATAATCCTGATGTAGATTTCTACGTGAAATTATTGAGTGAGTCAAAAGAACCGGGTAAAGGATTTTGTAAAGGAAGTGTAGGAGAAAGAAGAGGATGGGTTGGATAAAGGAAAAGTCCCTCCAAATGAGTAGGATTAGAAGTACTAGGCTATAACTATTGGATCTCCTCGATACTCACAAGTCCAGGTGGAAGTGGTTCACTATCAAGGCCGAGATATATGGTAGGTGCATCTATCTGAGACAAAGGAAGAGAAGATGGAATACCTTAAGTAATAGGTAAAGATTACTAAGGCTCCTCTGGTTAGATGACCTCAGGATGTAAAGTTTCTGACTGAGGAAGTTCAGGTTCTATAACCGCAAGACAATTTTTTTTAGGTACTTTAGTATCGATTGTGTCAGTTTCACTACAAAAGTAGATATAACCTAGGGTTCACTATTCAAGGGGATAGATGATTCTCGTTGATCAGATTCAGGAGTAGGACCAAAAGTAGTTCCTAAGTTTCCTGATGTGGTATTTGTGTTATTTTATGCTTCTAACGACAACCAGGAGTATCATTTGGTGGAAGAGGAGGGTTATTTTTCATTCTATGCAAACAACAGAGTGGGGGATATTACTGTTCCATGTTTGATAGAAAATTTTATTAATAAAAAAAGAAATAAATAAAAAGAGGGTAATCTAGACTTAAAGGATTACCAACCAATCGTGAACTGTAATATAGATATTGGCTAAGAAAGCACTTAGCGTACAAAAACCAATATCCCCGAATGTTGTGTTTAGTGTATCGCGTATACAAGGTGACAAACTTGGTTACATATGGATGGCTAGCAACCTAGTGGGGAATCCAAAAATATACTCAACAGTACATGGGAGTGTAGTCCATAGTAGTGTTGTCTAATTTGTAACCGTTTCATGAGAGTGTTCCCATATACTTTACGTGCGTGGAGTACCACCAATATACCCAAAGGTACATGGAGAACGATCCTATAAACTCACATACGTGGAATGAAATTTCGTCCCCAAGATGCAACACTAGCAAACAACGATAGCTCCTACATTTAATGAAACTAGAGTGCATGTCTAGAATAGACCTTTATGTGTTTGTGTTAATGTTACAAATGCATCTTAGGTTGATTCAATAAATTCTAAGTTGATCTTGAATTAAGTTTCAGTTTCATGGCTCACCACGAATTCACCTGAATTCCCTAAAATTAAAATCTAGCGTGAGGAAATGGAATATTTCTCTTCAATGAAAATATATCTAAGAAAGGGAAGAGACAAACAATATGAAACATAGAAAATGTAACAAACAAGATACACAATGCAATTCCCTTCTCATGTAACTGTTCCTAAATCAATGTATATGAAAAAACCCTAAATGTCAATGCAAGATTTTTTCTTTTCACCACGCTTAATTTTAGAAAATGAGTAAAACTAAGACATAATGTCTAATCAATGATTCAAATGAACTTTTCAAAATGAGGACTAAAACAACAATTCATCCAAGTGATCAATGATAAAATGAAACAACTTTGCAAGCGACCTAATGATAAGAACAAAGAAAAATTGAAACCAATTCTTACCCAAGGAAATCACACACTAATGAAACCAGATGGAGGCTTCAAGGAGACCACAAGACACTCAAGACTTAGGGAAGGTCAGTTTGAATTTGGGTGATCAAAGAAATATTCAGAAAACGAGGAAAATTTTGTGCGAAAACAAGGATCAACGCAGGTGCAGAAGAGGCACCAGTGCTTTGCAACACAGACATAGAGAGGGACTAGGTAAGGTGCAACCCTCTGTCAGCATACCAGAGGGTGCATTTGTCTAGGGAAAGAGAATTCCAACACAAAATTTGAAAATAAGACTCAATTAAATCACTTCCTAGGTCTATTCTCGGTTGATTAAAGAAACAAGGGTATATGAAAAAGGTAAAGAAACCACAAAGAATCTGATCTGAATTTAAACAGGAATGCAAAAAATTATAGATATAACCATACATATAGATATGCAACAAAAATAATATTTCATTTGATTACTGTAAAATACTAAAATATGCTTACAAACAGAAATGGAAATAAACTAGCTAGGGCAATTGTAGCTTATCTCTGAGAAGAGATGTGGAGGCTACATGCCTCTGAGCTATGTTACAATGAGGCTCAAAGGCCTATTTATTGTTGAGAAATAATGGAAAACCCTAAACATCCAAAAACCTAACCCTAAAAGATGAAACACGAAACTGTGGGCCCTGTTTTGGTAAATTGGTACATCAACTTCCCGGGGTCATAACTTTGGCATACAATCTCCGTTTGGCACGCACAATATCTCGCTAGAAAGATCTATCCGAGAACTAAAACTTTTGGAAGAGAAACATCGGTCCATGTGATCCATCCTAAGCCGCACATACCCACAGTATGCATATAAAATGCATGCCATATACATGTCCCAAGAATTTTAATATTCCTGCCTATGAAAACCTTCTTAACCCAACGTTGAATGCTATTAACTAAATGCTTAAGCGGAAGCTAATAAATCATATCTTAATCAGATTATACCTGCGGACCTTCTTACCATTTCATTCAAAACAAACTTGACCAATCACCATTAATCGTGTGTCGCATAGCTGACGTATTTAATTCAACATTTGAATTTTGCGCGACCCAAGTCTCCACCGGCGATCTGTCTCATCTAATCCAATGGCTATCACGCAATAACTCACACCAACTAGCCCAACTGATCTCCACCGTCTATTTCATTTTCCTCAATCCAACAATGATTGACTAATCTCGTGTGATTACTAGCATGATACATAACAGGTCGAGGGCGCGCGAGAAAAGTGGTTTTCCTGTGCTACGTGTCAACCCCTCAGGTTAATCATGTGAATTTGTAAAATACCATTTACCACTTTGAGACTGCACGAGATACTACTTACCACTTTCATAGCCTGCTCCATTATTCTACACGGTTTCCACCCTTCAGTCGACACGTGCCTTGATGTGATCCGTCCATTTCTTAACTTAATCTCCTGCGATAAGATCTCCGCCATTCATCTTCCTTCAATATTATACATTGAACTGGCTGGTATGACAGTTTCCGCTCTTTGCTATTTAATTTTTTCTATGTCTTTGATCTTCCGTGTGTGACATGATTGTTCAATGACTTTGCTCTCGGGCTTGACCAGTCCATACGTTGCATCGAAGACTTCAACCACAGAACCAGGTTGAAGCAAGGACTGCACGGAAACAATATCAATCATGAAAATAGTGATCAATGCAACAACAGAGAAGATAGTTAACTTTCACCCATTATAAGGGATCATGTACGTGATCATTTTCTTATTCCTTTCACTAATTTCGATATTTTATTGTTCTTCTACTTAATTCCTTCTAGAACATTGTTCTGTTTATTATTTAAATGCTACCACTCCTGAGCTTTGATTTGGTTATTCAATCAGATTCCAACATTGTCTAATCATCGCAATACTCCTTTGTGCACTGTCCTCTCTCTTGGATTCTTTTTTAATTCCTTGACACCTATGTTATGCAAATACTCTGATACTATGCATATTTAGTAATTCAATTATACAATACAAACCACACAAACTCAGAAATTGCACTTCTGTATTAATAAATAAATATTTACACAATGAATTCCTTCTCGGCCTGATCTTCTATATCAGTGACCTTTTGACTCTACTTCACTCTATCTACCCATATGCTACAATCAATCTCCTCTATTACCTATCTAATGATGATTCTCTCTTTTTATTCTTTTGAGGCTTATATTTTATACAAAATGTTTTCTTAATAAATTCTGGTCCATATCCTTAATCTACTCATCAAGTCTTAAAATCTCCCAATGATCCCGTGGGATCTCAACAAATCAACTAAATCCTAAGGATTCTCTTTAATCCCCAAAATCATGAAACCGATTTCTAATCTAAGATTTACAATATTTCAAAATCTCTAAATGCTCACTAATCACTCATCATCACTCATGTTCTCCTACATTTGAGAGAATTTACAAATATTCTCACAATATTTAATTAATTCCTATTCTAAATTAAAATCACATTAAAATCACATTAATTTAATTATTTTGGAAACCAACTCCCTTAAAACACAAGACCCCCTATGTCTACTAAAATACAATGATATTTCTAAGCCGGATGCTCCTGCATTAGATTCCCAAGGTTGAAAACATTCATGATCTCTAGATCATGTGTTCTCATATGTTGATAGAAAATCCTCAGGGTCCCAAACTTTAGTTTGTGGTTGACTAAATGCTCTGTTCCTTTGTTGTTGTTGTATATTTGTTATTTTTTGTTTCATCTTCCTCTCCTTGTCAATCAATTTCGAATTATGATTTATCACTCTCCTTGTTGCTATCAATCTCCTCCATATGAACTGCTTCATCATTAATTGCCATAATTCTTCAATCTCTATCTCCAGCACATCCTTGGGCTAGCACATACTCTGCCATTTGTTGCTATACTCTGTGCACTCATCTTCAAACTATTTTTCATTATCTTCTCTTTGAACTTGCCGGCTTCTTACTATTGCCCTTTCATCCTTACCCTCTTGTGACTTTCCAAACAACCTCTATTCAATATCTGTAAATTTACTTTCAAAAAATAAATTGTCCTCCAATTCCCCTTATACTTGATTCCTCTGAAATACATCACTATGTTGTTCATCAATTCCAACATATTTTCCTTCCTCTTCTTTGACAACCCTCGGTAATTTTCCTTCACTTCCTTAACTGATTCTGACAATCAATTTAATTTCTTCAAGCATGATATCTTCATGCTTTTCATTTTCCTCATAAGCATGTCTGACCTGGCAACTTCCAGTCTTCTTCAGTTCTTAAACTGACTCTTCAACTTGAAACATGTCTATCTCATTTTAATCAAATCTTGTAATCATAAACAATTATCAGAATTAAAAATATAATTCATCGTTACCTTCTCCTTCTCTAGCAACCTCTCAGTATGCTGCTCTGATTTTTTCTTCTCTATCAGCACATCAATATGTTGATTCAACCTCTTCAAAGAATTCTCCAAAGGACTCTGAAGATTGTCACCAAGTCTCTCTTCCACACTATCTGCTTCAATTATGTCTTTCTTATCTTGTCCACTGTAGTGAACTCCTTCTTCTGCAATCACATTGTCATACTCTGAGTTTTCCAACAAATATTCCAGCAATTCAATTTCTCTTTGACACTTCATAAGTATTTCATCATCACTTATAATTCCTGCATTTGTACACAATTTATCAGTTTGAGAATTACAAGGTTCAACAGTCTCAACTGTTGCTTCACATATCATTTCTTCAGACTGAATTTCATCTCCTTCTTTCACAAGAAATTCTTCCTGTGTTGTAACAACTTCAAACATCAATGTATTACTAAATTATTTCTACTGCAATAATTCACTGCTTTTCTCATTCAAGAGACATTCTCCATCATTCTTTACTTCAGAGTATTTATATTATGAAAGATAGTCTTCTATATTTTTATCAGCTTCAAAAGATTTCTCATCCTCTGGAAAACCTATAATCACATCAAAATTATTAGATTCAAATATACAATGTTTCATATCCTCTTGCTGGTCTAAATTTGTCCAACAGTTTAGAAAATCATCAATAATTCCTTCTTCAGCAAAGTAAACTTCTTGCTATCTTGAATTTGCACAATGGTTCATAAGATCTTTCACAGATCTCCAGTCTTCATCTTCACCAATAAATTCACCCTGTTCTGCTTCACAAATGGAAACTTCCATTCTCAGCTCAACTTCTCTGAGTTTTTCAGATTCCAATTTAACATTCATTACCTGTTCAAGCTTCATCAGTGCTTCTTCTAGCTACATATTCACTAGCTGATTTCTCTTCTCTTGTAGCCTCTTCCACTTTAATTTCTTCCTTATGACATAACCATGCTTCTGGTCTTCTTTATTTATCTGCAACATCTCCGTCAATAACTCAATATGAACTGCAACCTCAGCCTTCTCCCTCTCATATTCTTCTTCACTTAATTGTCTCTGTAGGCCATTTTCCTTAGCATCCTCTTTCTTCACCTTTGTTATACTGTGGTCTTTCTCATAACCTTTGTTATCTCTAATATGACTATCAGTAGTCATATCCTTCTCTATCTTCATGAGTTTCTCCCTCATTTACTATGAGCTGCACTAAAGCCTCTGTAACAGCAAGTCATCCCTGCTATCACTTACCTCACAAAGATTTCCTCTGTACTTGGTCTTTTGGCAAGCACTTGGTTCTCTATTCTCTCGAACCTCTTTGAGCACTTCTCTCTGCTCCTTCTAGGCTTCAACTCATCTACACCTTTTAAGAACACAACTTTCCTCTTGTATTTTAATGACAAATGAAATACTATGTTTTGGCCACCTCTTCTTTCACTCAGAAATTCTTACCAACTTCCTTCATTACTGCTTCTTTTCATTTGTTGAGATACCTTCTTTTGTCTACAACCTGAATTCTGCAACCACAATATTCAAACCAAATTAAAAAAAAAGACATATCATCTAACCTTCAGGATCACTGCATGATCTTGTTCTACCATTCACCTACACTTTGAATGGATTTTTCTCTGTTTCTTTGCATCTGCAAATTCTGCTACACTTTATCTCTGTGTTCCTACTGTTTGTCAGATTTAGAATATGATCTCCTCTTGCCTGTATACATACCTTCAAAAAATAACTTTGTTCTAAATTTTCTCAAAGAATTTTTCACGCAGAATCTCCTTGTTGAGCTCTGATACCAAATGATGCATCCTAAGTCGCACATACCCACAATATGTTAGAAAATTATATATCATAGAGCAATGTAACACATAAAATATTGTAGAAATATAAACACAGAAAACGCATAAAACAAGAGAGACACAGCTATATGTGGTTCACCTAGTTTTGGTTACATCCACAGAGAAATAGCTAGTCCTTCTTTTTTTATATTATCCAACAAACTAAAGAGATACAACCTACAACAGATCTATTGTAACTCTCTCTTCGCTCTCAATATCCTCTCTCTTCCTCACTCGGAATCCAGATCTACATAGACACAATACAATGCCCTCATATATAGTGAGGGGTTGCCTTCTAGGGAAGAAAAACCCTAAATTAAACATAACTTCTACCTTCAGATCTTTGCTTAATGAACAACCCATATTGACTATGAAATTACAACATTTTACAAGGCAATTTTACATGTCGCCTCCCCCTGTACCCCCCCTGCAATGAATATTTTACAGGCAGCATTGCCTCCCCATTTCAAACTGAGGTCCAATGCAGCGATACCTTTGAATATAAAAGATAATCAAGCTCCACACCCAACAATATCCCACTTGGAGACTGATTATAGCAACTCCATCATTGCTTCATTTGTTGGACAATGACTCCACTTTGCACCTGGCTATTTCTCATCTTCATCATACTTGAAGACCAATTGAAACTGAGAAGATTCTCAGTTTCTCCCTGGTTACAACTTTTGTTAACATATCTGCAAGATTTTGGCTAGTGTGTATCTTTTCCATCTTCAACTGTCCATCTTCCAATGCTGCCCATATGAAATGGTACTTGAGTTGTATATGGTTAGTTTTGGAATGAAATCCAGAGTTCTTTGCAAGATGTATGGCACTATGGCTATCACTGTATAACCTTCCCAACTCCTGCTTCTTACCCATTTCATCCAGAAACCTCTGCAACCAAATCATTTCTTTACTAGCCTCTGTAGCAGCAACATACTATGCTTATGTTGTTGAGAGTGCAACAACTCTTTACAATTTTGAGACCCAACTAATAGTTGTTCCACCTATAGTAAACACCTACCCTATTATGCTCCTCCTATTATCTCTATCACCCACCATATCTGCATCAAGATATCCCTGTAGAGCAATGTTTGAACCACCAAAGCATAATTCTTGATTTGTGGTACCTCTCAAATACCTGAGAATCCACTTCACTACCATCCAATGTTCTTTTACTGGATTGTTCATGTACCTACTTACAACTCCTACTGCATGTGCAATATCAGGCCTTGTGCAGACCACTGCATACATTAAGCTTCCAACTGCTGATGCATATGGAACTTTAGACATATAATCCATGTCTTCTTGGGCCTTTGGGAACATCTCCTTTCTCAATTTGAAATGGCTAGCCAAAGGTATACTAGCTGGTTTTGCATTCTACATATTAAACCTTTTCAACACCTTTTCTATTTACTCACTTTGAGACAATGTTAATTTGCGATTCTTCCTGTCTCTAAGTATTCTCATACCAACGATTTGTTTTGCAGCACCCAAATCCTTCATTGCAAATGAGTTTTCCAATTTCCTTTTGAGCACATTTATTTCCTGCATGTTAGAACCTGAAACAAGCATGTCATCTACATACAATAACAATATAATATAGCTGCCATCATTTTGCCTTTTGAGATAAACACAATGATTAGAGTGACATCTAGTATAACCTTGTTCAGACATAAACCTGTCAAATTTTAGATACCACTGCCTTGGAGCCTGTTTTAAGCCATACAAGCTCTTCTTCAACCTGCACACTAGTTTCTCCTTCCCTTTTACCTCATATCCTTGTGGCTACTGCATATGTGTCTCTTCCTCCAAATCCCCATGGAGAAAGGCTTTATTTACATCTAATTGCTCAAGATGCAAATCTTCAACTGCTACTAGACTTAAAATAGTTTTGATTGAAGTCATTTTAACAACAGGAGAAAATATCTCATCAAAGTCTATACCCTTTTTCTGTGCAAACCCTTTCACCACAAGTCTAGCTTTATACCTTTTTCTACCTCCATATTCTTCCTTCAACTTGTAAACCCATTTATTCTGCAATGTTGTTTTACCTGTAGGCAACCTGACTAAGTCCCAAGTCTGGTTATGTGCTAAGGATTCCATCTCTTCTTTCATGGCTTGCTCCCACTTCTTCCTGGTTTCTACCTACACTGCTTCTTCATAATATTCTGGTTCACCAGAATAAGTCAACAATACATAATATAATGAAGGAGAGTATCATGCAGGGGATCTACTTATCTTGGTAGATCTCCTAACACCACTTTTAGGTGTTTGAAGTGCTTGTTGCTGTTGTGGTTTTTGTTCTGACTATTGATCATTATGATTTTCAGGCACTATCACTTTTCCTGGGATATCGTCAAGCACTGTGTATTCTCTATTTCCTTTTTCCTATTTCTTTTGCTGCAACTGATTCTTATACAATACCTTTTCATTGAATATTACATCTCTTCTCCTAGTGATTTTGTGATTTTCATAATCATAGAAGCGATAACCAAAATCATTAACACCATATCCAATAAAGGTACATTTCTTTGATTTTTCCTCAAGCTTTGTTCTATTTTCTTTATTAATATGGACAAAGGCTTCACAACCAAAAGTTTTTAAAAAAGAGTATTTTACCTTTTTACCTATCTATGCCTCCTTTGGAATACCACCATCCAAGGAACTTGAAGGCCCTCTGTTTATTAGATAAACAACAGTATCTACAGCATCTGCCCAACATTGTAAAGGCAATCCTGCATGCAATCTCAAGCACCTTGCACGCTCCATGATTGTCTTGTTCATCCTTTCTGACACACCATTTTCTTGTGGTCTTCCAGGAACTGTCTTCTCTCTGTGAATTACATTCTCATAACAATAGCTATCAAACTCTTTGCTGCAATATTCACCTCCATTTTATGATTTGAGACACTTCAACCTTTTTCTTGTCTCATTTTCAACCAAAGCTTTCCATTTCTTGAAAGTATCAAATACATTAGATTTATTTCAAATACAATAAATCCAGGCTTTTCTGGTTGCAACATCAATAAAAGTAACATATAATGAGAACCACCAAGAGATGATACCTGAGCAGGTCCCCATACATCTGTATGCACAAGCTCTAATTTTCTGCTCTTCTTTTCTTTCCCAATTCTAAGGAATCTGACTCTCTTCTGTTTTCCATAAACACAATTCTCACAGAATTTTAAATCAACATGCTTCAAACCTGGCAAGAAATTTCTTGAGTGAAGAATCTGCATCCCCTTCTCACTCATGTGCCCAAGCCTATGATGCAACAATGTCGTGCCTTCTCCTGTAGAGGTTAAAGCATTAACAGAATTAGAAATACCATTGCATAAATACAATGTACAAACCTTTCCTCCTTTCTCTATTACTAGGGATCCTTTAGTGACCTTCGAGGTTTTATATGTGATAGTAGTTACGCAACCTTGACCTCCCAACTGCCCTGTTGAAACTAGATTTTTCTTCAGATCTAGAACATGCCTTACCTCCTTCAATAACCATTGATTTCCATTTTGCTGTTTTATGAAAACTATACCCATTCCAATGATTTTACAGGGTTTATCATCATCCAAACGAACCTGTCCAAAATCTCCTTAAACATAATCATGAAAATGTTTCCTATCAGGCATGGCATGGAATGAGGCCCCTTAATCTACCACATAGGCATCAATAATATTTTCTAATGAAAGAATCAAAGCATCTTGCAACACATCACCTGTGACATTCGCTTCATGATTAGTTTCTTGCTGCGCGTCAACTTCTTTTCCCTTCCGAGACTTGTAGTCTTTCTTCAAGTGTCCTTTCTTCCCGCATTTCCAGCACACTATCCTCGATCTGGACATGGATCTTCCTTTTCTTGACTTACTGTGATATCCAGGGCTCTTTCCTATTTCCATTTTGCTTCCCCTAGTCTCTGGAGTCAAAGCATTACCTGATGTCTCACCAGAGCTTTTCCGTTGCATTTCCTTGCTAAGGATTGCACCGACAACATCATCAAAATTTAAAGTACTAGATCCAAAGACAGAGTTACTAATGGACATAACTAAACCATTCCAACTTTCTGGCAGTGAACATAAAAATAACAGAGCCCTAACATCATCATCAAAAGTTACCCCTATAGAACTTAACTAACTTGTAACTATATTAAAATCATTTAAATGGTCTGCAACAGATCCACCTCTTGACATCTTCATATTAAATAAACTCTTCACAAGAAATACCTTATTTTAGGCTGAGATTTTTTCATATAGTTTCACCAATTTCGACATTAAACCCTCTATTGTCATTTCCTTTGAAATATTAAATGCTACCGACGCCGCTAGGCACAACCGTATTGTTCCAAGTGCCTTTCTGTCAAGAATATTCCATTTTGTGTCTGTCATACTCGTTGGCTTCTTTGTCTTTTCACTCAATGGTTGCTACAAATATCTCTGATACAAATAATCTTCCATGTGCATCTTCCACAGCTGGTAGTTTTGGCCGTTGAATTTTTTGACCCTAAACCTACCATCTTTCGCCATTGCTCCCACTCGAACCAGGAACCCTTCTCTCCTGCGAGTTTATCATCCAAATAGACCTTCGGCTCTGATACCAGTTGTTAGAAAATTATAAATTACAGGGCAATGGAACACATAAAATATTGCAGAAATATAAACATAGAAAATGCATAAAACAAGAGAGACACAGATATACGTGGTTCGCCCAGTTTGGGTTACATCCACGGAGAAATAGCCAGTATGTTATCCAACAAACTGAAGAGATACAACCTACAGCAGATCCGTTGTAACCCCCCCTAGACCCCCCCTGCAATGAATATTTTACGGGGGGGTCACCCCATTTCGAACTGGGGTCCAATGCGGTGATACCTATGAATACAGAAGATAATCAAGCTCCACACCCAACACAATATGCATATAAAATTCATGTCATATACATGTCCCAGGAATTTTAAAATTCCTGCCTAGTAAAACCTTCTTAACCTAACGTTGAATGCTCTTAATTAAATGGTTAAGGAGAAGCTAATAAATCACATCCTAATCAGATTATACCTGTGGATATTCTTACTGTCCGATTCACAACAAACCTAACCAATGACCGTTAATCGTGTGTCGCATAACTGACGTATTTAATTCAACATTTGACTTTTGTGTGCCCCAAATCTCCACCGTTGATCTGTCATGTCCGATCCAATGACTATCATGTAATAACTCACACCAACTATCCCGGTTGATCTCCATTTTTTATTTCATTTACCTCCATCCAACGATGATCGTGTAATCTCACGTGATTACTAGCACGATGCATAACAGGTCAAGAGCATGCGAGAAAAGTGGTTTTCCCATGTTACGTGTCAACCCCTCAGGTTAATCACGTGAATTTGTAAAATACCATTTACCACTTTGAAACCGCGCGAGATACTACTTACCACTTTTGTAGACCACTCCATTATTCTGCAGGTTTTCCACCCTTTTGTCAACATGTGCCTTGATGTGATCCGTCCATTTCTTAACTTAATCTCTTGCAATAAGATCTCTTCCATTCATATTCTGTTGATCTGGCTAGTCTGATGGTTTCCTCTCTTTACTTTTTAATGCTTTCTATGTCTTTGATCTTCCGTGTGTGACTTGACTGTTCAACGACTTTGCTTTGGGGCTCGACCAATCCATATGTTGCATCGAATACTTCAACCATAGAACCAGGTTGAAGCAAGGACTTAATAGAAACAATAACATTAATGAAAATAGCGATCAACGCAACGACAGAGAAGATACTCAACTTTCACCCATTACAAGGGATTATGTGTGCGCTCATTTTCTTATTCCTTTCACTGATTTCTATGTTTGATTGTTCTTCCGCTTGACTCCTTCCTGAACTTTGTTCTACGTATTATCTAAATGCTACCATTCTTGAGCTTTGATTTGGTTATTCAATTAGATTCCAGCATTGTCCAATCATGGCAATACTCCTCTGTGCACTGTCCTCTCTCTCGAATTATTTTTGAATTCCCTGCAAACTTATGTTATGCAAATACTCTGATACTATGCATATTTTATAATTCAATTATACAATACAATCCACACAAACTCAGAATTTTAACTTCTGTATTAATAAATAAATATTTACACAATGAATTCCTTCTCGCCCTGATCTTCTATATCAGTGGCCTTTTGACATTACTTCACTCTATCTTCCCATAGGCTACAATCAATCTCCTCGATTACCTATCTAACGATGATTCTTTCTTTTTCTGCTTTTGAGGCTTATATTTTATAAAAAAGGTTATGTTGACCAATTCTGGTTCAGATCCTTAATCTACTCATCAAGTCCTAAAATATCTCAATGATCCTGTGGGATCTCAACAACTCAACTAAATCCTAAGAATTCTCTTTAATCCCCAAAATCATGAAACCAATTCCTAATCTAAGATTTACAATATTTCAAAATATCTCAATCCTCACTAATCACTCATCATCACTCATGTTCTCCTACATTCGAGAGAATTTACAAATATCCTCACAATATTTACTTAATTCCTATTCTAAATTAAAATCACATTAAAATTACATTAATTTGATTCTTTTGGAAACCAACTGCCTTAAAACACAAGAGCCCTAATGTCTACTAAAATACAATGATATTTCTAAGCCAGATGCTCTTGCATCACCATGGACCCATGTTGCTCCCAGTTTTCCCAAAAAACGTCGTTTAGGGCCTCAAAATGGCTCTGGATGTTCAGGACCTGAAAAAATGCTAGAAATAGTAAACTATGCTACAATTATGGAAACTCAAAAGCTGAAAGAAACAATGGTGGGGGTCCAAGTGGACTTGGCAGGTGGCCACCAATATCCACTTGGATCATTCCTACCCCCTTAGGAAGCAATGGTCCACATTGCATTGAGTTCCTCAATGAGATGAGGAAACTTTTGCTGAAGTCGGTCCCTAGTGAGCCACTTGCCCTATTGAATGAGTTGGCCTACTTTGAACTCGATACAATTGGATATTCTATTAGCGAGTGTGCTTGGTCTGTGTGCCCATGATCTAATTAGTTGCATCTTGTTCCATGCAATCTGGATTTAACTCTGTGGGTGTGTGTTGTTATGCAATGTCGGATGTGTCTAGTAACGGTGGAAAGTATGGCTGAAGGCGGTCCACATTGAACACTGGGTGCAGGCCAAGGAATCGGGGAATGCTGAGCTCAAATGCATTATCTCCCACAACCTTGGTAATGGTGTAAAGACGGTATCGGAGTGAATTGAGTTTCTGATAGGCTCTGGCAAGGCATTCCTTTCGCAAATGCAACCAGACTTTGTCACTCACCTGAAACTTGTGTGGCACCCGATGTTGATCATGTCACTACTTGTACTTGGCATTTGATTTCTCCAGAATGTCATGGACCTACTGGTGAATATGTTGGATGTGCTTCGTGAAGTTGTTTGCCTTATCTGTTTCGGACTAGACATGAGTCGAATCTAAGTGAGTAGCTGCAAATGGCATGGCCACATCAATGGGACATAGTGGCTAGAATCCCAAGCCCACCTAAAAAGCGCTAATGCCAGTCAACCTGTGGAGAGCTCAGTTGTAGTTGTACTGAACATAGGGGAGGCTCTCATCCCATGTGCATGGATGCTTTGAGTTGTACATGCGCAGAATGTGTATGATCATCTTGTTGACAACCTCTGTCTGGCCATCAGTTTCAGGATGGAAGGTTGTGGACTTAGTGAGTTTGGTGTTCAGTATTGACCAGAGACTAGACCAAAATGTACTGAGAAATTTGTTGTTCCAATATGAGATGATAGAATGTGGGATCCCAAAGTGTACCCACACTTGTTCAAAGAAGAGTTTAGCAATGGCTTCTGTTGTGATATTCTTCTTCCAGGCCGTCATAATGGCCATCCTCGAGAACCTGTCAATGACCACAAAAACACAGTCGTTTCCATGCTTAGTAGAAGGAAGGCCTGACATGTAATCCATGGAGATGGATTCCCAAGGTCGACTAGGGCTAGGCAGCAGGGTATAGAGGGCTTGCTTTTTGATGGTCGGTTCAGCAATGGTGCAGGTAATGCATGATCTGATGTACTTCTCGACATCTTGTTAAAGATTCGGCCAACATAAATACTTCCGCAGTACTACCACTGTTTTCTCGACCCCAAAATGCCTAGTAGCCGACTATAGTGTGCTTCCCAAATCATATTCGCACGCTCGCTTGAAGGAACACAAAGGTGACCTAGGTGGCATAACAGGGCATCCTGAAGGTGAAAATATGGAACATTATGACCCTCCAAGAGTGTTTGGTACGAGTGGCCGAATTCTGGGTCGCTTTTGTAGAGAAGTGGCCAATGAGACGTCTCGTGCCCACAAGAGTTGAGCACGGTGGTTAACACCATGATCGGTGGTCGACTAAGGCAATCTGCAACATTATTGGTTTTTCCTTCTTATACTTGATATTCAAAGGGAACTGTTGTAGGTATGTGGACCACTTCTGATGGTGATCATTTTGCAATTTCCCTTGGGTCTGTATGAACTGCAGGGGTCGGTGGTTCATGTGGATGACCGTTTCCTTCCCCAAAATCTAATGCCTCCATTGTCGAAAGGCCTGCATAATGGAATACATCTCTTTGTCATAAGTTGGATACTTCCAAACCGTGTCTGAAAGTGTCTCACTGTGATAAGCCACTGGATGCCCGTGTTGAGTAAGGGCTGCCCCAGTAGCATAGTCAGAGGCATCTGTCTCGACCTCAAATGGTTGTTGAAAGTCTAGTAATGCAAGCATGGGCGCCAAGTAGAGGCGATATTTCAACTTTGTGAATGTCTTCTGTTGAGATTCAGACCAAAATAATTTTGCTTTCGCTCCTCCCTTGGTGACTTGACTCAAGGGCCAAGTGATATGAGAAAATCCCAACATGAACCTACGGTAAAAGTTGGCAAGACCTAGAAAGTTGTGGAGCTCTGTCAGAGTGGTTGGATATGGCCAATACCAAATGACTTCGATCTTAGCTGGATCCACATGCACCCCTCGTTCATAAATAATGTATCCCAGATACTGAACCTCGGTCATACCAAAAGTGCATTTCTCCAAATTGGCACATAACATGTGTTGCCACAGTGTTTGGAGAACATGTCGGATGTGGTGGAGGTTCTCTTCCCAACTATGGCTGAAGATCGGGATGTCATCCAAGTATACCACTACAAATGAGTTGGGGAAGGGCCGCAATATGCAACCCATTAGCCTCATGAAGGTTGCAAGAGCATTCGTCAATCCGAAAGGCATAACCAAACATTCGAAAAGTCCCTCCTTGGCTTTCAAGGTAGTCTTCCACACATTAGAGGGTTCAATTGGTACCTGGTGGTATCCTGACTCCAAATCGATTTTGCTAAAATATTTTCCCCCCTTCAATTGGTCCAGGAGGTCATCAATCCATGGGATTGGGTGCCTATTACAGATAGTGATATTGTTCAGCACCCGATAATCAATACAGAGTCTCAAAGTCCCATCCTTCTTTTGTACCAACACGATCGACCTCCCACAGGGTGATGAACTCAAATGGATGTGACCTTTCTGCAGCAGCTCCCGAATCTGCCTCTTAATTTCATCGTTCTCTAGAATGGAGCTCCGATAGATTGGTCCATTGCATAGCAGCGACTTGGCATCAGATCGATGGAGTGCTTGACCTGACAGTGCAGAGGAACCCCTTCGGGGGAGGTGAAGATGTCCTCGTACTCCTCCACAAACTTGTCCATCTATAGTTGTCATACAGAGGGGCCCCGTTTGGAGGTCGTGGCCACCATCTTCTTCTTTCCTAGAGGGCGTATCATCAGGGAAACAAATTTACCAGTTTTGGAAATGAGCTTACTACATTATTTTGCAGTAACCAAAGAGATGGTGATAGCGGTTCTACCTTGGGTATCTTGTACAACTTATTTCCCAAAGTAATAATAACAACACACGGCCTTGATTCATACACAACATGTCACTTTCACAAGTATGGTTGTCCTAATAATACATCACAAACATCAAGGTGAGCAACGTCACACAATACCTCTTCCTTGAAGGGCTCTATGTTGTCTAGAAGCTGACACTGCTGGCTCACACAAAGATCCCGTCCTTGTTGAAGCCACTCGATGGTGTATGGTTGTGGATGTGTTGTGGTTGGTAAGCCCACCCGCTTCACTACCTCTTCTGAAATGAGGTTCTTTTGGCTCCCATGTCAACAATGAACTATAGCGGGGAGCCCTTTACCCACATCTGGGAGTGGAAGAGATGCTCCTCCTCCTCTAGATCTTCAGGTTCCTCCTTCTGGATCTTCGTGGTGGCAACGGTGGCATTGGGCTCCACATCGATAATCTGCTTCCCCTTGTCATTCCCCTTGTCGTTTTTTGACTCGGAGTTGGAACATGCATCTAATTCTGAAACCTTTATCTCAGCCACCAGTGACAGCATGGCCCGACACTCACTTGTGTTGTGAGTGGAGCTCTTATGGAACTCACACCACTTTCCCGTGTGCTTTTTCAGCTTCGTGGATTTGTTCTTTTCTTGCATCTTTGGCGGGTTGTCTTGGACCACCCTGCCTTAGCTTTGTTCCTTTTTCTGTGGTTTGGGGGCACCTTTCCCTTGCTTCGGATTTGCAGATCCAAAGTCTCACTTCTTCTATTTAAACTTTTTCTCGATGTTGACGGCATATCAGTATGTCATGCCGAGCGGGCAGATGTTCAAGAATTCTATTTCTTCCTAGATGTACCTGTGCAGGCAGCTATGGTATTTGAGTACCAAATGCTGCTATGAATCCTTGATACCCAACTTTGTGCGAAGGGTATGGAAAATATTGGTAAACTCTGGCACGTCTTGGTCCCTTCCATGCCGAAGTGTGGTGCACTTTATGTATTGATCCTCATAGCTTCTGACAGGGTAGTACTGCTCCTTGATGGCAGTGCGGAATGAATTCCAGGTGGGTGTGGCTGAAAACAGTGAGGCCGTACTTTCATCCTTCTTCATGTAGTAGGTTTCCCACTAGTCCTTGACCTGCGGGGCAGCTTTGAGAAGAGCGAAAGTATCTTTTCCCGGTTGGAAAAATCATGAACAGAAAATACCCTTCTAGCAGATTTAACCATTTATCTACGGTGTCTGTATCTATCTGGCCCTCAAATATCAAAATGTCAAAGTTAACTTGTATCTTAAAGGGTGTGGTGCTTCCAGAGTAGCTGCTGGAAGTACATGTGTCGCCCCTGGGTAGCCGCTGAAGGATCTGTGCAAAGTTGTCCATCATCACGTTCCTTTGTCACTTGAGGGCCTCTTCGAGCAAGATTTTGACAGGATCTCTTGCCCCCTCGTCTTTCTTTTCATCTGCCATGGGAGGCCATCGAGATTTGCGATGCTAGTCTTGCAAAGGTTTGCCCAGTTCAATCCCTAACTCCTTATATCCCGATCTCATTGGGGACATGCAAAGAAAGACAGAGAAAGACCAGACTACTATGATACCACTGATCCAGATTTAAATAGGAATACAAAAAATTACAGACATAACCATACATATAGAGATGCAAAGAAATAATACTTCATTTCATTACTGTAAAATACTCAAATATTCTTACAAACAGAAATGGAAATAAACTAGCTAGGGTGATGGTAGCTTATCTCTGAGAAGAGATGTGGTGGCTACATGCCTCTGAACTATGTTACAATGAGGCTCGAAGCATATTTATTGTTTAGAAATAATGTAAAACCCTAAACATCCAAAAACCTAACCTTAGAAGATGAAACACCAAACTCTGGGCCCCGTTTTGGTAAATTGGTACATCAACTTCCCAGGGTCGTAACTTTGGCATATGATCTCCGTTTGACGTGCATAATATCTCCTCAAAAAGATCTATTTGAGAAAAGAGAAACATGAAATGATGGTCCCATGTTGCTCCCAGTTTTCCCAAAAAAACGTCGTTTAGGGCCTCAAAATGGCTCCGGAAGTTCAGGACCCGAAAAACTGCTAAAAATAGTAAATTGTGCTACAATTAAGGAAACTAAAAAGCTGAAAGAAACAATGGTGGGGGTCCAAGTGGACTTGGAGGGTGGCCACCAATATCCACCTGAATCAAAATCCTAGCTCCAACTACCAAAATTAGAACATACACAACCAGACAACACAAGGTAAGAAACTACAAGATCTATGTGGAATCTTATATCTATTTTATTCCATCAATCAACATGGTATTGAAATATATGAAAAAATGACATCACATATAAGAAAACAAAGTAACTCTTTGAATTGATATAAATGGAGTGAGTTACAAACATAAATAGGTGTTGATCTTGTAGAAGAGCTCCTCCAAGTTGTTGACTTGTCCTTCCTTTGTCACAAAGTGCACCTCCGATCACCCTAAATGCATGAAAAAATAACTCTTACAACAAAAAGATAAGCATAGAATCACTCTCCAAAAGCCAACCAATAACTAACCTGGTGCTTGTGGAAGGCTGAAAATATATAGAGGAGTGAGATAAGTTGGGATTTCTTATCCTTTTACAAATATTGGGATTGAGATCCACTCTTGATGGGAGGATCAGACCTAAGTATAACAGATGGAAACTCCAAGGTAGGATATGATAGGATTTGAGAGTTTTTCTGAGGTAAATTGTTACAACAGATCCTGGAAGCTTTTGGAAATGGAGGCTTTGGGATTCTCTTTTTCCTGAATTTATAGAACCAACATAGGTGCAAAGGGGAGAAACCTATAGGTGATCAATGCAGGCCATAGCAGAGGAACTTGTAGGTGAATGCATTCAAAGAAGAGGCTAGGGAGCATTGGTCCTAAAACTGGTTTAGATGATGTAGTTTAGGGTAGAAAATCTTGGGAACTTGAGAGTCATGCATAGGGCTTTGTACAATGATGACGTAAAGGGGAATAGGATGTTGATTGATCCCATTAGGAGGCCTATTGGTCATATGAGACAAAATATCCTATAACATTGATGATGTATCAGAGTTGGAGTCATCATTCATGCTGATATGTGAGAAAAGACTAAGGGAGAAACAAAGTGCATGACAAAATGGAACCGAACTTCCCAAGAAGGTGACACAAAGGCAAGAGTCCGTAAAAATTTATAGGGGTGATGAGATTTAAAAGGAGAATTTCCAATTAATGGTACCCTAGACATAAAATGCTCCATTATGGGCCAATATATTTCTTCACAAGAGTCCAAAATTAAAGATAATCAACTAAAAACCTAAAAATCCAATATTGACAGCCTCCCTCTGAACCAAATTTTTCTTCAAACCACAAAAGAGAGATGCCCTTAGAATAGTTGGAGAGGCACCTACTAGAGTCTTCGACCATTCTAAAAAGCTACAATTAGAATGGAAAATGATGAAATAAGAGCCTACCTCACAAGGGATTTCATATGAATCTTGTTTATTGTTAATGACCAAATTGGAAACTAGAAGCTCATAATTACCTTCATGCAAAAGGGCTCAAGTCAATTTGTCAGCAAGTGGTGAGAGAAGATGAGGTGCTGCTAAAGTTGAATGAGAGCTAAAGATACTTTTTTGCCAAATTTTCCATGAACAAGATTGTTGAGCCCACAAGTGAACTATAAAAAAGATAAGCATCTAGAATCTTATAAGGAGGGGTTCTTCAGTGAGATGCCTAAAAAATGAATGCCCAGACACCACAGTGAAGGTGAGGGATAGAGAAATATCAAAATTAATGGGACTCAAAGGTGGAAAACTAGGCCAAGAAGTCAATTCAGTCATGAATTGTAACAACCCCACGTTGAAAATCCATGTAATATATTTAATAAAGGAAAAATAATAACCAAGGTCATTGGACACATATTCCAAGCTGAATGCTGGGGAAAAACATAGTGACAGGGATCACTTGTGATTAATTAATGGCTATAGAAATTGGTAAAGGAAATGGAAAATACTTTGGAGAGGCACGAGGAATTTATTGACATTATATTTATGAAAATAATGGAAAATATGAGAAAAGGAAGGTGAAGGTAACAGGTTGCATGTGAAGAGGAAATTGAAGGAAAAATAATGAAAATTGAAGAAAATATAGGCCTCAATACTAAAAAGGCTTCTGAGGATCAATTCACAACCTTTTCCAATTTTATCTTCGAGCTCTCTCTCAATTTTCTCTCTTGTACTCTTGCACACACTGAGTTATTGGAGAAGTCTTAGAGGATTTTGGCCATACTTTGGATTTGGAGAAAGAAGGAAAATGAAAAGTAAGAAATGGCAAGGCAACAGAGGGATCAATAGCTACAGTTGGTTTTCTTTACAGATACCGAGTTGCATGTATGATATGCTTTCCAGTTTTGACATGTATGGCATATGTATATGGTTATTTGGTTATGATCTGTCATTGGCATGGAGGATCGCCTGCATTCAGAGTGGTTTTTCCCTGCCATGCCATTTCCTCGATAACCATAGTTTTTTGGGTTTTACCTTTTATTTTTTTGTTGGTTCTCATGTTCCTTATGGATGTGTGTTGAGTTATTAGTTCCTAGAGCCTTGGTTAGAAATACACTCTAAAATCCTTATAACATCTTGAGTTGAGTTACTAGTCCTGGAAGCCTTGGTTGGAAAAATGCTCTGGAGCCTGATGAAAGTTATGGGTTGAATTACTAGTCCTAGAAGCCGAGTTGGAACAAATGCTCTGAGCCCTAGACAACTTGGATATAGACCGATCTGGTTATGGTTAGTCATGCCCGATTGTGAGGTGGAATCACTAGTTTAGGATTTAGGTGGTTTTTCATCTAGAAGTCGTGGTTTGGTTTTCTTGGTTTATTCCATGAGATCCCACATTCATGCTTAGAATATGCCGTGGGGGTCATTGGCTCTAAGAAATGTTTGGTTCAGCCCAATCTATGGTCTGGTGGTACATGGAAGTCCTTGTCTTGGTTGGATTTTCATATGTTAATAAGAAATCCTTTTTCTTCTTGTGTTCTATGTGTAAATGTACTTATTATTATGTGGATATGATGGTTGTTCTCTTATTGTTGTTTATCTTGTTATATGGTTGCTACAGGAATGGTTAATGAAAAATTTGAATTATGGATCTCATCATGTTTTGGTTAGTAGATAAAATTTTAATGAATGCATGACCTAATAGATGATAATGTAGCTAATGTGAGAGGGCATCAGACCTTGTTTAGGATTCTTAGACAAGTATGAGCTCCCTATGTTCAGATGTGTATTTATGACCTATACACTACATGCTCATGATGTGGTTGACGAGATGACTGTAATGGCTAGGCTTTGTTAGGTCAAGTTATTGTCTAAGTTTTTTGTGAAAGGCATTGTCCTATTGTCATTCATTGTTCTGGAAAGTTTCATGAAGTTTAGGGTAGTGGTCTAGAGACTAGCCTGAAAAAGTGGCTTAAATTTCATATTCGTTGTCACAAAACTGGGTGAAAAAGTTTGCAGTTGAATGGAGGCATTGTTGTGGGAGTGAATAGAGGGATACAATTTCATGGAGGGCTTTTCATGGGAGAGACTGGTGGTTTTGGTTCAATTAAAAATAAAGTTAACTCAGGGGTTGGGCACCTGGGATGGTTGGTTAGTTCCTGGGGGTCCTGGAGCACCTGAGGGAGGCCTGTAAAGTTTATTTGCTCGATTCCACTTCCTTAACTGTACTTAGGGATTTAAATCATATCATAGTAATTCTTCATCACATGGTTACCCCGGTAGGCCAGTTAACTTGGGTAAATGTGGGAGGATGGTGTTATAGAGTGGAAACAAAGCAAGTTTCATTCTCTTTGGGTGATATCTAATACCTTAGAGTGGTATTAGAGAATGGTTCAACCCTTAGAATGGATAGAAGGAATGTGTCTATCCTACATACAGGTTAGTTGCACATGTGTTCATTATGCTTGTGGTCTATGTGTTTGTATGCACATTATCAGCCATCATTTAAGTTGTTCCATCATGAATGCATGTGAGTTGTATATGTATTGTTTATGCATGCATGTTTTCTTTATGGTTGTCATGCATACATTGTGTAGAGTCAATGTTATAGGTGTGACATCATGCATGGTAACTGGGATAATGATTGAGATGATGTTGGTTTATTGATGTGATTATATATATATATATCTTGTGCTAATAAGGTTGATATTGCAAATGAGATAGAATCCAGTGAAATTTACTAAGGTATGTGTGATTTTGTTTATATTTGGTCTATATGACATAGTATGTTTGTAGGAATTAGAGCATCAAAGATGAAAATCAAGATGGTAAACTAAAATTCACAAGACTCTCCCTATAGGTCAGATGTGAAACATGGTGATGGTACACTCCTAGCACAACAAACACTTTATGAAGTTTGAAGGTATAAATAAGAAGTTGTAAATATGATAATGACTAAAGCATTTAGTCATAAGAGAGACTTGTCAGGGCACAAGTAGAGGTCAATGGAGTTATCCTTCAAAATTTGTCAGACTTGTAGAGACATGGACAACTTAGGATCAATCATGGACAAGAGGACAAGACTGATGGAGCATATTGAAATAGGTTTCATGGTGGGCACAGGTCATATAGAGATGATATCGTCAGAGATGGTAGGTTCCTAGATACACCTAAATAACAAGGAGGTGTACATGGGATTTACTCTATTTCTAGTTTTGGCACGTATCGTGGTCATCATTGCTATCATCCTTATAGGAGGAGTGACAGGGGATATTTTCCAGATGAGTTCAAGAAATCAAAGCCACCTACATTCGATGGAGAAATGAAGAAGTCGCAAGATGCAAAAGCATGGCTACTTGGGATGAATGAGTTATTTTGGTTGCATCATTATTTAGAGAACATGAATGCTAGATAACTACATTCACTATTAAAGTTAAAGAAAACATTTGGTGGGAAGATGTAAAAATGTTAAGGGAATTCTGGAAGAGGAGTTGACTTGGAGTGGGTGTGAGATGATTTTCAGGAAGAAGTATGTATGAGAGCAATACTATGACTATAGGGAAAATGAATTCTATGAGTTGAAGATGGGATCCATGACTGATCATGAGTACACTAGCAGATTATTCGAGTTATTGAGGTATGTTCCTTATCTTAAGGAGGAGAAGGTGAAGATTCATAGATTAATCAGTGGGTTGTCGATAGAGCTAAAAGACAGGATTGAGTTTGATGAGCCTAGAATGCTAATTAGAGGAAGCCATCTGAAAGCTAAAGCATTGTTATGAGAAATTGAATTGTAGGTCTAAAACTAAGCAGGATTGGAAAGGTAATGAGAAGAATAAAGGAAAATGAGATATGAAGATAACAAGACCTCGGGACATAGGTAACATAGAGAATGCAACATCAGCTAACAAGCTCAATGCATATGATAGATGACATAGATTTTAGCCTAAGGAGTAGAACAAGGGTGATGACATAAAACCTTTACAGTGTTGGACTTGTGGCAAGGATCATCGCTAGAGAGATTATTTGCAACATGAAATTGGTAGAACGCTCATCCATAATGCTCAGAAGGCACAGATAGTGGGGGATGATGGACAAAGTATTCCTTGGATTTATGAAACTTTGATAGCAGGAAAGAGAATCACTCAGCATCTATTATCGAGATGGATCGTAAGTTTTGTGATCAAGATGTTTCTATTTTGATTTACCCTAGATATAAGTATAGTTATGTTAACCGTGACCTAGTGGATAAGTGTGGTATGAATAAATAAGTGCAGAAAGATTCTTGTTTAGTGCAGTTGGCTACAAGTACAAGGAAAATATTTCATCATTGTGCAAGAGCTTATGCATTTGAGTTGAATGGTATGCCTACATCAACGCATCTGAATGTACTTCCATTGGGATCATATACTATTATTTTGCGTATGGATTGGTTGTACCTCCATAAGACTAAGGTGGATTTTTATGACAAGGCTATTTAGTTCTTGGATGACAATGGGGAACAAAGAATCTTCCAGGGTAAGAAAAAGGCAACATTAGTTAGAATGATTACAACTATGTAGGAAAAGTGCAGTCATAGGAAAGGGTGTCTATTGCTTGTAGTATATATTTCCACCGATAAATGTAAGGATGTTGAGGATGCAGAATTATTAAGAAGGTACACAGCTCTAGAATAGTTTCAGGATGTATTTCCCGTAGAGATTCTAGAGTTACCACCTCACAAGGAAGTGGACTTTTCCATTGAGTTGGTACCATGGGTAACACCAACATCAATGGAAATTTATATGATGAGCACACCAGAGTTAGTGGAATTGAAGTTGCAGTTGAAGGAAATGCTTAATAAGGGATACATTAGGCCAAGCATGTCACCTTGGGTGCACTAGTGCTGTTTATGAAGACGAAGGATGGTACTCTCAGGTTGTGCATTGATTATAGGTAGCTGAATAAGGTGACCATCAAGAATAGGTATTTGTTGACAAGGATTGATGATTTTCTTGATCGTTGAAGGGAACAACAATATTCTCGAAGATTGATTTGAGATCTAGATATCATCAGGTACACATTAAAGAGGATTATATCTATATGAATTTTTTCCAGAGCAGGTATCGGCATTACGATTTTATTGTAGTTCCTTTACGTTTGAAAAATGCTCCAACTAATTTGATGTGCTTGATGAATAGTATATTACATTCTTATCTGGACAAGTTTTTATTGTATTCATTGATGATATATTGATATATTATAATAATGAGGAAGATCATAGTGAACACTTAGCAGTAGTGTTGAGATTTCTTAGAGAGAATCAGTTGTAAGCCAAGATTAGTAAATGTAGTTTCTTTCATATAGAGGCACATTATTTGTGGCATGTGGTTTCCAAGAAAGGCATAATAGTAGATCTAGAAGAGATAAGAGCTATCATGGAATAGGTAGCTCCTACGAATGTGGATGAGGTTAGATCATTCATGGTGTTAGAAGGTTATTATAGGAGGCTCATCAGGACCTTCTCACATATTTCTTATCCTATAATATCATCGAAAAGGAAAGGTAATAAATTTGAATGGATAGAGGAATGTGTAGTAAGTTTCAAGCAATTGAAAAAATTGTTGATGAATGATCCAAGGCTAAAAATCACAGATACAAACGAAGAGTTTGTGGTGCGTACAGATGTTTGCAAGAGATGACTTGGTGGAATCCTAATGAAGGAAGTGCAAGTAGTGTGCCATGAATGAAGGAAATTGAATGAGAACAAGCATATATATGTGACACATGATCTTGAGTTGGAAATGATTATTCATGCATTAAAGATGTGGAGGCACTATGTTCTTGGGAGGAGGTTTGTATTGACGAGTGATCACAGTTGATTGAGATACTTGTTTAACCAGTTGAATCTGAATGTAAGGCAAGCTAGATGGTTGGCCATGATCAGTGAGTTTGACTTCAAGATCAAGTACATTAGAGGAAAAGATAAAAGGGTTGTTAATGTTCTTAGTAGAAGATTATAGGTAAATCACATTGCAGACACAACAACAGGATGATAGGTATAGGGATCATAAGAACAGGTTAAAAAATGATACAAGTTATCAAGATGTTGACTATCATCTCAAATGGGATGGTTTGGTCATATTTAGGGTCGATATTTATGTGCCAGAAAACAGTGAGTTGAAGAATCTTATCTTGAGGGAAATTCATGCTAAGTCATATTCAGGTCATCCACGATATCAGAAGACATTGAAAACTAAGAATATGTTTTGTTATTGTCTAGAATTGAAGAAAGAGGTGGCAGAGTTTGTGGTTGGATATTTGGATTTTGAACATGTAAAAGTAGAGTGTAAGCATCTAGGTGGTTTACTACAACCGATTCCTATTCAAGAGTGGAAATGAGAGGTCATTTCCATGGATTTCATTACAAGTTTTCTGAGGACATATAGACAAAATGATTCTATTATGGCTATGGTTGACAGGTTATAAAAGCTAGCACAGTTCATTCCAATAAATTCTATGTATTGAGTTATTGATGTAGCACAGGTCTTCACTAGGGAGATAGTGAGGTTGCATGGTTCCTCGAAGAAGATTATATCCGATAAAGATGCCAAGTTCACTTCTAGGTTCTAGAAAGAGTTGTTTACAGGTTTGGGTACAAAGTTGGCCTCGAGTACAACTTATCATCCATAGATAGATGGACAAATAGAGAGGGTCAACAAGATTTTGAAGGACATGGTGATAATGTATCTAATGCATCAATAATGGAAGTGGTAAGAATATCTTCCACTAGCTGAGTTTTCTTATAATAATGGTTATCAAGTGTCACTGGAGATGATTCTTTCTGAGGCACTGTATGGGCAGAGTTGTAATACTCCTATCAGTTCAAGTGATCTAGTGAAGAGGGTATTGATAGGACTAGACATGTTGAGAGAGATGGAACAAGAAATGCAGGTTATCAAGAAGAATCTAAAGCAAACACTTGACAGGTAGTAATGTTATGAAGATTAACATATGGTGTTTAAGGATTTTCAGGTTGGGGAACATGTATATTTGTGCATCAAGCCCAAGAAGAGCTACATGAGGATTCAGTCATTTGTGAAGTTAACACCTTGGTATTGCGGGCCTTGCGACATCCTTGAGATGATTGGACCAGTGGCCTATAGAGTTACATTGTCTCCAACAATGAAAGTCCACGATGTTTACCGTTTGTAATTACTTAAGAAGTATGTAAATATGTTGATCATGTGATTAAATGGTCCGTATTGCAGGTGGAACCAGTAGGAAAATTCCAGCCAGAACCTCAATGCATTTTGCAAAGAAAGATGCTCATGCATTGGAACTAAGAAATCGAGTAGGTTAAAGTGAAGTGGAAGCAATCTAGGCCCGATGAAGCTACATGGGAGATGGTTTATTATATCTGAGCTATGTATCCTTCATTATTTGCTAGTGGAGGCAAATGAGTTTTGGTATATGTACATATTTATATATGGTTGTCATTATAAATACCGCAACTATTCGCGTTAATTTTCCGAATTGGATAAATATATTTTTTATGATCCATCTAGATGCATTTGGACTGGAAAAAGTAGAGGAATTATCTCACAAGACCATTTTTACCGATGGGACATAGTTTAGAAAATCAAGGTTTGAAACCTTCTGGGAGTGTTTTTAGGCATCAAATGAAGTGTTTTGGAGGTAAAACTTTGTTTCTTTAGTGCCACACATTTTCATTCTATTCTACACTAATAGACCTTTGCAATGGCATAAGAGGTGCGTCAATCAAAGTTTGTATGAAAAATTTATGCCACTAAGAGCTTGACCTTCATGTTTCCACACCTATAGTTTAGGAGGATATCACGTTAGCCCCAATTATTCATTGAAAAGTAGTTATCCACATGTTTATGATGTAAAATACTCTAGAAGAGTCTATTTTATAACTCTAGTTAAGAGTGGATGTAGTCAAACTTAACCACGTATAGGCTCTCGGGCTGTGTTATAACCACACCACTAGGAGGAAGAGGCATTGCATTCTTTGGAGAGAATTTTATTCCATAGTTGAGCAAAGATAGCGAGGATAGATATGAGGTAGAGCACACAGAGAGGATATGTGCACTATAGCATCCCATGAGTCACATGCATTACTTCTTTGTATCTGCAACCATATTTCTATATAGAGAAAGAGAGCGAATCAGCCACACCTTCCAGCTAGGTTTTCTCCCAAAAGGGTTTCCCATGGAGAATAACTTGTGTCTTATGTGTGTGTCATCTTATTTTGTCATTCTCTTCTTTTCTGCTTTATTTACTTTTACATGCATGCACTAATTACTATAAAATCTTCAGATCTAGAAATTAAATAAAACTGTAATAGTGTAGAATCCTTCTAGCATTATAGTGTTGAATCTTAGATTTTTAATATAATATTATTTGATATATTGTGACAAACTTTCCAACGGAATATCCATGAAATTTTAGAGATCATTTGGTATCAGAGCGGGTTTTTTTGGGTAGTTTTTGGAGATTGCATGGATTTAGGTCAACAGGGCTGAAAATCATAAAACCCTAATCATGGGTGACAAATCTATAAACAAACATCGTAATCCTACACAAGTGAGGTTTTCATGGCTTGAACAAAAATTAGTGGATATAAACCGAAATGTGAACCTCATCATGGAAGACGTGAGCAATAACATGAGAATATTTGAAGATGAGGGTTCGAATGCAGAGGAAAAATCAAAAGGGGGATTGGGAAGACATAGAGAACCAACCAAAGAAAGAACCTGGAAAAGTTCAACCCAGTTCATGTGTCATGAATCAATACCTGTTTAAAGTCGAAGAAAAAGTTGATATCAAATTGTACCACGACGAGATTGACACTCTTAAGTTGAACCACTAGTTGCAACAACTGGAATTTTATTTCAGTGTCCACTAGATCGAGGAAGCATAGAAGATCTCATTCATGGAGCTGGAATTAGAGGGCCATGAACTGAATTGGTGGGAGATCCACACGGAAACCTTGAGTATGGAGGGATAACCTTTAGTGACTAAGTGGGAGGATTTCAAAACCCTCATTAACTCATAGTTTTATCCCATTGGGTATGTGGAGGACCAGTGGATCCAACGACATTACTTCACGAAAAAGTCAGGCCGAAGCATGTAGGAGTACACAACATAATTCAGAAATATGGCTATAATGTTGGTATCTACCCAAAAACCCAAATTTCCTCCTCAAGTATTTGGGGGCTCTGCACTGCCATCTGTGTGAGGAAGTGATGTTGTTCAAGACCAAATAAATTAATGAGGCTTATGTACATGAAGAGTAACTAGAGAACATAGGCCTGAAAAGAGCACAGTCAAGTGGATGAAACGAGAAGTAGAAAAATGAAGCTTCTAAGGAGGGGAAGAAGAAGTAAAAGGGGGTAAAAGATAAAAGGATGGAAACCACATCATACCTGCACAAAGATCCTAGAAACCACTGCAACCACTGCAAAATTAATGGCCATATAGAGGAGAAGTATTGGAAGTTTCAACTAGAGCTAAAACCAAAGAACAAGAAGAAAGATAATAAGAATAAGAATCTCATGGCAACTAATTTGAGCAGCCAAGTTGAAATAAGCTCGTATGTGGATGAGTAGATTGTTTGTACATCAGTGCAGAAGGAGGTGAATCTCAGTAGCTTTCAGAAACAGGAAGAGAAAGAAATGACCAAACTCTTCCATGTAAAGATATAGGTCAATAAGATGAAGATTGATGTTGTGTTTGGCTCAGGATCGCAAGCAAATATCATTGTAGTAGATCTGACCAAGAAGTTGGGGCTGGAGGTTTGTTATCATCTAAACCCATATCCACTGGGATGGGTACATAAGGATGTAGAGTTGAAGATAGAAAAACAGTGCAAAATTAGGTTTTCTATCAATGCTGATTTTATTGATGATTTTTCTATACATGTACATGCTTGATGCAATATTTATGAGCAGATATAACCAATACCAACTCGTTCTGGATGGAAATAATTCATCATCAACATGCACAATGGCAAGTCGAAAATTTCATTGGTAAGTGCCAACCAAGCCAAGAAATTGATCACTTCCAGCAAGAAGTATGTTTTATTCTTTTTAAGAGAAATTTAGTGTGTAGAGGAGTCAATAAGAGGCAAGGCATCCATAGAGGGGTGTACTAAGAAACAAAAACAACAATTGGAGGAGTTGTTATAGGTATACAAACACATGTTTTGAGAGACTAAAGGGTTATCCACAAAGAGAGAAGTGGAGCATGAGATCCATCTATTGCCAGACTCCCCATTTCCAAATATTCAGTCGTACAGGTAGTCTGTTATAAAAGCAAGTGATGTGAAGAAACAGTTGCAACAACTACTCAAATATGGTATCATTCAATCAAGTACATCACGACGCGGGTCACCGATCATCATTGTGAAAAATAAGGATGGGACTTGGTGGATGTGTATAGATTACAGGTCTTTGAATAAAATCACACTAAATAATAGATACCCCCTGCCCAGGATAGATGATCTTCTAGATCAGTTTCAACAAGCAAAGAATTTCACCAAGCTAGACTTGACATCTAGATATCACCAAGTTCGATTCAAAGAAGAATATACATGGAAGACCACCTTCAAAACCAGGCAAGGTTTGTATGAGTGGTTAGTTATTCCATTTAGCTTATGTAATGAGCTAGGTACATTTATGAGGTTAATGAATGATGAACTACACCCTTTTATAGATTCATTTATTATTATATATTTGGATGATATACTAGTGCATAGTGCTACCTGGGAGGAACATATTTCAAATTTTACGCAGGTGTTGGAAACATTGAAGAACCACCAATTCCTAGCAAATCTAAATAAGTGTGAGTTTTCACATGAATCCTTGGTGTATTTGGTATAAGTGATTGGTGGAGGATAATTGAAGATAGATACCTCCAAGATGGAGGCCATTATGAAAGATTTGATGCCTACTAATGTTACTTAGGTTAGGAGTTTCATTGGGGAAACAAAGTACGAGACGAAATTCACAGCCTTGTTTTCAGCGGTAGTAGCATCGATCCACACTGTAACAGTTAGTGGAAAAAGTTTCCATATTTCGATGAGTTAAAGAAGAAGATCAGTGAAGCACTGGTTCTGGCATTACTAGACATGCAAAGGACATTTGGAATGAAGAGAGATGTGAGTGGGTATGTTATGGGAGTTGTCTTGATAAAAGGAGGAGGGCCCATTTGCTACAATTCTAAAGTATTTCATGGGGAATTTCTTAAATATCCCACCTACGAGAAGGAGCTCTATGGCATAGTCCAAGTTGTGAAGTAGTGGAAGCACTATCTGATGGAAAAGGAGACAATAATCCTCATAGATCACTAGTTATTATAGTACTTGCAGGCCCAGAGTAAGATACAATAGACCAGACATTACAAGTGGATGGGGTTTTTACAATAGTTTCATTTGGTGATCAAGTATAACAAGGGAAGCATAAGCAAGTTGGACGATATGATTTCAAGGCCACCCACATCAGATATTATAACATTGGGGACTCTTATGCACATGGAGATATTCACCCATAATGCATACATAGAGGCATATTTAGAAGATGAGGAATTCAAGTGGGTTTATCAGTAATTGCAGACTCAAATTCATGTGCATGATGGCGAAAACACCATTGACTACCATCTATAGGATGGGTTACTCTAAAGGTTGGATATGCTATGTGTTCCTAAAGGTGAGAATTTGGAGTTTATTAGAGAGTCTCCCACCTCCAAGGTTGCTGGGCACTTTGGTGTAGGGAATATCCTAGATAACTTGCAGAGGTATGTGTATTGGCCCGAGATGCAAGAATAGGTACCTAGGTTCAAAAGAGGATGCATGCTCTGTTGTACCAGCAAGCCTAACAACAGGAAATAGGGTCTGTATCATATCTTACCTATACCTACTCGTCCTTGGGCAATAATTACCATGGAATTTGTGCGAAGTTTACCAACAACTAGGAAGGGACATGAATACCAATTCGTGGTAGTTGACAGGTTCAACATGATGTGTGTCTTTATGCCCTATAAAAATACCGTTAGTGGGAAATAAACATTAAACTTGTTCTATTAACGGGTCTAGGTTCACTTTGGGATACCAAGGCGCATCATTTTAGACAGGGATACGTGATTTCTTAGTGCATTCTAGACTACATTGTGGGAAAATATGGACACAAAGTTGAAGAGATATACAACATTCCAGCCACAGAGAGATGGGCAGACAAAAGTAGTCAACAAGAATTCGGTGAAGCTTCTGAGGGGATAAAACCAAAAGCATCCAAAGAAACGGGATTCAAATATGGTATCTATACAACATTCTTATAACAGAGAAGTCCACACTTCTATAGGAATGTCCACATTTGAGTCTTGTTTAGGATATTTTCCACCTTCACTTTTGGATATTGCATATGGGCAGCAAGGAGGAGTGAGGGAAGATATTATAGGAGATGCTTTAAGGGATTAAAAATTTATAGAGAAGATCAGGTAGTTCCATCTATAGGTACAGGAAACACTTTAGAGGTTGCAAGAGAAGAATAAGGTGAGGCATGATCATCACATAAAAGAGAAATCATTTAAGGTTGGAGATAGAGTATGGCTACAATTGAATAAGGAGAGGTTGGAGGGGCCTGTTAATAAAATCAATGCTCTAGGGTATGGTCCCTTTTAGATACTGGAAAAGGTGGGTGATAGTGCATATCGACTTAGTTTACCACCATATATGTAAATTTACCAAGTTGTGAATGTAGAAAATTTGAAACTCTATGAGCCTTCCTTGCTAGATCAGGAAGAGGAACAGGTCCTAACTTTCGTGGAGGATTTGGCACCAGATCCTCAGGCACCATTGGCAGATACAATTTATTCAGAAGAGGTCCATAACTATAAGACAAGGGCAGCATGACCTTTGGAAAATTGGCTTGAAGGGACAACTTCCAGGCAAAGCTAAATGGTACACCAGAGATAAAGTGGAGGAAAAATTTCCTCGCCTCATTCAGTAAATGCTTTTGGGGACCAAAAGCCTCCCAAAATGGGCAAGTTTGATCTGAATTGTATCATTATATTTTTTTTTCATGCATATCTATGCATTTTGAGAGGAAAAATTGGATGAATCAGCTCATGGGATAGTTTTTACCAGTGAGACCTAGTTTGGCGAAACAGGGTCTGAAACATTCTAGGTGTGCTTTGAGGCATCAAATGATGTTTTTGGTGGTAAAACATTACTTGTATAGTGTAGAACCTTCCTATTCTAATCTACACATAGAGACCTTTCCGATAACGCAAGTAGCATGTCATTCAGAGTTCGTATCAAAAATTTAGGCCACTCATAAGTTGACCTTCCTTTTCTCACGCCTATAGTTTGGGAGGATGTTGTGTCATACCCCATCATTCATTCAAAATGGGCTAGCCACATGTTTATGATGTAAACGACTCGAGAATAATCTATTTTTTAACTCTAGTTAAGAGCTAATTTAGTCAAACTTAACCACTAGTTGGCTATCGGGTTGTGCTATAACCGAGCCACTAGGAGGAAGAGGCATTCAATTCTTTGGAATGCATTTTATTCCATAGATGAGAAAAGATAGCTAGGAGAGATAGGAGGTAGAGCACACAGAGAGGATTTTTTCACTATAGAGGCCCATGGTTCATAGGCATTATTTCCTTCTATCTGTAGCCATATTTCCAAACAAAGAAAGAGAGCAAAGCAACCTCACCTTCCAGTTGGGTTTTCTCCCGAAAGAGTTTTCCAGAGAGAATATCTTCTATCTTATGTGTGTGTCAGATGATTTTTTTATTCTCAAATTTTCTTCTTGATTTAATTTTAGACACATGTAGTAATTACAGTAAAATCTATAGATCTAGAAATTAAATAAAATTGTAATATTGTAAAATCCTTCTAGCATCATAGTGTAGAATCTCAAATTTTTAATATAACATTATCAAATTTGTTGTGATGAACTATCTAGTGGAATATCAACAGTAGTTTACAAATCATTTGGTATCAAAGTAGGTTTCTTTGGGTATCTTGTGGATATTACAGGGATCTAGATTGGTGGGGCAGAAAATCGTAAAACCCTAATCATGGGCGATGAATTTGTAAACAAACCTCATGATCCTAGAGAGGTGATTTTTTCATGGCTCAAACAATAATTCGCAAATATAACCCAAAATTTAAAACTCCTCATGTCTGACCTAAGAAATAAGCTGAGGATATTTGGATAAGATGGGGTTTCGAATATAGAGGACAATTCATAAGGGGGATTGAGAGATCAATAAGACACAGAGAACCAACTAAAAAAAGAACCTGAAAAAGATCAACCCAGTTCAAGTGTCGTGAATCAATCCCTATTTAGAGTGGAAGAAAAAGTTGATATCAAGTATTACCATAGCAAGATCGATGCTCTGAAGCTGAACATTTGGTTGCAGCAATTGGAGGTTTATTTTAGTTTCCATTAGATCGAAGAAGGGAAGAAGATCTCATTTGTACGACTAAAATTTGGGGGCCATGCAATGACTTGGTGAGAGAGCCACATGGAAATCGTGAGGTTTGAGGGAGGACCCCTGGTGACTGAGTGGGAGGATTTAAAAACCCTCATTAAGTCATAGTTTTATTCCATTGGCTATGTTGAGGACCAGTGAATCGGGTGGCATTACTTCAGGAAAAAGTAGGGCCAAAGCGTATATGTGTACACCAAAGAATTCAGAAAGATGGTTATAATGTTGGGTATCTCTCCAAAGAACCCAGATGTCCTCCTCAAGTATTTGGGGGATCTGCATCGCCATCTACAGGAGCAAGTGATGATGTTTAAGCCCAAATCAGTGAACGAGGCTTTTGTACAGGCACAATACCTAGAGAACATAGGCCTCAAAAAAGGGAAATATAAGAAGAAGACAGAAGAAAGGGGGAAAATATAAGAAGACAACAGCCACAACACACCAGTGCAAAGATATTATCAACCACTACAACATTGATGGCCATAAAGAGGAGAAGTGTTGGAAGTTGCATCCAGAGCTAAACCCAGAAAACAATAAGAAAGATAATAAGAAGAAGAATCCCATGGCCACTGATTCAAGAAATCAAGTTGAAAGAAACTCAGACATGGAGGAGAAGATTTTCTATACATCATTGGAGAAGGAGGTGAATCTGAGTATCATTCAACAATAGGAAGAGAAATAAATGACCAAACTCTTCCATGTAAAGATACAGGTCAAGAAGACAAAGAGATGCTCTATTTGACTCAAGATAATAGGGGAGTTTGATTACAGCAGATCTAGTCAAGAAGTTGTGGTTGTAATTTCATGATCACCCAAACCCATATCCACTAGGATGGGTACATAAGGATGCAAAGTTGAAGGTAACAAAACAATGAAAAATTAGATTTTCTACCAGTGATGATTTTATTGATGAAGTAGATCTGGATATTGTTCCCTTTGATGTATGTGGAGTCATTTTTTAGAGTCCAGACATGTCCATGCATGATGCAATATTCATGAGGATATCTAACCAATACCATCTCATCAAGGATGGAAAATCATTCATCATCAATACGCACAAAGGGAAGTAAAAAATTTCACTGGTAAGTGCCCACCAAGCCAAGAAATTGATCAGTTCCATAAAGAAGTATGTTTTATTGATTTTAAGAGAAAGTTAGTCTCTAGAGAAGTCAATAAGAGGTAAGGCGTCCTTAGAGGGGTGTACTAAGAATAAAAAACATCAATTGTAGCAGTTGTTATAGGAATACAAAGATGTGTTCCGATATCCTAAACGGTTACCCACTAAGAGAGAAGTGGGGCACGAGATCTAGATAATGCGAAACTCCCCTTTGCTAAATATTAGGCTATACAGGTAGATTGTTATAGAAGCAAGTGAGGTGAAGAAAAAGTTGTAGCCACTGTTGGAACAAGGCTTCATTTGATCGAATACATGACCATGTGGGTCACCCATCATCATTGTGCCAAATAAGGATGGGACTTGGCAGATGTGTATAGATTGCAAGGCGTTGAATAAAATCACGCTAAATAAAAGATACCCCTTTCCTAGGATAGATGATCTACTAGATCAGTTGTAGCAAGAAAATTATTTCACTAAGCTGGACATGAAGTCTAGATATCACCAATTTTGAGTCACAGAAGAGGATACATGGAAGACCGCCTTCAAAACCAGGCAAGGTTTGTCTGAGTGGTTAGTTATGACATTTGGCTTATGTAATGCACCAACTACATTTATGATTTTAATGAATGATGTACTGCACCCTTTTATAGAGTCATTTGTTATTGTCTATTTGGATGATATATTGGTTTATAGTGCTACCTAGGAGGAGCATATTTCCCATTTGACGCAGGTGATGGAAACACTGAGGAAGCACCAACTGCTAGGAAATATCAAGAAGTGCTAGTTTGTGCAACAACCATTGGTGTATTTGGGATATGTGATTGGTGGAGGAAAAATGAAGATAGATACTTCCAATATGGTGGCAATCATGAAATGGCCGATGCCTACTAATGTTATTAAGGTTATGAAATTCATTGAGGCAGCATAGTACCTGAGGAAATTCATAGCCCCGTTTTCAGTGGTAGCACCACTGCTCCACACCATAATAACAAGTGGAAAGAGTTTCCAGTGGCAAAAAGGTCAGAAAAAGGCTTTAGATGAGTTAAAGAAGAAGATCTTTGAAGCACCAATTCTGGCATTACCAAAATTGCAGCAACCCTTTGCTGTGGAGACATATGCTAGTGGGTATGCTATGGGAGTTTTCTTTATGCAAGGAGGAAGGCCCGTTTTCTACCATTCTGAAGTATTTCATGGGGGATCTCTTGTTGTAAAATGTAACTATGTTCGGTCTTAAATAATGTACTTCAATCATTATGTAATGTACTTGTCAAAATAATAAAGAAAATAAATTTTACTATTATCATTATGACTTATTAAAGCATGGGTTTCATGCTTGGGTCACCATGTTTTAGGTCAAAGTCCCCATTGAGGACTTCAAGGATTTATTTTGAGTCTATATAATTATTGTACATTTAAAGAGACCCTTCTTCGGCTTTTGAATCATGTAAGAAGGCTAAGTATTGAGTCAAATATGAATTATGAAACCTCCACACCATGTCGTCCTAAGACCCTATTCGAACCCACAAGAATCCTATAAATTTAAGGTCATCGAATTCATTTGGAGCATCATTATCTCATCAAGTTTGGATTCTCTTGTTTCTAGGAAGAAGTGTGGAAATATCTTGTTGTTGGGGTAGAAGTGTGAAGTTCTCTTGTAGATGGAAAAGGTACGAAGTCTGTTGCTAGAAAACCAAAGTGAATGTGGATTTGGGAGAGTGTAAGGAGACAAGGAAAATAGAAATTTTAGTGATGGTCTCTCTCTGTTTTGTTTTCTGAATTAGAAGATCAAAGTCTTCCAAGTTGGACTACTACTAGAAGTTGGCAGTTGTTGTAAGTTGCTTCCTAGTCGAAGTTGTTGGGAAGAGGTCAAAATTATGACGGGTTGAGCTGATGTGGATAGAAGGTCTGGTCTTGATATAGGGTGAAGAGTCTCAAAGAATATTATTGAAAGGAATAATTATCTTGACTGGGTTTTCCCCCCGAGGGGGGTTTTTCCTTGGCATGTGCCTACATCTGGTGTCTACTGTCTTTATGTGCTGCTACTTTTGGTAATTACTTGATGAACTAAAATAATAAGATACAAAGAATCATATAATAAGAAACATCACAAGTAATTATCAAGATCAAGAAACTCTTTACTCCCTTTCTGATTTTCTAACATGGTATCAGCGATTTGGTGAAGAAGGAAGAAAAAGGAAGTCTCAAGCACTTGATCTATTCATAAGTACTATCTAAGGGAAGGGGTCTATCATATTCAAGGAATATGAATAACTCAATAAAGGGTGAGAAAAAAGGTTAAGGAGCATCTAACTCGAGATCTTGGAAGAAGAGGATTGGACTAATCCTTGAGAAGAAGAAGGTGTTGGATTTGGTAAAAGGAAATGTAAAGAAGCCCATAGAATAAGCTAGTGATGTCGACAAAGAAAAATTCATGGATTTAGAATTGGTGGCTATGACTCTAATAGTATAAGGAATAAAGGATAATGTTGTCCCATTCATAGCTAACATTGATCATGCTCAGGAGATGTATGAATCCTTGTCAAAGATGTTCACTATTAAGAACATTGGTCAACTGGGAAGTTTTAAGAATGAGGTGAGGAATATGAAGATGTGTAAAGAAGATATTGTGGAAAACTTCTTTGTGAAGATATCTAGACTCGAGGATGATCTCTGGAACTCGATGAGATTTTTCCAGATAAAGAACCGGTGATCACTATTGTATTAGGATTGCTACACTCTTGGGGTGAATTTTATGTAGGTCTCAACAGTTGGAAGGTGGCTCCTACATTTGAAGAATTATGGACCACCTATAGTTAAGAATAATTAAGGATATCTATGGTTACCATTCCTCATGGAGTACCAAATTCTTATGTTTCTCATCATAAAGGAAAGAGATAGAAGGGACCAAGGAAGAAAGTTGACATGTCCAAGATAAAGCGCTATCAATTTCATAAGAAGGGTCACTACAAAAGTGACTATCTCGAGAATCTAAAGAATACGAAGAAAGGAAGAGATCACTTAGCCAACATTTCTATAGAAGGAGACTCAAATAAATTTAATCCCGACGAATCTGACATTAAGGACTTACACTATTAAGTCTCTTTATTGTACCTTTACATATCTTGTTTTATATGTTTTAGAATCTATAGGTTTTTAACATATTTTGGAAAAGACATTGTTTTAGTGTTTTAAGTTTGTAGGTCTCCCTTAAGATTTGGAGGCAGCTCCCAACAACTACCTATGATAAGTACCTCATGTATTTTTAGTTTTGGGTTCATGTACTGATTTAGTTTTTAATATATTAAAATAGTAATCACCTTTCTCCCTCTGTTGACTTGGTTAGGAAAACATATTAAGGGAGGATCTCTCAGGGCAAGGTTAGTCAATAATCAAAGGTATTCTTTGAATGCATTGATTAAAAGGATTATTCATTTGATGATCTATTACAAAATTTATGATGACTAGTTGAATTGAATCTTAGTGATTCATGTTTCGATGATTCATCTCTTGATAAATATACCTACCCCATTCATATTCTTGATTGACTATGTAGAACCATATACAGGTTCTGGAAAACACTATCCGATGGGTATACTATTGTGAATGCTTGAAACCCAAAACTGCTTAGGGATGTTGTGAAATGTTAGCTTAATTTTATTGATGAGGTCATGTTTGGGATTTTGGTATGGTCTGGAAATCCTAAGTTGTTAGGATTGAGTGATAAGGTCTAAAGTCCCTGAACCCTTGATGTTTTGGTAGTGTTGGTTTTTCTATGTTTCTACATTGGAACCCTAGCTCATTGGGTTTTGGTGGAATCTGTGAGAAAGGCCTTTATATTGTCTTATAAATGATTTCCTTTTAATGTGTGTGTTTGTCTGATCAAACCCTAGTGTAATCAATATGGTTGTGTGTCTAAATTTTATTGGTATTTGTAAAGTTGGGTTTGACTAAGACATGATATGAAATGTCCTTACATGATGATGTAATCTAGGCATATATAGATATATCCTTTTGGTTTAAATCCTAGTTTGGTAGAGGTCATATGCATTAATATTGTTTGACATATGATATGATTATGAATGATTTTGAATTCCTAGATATGTGTTGAATTGGTTATTGATGGTCATAAGTTTTAGGATTTAATGAAAGTCCGTTTTTTAGATTCTAGGATGATGATATCTGGAAATCTAGGGTGTTATATCTAAATCTTAGTAAAGTTAAAATTGTCTTGTATGTGTGATATAACAATTAAAAATTTATTAGATGATTGTTGGAAATGAAAATCTAGGGTTTTGTAGTTAAATCCTAGTAGTGACATTGTCTAGTGTGATATGTAACAATGTGGGATCTATGTATTTAATGATTTTTGAGATTGTGGAAGTCTAGGGTTTTGGAGTTAAACCTTAGTCAAATTAAAATCTCTAAAATATGATTTGATATCAGTGTAATATTGTTGAATTTGTGAAATTGGAATTCTATAAATCTCTGATTTATGATATAATAGTTTGAGATTTATGAAAGATTGTTGAAATTTGAGTTCTTGGTTGAGATTGATGGTTCATTGAAAAACTAGGGGTTGGAACTAAACCTTGTGGTTGTTGGTCATTTTAATGAATGTTTGATGTTTGATTGAAAATATAGAGGTTGCAAGTAACCCTAGTTGAAGTTGGTCATGTTGTGATTGACTTTGATTGATTATTTGGTATGAAATCTAGGATTTGTATCAATCCCTAGTGAGAAGTCTAACATATGTATTTTTGAATGAGTGATAGATTATTTGTAGATCTATATTTGTGTGAATTTTTTGTAGGGTTTGTTATATGTTTATGGAGGTATGCAATAACTTTGGAAGAAACATTGAAACCCTAGATGGAATGAAACGTGTTATGAAATAGTCTAGGGTTTATGATAAATTCCCTAACAAGATTAATGAAGAGTGTATGTCTCTTGTTTGTAATTAAGTATGGGTATCTTACATGTACAAAGATGAAATGCTTATGTGGTTTTGATATAGCTAACATCATATCTAGCATCATACTTCTATAGATTTCGTTGTACTTACTATTGAAGTTGTGTAGGTACACAATCTTCAACTTGGTGAAGATGCTCATTGATGTGATAAGCACGATGGGGATAATGATAACTGTGACGAAATGGTTGGAAGCCACGAAATATTCTCCGAGGTATAAAAGGAATATGTTGATATCCTAGAGGAAGCATGAGTAGAATAGATCTTCCTAATATTGAGAGGGAGTCAAGATAAAGAGATGCTTTCTAGTTGAGAGGGAGGGCATAACTTGATGTTGAATAAAGAACAAAATTCAGAGGATCTGTTGTTGCATTGGAAGTAGGTAGGAAAATATATGATTGAGGAATATTCTGTCAAATATTATGTTGATAGTCCTACTATTTAAAGATGAAAAGAAACATCAAGTTGTTTGAAAGACCCCGGTGGTTTGTATTTGATTATGTACATGTGAAAGTATATTATTAATTGGAGTTTTGTTTATCTTGGTTACCAATTAGGTTTATTGGGAGAGATTTTTCATTCTTTATCTATTGGATCAAGGGGTGTTGAGGCTTTGTGAGTGAAGCATTGCCTGGGAAGACATCTAGCTGACATTTTTTGTTGATCTCTGAGTTTTGAAGTAGAAAAGAGGTGTTGGTCATTGAGATCTATTTTGGAGACACACCTGGATTTTTGGGTTGATGTATAGCAAGTAATCCTGAGGGTACCTAAAGGGGCTTAAATCTTAAGTCCATCTTAGTCACACTTAGATAGATTACCTTGGTCAGGAATCTAGTCCATGGCATTGTGGTGCCTAAACTATTGAGTGACTATTTGGATAGATTTCCCTGGTTAAGAATCTAGTCCATGGCATTGAGGTCCCTAAAGTTATTCATGTTTCATATAGTTTGAGATATTCCATTGTATTTTTACATTATGAATCCCTCCCTAGTTAAGATGGAGTGTTGGAAAATGTGACTATGTTCACTCTTCAACAATGTACTTGAGTCATTATGTAATGTACTTGTCAAAAAAATAAAGAAAAGAATTATTATTATTGTTACTTAATAAAGCATGGGTTTCATGCTTGGGTGATCATGTTGTAGGTAAAATTAATCATTCACAACTTCTAGGATTTATTCTGAGTCGAGAGAATTATTATACTTTTAAAGAGACCATTCTTGGGCTTTTGAATCATGTAAAAAGGTTAAGTATTGAGTCAAATATGAATTTTGAAACCTCCACACCATATCGACCTAAGGGAAGATCAAGTCGTCCTAAGACCCTATTCGACCCCATAAGAAGCCTATAAAAGGAAGTTCATTGAATTTATTTGGAGCATCATTCTCTCATCAAGTTTAAATTCTCTTGTTGCGGGTAGAAGTGTGAAAATATCTTGTTGTTGGGAAGAAGTGTGAAGTTCTCTTGTAGTTGGAAAAGGTGTGAAGTCTGTTGCCAGGAAACCAAAGTGAACGTGAGTTTGGGGGAGTCTAAGGAGACAAGGAAAATTGAAATTTTGGTGTTGGTTTCTCTTTGTTTTGTCCTCTGGATTGGACTTTTGAAGTCTTCCAAGTTGGATTTCGGCCAGAAGCTGTCAGTTGTCATAAGTGGGTGCCTAGTCGAACTTGTTGGGAAGAGGTCGAAATTCTGAGGGTTTGAATTGGTATGGAGGGAAGTTTTGGTATTGGTCTAGGGTGAAGAGTCCCAAAGAATACTATTGAAATGAATAATTATCTTGACTAGGTTTTTGCTTCAAGGGGTCTTTTTCCCTTGCATGTGTCTACATCTAGTGTCTCTTTTTTTATGTGTTGCTACTTTTGGTCATTTCTTTATGAACTAAACTAAGAAGATACAAAGAATCATAATAATAAGAAACATCACAAGTAATGATCAAGATTAAGAAAATCTTTACTGCCTTTATGATTTTATAACAATTCTGAACTACCCTAACATGATAAGGAGCTCTATGCTATGGTGCAAGCTGTGAAGAAGTGGGAGCACTATTTCAAGGGATAAGATACAACAATCCACAAAAATCATCAACACTTACAGTACTTGCAGGCCTAGAGAAAGCTACAACAGACCATGCATTACAAGTGGATGGGGTTTTTACAGTAGTTTCATTTGGTGATCATGTATAAGAAGGGAAACACAAACAAATTGGTCAATATGCTTTTAAGGCAACCCACATCAAAGATTACAACTTTGGGCACTCTTATGCACATGGAGCCATTCACCCATGATCCATGCATAGAGGCATATTCATAAGATGAGGACTTCAAGGAGGTGTATCAATAGTTGCAGAGTTAGAGTCATGTGCACAATGGCAACAACACCATTGACTACCATCTCCAATATGGTTTACTCTATAGGGTGGATAAGCTACATGTTCCTAAAGGTGAGTGTTTGCATCTGATTAGAGAGGCTCACACCTCGAAGTTTGCAAACCACTTTGGTATAGGGAAGACCATGGCTAACATGTAGAGGTATGTGTAATGGCCCAAGATGCAAGAGCATGTACTAGGTTCATAAGAGGATGCATGTTTTGTTGCACCAGTAAGTCTAGCAAGAGAAAACAAGGTCTATATCATCCCCTACCTATACCTACTCATCCTTGGGAAAGCATTTCCATGGAATTTTTGGGAGGTTTACCGATAACCAAGAAGTGACATGACTACCTATTCATGGTAGTTGATAGGTTAAACAAGATGTGTGTTTTCATGCCCTGCAAAAATACCATCAGTGGACAAGAAGAAGAAAACTTGTGCTTTCGACAGGTCTGGGTGCACTTTGAGATACCAAGGAGCATCATTTTAGATAGGGATACAATATTTCTCAGTGCATTATGGACTAAATTGTGGGATAAGTTGGACACAAAGTTGAAGAGATCTACAACATCCTATCCATAGAGAGACGGGCATAAAAAAGTAATCAATAGTAGTTCGGTGCAACTTCTAAGGGGATCCAACCAGAAGAATTCAAAGACTTGGGATGAACATATGGTATATATACAACATATTATAACAGAGAATTTCATACTTCTACATGAAAGTCCCCATTTGAGACTTCTTTTGGATATTTTCCACCTTCATCTTTCGATATTGCATACTATCATCAAGGAGGAGTGAGCGAAGATCTTATAGGAGATGATATGAGGTCTGAAAAATTTATATAGGAGATCAAGTAGAGCTATCTGTAGGTACAAGAAACACTGCAAAGTCATAGGATAAGTATAAGGCTAGGCATGATCAAAACAAAACAGAGAGATCATATAAGGTCGGAGATAGAGTATGGCTACAATTGAACAAGGATACGTTTGCAAGGGCCTGGTAAGAAAATCAAGGCTCTAGGGTATGGTCCCTTTGATAGAATGCCTATCGACTCATTTTACCACCATATATTCAAATTTACTCAGTTGTGAATGTAGATAAGTTGAAGCTCTATGTGCTTTCCATTCTATCTCAGAAAGATGAACACTTCCTACCTTTTGTGGAATATTTGGAACCTGTTGAAGCCCCGAAAATCGGGTCGACAACAAGGGGGATACCCACCCAGTCCGGACCTTGGTTGGCAGCTCCTTATCCGTTTGGTATATCGGGTCCGACTGGGGATAATGGGACCATTTTCCCAATCTATGAGTGTGTGTGTATTAGAATTCGATGCTACTGATCTAACAGTTCCTATTTAAGATATTCTAATTCTAATTTTAATCTAATTCTATGCTATTGTAATCTAATAAACAACACATCTAAATCTATACTAACCCGGGATGTAATTCTTCTATTATGCGATCTAAAGAGATTTCAAATAACAACTGGTAATAAAGATCATTCAAAGATTATAAGAAAGGAAATCAATAAAGATGAACCACTTCGCATAAAAAGCTAGACGAAACAGTTGTGAAAAACATAGCACATAATGAGCTATTCATACATTAAGCATAAATAAATAGTTATCACCGTACAAAAGTGCCAAATGATAACTCAGGCCTTCATGCAATAATACATAAACAACTAAAAACTGTATATCACTTTAACACATAAGCAGAAATGGTCAAGAGATAAAAGTACCATTTATGACTAGTCCTACTCATAAGCTTCAAGTGACAATGATTTATCTCTCCTTGCTCTAACATCCACTAAGAGTACAGAGGTGAAAAATCAGTAGCAGATATCAAATGCAAACATCAACAAATCTTGATCCATTCATTCACTAAAACCTCCTCTGAGGGTGCAAATGTGCATGTTCTGAGGACAAGTTTTTGATAAATTTCTAGACCCTTCTCTAAATGCATGAGAAGGGTTTAAATACTACTTACTAAATCTAATAATACCTTATTTACAAAAATTCAGGATGCAGTTTAAATGACCGCCCTTTTTCTAAGCAAAAATTAAGGCGAAAATTGAATCCAGAACTAAACTACTTCTGTATTTGGTCTTTAAAACTGCATGTATGCAGCATCGGTTTAAGGAGAGTCGGTTGGCTTACTTCTGCTTTTAATTGGGCTGAGAAAACGGAATCGATGAGAGATCGTGCCATCTTTTTGGCCGCGTTAATGATACACTTAACAGTCATCCACTGGCTATGCAGTTTCACCAAGTATGCCCAGTAATATTCCCAATTTAACCTGTTCAGCCCTTGAATTGCTTTTGCCTTTTCTTGCGCTCTCTATTCCCATTCTGCCTCTAGTTGTAGTTTTTTCAGTAAATATCCTCGAGTGGTATCTGTGATCAAATTTTCCCTACGCAAATTCTCATTTACACAATCAATAAGACTGCTTGCTGTTGTGGCTGCTGTTTCTGCCGCTTGTTCCGCCTCCCTGATTTGATCGTCCCATTTGTTAAAGAGCAGTTCTTTATGGTTCTCATTTATCTTTGGTGCGCCTGCTCTTTTCCCCTCGTCTTCATCCTGCCAAGCCAAGTACTCAGTCACCCGTTTATCAATCAGATCATAGTCACTTCGTAAGTTGACCACTTGATTGGTGATCTTATCACTAATTTCACAATAATAACTCCACTGTGATATCTTTTGGCCCAACACTTCTTGTTGCTATAGTAATTGTTCATTCAAGGATATAGATTCCAAAATAAACTCTGTAAGCTTAGGGTCATCTTTGTGCGTCTCTTGTAAATCCTGTAACTGCTTTCCTTTCTCATCCAAACTTTTCTGATATCCTATCTGCATTTGCTGGAAGTCCTACTGCAACCTTTCAAGTTGTTTCTGTGCTTCATTATTGGTGTTAGCTTGTTGAAATTGTTGTTGCAGTACTTGTATCTAATCTTTCCGTTCTTTTAACAACTGTTGTACTTCAGATGCTTTATCAATAGTCGTAGAGGCGTATGCTCCTGCGATCTGAGATAGTTTGGTGAGATTTTCAGTAGGATTGCTAGTGGGATCTTTCCACAAGACGTCTAATTGTTCTATGTCTTCAGAGAGTGTATTGTCCAATTTCCTTTTCTTTCTCTATCTTCTTACCACTGCTTTATGCTGTGGGCTATAAAATATATCCAGAGGGGGAATTTCTTCTATGTTGAGAATAAGCTTAGAAGATGGGGCAATAGGAATATGCTCCGTATCTGAAGATCGCTGACTATTGTTGTGACTACTTCTTGTGCTACATGTGTATTGCTCACACGTGTCTTTAGGGCTTGTCTTTCAAGATTGATCGGTTCGTTGAAGGTTTCCCATTCTTTATCTAATTCAGTTGTGACTGGTGGTGCTTGAATGATGAGAGGAGGAGGATCTATTTACGGGGAGGCAATAACCTGCTGTTGTAGAAGTTCCATTGACTGAGCAGTATCCTTAGCTGACTCTTCGCTCCTATCCTGGTCATTTCTGAATCTTTTAGAGTGTTTGGGCATTTCTTGTTCAAACTTGGATTTAGATTCGTTAGTGCTTGAACTCCCACTGAGACTAATGCTTGGAGTTGGTTCTCTTGCGGATAGTCGTAGTTTCTCTAGAGGAATACTGGCTAATCTTCTTTCTCTGTATATCATGAACTTTTGAAAATCTTCTGGAGACAATTGCAATTGGGCTTCGCGCAAAATCTCTTGAAGTGTGCTTTTCTGTTGGAATATATCATCAAATAAATCCTTTTTCCCAACGAACACTTTTATCTTGACTGTAGTTGTGAAATTCTGGGCAACCTCATTTGGGTCAAATGGTCTTCCCGGGAATTTGAATAGTTGTAAACATGTCATATTTTGTACTTCAGTGAGCGCGTGACCTACATCAAATAGCGAAAAGGCCCCACAAGCTACAGGAAACTGTGGCCATATAGCCTTCATTTTGTCCTTTAAGTCTTCAGTTAGGCCACCTTCTCCACAGGTTTGATATGCAATCTCTCGAGCTAGGAGTTTATCAGTGATATACAAAGGTAGAACATGAGGGGATGCAGTACTTCCAAACACCCTAACATAAGTGAACAATTCCTCTCCGAACCATCTTGCGACGGGGAGGATGTCTACCTGTGCTTCAGGCGAACACCTCGGGGGGTCTTTATCATACAACATTATATACAAGGGAAACATAATTCCATGACAAATTTGGTAGAAGTATGGAGTGAACTGAGAGTCCCACAATTCCTTATAATAGACATGGATGGGTAAGGGGTCTTGAGTTGTCCACTTCCAACCCATAACAAGAAGCTTGGAAACGTAACATACTGAATCCATAATATATGCAGATAGGTAAAAAGGAGGATAAATTCTTTGAGACGTAGCTCTTTTGGACTGGTAATTGACAATAGCCGTGATTAGGTTATCAGATAAAATTTTTGCCCAATCTACAATAGTGGCATTTGTGGCAGCATCTAGTAACGATAACCATTCAGATGAAAATTTATTGATATCTGGCATACCAAATATTCTACAGAGCATGGTAGCAGCAAAGCAATATGGGGAGGTGAGGGAACCAGTACTGTGCTTACCGTGTTTATCTTTCTTGAGCGGTTCAAATTTCAAAGAAAAATCCATATCCACACTTATTGCTTTGATTTTCTTTTTTATTCTTAAAGAAAAGTGTCTTGGTTTGGTAGCCAAATTATGACACAGTCATTCACTTGATTTTTAACTTTGCTGAACAAGCTGGCTCGTGATCAGACCTCTTGTCTTTTGATTGCAACAATCTTGAGTCATTTCCCTGTTGTGGTGTACAGTATTGGCAAAGTTAGCAATTTATAATATCTGTGATTATGATAAGATGGCTTGTGATGAGACCTCTTAATCTTCAAGATAAAGTGTATCCTTGGATTGTTCCTCTGAAATTTGTGATTTCCTTAGTAGGGAGGAAGTCATTGCTTCCTTAAGATAGCTCTGGACAACAATAGTAGAGTTTTTGGAAACAACTGTTCTACAGAGAATCTTTATTTTGTTATTGATACCTTTCATTGTACTGAGATAAAACAATTTCTTCACTAAAGGGTGTTTTCATCAAACTTTATGAAGTTGAAACTAGCATCATCTCTAGGTTAGAGTCTTTAACTGTATCCATCAATAATAAATATTAGTTTTCTAGAAGATTTTTTATTTATACAAGTGAAAAGTTCAAAATCTGCAAGAGAATTGGTGTCTTTTCGTAAATGCCAAGTGCAGTTAACGACAACAGATTTTATTATGGAAAAACATATTTAAGAAAATGAGAGGTAACTATTCCCTTGGATTATTGATATGATATGAAGAGGGCTAATTACTTCTTTTATTTTTCCTGCAAACTGTTAAAAATAAACTATCAACCTAACAAACTAACTAAATTAATTCTACTCCTATTTTAACTATATACATAAAATTGACTAGGTATAATGATATTTCCAGTGTAACCATTTTCTCATTTTTATTCCTGGACATATATATATTTCAAATATTAGTACTAGCAGTAAAACCTTTTCTAAGCTGAGAACGTTAAATGTGAAGTTAGAATGCGCAACTATTTTTAGAATTTTACTCGAAATCCCCTTCTTATGAAATTTTCTTTCCAATTGAACACCTATTGGATCATAAAAATCGGGATGGGTTTCCATTATGGATTGATAAACGTTCAATAGGAGCAATGACGAGCCAGGTTGAGGATATGAATTTCTGGATTTAACAGTCTGTAACATATTCTTATTGTTATGTGTGAAAGTTAGGCATTTGACAATTTCTAATGAAAGAAAAGTTTCCAAATATATCTCTCTGAATAAATCAATGAAGAATGGATGGAAATCTCTCAAAGGAAAATTGTCGATTAACTTGAATTGTTGGCAATTTTCTAAAAATACATTCTTTTGTTGATATTTTTTTGGATAAGATAGAAGCTTTTCAAAAAACCTTGATATTGATTGGTATTGACATTGAAATAGTTCTACATTCTTTCGAAAAACTTCGATTTTCCAAAAGGGTAAAAGATCACTTGAATGTTTGACAGTAAGGTGCTCAGTATGCCAAAGTAATATGTCAAGAGTCTGAAAATTAAAATCTAAAGCAAAATCTGGTTTTACACAAAATGAAGGCAAATGGAAAAGAATGCAATGATTATATATACAACTAGTTTTATAGCACAATTGGGATCGTTTTGAAATATTTTCTCTTTCACAAGGATTGGCCAGAATTATGGGATTCGAGTAATTTCGAATTCCATCTTGTGAATTAGAAAACAAATTATGATTGTGAATAGGCATGAAGGTTTGTTCATGATATGAATCATAGATTGGAATACTCTCTTGGGTAGTGAAATCATGCAGATGATTTGCTGCTTTAGAATGAGGATCGGTTGAAATGATTTTTGATTTAAAATATCTCTCATTCTCAGATATTATTTGAAGTTTACGATGATTCTCTTGAGATAAATCAACATCTTCCATATCAAAGTAATTATCATAAATGACTTCACAAGATTCCCTAGATTCCTCTTTTTCATCTAGTATATCCAAACAAGGAGGGACAAGTTGTTCATGTTTGTTAATGGAAAAAGGGTGTTCTATAGCTACTTCTCTATCTTGAAAACCTAATGGTGATTCATTTAGATCAGCCTCTGTATTTTCTGAAATATCGTTAATACTGAGGGGGGGAAATTACCATCATTAAAAATATCAAGATAGAGAGAAAAATGTGACTTTGAAATAATGCATTTAAAAATATCTCTCTGTGAGAACTCTTGTGCATTATATTCATCATAGATTTCAGGTTTTAGATCATACCTTTGTTTTCTCATGTTTTTTGGAAGAAGATTACTTTGTTGTTCTAACCTTGGCATTTGCATTTGCCGAGTTGCGATCATATTTTTTGAATTTGTTTCAAAGTTGCTTTCTGGTTCCAAGGCAGCCTTTCTTCCAAGATTGCCGTTTTTTTCTTCTTGTATTGGATCAGACATATCCTCTAAGCTTTGGGGAACTTCTTCATTATGATTCATTTGCACATCCAAATTGGATTTCTCATTTATATTAGAATAAAATGGAACAAAGCTTGGACTAATTTCCACTGGATCGGGGATAGGAGGCAGAGAATAATTATGATCAACACACTCTAATGATTCTTCACTTATGGGTTCATTTTAAACATCATATTTCAAACAATTAAGATGACAACGAATATTAAAATCTCTAACAAACTCATCTTCTTTGTGTATATATTCGATTTCATCATATACCTGATCATAATTATAGCAATCAAATTCACAAACGAAAATCGTGACAAATTGATCCCGGCTATGAATTGACTCAACCAGAAGGGTTCTACACCAGTTTCTAGCTTCCGCTACAAATGTGAGAGTAAAAATTCTGCATAAAATGCCTTCGTCAATTCCTTGAAAATTTGAATTTGAAACATTTTGAATAAATTGAAGGGCATGATTAAAAGCAGAAGAATTTCTCTTACCATTGAATTTTACCTGAGACAAGAGTCTTACCACTACAGGTCGAGTGTTGTAAGAGGCACGAACATGGATACAACTCCAAATGGGAAGTTTAAGAGAGGCCATCCTAATTCAAATGTTACCATTGAAAACAAACCCCAACAGACAACATGTTTCAGGCCCTCCTTCTAGCGCCAAATATGTTGAAGCCCCGAAAATCGGGTCGACAACAAGGGGGATACCCGCCCGCTCTGGACCTTGGTTGGCAGCTCCTTATCCGTTTGGTATAGCGGGTCCGACTGGGGATAATGGGACCAGTTACCCAATCTATGAGTGTGTGTGTGTGTCGAATTCGATGCTGTTGATCTAATAGTTCCTATTTAAGATATTCTAATTCTAATTTTAATCTAATTCTGTGTTATTGTAATCTAATAAACATCACATCTAAATCTATACTAACCCGGGATGTAATTCTTCTATTATTCGATCTAAAGAGATTTCAAATAACAACTGGTAATAAAGATCATTCAACGATTATAAGAAATGAAATCAATAAAGATGAACCACTTCTCATAAAAAGTTAGACGAAACAGTTGTGAAAAACATATCGCATAATGAGCTATTCATACATTAAGCATAAATAAATAGCTATCACCGTACAAAGTGCGAAATGATAACTCAGGCATTCATGCAATAATACATAAACAACTGAAAACTGTATATCACTTTAACACATAAGCAGAAATGGTCAAGAGATAAAAGTACCATTTATGACTAGTCCTACTCATAAGCTTCAAGTGACAATGATTTATCTCTCCTTGCTCTAACATCCACTAAGAGTACAGAAGTGCAACATCAGTAATAGATATCAAATGCAAACATCAACAAATCTTGATCCATTCATTCACCAAAACCTCCTCTGAGGGTGCAAAAGTGCATGTTCTGAGGACAAGTTTTTGATAAATTTCTAGACCCTTCTCTAAATGCATGAGAAGGGTTTAAATACTACTTACTAAATCTAATAATAACTTATTTACAAAAATTCAGGATGTGGTTTAAATGACCGCCCTTTTTCTAAGCAAAAATTAAGGTGAAAATTGAATCCAGAACTAAACTACTTTTGTATTTGGTCTTTAAAACTGCATGTATGCAGCATCAGTTTAAGGAGAGTCGGCTGGATGACTTCTGCTTTTAACTGGGCTGAGAAAACGGAATCGATGAGAGCTGGTGCCATCTTTTCGGCCTCATTAATCATACACTTAACAGTCATCCACTGGCTATGCGGTTTCACCAAGTATGCCCAGTAATATTCCCAATTTAACCTGTTCAGCCCCTGAATTGCTTTTTCCTTTTCTTGTGCTCTCTGTTTCCATTCTGCCTCTAGTTGTAGTTTGTTCGGTAAATATCCTTGGGTGGTTTCTATGATCAAATTTTCCCTGTGAAAATTATCATTTACACAATCAATAAGACTGCTTGCTGCCGCGGCTGCTGTTTCTGCTGCTTGTTCCGCCTCCCTGATTTGATCATCACATTTGTTAAAGACTAGTTCTTTATGGTTCTCATTTATCTTTGGTGCGCCTGCTCTTTTCCCCTCATCTTCATCCTGCCAAGCCAAGTACTCAGTCACCCGGTTATCAATCAAATCATAGTCACTTCGTAAGTCGACCACTTGATTGGTGATCTTATCACTAATTTCACAATAATAACTCCACTGTGATATCTTTTGGCCCAACACTTCTTCCTACTGTAGTAATTGTTCATTCAAGGAAATAGATTCTGAAATAAAATCTGTAAGCTTAGGGTCGTCTTTGTGCATCTCTTATAAGTCCTGTAACTGCTTTCCTTTCTCATCCAAACTTTTCTGATATCCTATCTACATTTGCTGGAAGTCCTACTGCAACCTTTCAAGCTATTTGTGTGCTTCATTATTGGTGTTAGCTTGTTGCAATTGTTGTTGCAGTACCTATATCTGATCTTCCCATTCTTTTAACAACTGTTGTACTTCAGATGCTTTATCAATAGTCGTAGAGGCGTATGCTCCTGCGATCTGAGATAGTTTGGTGAGATTTTTAGTAGGATTGCTAGTGGGATCTTTCCACAAGACGTCTAATTGTTCTGCGTCTTGAGAGAGTGTATTTTCCAATTTCCTTTTCTTTCTCTGTCTTATTACCACTGCTTTATGCTATGGGCTATAAAATATATCCAGAGGGGGATTTTCTTCTATGTTGAGAATAAGCTCAGAAGATGGGGCAATAGGAATATGCTCCGTATCTGAGACATCGCTGACTATTTTTGTGACTACTTCTTATGCTACCTGTGTATTGCTCACAGGTGTCTTTAGGGCTTGTCCTTCAAGATTGATTAGTTCTTTGAAGGTTTCCCATTCTTTATTTAATTCGGTTATGACTGGTGGTGCTTGAATGATGAGAGGAGGAGGATCTCTTTGTGGGGAGGCGATAACCTGCTGTTGTAGAAGTTCCATTGACTGAGCAGTATCCTTAGCTGACTCTTCGCTCCTATCCTGGTCATTTCTGGATCTTTTAGAGTGTTCGGGCATTTCTTGTTTAGAATTTGATTTATATCCTTTAGTGCTTGAACTCACACTAAGACTAAGGATTGGAGTTGGTTCTCTTGCGGATAATCACAGCTTCTCTAGAGGAATACTATCCAATCTTCTTTCTCTGTGTATCATGAACTTTTGAAAATCTTCCGGAGACAATTGCAATTGGGCTTCGCGCAAAATCTCTTGAAGTGTGCTTTTCTGTTGGAATATATCATCAAATAAATCCTTTTTCCCAACGAACACTTTTATCTTGACTGTAGTTGTGAAATTCTGGGCAACCTCATTCGGGTCAAATGGTCTTCTCGGGAATTTGAATAGTTGTAAACATGTGATATTCTGTACTTTAGTGAGCGTGTGACCTACATAAAATAGAAAAAAGTCCCCACAAGCTACAGGTAACTGTGGCCATATAGCCTTCTTTTTGTCCTTTAAGTCCTTAGTTAGGCCACCTTCTCCACAGGTTTGATATGCAATCTCTTGAGCTAGGAGTTTATCAGGGATATACAAAGGTAGAACATGAGGGGATGCAGTACTTCCAAATACCCTAACATAAGTGAACAATTCCTCTCCGAACCATCTTGCGACGGGGAGGACGTCTACCTATGCTTCAGGTGAACACCTCGGGGGGTCTTTATCATACAACATTTTATACAAGGGCAGCATAATTCCATGACAAATTTGGTAGAAGTATAGAGTGAACTGAGAGTCCCACAATTCCTTATGATAGACATGGATGGGTAAGGGGTCTCGAGTTGTCCACTTCCAACCCATAACAGGAAACTTGGAAACATAACATACTGAATCCATAATATATGCAAATAGGTAAAAAGGAGGATAAATTATTTGAGACGTAGCTCTTTTGGACCGGTAACTAACAATGGCCATGATTAGGTTATCAGATAAAATTTTGGCCCAATCTACAATAGTGGCATTTGTGGCAGCATCTAGTAACGGTAACCATTCGGATGAAAATTTATTGATATCTTGCATTCCAAATATTCTACAGAGCATGGTAGCAGCAAAGAAATATGGGGAGGTGAGGGAACCAGTACTGTACATACCGTGTTTATCTTTCTTGAGCGTTTCATCTTTCCTGGACCAGTTTTTGGTGGTTTCTGATAGGTTCTGGTTCTCCTTTACGAATTTCTCTATGAATTGCGTGTTATAAGTTGCATGTGGCTCAGATAGATGATACATGAGCTTTAAATCCTACGCAGCGAATGAACCGATGAGTCCTTGACCATGAACCTTGAACTGTCTATTTTTTATTACTGCGCTATCAAGCATCCACTTGACCATATCTGTGTATGGGAGGATTGTTGGCCTCGCTGCTATCCGATGTAGGAATGAGCAAGCTAGCTCTGTTAGGGTTGCTTCAGAAGAACTCTGTAAGCCCACAATAGCAGTAACTTCCATTACTCTAGGGTTCTCCTCTTTGAGCAGCCTATACATGCCTTCCCACGTAGCTATTCCCGCATCTCTGTTACAAGTTGTGTCTGTATACAAAGGTGCCATTTCCTTTTCTTTGGAGCTCGGGGCTTTGTTTTTCTTTCCCATCTCAACCTGCATATTGCTTTGTATCGTCCTCCATTCTTCGTTCCTGCAATTCACAAGTAAAGTAGAAATGAATGGCCGGGAAGGGTGATGGGAGAGTTTTAAATGCCGCAGTCATACCAAATACACCACCTTACGTGAAGTGATTCTTCGAAAAGCACGCGTTCATATTCTATTAATAACTGACAACTAACTCCTTTATTAGCATTTAAAGCGCATAACCATGTGTCAGCTTATGGAAAATACTTTTCTTGAATATCGTGCCCGAAAGATCTGCGATGGAGCGATTTTGCGATTTGCTTCGCAACATCGCAGAATCGCACCAACACAACATCGTTGTTTTGATCTGGCCTGACATCACGATCATTGCTTTATCGTGAGATCGCGATATCACAATATTGCAGATCGCAGGAGTTTTATGTATAACAAATTTTGTTAACCTGTTCCTTGCGAGATGCGATCTTGCGGTTGGTGTCATCGCAAATCGGTAAATTCTAAAGTGTTCCATATAAGTTTTGTTGAATGCGATGTGATATTTGTTCATTGCCATGATCTTGCAAATGTTGGGATTGTACTTGAACGGTGGCATACCGTTATCTATTTTTCGATGCAATTTTAAAGATTTTTCCTTTATCATAAACTTAGATTTTAATTATTCAAAGGGGTTTCCTAAGTTTATGATGGTAACTTTATTTTGCGGAAAAGGAATTTAAGCACTACTTTTCTTTTCCTAGATTTTAATTAAGGGTCCCCACACATTTAGCATTTCGAATGATACTTAAATGAAAAGGGGGGGGGGGGGTTGTTGCTAGTCACAACAGAACCAAATGCTCATGAAAAGTTAACAGAAGATACAATTTTTCACAAGAGGTCTGGAACTACAAAATAGGGCAACATGACCTTTGGTAGAATGGGTATAAGGGACAACTTCCAGGCAAAACTAAATGGTACACCAGAGAGGTGGAGGAAAAATTTCCTTGCCTCATTTAGTAAAAGATTTTGGGCACCAAAAACCTCACAAAATGGGGAGGTGTGATTGAAATTTTATCATTATATTGTTTTCTGTCCATGTCAATGCATTTGGAGTGGAAAAAGTGGAGGAATCAGCTCATGGGATCGGTTTTACCGGCGGGACCCAGTTTGGCGAAATGGGATCTGAAGCATTCCGAGAATTTTTTGAGGCGTCAACTGACGGTTTTTGGGGGGGAATTTTTCTGCTTTATTGCATAAACTTTTCATGTTATTCTACACATAGAGACCTTTCCAACGATGCAATAAGCACGTTAATCAGAGTTCATATGAAAAAGTTATGCCACTGAGAGGTAGACCTTCCTATTTTCACACCTGTAGTTCGGGAGGATGCCTTGTTAGCCCCCATTCATTGAAAAGGGGATATCCATCTGTTTATGATGTAAAACACTCTAGAAGATTCTATTTTATAACTCCAGTTAAGAGTAAATGTAGTCAAACTTAACCACTAATAGGTTATCGGGTTGTGTTATAATGAGGCCACTCAGAGGAAGATGCATTCCATTCTTTGGAGGGAATTTTATTCCATAGTGAGAAAATATAGCTAGGAGAGATAGGAGGCAGAGCACACATTGAGGATCTATGCATTGTAGTAACCCATGGGCCACATGCATTAGTTCTTTGTATCTGTAGCCATATTTCCAGATAGAGAAAGAGAGCGAACCGATCTCACCTCCTAGTTGGGTTTTCTCCTGAAATGGTTTCCCAGAGAGAATATCTTGTGTCTTATGTGTGTGTGAACTCATTTTTTCGTTCTCTACTTTTCTTATTGATTTAATTTTACATGCGTGCACTAATTACAGTAAAATCTACATATCTAGGAATTAAATAAAACTATAATAGTGTAGAATCCTTCTAGTGCCCTAGTCTAGAATCTCATATTTTTAATATAATATTGTTAGATATATTGTGATGAACTATCCAGAAGAATATTCATGGCAATTTACGGATTACTTATAAATCTCCAATAAGTAATATGGTTGTTGTATTGCTATGTTTGTCATGTTGGTTTTCTTTTTAGCAGGTTGCTCATTGTAAATACTGCATCAAGCTATGTTATAAACCTCCATGTCTAGCATGTTTGGTTTTCAAGGGTATTTCTTATTATATATGTCACTGAACCCCAAGGATAGTGTTCCCATAAGGGGGAGGGATTAAAAATCCATGTAATAAAGTTAATAAAGGTGAAATAATCACCAAGGTCATGGGACACGTATTCTAGGACAAATGTTGGGAAAAAACATAGTGACAGGGATCACTTGGTATTAATTAATGTCTATGGAAATTGACAAAGGAAATGGAAAAGTATTTGGAAAGGCATGATGCATTTATTGACATTTTATTTATGAAAATAATGGAAGATATGAGAAAAGGAAGTTGAAAGGTCACAATTTTCATGTGAGGAGGAAAGTGAAGGAAAAATAATGGAAATTGTGGAAAATAGAGGCCTTAATGATAAAAATGTTTTTGAGGATCAATTCAAAACATTTTTTAGTTTTAGGTTGGATATCTCTCTCTATTCTCTCTCTCATACTCTTACACACTTAGATTTCTTGCAGCACTCTTGGAGGATTTTGGGCATACTTTGTATTTGGAGCAAGAAGGAAAAGGAAAAACAAGAAAGTGCAAGGAAACAACAGGAACAACAACTATAGTGGGCTTTCTTTGTAGGTAATGAGTTGTATGTATGACTTCCTTACTAGTTTTGACATGTGTGGCATATACATGTGGTTATTTGGTTATGATCTGTCACTGCATGGAGGATCGCCTAGATTGATAGTGGTTTTTCTTAGCCTTTCCATTTTCTAGATAACCATGGTGTTATGGGTTTTACCTTTTGTTTTCTGGTTGGTGCTCAAGTTCCTTAGGGTTGTAGGTTGAGTTATTAGTTCCTGGAGCCTTAGCTGGAAAAATGCTCTGGAAGCCTTCTAACAACTTGGGTTGAGTTACTGGTCCTAGAAGCCTTCATTGGAAATATTCTCTGGAGCTCGATGGAAGTTATGGGTTGAGTTACTAGTCCTGGAAGATATGTCGAAACAAAAACTTTGGATCCATGGATAACTTGGATAGAGAATGATATGGTGATGGTAAGGTGATGTCCAACCATGAGGTGGAATCATTGGTTGAGGGTTGAGGTGGTTTGGACTCTAGAAGCATTGGTTTGGCTTTCTTGGTTTATTCCACCATTAAATTTCCTAGTGTTGCTTGTAATAAAACCATTATTATCTTGAGTAGAGGTCCTTTCCAAGATGTGGGGAGATATACGTAGTAATAACAAGCATTTGAATAAGAGGTAAAATTATGTGGGAAATTGGAAAGGGAAAGGAAGGTGGCACATTGGGGAATAAGGGAGGGTGGGGGGGAGAGAAGGATGATAGGGATTAGGAAGAAAGGCGGAATGGGGAAAATATAATGGAAAAAAAGGGAGAGGGTGCATGGGGATAATTTCAAAACAAAATTTCATGAAAGGGTTAGGCCAAGGGAAATACCAAGAACCATGAGTCATGAATCCTTAGGAGACGGGAAGAAACAACTTCAGTTAATGCACAATTACTCCTCTCCCTAGGGATAAATATAACAGATGGGGAAAGAGAGCCAATAGGGTATGAGAGGAAAATACCTGAGGAAATAAAGAAATATGAGAAGAGAACTTAGTACCTCAGATAGGATGGCGTTGAAGTAACGCAAGATGTCTCCATATCAAAATTCTTGAGTTGGTTGGGATTACTGGAGTTTTTGTACAGACCGATGTGTTATAGACATTTTTGTGCCTTACAGCATAGAGCATGAAATGTCAATAATCTAAGGGATCCAAAGTCCCTAAACATGTTGTTATTACCCTTAGAGGAACAAGGTTCGCAAACCACAGCACTGCAAAACAGTTCTCCACTGAAAAACACTGAAAAACAGGTCAGTTTTGGATCAAAGCAGCTGCTCCACTAAGCATCTGCGCTGAATGTCAAAATCTCTATGGTGTACCTGCGCTGCATAGCAAGTGCAACAAAGGCTACCTGCACTGGGCGTACTTTGACATGTGGAGGAATCTTTTTCTCAATGTGCCAGTGCCCAGGAAGCTTCCAAAAAGACACTTGATCATAAGATTCGCCTAATGATGAGTTAAGAGCTTCTAAAACTCCCAGTGGAAGGTAGAAACTCCGAGTGAAGAGCTGAAGAACAACTAGAGTTGAAGAGGACAACAAGTCACACATCAAGCTGACTTATCTTCACTCCAAAACTCTATATAAGGATCTCATCCCATGGGATCAAGGAGGCCGGAATTTTGTGCAAAGAATTGTTGTTGGTTTACAGTTGTGAGTATTGGGTGATTGCTTGAGGGAGGTGAAGAAGAGATTTCTCTCCGTCGGGAAGGTGATGCTGGATTGGACCTCTCATGGTTGTATCACCGCCTGAACCTTACTTCCATATATTAATAAAGCATTTGAGGTTCTTCTATTCGCATGTGTTTCAATGGTGTATTGTCTTACTTGCGTCTTTGATTTATGCTAATCCTTGAATCGATTATGAATGCATGCCTCTTGTAGTTTCCTTTTCTTGTCTTATTTGCAGGATCTCGTGTAGCTGGGCCCGTGAAAAGACTTGGATCTGGAAGCAAGCGGCAAACAAAGGAGATTGGATCGATCATTTGCGTAAGACATCGATAAGTGGATCTCTTCCTTCTATCTCTTGCATGTCATAAAGAAGAAACTTTAGATAGCTTTGCTTTCAGCTGTTGCTAAGGAACTGTCACCCTTAGAGTGGGTTAGGGTCATTCCGAGTTGGATACTTTCCCCCACAACAGACTGGCGACTCCGCTGGGGATCGTGTCTTGTTGGTAGCTTGTGTTTCTTGCTATTCATTTCTTAAACAAAGGAGTACCAAATCGAACTGCATTCGAGTCCTTCGAATGCAAAGTAGAGGGCAGCTACTCTAGCCTAGTGCTGGGCATGTTTATGATCTGAAGAGCTGATCCACAAGGACTCTTTGTAGCTCTTTGTGATAGTGTTCATCTTCCTTTAATCACCCTCTAGTGTATACTTGATTGATAGGCTCTGGTTTGGCCAAAAACCATTGATTTTTGAGCAAACTGTAACCCGGAATCTGAGAGAGACGAGAGTTGTCTCATCAGTGCAGCTGCAACAAAGGCTACCTGCACTGCAACGCAGGTCCCGAAGGGGCTACCTGCACTGCATCTCAGATTGACAGTGCAGCACCTGCGCTGATCCAGTTTTGCCTTGTGCAACTGGGGTTCCCCACTGTCTGTTGCCCAGTTTTCAGTATTGTTTTGCAGCCTGTTGTCAACCTGTATACCCAGCTGAAACCACTTCTCTTTGCCTTCATTCTGCCTCAGTTGTATGAAGAAACCGTGATTGTTCTTATTGTATTTCTTGCTGTCATTCATAGTTTCCCATAGCGAAAGTGAACTAGTCTTGCTATGACCTCTTGGATCTAGACCTATGAGAAAGTGTCGTTGTGATTCTAAGAGTTAGTTTATTGTTGTTCATAGCTGCTTGAGCATTTGCTTTCGTTATATGGGTCGAATTTCAGTATTTCTTGTGTTGAAACGAGTGAATCTTAAGGTGTTCTTTTGATTATTGGACAAAACTTGTTTGCTTTCGCTCGAAATTGAATTCGAAATTATACAACAGCTTTCTTTTTGTAATACATCAACATTAAGGAAGAAGAAAAGAAATACTTGCATTGTGCATGTGCATTTTGACAGTTTGCATGTCGATTTAGGAAAAGTGCATCAGTGTGTGCTCTATGATCTGTTTGAAAAGATGATGTCTTTCTTTTCCTTCAGTAGTTAAGGTTTTCATAAGTTGAAAGAATTGAAAAAGCTTGCTTATCATTCTTAGACTGCATTTAGGAGTTGTATCATACATCACGTGGTGATCCATAAAGGCAAACTGCTAAGCAAGATCAACCTAAAAAGAACCGAATTTATCTAACAATGCTTTGAAACATAACGAAACACAGTAGAGGTCTAGGTAGAGACGTGAACCGGCGTCGTTAAACATAGTGACTGTCGATCTCTACGAAGGTGGGTGATTCCTCCTGAGGGACGATAGCACTAATACGGACTTGTGCCCCCACGTACCATCGCGTATATTGGGGGACCCCTATAGGAACAAAGCCTTTATCCATAGGAAGCCGTGTCGGCCGCCCTACTGATTGCGATGCAGTGAACACAGCATTCACGAAGATCGACCATTCGTACCGTAAAACGTATTCTGTGGTTTCGCGAAAGGTTTGGCACACCCTCTGCCTAGAACTCCAGAGTAGTTTCTCTTGGCCTTTTTCAAACTCTATAACTGAAAAAGTCCATCCGAGCATTTGTCACTTCGGGCTCGTTAATACATCGAAGGAGACTAGAGTCATCTTTAGCTTTTTCTCGACTCTTAAAAAGTCAAAAAGCAAGTTGTGTCTAAAAGCGTCGTCATATAAAATTCATTCTAAGCGGAACATAATCACCCCTTATTCCTACATTGATCTTTAGGTTGAGAACATGGAAAGCACCAACCAAGGGATTCCACATGATGGGACCCCTAGCCCTTTCTCCTCTTGGGGAGAAGTTGGTGCGCCCCACATGGCCACATTGTCGCTTCCAGGACTGACAATTGGCCTGCCAGTTTGGCTATTCTCAACCGCTGTAGTTCAGACCACCACGGTTCCTGAACAGTCGAGTCAGCAGTTAGACCAGTCAAGAGCTACCCTCTAGCCTTCCACTTCTTATAAACCTTCCTCCGATCCTTCTTCTTCGAAAGGTCAAGCTGCCGAAAGCGGAGCTCCCATGGAAAAGAAGAAGGAAAAGAAGAAGAAAGAAAAGAAGCAGAAGGAGCCAAAGGCGCCTGGGGGCAAGCAAAGGGTATCTAACAAAAATCCACACACAGCACGGACCGGGCCCAAATCGCCATGTGTCATATGTAGAAGAGACCACCTTCACCGTGATTGTCCCAGTATTCCCCGGATACTAAGGGACTGGTCCCCTCGTTTGCACAGTTCGGAAGCGTCAACCTCTGACAACCAGGTTGAATGCTTACCGTCGACCAGCGAAAGTGAAGGTTCTAGACGACGAAGGGGAAAGAGATTCCCCTACAAACTGTGTGAAGGCAATCACACTCTTCGCTGTTGTCCCTTTTTAGATGAAGCAAAGAGAGTTTTGGAAGATCGACCGATTGCACCGTTGCTACTTCCTCCTGGATACCAAAAACTCGCGCCAAGTCCTTCGTTGGTCGAAAATACAGTTGCCCCACTCACAGGGCCAGCTGAAGTGTCAGTCGCTGAAAGTGAACCTACTGAATCCGGACCGGACGAAAGTCCAAAGGTCGAAACGGCAGTTGACCCGGTTCTCCCTTCAGAAGTTTCATCTTCAAATACCATAGTCACTGAGGATTCATCTTCAGTTGACACCGTCACCGAAGAGAGTAAGGATGACACCGTCCAGATTCTCTTCATCAACACCGATTCTGATGAACATCAGGGCAATGTTCCCACTCCTTTATCGCAGGAAGGAGCATCGTCAGGGTCATATCCGGCCGTATATTCGGTCCCACCACCAAGCAACCTAGTTGTGTCCTTTGATTGGAACCAACTAGGCAGACCCCGATTACCAGCCAGTATACCATTTAGAATTATAGTCCAAATATACAAAATGGTGATGGCTGGAACTATCATTGATGAAGGGGCATCTGTGAGTATCTTGTCCTCTATTGCTTGGAAAGCACTGGGTTGCCCGGCGCTTTTGCCTGAGACAAGAAATCTCTCGGGTTTTGACAAAGGAACCAGTCGACCATTAGGAATTCTACCTAATGTGCCTATTACCTTGAAAGAGAAGGCCATCAAGATGAACTTGATGGTCATCCAAGGACCCTTGGATTATAACCTACTCCTTGGACGAGACTACATATATTGCATGGAAGCAATAGTCTCCTCACTCTTTCAAATAATGTGTTTTCCATACGAAGGAAGAATGGTCAAGCTCGTAGACCAACTTTCACTTCCGGGATCACGCATCGCAAGTAGTCACATACCTATCCTCAATGGTCTATTTGATCAAGAAAGGTCTCTACCTCCGGTTCTTCTTCCTGATGAGTGCGAGTAATTCGGGAGAGGAAGGTCGGAACCCAGGGGGCATGCATCCTGGTCTGCTCTGGAGGCAGAAAAAACCTTGGGTGTAAAGTAGAATTTCCGCGGGAGAATATGACTAGTCCGTACCCCGTCCCCTCCTTCTTCTTCGTAAAACAGAAGAGCCGGCAAGAGCTCTCATGCGGAAGAAGGGGCAGTTAGGAATGGGGTTGTTCTGGAAAAAGATTCTTTTGTTAAAGTTAAGTGTGTGGCGGAGCATCGTCATTCACCTTTGTCTAGAAAAGTGGGCTCTGCCAAAGAAGGGGATCCGTTTGCGGCAGCAAGTAGTAACCATCTTTGGATAAAAGGCAAGCCTCACCCATTAAAACAAATGTTTTAGAGGATAAGTAGGGGCAACCTCCAAAGAAAGGGATTCAATTGCTCCAACAAATTGTAACCATCTTTGTGTAACCTAATGATAGACATCGCCGAAGAAAGCTTCTGTTTGAAAGGATTAGCAGAACAATCTTTGGGTAACCTGAAAGAGGTAAACCTCACCTGTTGAAAACAAAGGTTTTTAACGGAAAAGTAGGGGCAACCTTGAAATTAGACTTACACCTGGGGGCATGCAAACCTCTTGAATGCAAGCTCGGGCGGCTTTTTACTTTTAGGTAGGACTAACCCCGCTAACCCGTAGATAAGCCGATACCCGGCTTTCACAAAGAGAGGATATGGAGCAATACGTAGGGAGATGAAGCCCTTTAAAAAATAGCGATCTTCCGTGAGACCTTACTACTTTATGACTGGTAAAAAACGAGCAGTTTTGGCAAAGTTCATGCTCGTTAAAAAAATAAACGCAAGATCCGAGCAGTTTTAATGCGGAAATTCATGCTCGTTAAAAAATAAACATAAGCTTGTGAGCAGGCTTTCCCCAGAGTTCAAGCTCATTCAGAAAAAATGAACCGGTAAATAACCATTTGAGACCGTAAATTCATCAGCCATAAAAGCCTTGGTCGTGTTTGTGTACCGTCACCTCCACTTTTCATTTGGCCGATCATTCACATCCACTTGATTGTTTACCTATTTTGAGGAACAGCTGCGAAGAGTGATCCCACCTAGCCATCCTTGTAATACTGCCGTGATTGGAAAATTCCAACCTGTACCTGGAATCTGCTGCTATCCCTGTTTATCACTCGTTCCTCAAAAGACGAGTCTTCTTTGAGCTCTTTTCACTGACTCGTAAAATATGAAAAGTTTGCCGAGTTTTGGCCTTCCAGCTCGTTAAAAGGACCGGAAGAGCTATCCCTCCTCTAGATTTTAATCTTTTTGGACCTGAGGGATTATTGCACAAAAAGATCGAGCGCTTGTCTAGTTCGGCTCGATAAAGATATCGAACATTCATCCCTTCTGTATTGTTTTATACCTTTTCGGATTAAGGGATTAAATGACGAAAAAGGACCCCTGGAGTCCACTTTATGTACCCTTTTCAGACTCCCTAAAAATGAAAAGGACCGAGTTGTCTTTGTCGCTGGGCTCGTTAAAAATATTAGATAGCGACAAACTTGTCTTTAGACGAGAACGAGTTTCCCTATCGCTAGGCTCGTTAAAACATAGCGATGGGCTTGCCTGAAGGGCAGGTTATAGAACAAGCATATGTTATCCTCCTCAAGCTTGACAAAAATAAAGAGGTACTGGTCAGAAATGACTGGGGAAAAATTGGGAAGAACCTCAAAGCTTAATGGTAGCAAGTCTCTCTTGAACATGACACTTTTTGCCTCCGTAAATATCGGGTTGGGTTATTATCATTCACCGGTCCCTTCACCATGGTCTCGCCATACCATCCATACATGGGGTAATGTTACCGATCCATCACATCAGTGTCATTATATGTTCAAGAGATGTCATTCAGAAAGTGTCAACCGGGTCCCATCCACTACCGTACATCATCTTTCATCCTTCCATGACCGCCACCCTGAATCATATTTCACAGATCGTTTTCACCATCATCACTAGCTCCGTTCCGTGTCACTGATGTGGGATTCATTAAGGCCCTCCTTTGACGGATCACTTCTTGTCGACATCAGCTCATTATCCAAGAAGTTGATCTAGGAACACCCCCTCAGTACTTTGAAGCTTGCATGCCTCAATGGCAAGTTTCTCACTCCCGGCGATAGGTATACATTAATGACCTTCGACCAGGAGACTTTGCGTGGTGTTCGACGTCAGATCCTATATTCACACCACGTGAATTGTGCTGAAGTACCTTGAGGGTCATCATCATTATCGGTGATTCCTCTCGCGCTTGTTAACAGTTTACATTATTGACTGGTAATCAAGCGATGTCTTTCCATGTTCGACTTTAAGAAATTCTCACATGGATCGACTTGTACTAGAGTGAAGATCGGACAAGTTTGAAGACCCCGGATCTAGTTTCATCCATCCGGGCTGCGATATATATTCAGGAGATAAAAACATAGACATGTGCAGCAGATGATCATCCTACTGAAAGGATGATAGTTGAAAGTAGAGAATTATCAGTCTATTATCAGACGATCGTCTGTTTATGTACAGCAAATGTATTTATAAAGCTGAGCATGGGAAATGCCCGCATCAGCTAGATCATGAAAAGAAAGTATGAAAAAGATAATGTATTGTATTGTATTTTGTTACAGGTCACCTCCCGACAATTGAACGAACTTCGGATCCTCCTAATAAAGCATTTCACCCGATAAACGACCTCATACTTTAGGGGGCAACTGTTATAGACATTTTTGTGCCTTACAGCATAGAGCATGAAATGTCAATAATCTAAGGGATCCAAAGTCCCTAAACATGTTGTTATTACCCTTAGAGGAACAAGGTCAGCAAACCACAGCACTGCAAAATAGTTCTCCACTGAAAAACACTCAAAAACAGGTCAGTTTTGGATCAAAGCAGCTGCTCCACTAAGCATCTGCGCTGAATGTCAAAAGCTCTATGGTGTACCTGCGCTGCATAGCAAGTGCAACAAAGGCTACCTGCACTGGGCGTACTTTGACATGTGGAGGAATCTTTTTCTCAATGTGCCAGTGCCCAGGAAGCTTCCAAAAAGACACTTGATCATAAGATTCGCCTAATGATGAGTTAAGAACTTCTAAAACTCCCAGTGGAAGGTAGAAACTCCGAGTGAAGAGCTGAAGAACAACTGGAGTTGAAGAGGACAACAAGTCACACATCAAGCTGACTTATCTTCACTCCAAAACTCTATATAAGGATCTCATCCCATGGGATCAAGGAGGCCGGAATTTTGTGCAAAGAATTGCTGTTGGTTTACAGTTGTGAGTATTGGGTGATTGCTTGAGGGAGGTGAAGAAGAGATTTCTCTCCGTCGGGAAGGTGATGCTGGATTGGACCTCTCATGGTTGTATCACCGCCTGAACCTTACTTCCATATATTAATAAAGCATTTGAGGTTCTTCTATTCGCATGTGTTTCAATGGTGTATTGTCTTACTTGCATCTTTGATTTATGCTAATCCTTGAATCGATTATGAATGCATGCCTCTTGTAGTTTCCTTTTCTTGTCTTATTTGCAGGATCTCGTGTAGCTGGGCCCGTGAAAAGACTTGGATCTGGAAGCAAGCGGCAAACAAAGGAGATTGGATCGATCATTTGCGCAAGACATCGATAAGTGGATCTCTTCCTTCTATCTCTTGCATGTCATAAAGAAGAAACTTTAGATAGCTTTGCTTTCAGCTGTTGCTAAGGAACTGTCACCCTTAGAGTGGGTTAGGGTCATTCCGAGTTGGATACTTTCCCCCACAACACTATGAGTCTGTGAAAGTTATGAGAAGGAAATTATTGGGCTAGTTGAGACCAGTAGAATTTATGTGTATAGTTGGGTGGTCTCTGTTCCAAAAAAAGTATTCTCGAAGGGAATAGGCTGGGGGGAAGCTAGGGTGGAATACCATGCTCGATGGTTTGGTGGAGCATTTATGTTTCCTTATTAAGTTCCTATAGAAGCCAAACTAACTCTGGACAAATAAGTATTCCCATGTATTTCTGAAAAAAAAATGTTTGTATAATTTATTTTTCTACAACTATTTCTATAACTGGTTCATGGTAAATTATTTCTGTGAACTTAGTGGTTGACTAGATCAAAGACCAATCAAGATTTGTTGAAAAAAACTATTATCTAGTTAGACATTGTTTGAGTAAAATAATTTATTATTGGTGCCCAAGTTGTTTACTAGGTTAAGTACTGCTTATTAGTGTAATGTACATATGCTGAGAATTATATTGGAACCTTGTATTTATATGTAAATGTTGGTTCTGAACAAAGAATATGAAATTTAAGGCAAGAACTCATGAAGTGAGAAAAACAATGTAGATGGAAGTGAACAGTAGATGAGATAGGAACAATGTTCTCAGAGTAATCCAGGTTAGTTCTGAGGCCTAGCTATGTCAATAGCGACCTAGGAACAATACCTAGTTCCTAGTGGAACAAACCACATTAATATTTTGTAGTATTAATATAAAGTAATAGTTAAGTTCTATGCAGAGAACCACTATTTTCCATAAAAGAAAAGTAAAACCCAATTTACAGAAATCCATATATCTATATACCAGTAAGAAGAATTTATGTACCAACAAGCAATTATATAGAAGTAAAATACTCCCAGTTCTTGTAATTCGTAGGAGTGATGAAATGCACAAAAAACAACAAAGAAAGAAAAACCAAGAAGGAATTATGCATAGTTAAAATACATAATTTATGATCATAAAAATCAGTCCACTAGAGAATGGTAAAGTTTTAGTACAATTAAAAAAAGGATAGTTATAGTTAACATCGAAAAACTTGAGAGATATGAAGCAAATGAAATAATAGAAAATCAACCATGATGAGTAATAAGCTTCATATTCTAGTCACATGGACATTGTAAATGCTAATAGCACTAGTACTATAAATACTTTCCGTTCTCCAAAATTCAATAAAAAATATATGTAAAACAACCATAACCTTGTTTAGATAGAGGACTAGCTATGGGGCATCAGAGAAGCATGTATAATAGAATTATACATCACAGTTAGAGCTCAACCAACTCATAGCTATTTTGTATAAAAATAATAATGACAAATTGATATTATTAAGCTTCACAGTAGAAAAATGAAAATGAGTTGTCAGGTTATACAACTAGAATCAAAGGAAAACTACATCAAAGATATAAACTATTGGTCAAACCCTAGGTGCTGGAAAATTGTAAGCTTAACAATCAGTTAATCATTCAAACTTTCGATAGGCCAGGGTTGGAGAGTTTTCTAGGAAATCCTCTCTACGGATAGAGATGATCTCTCTAACCCAATGTGTGGGACTAGAAACCTACGTGACAATATACTTGACACTTTCGTAAGTTACAATTGAAATACTAGATGAATAAGATGGCCTACCTCGTTCTGATGCTATCACATTTTCCTTTGTTGAAGACCTTGAAATACTTGCATCATGGGCTCGGTCTTACTGCTCACAACGTTTAAAGACTTGCACAAGAGATTAAGACACAACAAGGCATGAAAATACAAATAGCATAATCAAAAGTAACCTACTTAATAGATCAAGGAGCATTAAAATAAATGATACATGAGCATACACATTTATGGAAAATGAACCAGCAGTTGTATATTAATAGAATCGTGGAGGAAGAATACAACCAAGCCTTGATGTCAATAGGTTGTCTGTGAATGAATGTTGAAGTGCAAGCTAGGCTCTCCAAGCACTCCTTCTCCAAGCCAAATGAGTAGCATATAGGCACAATCTTAGCATAAGGGTGAAAATAGACAAAGAGCAACCATTTCAAAAAAGGAAAATATTAATATATAGGCAGGGAAAGGGAGTTAGGATCTCTCCAAAGATAGGAGTAGGCCCTCATCTCAAGGAGGTAGCTCATAGGGATAAGACCAAAAGGCCAAGTTGAGAGAATTCAAATTCATCCACGCAGAACAACCTCCAGCTCGTTGCTCTGGAAGATTCTTTATCACGAAGCCTCTCATCCTCTTTGGGAAAATTTCCTTTCAGGGATCATAGCGAGTATTCAAGAAAACAGAGTGATGGCATCGCGGGGCTAGTATAGTGCATCTAGTGACCATCATAGTTTTCAGTATCATAATAGTGATGATTCTAAAATTATGGTTTTAGATCCATTTTCTTCAGGGGAAGCTCAAGGCATTTTGTAATCAATGGTTTAGGGAGGATCTGAGCTGCATATCTAAATGAGCACACTGCATGATGGTCATGTTTCAGGCAACACTTTGGCATATGTCACAAGGAAGTGTGGGAGGTGTGACAAAATACTGTGTAACAAATTCCCCCTAAAGCATGAAGGCAGAACAGGGAGTGATGGTTGAGATGCTTTACGAGCTTTTGCAAGGACAAGAAAAAACACTGTCAGGAGACCTGCAAACCAAGGATGCATATACATATAAATATTTGATATCAAAACATGAATGCACGGTATGGACGTAGCCTTCCAGATAATAATCACTATTTGGAAAGATCCATGGTATGGGCACAACCATCCAAATGAAAAGGATCATCTGTAAATCTAAGATCCAAGGTATGGATGCAACCATCCATGATAGAAGGATCACCATAAATTTAAAGTCCCATGGTATGGTCATAGCAATCCATATAGCAGAAACATGTGTACAATCATGAATAATACATAACTCCTGCGCAGCATTCGTCATATCAGACAAGACTCAGGGTCTTGCACTCCATCCCAACCTAATAAAAGTATGAATTCTAACATACGAATGAATGTGTCAAAGTCGAACATGCTAGAAAACCACCTGATTACTAGCCAATGATATGGACTGTTAATAGGCATGAAAGAAACCACCAATAATGATAATGGCTCTCATGGTATGACAATACAATCCATGAAAGTGATAATGAAGATGAATTCGAACACTCGTGGAATCACCCGATCAAAGGCCAATGATGAAAACTTGTCATCCGATGCGAAGAACTTGCTATTGAGGAATGCAATCTCTAAGGTACTGAAAGGGAGTATCTAAGTCATCTTCCTAGATAATGAGTTGAATTTGACAGGAAGTGACCCGTTGAATGAGGGTAGTGATTAGTCCCCCATCATCAAAATGAAATGAGAAACAAAGTGGAATAAAATGAATAGGATCCATGACTGTAGAAAAGGGTTAGACAATGTATAGGTAATAGACTGCAGATAGGACTTATCTTGAACATTAGTGACACGACTCCGGAATGTGACAGCATTTGACTCAACATAGGACTAAAGGTCATGATGAGGAAGTGGAATAGTTAGATGAGAGGAAAAAATGGATCAGCCAAACTTGGGAGGACAAGTGACTGGGTGAGGATATCCCAAACACGACACGAGAAGAAAAATAGTGTCATGTTCAATAGTGACATGCTGCCTATACAAGAGATGTTTCACTTTCATTTCCCCCCCTATTTCTAGCGAATACCCCAAAAAAATTTATCAGAAGCTTGAAGGGGATAACATATGCTTGTCATATAAGTTCATTATTCGAATGAATCCATCCCAGTAAGTTTTATGAGCCCTACGAAGGAGAAGCTCAGTCTCATAATGGTGACGATTCCTACGTTGTTTAAATGAGCTCGACATAAGAATAACTTGGTATCTTTTTCATATTTAGAGAGTTTGAAAAAGAGATGAAGAAGAAAACTCCATCATGTCCCTTTTTGTAATTTTTCCCTCGAACCCGAAAAGGTAGAAAACAATATTTGAGAGAACCTCTTGACCATGTCGACCAAGGTGTACCTTTTTCGTAAATAGTCAATCTCAGCCCAAAAAAGGGGTAAATGTATACTGAGATGACGTCAATTCATTTAATTTAACGAGTTTTGAAATACAAGTACTCTGTGATATTTTCATGTTTCGAGAGTCAAAAAAGAGCTTAAAGATGACTCCAAGGGGGTTCCTTTCGTTTGTTTTTAAAGAGTTCGAAAAAGAGATAAAACAAAAACTCATTGAATCAATCAATAATAATCATTGTAATCACCAGAAAGTACCTGTAACTACACAAAGATAACCACCGATCACTAATATCGAGAAAAATAATAAAATATTAATAAAATAATGGAAAAAATGAAATTAAAACTTATAAATAGACTACAAGTCAAAACATTTTTACCATTTCAATGGAGTAAGTTTATGAGTGCATTTTTACCCCTTTTTCCTTCGATTTTTAGGCAAACAGTGTGGGAGATCTAGGGCATCATTTCTTGAACTGTCAATAGCAGGTAAGAGCTCTGCATTTTCTCTTGCCTTTTATTACATTTTGATGCATTTTCATTAGATTTTTACTTTTCAAGAAGGAGGAACTTCAATTTTTAACCACGAGGGTGATCATCGCAAGTTTTCTCTTCGGACTCGTGACGGTCACCCCCAAGCTGAAAGGCCCTCACATTGGCATCATACGTTTAATAAAAATAGATGCGATGGTTCTGGGGAAGAATATTTAAAGAAAAAATCCCTTTTAAAGAAAAATGTCTGATGTTACTCCATTGAAAAGCATTAATCTGATGTGTAATGATGTTTTGCAAGAAATTTTAGCCAACATGTTTCTAGAATGGAAGGAAAGAGACCATGAGGTAGAAGAATATCAGGTAGCCCAATATCCATAATGTATCAATGCTTAAAGGAACTGTGGGTTGCTGAAGTTCTTCAGGGCTACAGGACTTAGAGCCCGAAATGAATTACTACATTACTTGATCAACCTATCGGATATTGATCAGGAAATCTTCATCACTGGGGACTAGGAGTTGGAGTTATAGGAAAAATATATTTACTTCATCATTATATTATGAGAATAGGAGAGAGGGTTAAACTCTTTAGGTCTCATCCTAGAGGTGAGAGAACTAGTACTCTAGTCGCAAGACATTGCCCGGGTACTGAGATGACAATAGGCGGGAAAGCGAAGATAGAGACAATCAGAAATATTCCCCTGAGGATGATCCTATTCACCATAGCTCACGTAGATGGGACGCAATATTTACATGAGACTTTGAAATCCCAATTCCAATATGCAATAGAATCTCTCACTCCTACAATATTCAAGTGGTGTTCGGGGTTACTAGCCAATATGAAGAGAAAGCTGACAAAGGGTAAGCATGGAAACATGAAACAGTTTAGATTTGGTTCGATTTTGGTTACATTCTTTCTATAGCATGTTCCCCTATTTTGGTATTAGAGGACAGAGGTACCAGATCCTAATCCACAAGATCCAAGACTGGTCAGATGGAGTGAACTCATGCCTCGAGGAGGAGGGGGTCAACAAATGACTTTCTCACTATAATTTTTCATTTGGTTGTGTTGCCAATTGATCGTTGTGGATGACTATGCCCATGTAGACACATATTTCAAATGGGACCCAGATCTACCTCCACCACCAGGTGAATAATGGACTGGTGCAGGTAAAACTTGTTTTTGGATTTTTCAAGTTTTTATAAAGATTTTGTGAAAGTGCAACTGAGACTGCACTTGTGATAAATGTGTAGATGTTGGCCTAGAAAGGCCGCCTGGCATGTCACCAATAGCAAGACGAGTAGCCCAACAAGTAGCAAATTCTCCCTATGATGAAGGAGAAAACCCCATAAGAGAGATGTAATGTAACCTAGATGTGATCACTCAAGGGATTCCAGAGTACGCCACTATAGATGACATGCAATTGAAATACCATACTAGAAACCTACGTGACAATCTACTAAACACTTTCCTAACTTACAATCAAAATAGAAGCGGAGGAAGATGACCTACCTCTTTCTGATGCTATCACTTCTTCCTTTTTTGAAGACCTTGAATCATTTGTGTCATGGGCTCGATTGCACTGGTCACATCATTTAAACACGTGCACAAGAGATCAATGCAAAACAAGGCATGCAAATACAAATATCATAATCAAAAGTAACCTACTTAACAAATCAAGGAGCGTTAAGATAAATGATACATAAGCATACACATTTATGGAAAATAAACCAATAGTTGTATATTAATAGAATAAAGGAGGAAGCATACAACCAAGTCATGATGCCAATAGGATCTGCTTAAATGAATGTCCAAGTCCAAGCTTAAGCTCTCGAAGCACTCTTTCTCCAAGCCAAATGAGTAGCATGTAGGCACAATCTCAGCATAAGGGTGAAAATATCCAAAGATCAACCATTTGGAAATGGGAAAAGATGAATATATAGGTAGGGAAAGGGAGTTAGGATCTCTCCAAGGATAGGAGAAGGCCCTCATCTCAAGGAGGTAGCCCATAGGGATAAGACCAGAAGGCCAAGTTGAGAGAATTCAAACTCATCGATGCCGAACAACCTCCAACGCGTCACTCTAGAAGCTTTTAGACCACAAAGCTTCTCATCCTCTTTGGGAAAATTTCTTTTTAGTGATCATCTCAGTTATTCAAGAAAATAGAGTGATGGCATCATAGGGCTAGTATAGTGAAACTAGCAACCCTCACGGTTTTCATTATCATAAGAGCGATGATTCTAAAATTAGGGTTTTAGATCCATTTCCTTCAGGGGAAGCTCAATGAATATTCCAATCAGTGTTTTAGGGAGTATCTGAGCTACATATCTGAAAGAGTACACTGCATGATGGTCATGTTTCGAGCACTTCAGGGTATGTCATAGGGAAGTGTGGGAGGTGTGACAAAATATTGTGTAACAGATGCCCCTTAAAGCATGAAGGCAGAGCATGGAGTGATGGTTGAGATGCTTTATGAGCTTTTGCAAGGACGACAACAAACAATTTCAGGAGACAAAAAAATCAAGGAGGCGTATACATATGCATATATGATATCAGAACATGAATCAATGGTATGGACAAAACCATCTCGATAATAAGGATTATGAAAAGGATCCACGGTATGGAAACTACCATACAAATAAGAAGGATCATCTGTAAATTTAAGATCCAAGGTATGGACGCAACCACCTGATATAGAAGGATCATCATAAATGTAAAGTCCCACAATATGGTCCCAGCCATCTGTAAAGCAAAAACATGTGTACAATCATGAATAATACATAACTCCACACAACCTAAGTCATATTAGACAAGACTCAAGGTCTTGCACTCAATTCGAGCCCGATCAAAGTATGAATTGTAACATGTGAATGAATGTGTTGAAGTTGAACAAGTGATAAAACCACCTGATTACTAGCCAATGACGTGGACCATTAATAGGTACGAAAGAAACCATCAACAATGACAATGGTCCTCAAGGTACGACAATACAATTTGTGGATGTGAAAAAAGAAGTTGAATTCCAACACTTGTGGAATCACCCGATCGAAGGACAATGATGAAAACTTGTCACCGAATGCGAAGAACTTGCTATTAAGGCATGAAAGCTCCAAGGTACTAAAAGGCAGTCTTTAAGTTGTCTTCCTAGATAATGAGCTAAAGTCGACATGAAGTGACTCGTCAAAAGAGGGCCATGATGATTCCCCCATCATCAACACGAAACGAGGAATAAATTGTAAAAAACGAGTATGATCCAGGACTGTGACAAAAGGTCCGACAATGTATAGGTAGTAAATTGCAGATATTACTTCTCTTGAACATATAAGCGACATGACTCCAGAGTGTGTATGTACTTGACTCAACATAGGACCAATGGTCGTAACGAAAAAGTGGAATAGTCAGATGAGAGAAAAAATGGATCACCAAAACCTGGAAGTACAAGTGACTGAGTGAGGGTATCCCAAACCCAACATGATAAACAAATGAGTGTCATGTTCAAGAGCGACATGCTACCTATACAAGAGATGTTTCACTTTCACTTTTTCCACACTATTTCTAGCAAGCACCTCTTTATTTTTACATAAGCTTGAAGAGGATACCATATGCTTGTCGTATAAGTTCCCGTTCGAATGAATCCATCATAGTAAGTTTTACGAGTCCTAAGAATGAGAAACATGGGCTCATAATGGTGACAAGTCTTTCATCGTTTAATTTTTACGAGTCCGATGGAAGATTTACTCGGTGTCCTTTTCATATTTAGAGAGTTTGAAAAGGAGACGAAAAGGAAAAATCCATCAGGTCCCTTTTCTTAATTTGTCTCTCGAACCCGAAAAAGTAGAAAATAATATTCGAGAGAACCTCTTGACCATATCAACCAAGGTGTTCCCTTTTCGTACAATATTCTATCTCAGTTCGAAAAAGGATTAGATTATACTAAGTAGGATTCATTTCATTGACTTTTACGAGTTCTAAACAACAAGTGCTCGACAATCTTTTCATATTCCAAGAGTCAGAAAAGAGCTAAAAGATGACTCCTATTGGAGGAACGAGTGGTATAAAAGGATAGCAACTGGTTCCGGTAATGATGGAATTACTCAAAAGATGTAATGGTCAAGAGGTTGAATAATAAGACCACTCATTGTAGATGTTCCTCAGGCAAGGGTAAAACAACAAAGTGAAAGTGTATGATCAGCCAAGGAGATAGTCAAAATGGAAAGGAAAAACCAAGGCTCATCTATCAAAAATAGGTTGATAAAACGACAATCATGAGAGGTAAACAGGGAAATAGTTTCATTTTGACACAAGCTTGAAACATGGGAACCTATGCTTGAGTATACTTGAATATGGTTTCATTTTTTCACAAGCATGAAATAGAACCAAACTATGCTTGGCTTTGGTTTCATTTTTACACAAGATTGAAATAAAGATAAACTATGCTTGAGATAAGTTTGCATGCCCCCAACATAATGACTGAATTCGGGTACATGCCCCCTAAGATTCATTTCACTCACCTAAGTACACTAATGGTTCCTAACATGTGGATGGAATGAAGGTTCACTTACGAGATCAAGTGAAAGATTCGACTGGGATTTTACGAGATCTAATCAAAGACTCGAATTGGAAGGGGATTTATTTCATTTTTTAACGAGCTTGACATAGATAAATAACTCTTCTCATCGATACCTATTTCATTTTTTAACGAGGTTGAAATAGTAAAATAAATATCCTCATGGGAACCTATTTAATTTTTTAACGAGGTTGGCATAGTAAAAGAACTATCCTCATGGTCCTTGTTTCACTCTTTAATGAGCTTGGCACAAGAGAAGGAAATCTGCTCCAGACACCTGATCACAGGCCAAATGAGGTCATGGATTCCAAGAGGTTCTCATAAAATGGGAGAAAAACGCTCTGGAAGGGATACATGTCTGAGGATCCAATGGAAAAATCGGGCTCCAATGCCCCCAGCCAATGATGTACTACATCACCTACTAGATCATCAGTAGATGTGGGCATGGAATATGCGGCCACTTAATTAACCTGTGGTGGGGAAGATACCTCTTGTACATAAGAACCATTTAGGGATGATAGTTGATTGGAAGTTGATTCAGGACCAATGAACGTAATCTAATCAATGTTCACAATGCTTTCTTCATGTGGGAAAGACATCACTCCAAAGAGAGAAGAAACAACATCCCCCATGATGTAAACATAGTCACGTGAAGGAGCAGATTAAAATCCAATGGGCCTTGGATAACCATCATGTCTATATATAGAATCTTTCCTCCTAAAGTAATAGGAAAGTTAGGAAGGATCCCTAATAGTTGACTGGTCCCTTTGTTAAAAGCTAACAGATTCTGGGTGATGGGGACAAGCTGAGGAGAACCTAAATGTTGCCAAGTAGTTGAGTACATAATGCTAACATATTCTCTATGATTGTGCTAGGTGGTAGGGTCATATAATAATAGGATTCATAATTTTGAATTGACTATGATTAGTCTATTAATATTGTACATACTTTTTAATTCTGCAAAATGTTTTCCCATATTAAAAATAAAAAATGTAAAGAGGGTGAAGTCCTAAAAGAATGATCAAAGGACTAATAAAAGTAAAAGATAAAAAAAGAGTATAAAGTATAAACCCCACCAAAAAGAGATAAAAAATAGATTCTGAAAGTGATGCAAATTCAAATGCCACTAATTTTGACTTTACTTTACAAAATAAAAGTGTGTGCAGCTTGTCAAAAATGCCACAATCCATCATGGTCAAATAGTTTAATCTTGATTCATTCATACTTTAAATTTCATGCTAATAGATAGAGAATAAAGATCTAGCCAAAATGTTTAGTCTTGGTAGATCAATAGTTAGGTAAAGAATAATAATGAGCTCAACAATTTAATTTGAGCCATTGGAAAGTCATAAGGTTATAATTAGATAGTTTTCTTACAAAATAAAAAGAAATGAAGAGTCAACAATCTCAAATGCACCCAGTAAATGAAGAAAAAATGTTAGGGTAAATGATGGGTATGCAGAAGCAATTTTCACAAGGCATGGAAAGCATCAATTGGTCATTTCATATCACTAACATCCCCCAAAATCCCATTCCCCTTGCCTAAAACCCTAATGCACTCTAGAAAGGTATTTTCCGTTGTAAAAATATCCCTTTCCCTTCAGGCTAACCTTTTCCCTTTATTCCACACATTCCCCCCTTCCTAAAAACACATTCCCCCTTCCTAAACCTCTTTTCCCTAGTATAAAACCCATTTCCATCACTAATGATTCCTTCCCTTGACTAACTCTGCTTTTTTCATATAAAACAGGAAAATCCCATTTATCCAAAGATTGCAACAATTCATATATATCGGGTCCCACTTCATTTTAACTCCCGCTATCATATTAACCCCACTTATTTAACCTCTACCCCTCCATATATTTAATTTAATTAAAATTGAGTTTTAATTAAAATAATATGTTAATATCCACCTTATTAATTAACCTGACCCCACACCTTGACTCATCCCTCACAACTTATCCACCCAATAGCCCTCCGATCACCCACCTCCAGATCCAATGGCCCACATTCCATACCGCACGCTCCGATGTCCAACTGTTAATATCACAAAAGTGCACAAGATAAGATGTTTTCTCCGCCATCCTTTCTGCGACGTGGCAGCCCAACATTATATGACGTCCTCCAAAATAATACCATCCTACCACTTTAAAGCGGTGTGATAAGCCACCTTACTACCTCCTCACGTCAGATGAAACCACCCTGCTATTTAAATTTAACCCCACAACCAAATATTAACCACTGTTGGTTAAAAACGAAAGAGCCCACCTTTCCAATCTTTTCACTATTATTTTGTTAAGGATTGCATAAAAGAAGCTTTGTCAACCTATCCTAAAGCACCATGAGATGCTACCGACTTTGATTTGAAGCACTAAAAAGACCATTGAAGCCTTAGAAAGCCTCCGCTACCCCCAGAGAACCCGTCTGCATACCAAATCTTCATTTTCCAACTATTCCTGAAGTGTTGAATGCCTGTACTTAAGCTTTGTGTAACATTTCTAATAGGTTAATCAATTGAACCAATTTAAAAGCCTTGCCAACCTAAAGAAAGCCATTGTTGCATCCAAAACACTTTTTGCAGACTGTATTCATCATTTCACACTATTCGAGAGGTCCTAAGCCTACTTCTTTAAGACAAAGAGTGATAAATTGAATAAAATAAACAAATCTATGGCTTCCCAAAGAATTCTAAATCAAAAACCCCTACAAACTACTCACCTATATATTGACCACCTCCCATTAGACAATAGAGATTTCCATATCAAAGACACAACCTCCCCTAACAATCTGTTAAAACTCCACTACTGGAGCAAAGATAAATTCCTCAACCAGAATTATGATATTCAGCTATGGGAGTCAATTTTACCCAAATACTTATTCCCGCAGGTATATTAGTTCCCTAAAATCCACCACCTATGCCAACTTTGCTATTTCCCAACTCAAAGAACCATAGTCTCTCCTAACCAGCAAATTTTGTTCAAAATCACTGCAAGATCAATAAATGAAATGTTGCAGATCCAACCAAAGCCTAACGAAACCCCATTTTCCATTGAAAGCCTAATTGATCTGTACTTAAAGTTGGACCTTCCCAAGTGATCCCAAATTCTTCATACTTTCCTCCTAGAAAATGCTGAAGTTCCTACAGACAACCCTCCATATTCTACCACCATTTTCTCTTAGAGAGCTAGACGAATTGTAACCATGTTGTCCTATATTCTAGGATATACTACTGATGAACATGTAGATGAACCTATACTTGGTTTCCTTTCTATTTTTTGCCCAAGCAAGCCTCTAGCTACAGTTTTCAATTTTGCCAAATTCTTAGCAGACAGAATCCATGATCAATTGATTAGATTGCCAGATGAAAGAGTATTCAAATACTCCTCAGTATTTTTCCATATGTTTCTATATTTCCAATCAGAAAGATTTACATTTAACATCCAAAAGTTGGACACTAAGGGCAATCCTAGATCTGTTATCTTTTGGACACCCTTAATCCAAAAATATTCCACATATTTCAGCTACAAGGATTTCATTGATTCATTTGTTCACACAGTGGATAACATTCTAAGCAGTAGCAATCAACTAAGGGTCAGTGATGAAATAAATAAATTTTTACAGTTTTCCAAACATAGTAGAACAGTAGAATGGTATTTATATTAAAACTACATTGAAGTTAGGTTGTATGGATGTCAAATCACTCCATATAAGCTGCCCAAATATCTCCCCGTGAAGATATTTGCACTAAAATATATCAGGCAGATCATAAATTCAGATGATGTTAATTTTGTATCAGCTAAGAGGAAATCACAATTTAAAATCAAGAACCAGCTTCATTCTTTTGTCTGCAATAATAGGGATGCTAGAGAGGAAGCAGAAATATGTTTAAAAGAAAGGAATCTCAGCGGTAATTTCAAATTCTAGTATGATCCTTTAGGTGTCATAAACAAACTGAGACTCAAGTTTAAATTGAGCCATTTTATGCATGAGTCCAGGCCGGAGATTGAAAGATATGCCAACCAGTCAGAGTGTTTGGAAAACACCTTACTAGATATGGAGGAGCAGGTGGATACTAGTTCCATTCTACATACTCCAACCCTACAGGATAGAAATGAAAAAAGGACTAGAGAAGAAGGTTCTTGCTCAAACAAAGATAAAACAGATAAAAAATTTGAAATAATGTATAGAAAAAGAACAAAGTTGAATCCAGTAAATGAGAAAGAAAAGAAATTGATACAATTTAGATCATTGATACAGATACTATAATTAAAGAAAATTTTCTTCAGTCAGTTTCAAAGGAAACTCATCAGCCTTCAAATTCTAGTGCTTAGATCATACAGAAGAAACATAGTGTTGAAGTCTCTTCTTCAAGTGAAGCAATGGACATAGAAATAGAAATAAAAGAAAGATACAAAGATATTAAGGCAAAAAATGAAAAAATAAAAGATGAAATATATTCACAGTACTTGAAGCAGACTCTTGGCATCCATAACAGATTACTTTCTGCATTAGATTATAAGATAGGAAAAATGCAGATGACCTTTTTGCACCCCACAGTACAGCATCTTAAGTCATCAATAGATTACAAAAAGACAAATTATGAGATTCCTGCCAAAGATGTTCATCCTATAGACCAAATAGAATTTCATAAGCAAGCTGGAGAAATGGTATACTCAAATATGATCGACAAAGCTATGAGAGTACAAAAACTACAAAATTCTCTAGAGAACATCAAAACACAGTTAAAACTGGAGAAGGCATCGTCACAAGCTAAACATAATAGAATTAAATCCCTTGAATATTTGGTTATTGAATTGGGATATGATCCAAAGAATGTCAAAGGTACAGAAGAACTCATTAAGAAAGAGAATGCAAACATTGTTGCATTGAAGAAGTAGCTAAAATTGCCTCCTACTCAACATCCACAGACCAAGGAAGTTCTACAGAATCAAAACCAAAAATATGACATGATGAACCTCATTCTTCAGTTAAATTCTCAATTAACAGAAATGGAAAATGAGATGGATAAGTTAGTGCAGGAGAAAAAGGCCATCATGGAACCAATCCCTATCACTACTATTCCTACAATTATTACAACATTTCCTTCTACTTTAGCAGCTTCCGCAGCCACAACAGTTCCAGCAGCTACAACACTTCCCACTACATCAACAACTACATTAGTTACAGAATCATCTATAGCTACAGCTCATCGTAGTGATGAAGCGGGTAAATTAATCAAAGCTATGCAGGATATGTGCATCCAAACAAATGAAATAAATAGACTTAAAGATCAAATAAAATGTATAGAAGATGAAAAGAAGTTGGCACAAATCATGCATAAAAATGAAACACAAAAGTCAAGCAGATTGACTGAGAGAATACAAAAGTTAGAGAAAGAATTGGCATTGAAAGAACCACTTGCCCAAGAAAAGCAGCAGTTGTGGGCCAATATCATTAACTCTATTAACGATAATTGGACATCCATCCAAGTCATATTTGAGCAAAAGGATTTAATCAAGGAAAAAACTGAAGCTATTCAAAAACTTAAGGAAGAACTTGCTAAGAAGCCAGAGGAGGCCAATGAAATCATTAAGTTTCTTAATTCCAAGAACAAACAATAATTGGAAGAGATTGGCATAAGTGACAGGACTGAAACAATTCTAGAAGTGAAAAAGGTGATTTCTAAGAGGAACTTGATGGTACAACTTGAGGAGAAATGCCAAAAAATGGAGCTAGCAATAGCTAGGTTCATGGCCAAGTTTGACTTTTTGAGGCAAAAAGGTCTACCTAATCCATTGGTCATTAATGACAGGTTGATGAGGCATGAAGACTATGATAAGAAAATTAGAGAAGTGGCAAAGGAACAAGAAAACAATTCAGCCCTGAAGGGAATTCCAACAAGAAAAGTGCTCTATAAGACTTTTGAGAATCTCTTTTACCTCCAACATGAGGTAAAATACCTCTTTATCAACAAACCTACATCTGCAAAATACATAGAGGCGGATGAAATCTTCATAAGAAAGGTAAAGACTAAATTACCAGATGCAGAGTCTTGGGAAAAGTTGAATGATTTATTGTGAAAAAGAAATGTAAAACAATGAAAATAGAGCAGTTAAGAGCAGTCAAGGTAAAACAATAAAGAGTAACATATCAAATAAGTTAAAGACTATCAGATGAAAGGCAGAGTAAAGGGACAAGAAGCATAAAGCAAAATAACGAAAGAGATAAAGCAGTAAAATATCAGTGAAAGCAAACATCAATGCCAAAAAAGTAGGGACAACTTGCATTAGTTAGATAATTGTCTCTATCTACTTGAACGAAGATATTTCATTTTCCTTGAATAATTCCTAAATTAGTTTTAGGATATTTTGTAATAGTTTTTGTATAAATACTTCACAATTCGAAGTATTGAGGGTGGATTTATTAACATTTCTATAGTGGAACTCATCTACAACGTGAGGGTTTATTGTACCATTTTCAAGTCAACAGACTGGAAAAGTAATAAAGGCATTGCATTACAGGATTCATGTGTTGGGCAACTTCAGTGAAGTATCTTTCAATTGTTCAAATTGTTATTTTTCTTAAGTATTCCATAAACTTGTATGTTTTCCAAATTTGGATGTAATAACTGGAATATTATTACAGAATTTGTTTAAGTACACTTTGTCTTGAACAATTATTCATTTTGATGTTTTCTTCTAATATCTAGAGTAGGGAATTCTTCATTTCTCCCTAGTTTCGATTGACCTCTTTCATTTCCCTCATTATCCATTTTGAGGAATCCTTAACTGCTCCTTGATCCTGATTAAAAACAACTTCACCCTTCAGCCTAAAAGCTCTGAAATTTCTTAGCTACCTTTCCCTGTCGACACTTCCTTTAGAACTTGATTCAGTCTTGTTTTCTTGACACATTGACTCCATAGCCCAATGGAAAATAGATAGTCTTCTATCCATCTATTTCGGTAATTCCACCAACCACTAGTATAAAATGGCTAATTAATTACTAAAAAAAGACTAAAATTTGCATATAAACGACCATTTTCAGTCAGTGACTAGTAGTATCTAATTCACAGTATCTTATAACGCGACCAAGTTTTAGTCATTTTTAGCTTAGCCATTAATTGGTTGTCTCAATTTTATCGTCTAGTAGTATATTTAGTCATAAATTTGGTCATTGATTTAGTCATTAATTGCCACAATTAATGACCAAATATACAACAAAATATATTACTACATGGTCACTCGAGAAAACCAATTAATGACCAAAGAAATATGACCACAATGTTGGTTGTGTTATAAGATACTGTAAATTAGCTACTCATAGTCATATACATGCAAATTTTAGTCTTGTTTGAAACCAATTAATGACTAGAGAAATATGGCTAAATTTTGGTCGTGTTATAAGATACTGCAAATTAGCTACTAATAGTCATATATATGGAAAATTTAGTCATCCTTTGGAATTACAAATTTATCATTTGGAGTAGTCATTTTTTTGTAGTTTCATATCTATTATATAAACGACTAATTTAGTAGTTTTAGATTGATTTTATGTGTTCATTATTAATCAACATAAATTAATTAATATGATTTTGCAACTAAATTTTTAAAAATCCCATACAATGTGCATGTTCATCTAATATGAAAACGAAGAGTTTCATATGTTAATTATAATACTAAACAATATCAAGTACATCTATAAATAATTTCAACCAGATAAATTATATTATATGAAATGTTAAAGTATTAGAATATGAGTTTCCAACTTAATATTGTTTGAACTAAAATTTACACATGAAATGGTGTTTCATCACTTCAAAACATTATCATTGTGTTGCCAAGGCATTACAGGTGAATTCATCAACTCTGAAGACTTAACCATCAGTCTCTATGTGTGTGTCTTATGTGGGATATTGAATCTAAGAATATCACTAGATCAGTTCTCTTCTCTCTCTCTCTTTTCATTTGTCGCTCCAGCGTTATTGCTCTTAACCTCTTTCTTCAATTCCTCCTTCTTAGCATCAATACTGAGTTCATTTTCTGAAAACAAGAGAAGATACAATGCAAAGTGTAAGACATGAAATACAATGAACAACAAAATATAAACTAAAGTATATTATAAAGAGTTTATACAACATATACCTCAACATCAGTAATGTTAAATCCACTTTCCCCATACAAGCAAGAAACTCGAACAAGTTTTCTTCAGTTGGATGATAGTGGCCACTATAATGTGGCCAGATCACCTGTATAAACAAAGCAAATAAAATTTCATCATATAAAATAACACCTTAGTAACTTATTATTCAACCTTCAGGGAAAGCTTCGGCACAATCATGCCAACCAATTTACATGCTAAAAAGTTCAAGTTGTAGGTAACTTGTGAAAACAAATAATCTAAGATGTGATGCTGAATCCTTGTCATTTTATTCGCAAAAAAAATTCATTTTATAATGCATGAACTTGGTCAAGTAAATAAACAACATGTGCTCAAATAACAACACGAAAGTAAACTTTTCTGATAGTGATGAAAATATCTTAACACAAAATAGGTATAAGGTTTCCAATCAATATCGTGTAATACTAATGTCATCTTCAAGCTTTCGATTTTGTTTAAATTGACACGATACCAAGTATTTTCAATTTCATAGTTAAAAGACAAAACAAAATCATAAGAAACGTTCAAAATACAATCAAACAATAAAGAGAGGATATCATGGAATGGACATTGCAATTATAAAAAAATTGTTTACCTGTCCAATACATGCTCTACATTGTATCCCCATTGTTTTTCGAATCACATTTCCTATAACATGCCCACAACAATGTCAAGTAACAATCAAACAAAGACATTGACATTTGTTTTTATCTTTTCTATCTATAAAATTTGAATCTAATTTGTTTCGAGAACATATTAATTCATATTTAAAGACTTCTTGACATATGAGAAGGTACCAATCAAGCATGACATCAGAAAAATCGACCTCAATGAGGTCCTCAAACAATTTCTACAATATATTTTTCTTGCTAAAACCAAGAGCAAGCCATTTTCTAACCAAAACAAACAAACAAACAAACAACACCTCTAATAAAACTTCATTCTAATATCAGCAGATGAAAAGAGAGTGGACCATTTTTGCCACATGACTTTGCCTATTTTTGTTGTGAAAATGCTCGAACTTCAGGAACCAACAAATATGAGGGAAGTTGTAAATGTGAAAAAAATTGTGTTGACCTTTGTAGACTTATTCAAAATGAAGTGAATGATGCCATTTTCGGATGTGGTAAATATCATAATAAGAAATGGCCACATTAGATGCAGAGGTTAAAAATAAAAACTTGTTGACATGGCATGTATTCTAATAAATTGCATTGCAATGACTATTGTGGGCCTCCATGGGTTACAGCTCCTCAGTATGTTAGGCTTGATGATGAAAGAGAGATGGAAATGATAAATATGGGTGGTCCTAGTTTGTATGGTGCATATCTTCAGACCAAGGTCATCATCTTAATGAACCTAGGATCTGACATGGTAAACTTGGATCTGGTCCTCACCCAAGATCTGCCAAGGATATTTTCACAAGAGTCTCACAATTTATCCAGTAAATAAACAGTTAAATTGTATATTAAAACAAATCAAAGCGAACTGCTCAAAATCCTCTTAGGTGGGTTGTGGTCAAGTGGTTAAATCAAAGCACTTTCATTGCACAAAACTGGGTTCAAAGCCACCCGAATACATGTTACTGAATTAATATCGCCAACGGAGTTATCTACCTCATTCAAAAGTGGGTGGAAGTCTTAACAACCCTGATGGCCCATGGTTGTAGTCTGTCTCAATAAACGGGGAAAGATGCAAGTATTGGATGAATTTAATGTGGCCAATAGAGTTATCTACCCCATTCAAAAGTGGGTGAAAGTCTTACCAACCTTGATGGCCCATGGTTATGGCATATCTCAACAGAAGAGGAACGATGCAATCTTGGATGAATTTAATGGAAGAGATACCCTTGGCCATGGCATGTAAGAAAAGGTAGAGCCCAATTCATTAACAAATTTCCATTTTCCAACTACAAAAAAGAATATCACAAGATCCTGAATTGGATGAAAAATACCTTTGCTATTGTAGCCATCAAGTCATGCATGGAATGTGTGACCTCATATGATTCAAAGAACGATGATTCTTCAGACTTTCCTATGGCACTTGAATATTCCTATGCAAAAGTACATTAAGCAAACTTTGAATATCATATGGAAATAAAGAATAAATATCAACTATGGTGTTAATATCAGTCCCAACAAAAAATTATTATTGGCTAAAAATGAATGTGTTACACACACAATAGTGCCAGCTCCTTTTCTTGCAGAAAAATACAACCAATTGGATCATTTGAAGTTCGAGCACTTTCTAAATGATGTCCACAACAAGTTTGAGCAAGCAAACACACCCTAAAATTATTAATTCAATCAAAATGGGAAGGTCTAAGCCCTCATCCAAATGTTGAAACAATATGAAATGAAGGACCTGAACAGAACCCTATCCATATCAAATACTGAGGAGCTCAGTTAATAATATTACCATTACCTAAAACTAAAAACGTTTCATAACTTTTCAACCAGATTGAAACTTCGACCAACCATATTTGGCAACACCCATTTTCAAAAGCATATGCCTTATAAAATTTACAACATATGACTTCAGAAAACTACATTGCTAATTAAGTCAAGGTGTTAAGATGCTTTGTGCCTCAAAAGAAAACACATGAACTGAAATAATTATTCTGAAAGGAAAAAATAAAAAATTCCAATTAAAATTTGGCATAGAGCTTCGCTTAAATCTGTACCAAATAGTGCATATCCATGACAGGTCCTTCAAGTCTTCAAAACCATAGATAACCCCACCTTCGCACGATTATGAAATGGTTTGGTATCTGCCTCATCAGAAAGAGTAACAAAACTTTTAGGCCTCTACTCATGTTGAAGTAGTGCAGTTGTCATTCCATAGTTACTGAGGCACCCCTTAATTGTTGTTGGTGTTTCCAAAGCATGTTGAGTGCCTATGGTGAGCATATTCTTGTTCCTTGAAAAGATATGTGATATCTCTGCTCCAAGAAAAGTCTTTTTTAGAGGACTAACAATGTGCAAGTAAGATGTCTTCAAGGTATCACCCTTACCAGTTCTGCAAAGCATGAGTCACTTTTAGTATGACACCAAAAAAAATTCTATGCAATGCTTCATAAAAAAGTTTTCAATTGCCCCTAACTTTTACCTAAAAACCCACTAAAATTTACTATTTTAGTTTAGACGAATGGAAAGGACCAAGTCTTACAAGGTCAAAGAAGAAACAAAATCAAGCTTTGAAATACTCAAGCCTTCATCATATTTCAAGAAGTTTCCTGATGCAATGTAGAAAGAAACTTCACCCCCTACAGAAAGACTCTCGTTTCCAATTACTCCTGAGAAATGTGTTATTGGAGATGGTGTCAATACAATGCTTGTACTGACCCTTGCATAATCATGCATATATTGAAGCTCAACCTGTCAAATTTACAATATATAATGTAAGCAAAGTTAAAGTGTAATCCGTTTCACAAAAAAAAATTACAAAAGTATTTTTATCACTATAAAACATGAAGAATGTTGTTAAGAATTGTGTTTATCACAACATACCAACATGAAATTTTACCATGTAGATAACATTGTGACTATTGATGATCAAAATTAGGGGGCATGTTGAAGCCTAACGACTACAGATGTCTGAGTAAATGTCTACAATATTACAAAGAAAAGGCTCCAGATAGAAACAAGAACAAGATGTTTCGTTGCAATGGTTCTCACATATAAAACTAGTTATTATTTTTCATATCCTTCCAAATGTCTTATTTCAAACTGCAAAAGTGGAAATTTGATCCCTTCCAAGATGACACTGAGTGGAAGAGCACACTACAGATGAAAACTACAACATATTGCAAATATATGCATTCAAGAAAATGGCACAATTGACACAAATTTCTAATCACCTTCATTCTCATGTCTTTCTAAATGGTAAAAATGAATGCCACAATAACTAAAAGAATGTTTTAACTTATAGAATGTAGCAATGTCCTAATTAATACAAAGTACTGGTGGTTGTTACTTTACAAAAAACACCTACATTAAGTGTGCAAATTGTTCAAAGCTAAATATGATGTCAAAGATAGATTTGATTGTTCAAATCCTACAATTAATAGAGATGGCATCTTGCAAAATTAGGTTTTCACTCTCAAGTTCTCTATTCTTAGGGGTAGCCATGACTTCCCTAAGGAGGGGTGGCTCCCTCTCGTACTTTGATCCAACCTTTGAGGCAACAACAAAAGCTTTCAAATATCTTGTGGCAGCTTCTTTCTCAAAAGCACAAGAACCACAACATCAACCAAATGATGGTTTCTTAAGAAATCGAATAAGTGCTTAAACTAATTCCATCAATCCAAGGAGAAAAGCACTTCATTGCTACCTCTAAAATCTATGCTTCGAAATATGGATTCAATTATCAACTATAGACCCCAATGTTACTTGAAAACATCACTCATTGTTACCTTGGTGCTCATCCTTCTCACATAAGACTAGCTCTACTCTAACATAAGGGAGTAATCCATGATACGACTACAAACTCATCCTTCAAACACTAAAAAAACATATTTTAAAAATGATATTTTTTTTGTCTTTTAAGATTTGAAATGGAAAGCTAGGCAAGACATAGTGCCTGGTCCCCGGGCTATAGACTCTAAGAAACAGACTAAACTTTGATGAATAATATGTGATTCATGACAAAACAACCAAACAACAAGTGTTATCAGTCAAGAATAGATCCAATAAATATGTAACAGTGTTATCTCCTACTAGATGGAACATTTGAAGGCAATGTGCTCCCCCAACTTGATCTCTTGTAAGTCACATAGCTGAAAATTCCCTTTGAGGTGTGTGATGATGTGAGCTATCTCAAACCAAATCTAGTGGGAGCCCACTCTGAATGAACCAAGGGGAATCCTAAGGTTGTGCTTCCAATCTCTATTAGTATAGATAGGCCTAACAATAATAGTCACTTAGCTACATAAAGAACCCAAAATAATAAAATGACATATTCAAGCTAATGCCCTCACACCTGGTCAAGTTTCCTATCACTTTTTGGTTGGATACCAAAATGGAAACATTGTACCTGCATATGAGTCAAGTTCAGTGTCTCTTGGTCCTATCATAGTTACCAAGGAGCTTTCCTCTCAGTTAACAAAAAATAATATTTCTTCCATTCTCACCAATGTCAATGTCGAGGAAAAGTATGTATCAGCTGAGGAGATATTGAAATTGGTGGAAGCAACTCTTTTGGAGAAATTTCCATCAAGTAAAGGGGAAAATCCATAAAAAACTGCAATAGATGATTTGAAGTCTAAGTAAACAAATTTCACATTAGGAAGGTTTCCTGATTTGACAGAGGAAATTTCATTATAATAATGTGATGGAACATTTCTCTTAAAGATTGTTGTTTGCATTCATCTATTTTTCTATGATCTATGACCTATGCAAGGCTAGCCAAATTCAAGATGCAAACAACTAATTGAAATAAATTTTGAATAGGGCTTTGTTTCTGAGTTGTACTACTTATGGTTGCCAAAATTGGCAACTAGGGCCAAACTCTATGTGGGTCATCTTATTCATGGTAGCTGATTTTTTTCTTGGATTCCTCTCATCGAGAGGTGTAGGATTGATCTAAATATCATCCGATTTCGATATGTATTCATGGAGATATGAATTTATTTGTGTTATGTGACAATCCGTCAAGGTCGGCCAACAACCAAATTACCCCAACTTGTCCTCCACGTTTTACTATAAATAGAGGTGACCTTCAAGCCATTTTCACACAATCTTGTGATCTCTCTTCATTTCTGTTTTGGGTTTTATGAAGGAGAGATGTAAATGGAAGGCCCTAGGCTCTATGCTACCCTAATGGAGAAGCTCTAATGCTGACCTAATAAAGCCCTAACACTGACCTAATGAAGAAGCCCTAGAGCTTCCCTAGCAGTCATGAAAGAAAGACCTCAACGAAATCATGGAGGAGGCTTCTATAAGTGCAGCAAGGAGAAGTTCTAACGCTGTCAATTTTCCCTAAACGTAGAGATCATTATGTGACCTAAACATTTTCCTAGAGGAGTCATAGAAGACATCTAGGACGCAGTCAAGGAGAGTATCTTCACAGCAAGATATGGCCTTCTATATGCTACTCAAAGTCGCAATCAATGAGGGTTTATACTATGTCATGAGTTGGCATTCTAGCATGCCCTAGCCACTATCAAGGAAGAGATTTATATGTTGTCCAAGGAAGGGATCTCATCCATAGTATAAAAGTAGTCAAGAGGCCCTCATACGCAGCCTAATCTAGGAGCCCTAATCCGCAGTTTGATGAGGCTCCTATCTTCCCTACGCATAGTCCAATAAGGAGGTTCCATCCTTTACCAGCCAAGGAGTTTAAGCTACATTCAGATGTAACCGCTTCCGCTATTAAAGTAGAGCTATTTTTGCCCTTGTCCCAGTCCTAAAGGAGGACGTCTTGGCTACAGTAAATAAAGGAGGAAAGTTGTAATTGAAGGAGACCTTATCTATGTATGAAAGGACCCTTAGATGCTACAACTAAACCACATCAAGGGTAATTACATTACAACAAAGGATCTGTGATATTGTCACATTGTTGTAGGTGGTAGCATAATTGTTTGGGCATGTTAGTATTGTTCCTGAGGTCGATTTAAAGAGAAGAAGAATCTACAGTAAGGAGGTTCTTGTGACTTTTGTTTGTAGGTTGATAGGGTCACTGTGTGAAGGGACAAGCACAATGAATATGTTGCCTAAATACTATGTGTTAGGTCGTAGGCCATAACATCACAGTCAATTTCGTATGGATATTTGAAGGCTCAAATCATTAGCATTATAAAACTGCTGAGATCTCAAACTATTGGAGGGTTGTATGATGTTGCTGCAACATGAGGTTGATAGAACTATTGTCATAGTGATGGATGCAGCATGGCTGGATACACGATGGATGTAGCGTGGTTACAACATGGATGTATCTAGGAGTGCATTGGATGTAGCATGGTGATGGAATCACTTCGGAGAATCAGTTGAAGAATGAAATCTGATAAGTGTGCCTTCACTTGAGTTCAAATCTCCAGTCCTTGTCATCATAATTATTGTGTCATCTTCATGGTGAAGATATCAGATGTCTGATCTCTTATTTTGACAAGTCAAATTGCTTACTTCTGATGGATATTTACTATCTCTCTTTGCTGAACTATTGAACATTATAAGAAGAATTGATCAAGGGTTTCCCCACATTGGGGTTTGTCCCTGGATAGCGCCAGATCTTCTGTCCTCTTGTCTTGGCTTGTATTCTGCGATTTATGTTTATGTTCTATCTTCATTTCACTGTCATGCTAAATGTGATTGCTAATCTGGAATTGATATTGAGCTAATATGAAAAATTGAAGTAAATTTCTCTAAGCATAGAACATACCAAAAATTAACATGGTATCAGAGGTGAGGCGAAGACAAAGTCCAAGCAAGAGTGAAAGAGAAATCACCGAAGTCAGTTGGAAAGGACAAAAGGCTCAATGGGTTCCTCATCCCACTTTAAATTCACCAAGGGTGAAGTCGAAGCAAAGAAGATTATCAGAGTGGCGCAACAGAAGCGTCTGGTGGCCTACCTAAAGGTCACTTCAATGGAAAGTCTAGATCTAAGGGTGGAAGGAAAGGCAAATGCCTTGCTTGCAATGAGTATGGCCATTATGCGAAGGAGTGTCTGAATAGAAGGGACACATCACTTGATGATGATAACCATCATTCCAGGGGCATCTTCAATGATCAGAGGAATGTTACAATGGCAAAGAGAAGGGGAAAGCAAGGAACTCCAGGTATGAAGAATCAAATATTGTTTCTGAGCATTATCTTATGTCGGTCCTCTCCACCGGACTCGTTGGGAAAATTGATAGTGGTGCCTCAAGGAACTTCACTGGATTCAAGGAAGCACTCTCTAATATGATAGAGAAGGAAACAATCTTGGAGATTATTCTTGGAGACGATGCCACCTATCCCGTAAAGGGTGCAGGGAATGTTTCTCTTCAAATGGATCAGGGTAACTCGCAAGAAGTTCTTTATGTACCTGATCTCAAAAGGAACCTGTTGTCCATTTCAGCAATGGAAGTCAAAGATTATAGGGTGGCATTCATTGATGGAAAGGTACGTGTTTGAAAAAGGAATTTTAAAGATGCTTTTACTCTTGGGTTCAGGGTTGGAAATTTGTATCAGGTTGCAGGAAGTCCATTTGGGACCATGTCATGTGACTCATCTCTTCTATGGCACTGGAGGTGTTAGGTTCCTATACCAATAGGAGTCATAATTTTTGAATGACTGAGGTTAAACCTATAATATGTACATACCTTTTCTTTCTGCAAATGTTTTCCATATTCAAAAAATTAAAAAATGTAAAGAGGTTATGTCCTAAAAGAATAATCAAAAGACAAAAAGAATAAAAAGGTCAAAAAAGATAAAAAAATATGAACCCCAAGAAAAGAAAAAGACCATGAAAGTGAGCAAGTCAAAATTCCACTACTATTTACTTTTTGTGCAAAATAAATAATTGTGTGCGGTTTGTAATCCTTGCCACAATCCATGATAGTCAAAATGTTTAAACTTGACTATTTCATGTTTCAATTTCATATTTATAGATAGAGAATAAAATATGACCAAACTATTTAATCTTGGGAGATAATTAGATAGGTAGATTAAATAAAAGGAGCTCAACTGTTTAATCTGATCCCTTGGATGTAATAAGGTTACATTTAGTTAGTTTACTATTTTCGACTTAGTTACTAGAGAATCCACAGTAAGAACCATTTTATGCCAACGTTTCAAATCCCAACTGGGATCCATCATGAGGACAACTTGAATGCTTGTAAACAAAAAGAAAATTTTTTGATAAGGGTTTGCTAGCTTAAATGCACCCTAATAAAGAGAAGTAAAAATGGTAGGAAGAGTAGATGGGTAAGTAGTAGAAAGGTTGCAGAATTTTGATGATTGATCAGACAAAATAATGTGTATCATCTTTTTCATCATAAAAGTTACAAATGTGAATGGGCACTTAAGCATGTAGGTGGATATCAAAGTCAATTAATTGATTTCCCTCATTCATTTTACCTATTACTTAACTAATTTCCCATAATCAAGTTCAAAGTACTTAAAAACCCTAAGTCAAAGAGGCTCAGAGCATTTCTCTGACTTTTGGAGGGATCAAACCCTCGGCTCAATGACTTATAGGCAATAAGTACTAAAACCCCCTCATAAACATTCATTTCCCCCTTCAATTCATTCATTTTTCCTAATAATACTCTTTTCCTAAGGTTAAAATGCTTTTACTGAGGAAAAGTCTTTATTCCCACATATAGCTCATTTTCATGTCAAAAGCCCACAAAAACCACTATATCCTAAGTTTTATGGAAAAGCATTAAAAACATGAAATAACATATACTTAGGGTGTTTTGCCCCTTTCCACTCATTTTACTAATTACTAATTTATTTATTAAATCCCGAATAAAAACCCCTTTTCCTCGTACATATTTAACTCCCGCAATATTAATAAACCCTACCCTAGTTTAATTATATAAGTTATAATATTACCCAAAACCCTGAAAATCAACTAACTAATTGAACTGCGATTAAGTTAGTCTAAAAATCCAATTAAATGCAGCCGCTAATCACCCTGATACCTTAACCCCACCTTAATCCCTCATTAAATAACAAACCACTTCGCTTAAATCCCCATCAGGCCCCCCACTACCTTTTGTGCCACTCCACTACTCGATCACCGCATGATCACTCCCCTCCACATCTGATGATCCTCATCCATTTTCGAAGGGCCCAATGTCTGAACATTACCAACCCGAAAAGAGTTGTTTTACGCTGGGCCCCCGAGGCTACGTGTCGCTCAATGAATGGAATCGAGCGGCCTCCCCCCAATAACACCAAGCGCCCAAAAGCGGTGTGATGGAAACCACTTACCTCCCACTCACTACATGCCAAAATAGCTATTGTTCACCCCGCTACACGACAAACGACCACTGTTCACCTGTACCCACCAATTTTGACTTTCCCGCATAAAGCCAAAAAACCCCAAATCATTCATTTTTATCATTTTTTCAAATGTAATCCTCCATACATGCACCTGCGGACGTCGAAGCTGTCAACCCACGTACAATTGCACCCTAAAGATGCCACAAAGCTCCTAGATTGCCTTCCAGCCTACTCAGAAACTTTTCAACCATTCACAATTGCCAACCGACCTGTTCAGAACTAGTTCTCCCTAATTCTAGGTATTTAAGCCATAATTCACTAGAAAACCTCTCAAATTTCAGAACCAGTTATAAAGTTTGTTAGTTAAAGTGAAAATTAATTAAAGCAACTCAAGTAACCTAAGATTACACTGTATCAACCACCTTTGCCCTAAGAGACTGAAAATCAACTCCCCCATTCTCAAATCCAGAAGAACTGAGAATGGTTGCCCCAATTGCCATGGATGTGAGACCGATTTCCACTCCTCACCTGGACCTAGACCACCTCCCCCTGCCTTATAAAGATCTCCAAATCAAGGACACCTATATCCTTGAATCTTCTCTATAGCTATGCTGTCGATATGGAGATCAATACGTGAACCATGCTAATAAAATTGGTCTTTGGGAGTCCAATTTGCCTAGATATCAATTCCCTGAAGTTCACATTTTCCCAGAAATTGTCCATTACTGCCATGCAAAATATATCCCCAGGAAAAAAGCAGTGATGTACCCTAACCAAACTGTACTTTTCGCCATCACTACTGAGTCAATTAATGAGATGTTGCAACTTCAACCTGGCCAAAACCTAACCCCTATCTCAATTGGAGACTTACTAGACCGATTCCCCAAGCTTACCACTGTAAAACTTGTTGAGATGTTCAAAACCTTCATCATGGAGGAAAAGCATATCCCAAAAGATCCTCCTCCATAAGTGGCTACCATATTTTCGCCATTTGGTCAGGACATCGTAGCAATGAAATCTAGTGTCCTAGGTTACACCACCAGTGAGTATATAGATGAAATCATCTTGGCTTTCATGTCCATCTTCACTCCAGGACAACCTCTTGCTGTCATTTATGATTATGCCAAGTTTATAGCTGACAGGATGCATGACCAATTTCTAAGGATGAGTAATGAGAGAGTCTTTAAGTATTCTTCTGTCTTGTATCACCTTTTTCTATACTACCAAGCAGATAAGTTCCCCTTTACTCTCCAGAAACTTGACACAAAAGGTCACCGTAGATCAGTAATTTTCTCGACTCCATTGATCCATAAATGTGATTCTCCATATTCATATACAGACTTCATAGACCTATTTGTACATCCCATTTTGACAATGCTGCTAGGAATCCCTCCTCCAAGAATCAGTTCAGATATAAGGAGGATCCTATAACTCTCAAAACAACACAAAGTGGGGGATTGGTACTTGTACCAAAACCACATTGAAATTAGGATTTATGCCTGTGAGTTGGCCCCATACAGACTACCCAAATACCTTCCAATGAGGTTATTTTCTCTGGAGTACTACACGCAGATAATCAATTCAGATGAGGTGCACTTTGTGAGAGGCAAAAAGAAGGCCCATCTCAGTATCATAGACCAATTAGGCCCCTTTATTTGTAATAGCAAAGAAGTTGGAAAGGAGGCAGACCAAATCCTTCAAAGACTAAATCTAAAATCAAGCTTCATGTGGAGATATGATCCCTTGGACTTCATTTGCAACAAAAGATAGAGAAACAAGATGGCTCCCTACATTCACCACCGAATCCCTCAAATATAAAAATATGCAAATCAATTGGAATGGGTGGAGAATAATTTAGTGGACAAGGATAGTACTGAAGTTTCTATGGAAAACACACTAATTGATCTAGAGAAACAACTTCATGAGGGTTCTTTCCTACAGGTTCCAGGAGAATCATAGGCCCAAAGAGAATCACAGGCCCAAGAAGAATCACAGGTATAGCAACAGTCAAAAGCACCAGAAGAGTCAGAAGCACCAGACCAATCAGATATACTAGAAAAATCAGAGAAAAAAGATAGGATAGAGGCCACCATGAGTAATCCCCCAGTCTTATAGACTCCTCTAAATGAGGATAAATACCTCAAGAGAAATAGGAAAGGGGCCACTACCTTAGGAAGAGCAACATCACAAGCCTTTGCAGAGACAAGCCAGGCTAAGAGACAAAGAATAAATCATGTTTCTGAACAGTAATATACAGGGGATACAGTTGATGTTACAAGCACTGATAGAGAAGGGAGCAAGCATGCCACTCCCTCTAGAGGCATCCTAGAACCTTCCACATCACATACCCAGATATTGGAAAGACAACAAAGTGTGGAGGTATCCTCTTTCAGGATGCCAGTAGACAAGGACCAGGACATCAAAGAAAGATACAAAGAGATAAAGGCCAGAAATGAGAGGCTGAAAGCCCAGACCTATGCACAATATTTGAAGATGACCCCTACCAATCAGACAAGGCTTATGTCAGCCTATGATGTAAAAGAGGGGAGAATGCATATGACATTCATGAAGCCCACTACTCAGCAAACGAGAAGAACAATAGACTTCAAAAAGATAGACTTCGAAGTACTAGAAAAGGATATTCATCCTATTGACCAGATTAAGCTGCACAAGCAAACAGGGGAGATGATTTACTCCACCTTGACAGGGAAAGCCATCACTGCCCACCAATTGCAAAACTCCGTGAATAATATATCAACACAGTTCTAGTTGGAGAAGACCTCTTCACAAGCCACGAGAATCAAGTCCTTAGAGGACTTAGTCATTGAGTTGGGACACGATCCCAAAGATGTAAAGGCCATAGAAAAATTAATAAAGAAGAAGAATGATGATATAGCTACTCTGAAGAAATAGCTCAAGATTCCCCAGTTGCATCACCCACAAATAGTAGAAGTCCTAGAGGCACAAAAAAGACATGAAGAGCTCATGGACTTGGTCCTAAAGCTAAATGACCAACTAAAAGAGACAGAGAAAGAGTTGGACATTTTGATTCAGTCCAAACAAAGTGACCTAGCAACAACTTCCACAACTGCCATTCCCACAGTGACAACGACAGTTCCTTCTACATTGGCAGCATCATTGACACCAACAGCTCCACCTGCCACAACATTTCCAATCACAACTGAATCTACAACAGTAGGCACACCAATAGAGAAAACAGTAGAGCTAGTAAAAGCCATGGAGGAGATGTCAATCCAAGCAACAGATCTCAAAAGGATAAAGGAGAAAGTGGCAAGCTTAGAAACTAACTGTAAGCTTGCCCAAATTCATCAAAGAGAAGAAACACAGAAAGCCCTAAGGATGGGTGAGAAAATTAAAGTCCTAGAAAAATATTAAAAACTGCAGAAGCCACTAGGACAAACAAAAGAAATGCTCTGGGCCAATATCATTGACTCTGTCAATGATATTTGGCCATTAATTCAAGTTATATTAGAGCAAACTAAATTTGTGAAGATAGCCACTGAGGCTATCCAAAAAGTAAGGGAAGAGCCAGAGGATGCCAATCGACTCATCCACTTCCTGAACAGTTAGAACAAACATGAGCTCAATGAGCTTGGTATAGAGGATAGGACCAAAGCCATCCTAGAGGTTACAAAGGTTGATTCCAAAAGAAACCTTATGCTCAACTTAGAAGAAAAGTGCCACAACATGCAGGTGGCCATTGAAAAATGGTAATTAATGATAAACTCATGACCCAACTAGACTATAGTGATAGACTTAGGGAATTGGCTAAGGAACAATCCAAATCTTTAGGTATAAAGGCCCTACCAACTGGAAAAGTATTGTATGATACCTTGGAAAATCTATTTTTCTTAGAACATGAGGTGAAACATCTGTTTCTCACCAAGCCCAATTTTTCAAAGTACACAGAGGTAGATGAAATTTATAGAAGAATGTTGAAGATAAAGTTACCTGAGGATGAATGGTGGGAAAAAATGACAAATTTACTATGAAAATTTTGACATTAGGAAGTTACCACAGTAAATCTGAAGGCAGCCAGATGAAATAGGTAAAAGATAGATCAACAAGGTCAAAGAGTAACAAATTCAAAGAGTATCAGTGAAACATCAAAGTAAAGAAGACTCTAGCGTGGAAATACCCCAACTATCAGCCAGCTTAAAGGGCTTAAAACTCAACAGAAACAACTAGCACTTCCAAAATAAATGGGACAACATAATGCATTTTTCCATCTGTCTCTATCTTCATGCATGCAGATATTTTGATTCCCTAGATTAAATCTCAGATTTTTATGAGATATTTTGTATAAATACTTCACATTTCGAAGTATTTAGTGTGGATTCAATGACATGTCTATAGACTTTTTCTCTCAACTCAAAGTTCTATTGTATCATTGACTGGATTGGCTTGCTGGATCAAGGAATAAAGATCAGATATTTTACAGGATTCTTGTGTAAAGTGATATACAAATAAGTATTTTCTCATGTTTACTTTTATTTCTCTTATGTGTCTCCATAATCTTGTTTTTTTCTTTATAATCTAAATGTATGACATGGAATGATATTTCAGAAATTTCTTTAATGCACTCTATATTGACTGTTTTACATTCTAAATGTTTTCTACTAAGCTATCTTAGTTAGGGAATTCTTAACTACTACCTAGCTTCCATAGTTTTTCCCCCTGGTCTATAGCAAAGGATCCTTAACTGCCCTTTGTTCATGATCACCTTCTTTCTTCATTCTAATCCCAATCCAAGGGTTCTTAGCTACCCTTTCACACTGGTTAGAACCATTTCATCAATTAGACCTGAAGATTTTCCTTTTTCTTTGCTAGTCCGCCCTGTGAACATTCCCTTTAATGATCTGATCCAGTTATGCTATCCATTGATTGACTCCATATCCTAATGGCTTGAAGACCTAGCTATATCCATCTGTTCTAAGAATTCCACCACCCAACCTTCAATCTAAAATCAAAATCCTCAAGAACACTAAGAACTAGCCTAAAATATAAATAAAAACAAAGCTAAATCATAAAGAGAGAGCCCTCTCTAGACTTAGGTTGGCTAGAACCTGAGCCTAAAATATTGGTTTGTGGTTACCTCAGATGATTCCTTCTTTTTATAACTTCTAGGGAAAACTTCTGAGTGATAACATAGTGGCAACCATACTAGGGACTCAAATCCTCAGTCTTACTAAGCCTTTGAGAAATTTCAAATCTTTATTTCAAGCCTCTTGAAGGGTTTATTAGAAGTTATTTACAAAATTTCATAAAAAGAAAGTAACTAGAAAAGTTCAAAACTTTGGCTTCAAGGAGAACTCACTATACTAGGGCTAATCCAGATCTAAATCCTATCCCAATAGTGGATAATCCCAACTTGATTTTGAGAAGATCCAGAAGACAAGAGAGTTCAGTAAGTCCAACACCTTCAATCAAAGCAGATTCATGCCCTGATGAGTGGTTGTTTTTAGAAGACCTCCCCTTTGATGAGTCAATTGACCTTTCCTTATTCAGAACCAGGTCTGAAAGAGCACTTGATGACATAGTTCTAGATTCAGATTTTATTGCAGATCTTGAAGTCCAAAAGGCAAACTGGTCAATTGATGAGTATGTTCTAAATTCCCCTCAATCATCCCTTACTAATACTAATATCCCCGAGCTCTCTAAACCAATGTCAACTACTCTTAGTTCACCATTATTCCCTTCCACCTCTGAAGTTTATTCCTCACCTCCATTTATACCTTCACTACCCTACCAACCTATCATTACACATCAATCACCTATTACTCCCAGTTCTCCATCAACTACTATATCATCTCCTGGTACCCCAACCCCACTTCTTAGCCCTTCCCAACTTAGAGCCATGGAAAATAGGTATGCTCCTCTTGTGTTAGCTGCCCCACTTGGTCCCATGCCACAATATTACCGAAACAAAATTGTCCAATTTGATGGCATAGGACCTTATACAACACAACATCATATAAACAAAATGACAAACTACTTTGAATTACATGAAATTGATATTAGAGATGTTCAGATGATACTTTTTGCTCGGACTCTAGCTAGTGATGTAAGGAGATGGTTTAGAGCTTTACCTGATAATAACATAGATACTTTAGAAATATTTTATCTACAATTTTTGAATAGATGGGAAAAGGAAAAGAACCCTTTGCAGATCCTTTCAGAATATGAAAACATCTCAGAGGACCAAATGAAATAGTCCAGGATTACTGTACCAGATTTAACAATATATACAATGCAATACCAGTCAATCTTAGACCCCCACCTGGCTTAGCTCTGATAAAGTTTCCTGATGGGTTTGATACTGATATGGCCTTCCAACTTAGAGAGAGAAATCCTCCAATTTTAGAAGATATGCAGAGTGTAGAAGCTAGTGTAGAAGCTAAGTTGCTAGCAAAGAGAGCTAGACTTAGGAATGAGAGGAGAGGATCTACCAAAGATGAAGCTTCACCCTCTGACCTTAAAATAGGTTTTCTAACCAAGGGTATGGAGAAACTTATGGATAGAGTAGAGAACATTGAGAGGAAGCCTCACTGGGATAATCAACAGGCACCTCCAATGAGAATTCCAAACCTTAGAAATAATCAAAATCAAAACACTGGAAAGAATGGACCTTATCAGAATATTAGGCCTCCTATTCAAGAAAAATATGCTAAAACATCCCATTCAGAAGACCCTGAACAAGACATACAAATTAACTTGATGGGATTAGAAGATGAGGAAACTGTCTTTTTGACCCAAGATGAGTAGGAACTGCATATGCTACAACAATTGTAGACCCAATCTGGAGAATCATTTGATTATAAGAAAGGGTATGATTCTGCCATTTTTGAAGTACATAAACAATACAATCTAAGGAGTAAAAATAATTTTGATACTCCTGACCAGACCAAGAAAACAGTGCCAAATCAACACAAGAAAATCAAAACAACTCCAGTTACTAAGACTCTCCAAATCCTCCCTAGACCAAATCAGAATCCTTCTTGTCCCACCATTGTAGATATAATCAATGACCAACCACCTGATGATCAACCTTCCACTTCAATCCCCTCCAAGGAGACAATGGAAAAATATCCAAACACCATATTAGAAAATCCACAGAAAAAGACTTCAAATGCAGAAAAAGAAGAGCCACCTACTCCAAATTATGCTATCAAAATTCCAAGCACTCAAACAGAGAAAGCCCCTTTGCCTTTCAATTTGGGAGCAGAGGTGGCTAAACTAAGAATTTCAGTTCCCTTAACAGAGCTGATTAAAAATGAAACCTACCAGTCTTAAATAAACAAAACCTTAAACTTTGTTGAGAATAAAGACTCTGTCAACTTGTTTGATGATCAGCCTGAGCTTATATTCGGTCCTGATGTTAATGGAAAACCATTAGAAGGAGGGATACCACCCTTTTATATTAGCCTTAGCATTCATGATAAAATCTTACACAATGCAATGTTAGATTCAGGAGCTTCACACAATTTAATGCCTAAATTAGTTATGGAAAAGTTAAACTTGGATATAGCTAGACCTTACAAAGACTTGTTTTTATTTGATTCAAGTCAAGTAAAGTGTCTAGGGTTAATCAAAGACCTGTTTGTCTCCTTAGTACAATACCCTGCTAAGACTATTCTCATGGATATAGTAGTAGCTGACATCCCACCTAAATATGGCATGCTATTGTCTAGATCATGGGGGGTTAATCTCCAAGGATCTTTGCAACTTGACATGTCATATGCCACAATATTAGTCTTTGGACAACCTAAAAAGATGTACAGAGAGACCCTAATGAAATATGTGGTGAGTAGCTGAGATAGACCTCAAAACTTCCCTATCTACTCCATGCATTCTGACATTGATTATTTCATTTTGTATAATGGTGAAAAAACACAAAAAACCACTTCAAATAGTATTATTTCAAAACCAAAAGAAATTGCAGTTAGAACTAAAAAAGAAACTGTCCAAACTCATGAGATTTCCAATAAACAAGATGATCAAAACACCTCAAACAAGGAAAAAAAATTTCCCCCTGACAATGAAAATTATGAACATGAGATATTATGGCACCTTGAATTTGATGGATCAGTAAATAAGTTAGGAACAGAAGTAGGAGTGTGGATGTATAATCTGGAGAATGATCACTCAGAGGGCCATTCTTACAGACTGAATTTCAAATGCAATAACAACATGGATGAGTATGAAGCACTTATTTTAGTTCTTAAATTAGTTAGAAAGTTAGGAGCTATAAGAGTTTCTATCATGGGAGACTTTGAATTAGTGATAAATCAGATTAAAGCTGTATATATGACCAAAGACACTATATTAAGTTGTTATAGAGGAACCATTATAGAAATACTAAACACTTTCCTAGAAACCAAAGTTGTTGTAATTCCTAGGAAGCATAATATGCAGGCTCATAGTTTAGCAATGTTTGCCAGCACTTGTAAGTTAGCATTCCAACCTAACCATCAGTACACTACTGAGGTCAGGAATAGACCTGCTATCCCAGATAACTTGAAAAATTGGCAAGTATTTGCTAATGATCAACAAATAAACAATTTTTTAACCGTAGAGGAGGAATTTGTAAATAGTAATATAGATACTGATGTGACATTAGATCGTGATTTAAAAGAGGAAATAGAAATTAATAAAATAGAAGATGAAGAGATAGATAGATTCCATCCCACTAAATTTACAAAATCAGATGTACAAAACCTAAAGCAAGTTGAAATTGATGAGATAATTGACGAATATTCTGAAATCATTAATCTCAAAGACAACTTTTTTCCCAAAGGATTAACCCCTTTGGAAGACTTGTTTGATTCGAATGATGTCCCTAGAAAACCAAAGATGGAACCCTTAAAATATGATATAGAGGAGTGTAATATAGGTACTAAGGAAAACCCAAAATTGATCAAACTTTCAAAGTCTTTACCTCCTACCGAAAAAATGAAATACATTGAACTATTAAAGGAATTCCAAGATGTCTTTGCTTGGAGTTATGAGGACCTCAAGTCCTATGACACCGGCATAATACGACACACCATCCCCATCAAAGAAAACCAGAAACCTTTCAGGCAGAAGCTTAGGAGGATCAATCCTATCTTATTGCCTTCTATTGAAAACGAAATTAGAAGGATGTATGAAGCCAAGATAATAGCACCAATTAGATTCTCTGATTAGGTTTCCAATTTGGTGCCAACAAGGAAGAAAACTGATGAGAATAGACTTTGTTTTGATCTCAGGAATATTAATAAAGTTTCACTCAAAGACAATTACCCTCTCCCTAAAATGGATAATATATTACAAAGGGTAGTAGGGTCAACCATAATCTCATTATTGGATGGGTTTTCTGGTTACAATCAGATTCTAGTTCACCCAGATGACCAGGCTAAAACTGCATTTACTACTCCTTGGGGCACATTCATGTATGTGAAGATGCATTTTGGATTAAAGAATGCAAGGGCCACCTTTCAAAGAGCTATGGTCATAGATTTTGCTAAGGAAATTCATGACTTCCTAGTAATATACTTGGATGATATCACTGTATTCTCAAAATCTGATAAACAACACTTAGATCATATAAGGCAGGTCTTCATCAAATGTAGGAATTATGGAATTTCTTTGAATCCTAAAAATTATTTATTTTGGTTAGAAGAGGGAAAGTTATTAGGCCATATAATCTCTAGAGATGGTATCCGGATAGATCCTGTAAGAATTGAAGCCATCTTATAGATACAACACCCTAGGAGCATCAGGGAATTACAAGCCTTTTTGGGGAAAATCAACTTTCTTAGGAGATTTATTTCTAACTTAGCAGAATTAATCAGGTCATTAAAAAATATGTTGAGAAAATATTCAACCATAAAATGGACTGTTGAGGCTAATAAGTCCTTTGAAGATATTAAGCTAGCCTTAACAAAAACACCTGTTTTGATCAGTCCAAAGTTTGATAGAGATTTCATTATATTTTACTTTGCTTCAGAACATATAATTGTTGGTCCTACTACAGAAAAATGATGAGCATTATGAACAACCTATTGCATTTTTTAGCAAAGCCCTGAGAGACGCCCCTTCAAAATACAATATAATGGAAAAGAAAGCTTTTGCTTTGGTCAAAGCTATCAAAGATTTTAGAGTTTACATTCTATATTCTCATATAATAGCCTACGTCCCCAATTTAGTAGTCAAGGATATCCTAACTTAGGTTAGTCCAGATGGAAAGAGAGGGAAATGGATTGCTACTATATTAGAATATGGCCTAGAAATAAAACCAACAAAGTTAATCAAAGGCCAAGGTTTAGCCAAGCTTATGGCTAAATCGAACTGTTAGGCCTTAGATATAACTTTTATTGCATAAATGGATAATGGAGAGGAGATGGTGACTCCACCAATCAGTTGGGCCTTTATTGAATCACCATGGCATGCTGACATCATATATGTTTTACAAAATCTACAAGCTCCTCATGAATTATCCAAGACCAAAAGTAGATTTTAAAAAATGAAGTCTTTAAAATTTTGCATAATTGACAGTGATTTGTTTTGGATGAATCATGAAGGCATCCTTTTTAACTGTTTATTGAAAGAATAATCTCACAAGATGTTACAAGAGTTTCATGCAGGTGATTGTGGAGGACATCTTTACTAGAAAACCACTACTGACAAGATTCTTAGAGTCAGTTTCTATTGGCCTACATTGTTTTATGATGTAAAGAAATTTGTAACCTCATGTCATAAATGCCAAATTTTTGAAGGAAAGAAAAAGCTTTTACCCCTGCCCTAAAACCAATCTCTACTAAGGCACCTTTTCAACAATGGGGTCTTGACTTCATTGATGAAATCCACCAACCTTCCTCGCCCAACAAAAATGCATCCTCATTGCTACAGATTATTTTACCAAATGTATAGAAGCCATACCATCAAGGAAAGTCGTTGACACTGTTATAATAACCATCCTTGAATCCAACATCCTATCCAGGTTTGGGTGCCCAACCAATATCATGACTGATAATGCAGCAACTTTCAAATATAGGAGAATGATTGATTTTTTTAATAAGTATCATATAGCCCTAGGCCATTCCATAGCTTATTACCCCTAAGGAAATGGACTAGCAGAGTCTTCGAACAAAAGTCTGGTAAATATCATAAAAAAATTGTTAGAAAATAACAAGAAAACATGGAACAAGAAGCTAGTAAATGCCTTATGGGAACACAGGTTGAACACAAAGAAATCCATTAGTACTAGTCCTTATCAACTAGTTTATGGGATGGAAGTTGTTTTCCCATCTTCCTTGGGAACACTAGTGATAAAGCTAATCCAAGAGCTGCAAGTTGAACCAAATGACATCCAAAGAAGAATCAACCAAACAATTCACTTACAGCAAACTAGGGAAGAAGTGTACATCAGATCTCAAGTTGTGCAGGAAAGGATCAAAAAGACTTTTGATAAAAGGAGTAAGGCATAAGATTTTTACCTAGGGGACAAAGTTCTAAAATGGGATTCAAGGAGAGAAGATAAAGGTAAACATGGGAAATTTGATTTCCTATGCAAAGGGACATATATCATTCGCGCTTTCAAAGGTAATAATGTTTTCTTCCTCAGAGAAATGGATGGCACAGAAGCAGAAGGAGGACCAGTTAATGGTCGGATGCCCAAACACTATATTGAGCCTAGTTATTAATTTCACTAATCATCTGTACATACTTTACTTTCAAAGTTTAGAGTGGATTGGATGGTAATGTTTGGAGTTGAAGCCCAAAGAGAAGGCCCTAAGCTTCAAAAGTTTTACCGTCATAAATAGAAATAATGCAGAAATATGAAAAGGAAGGGTTGCAGGATAACATCACAGCAATCCAAAAGGCCACTGGTCTACAAAGTTCTTGACATTTCACCAGAAAATGCCATCCCCAAGTGGAACCACTCTTAGGTTCCTATACTAATAAGAGTCATAATTTTTGAATGACTGAGGTTAAACCTGTAATATGTTCATACCTTTGCTTTCTACAAGTGTTTTCCATATTCAAAAAATTTAAAAATGTAAAAAGGGTATGTCCTAAAAGAACAATCAAAGGACAAAAAGAATAAAGAGGTCAAAAAAGATAAAAATTATGAACCCTAAGAAAAAAGAAAGACCATTAAAGTGAGCAAGTCAAAATGCCACTACTATTTAGTTTTTGTGCAAAATAAATGATTTTGTGCATTTTGTAATCTTTGCCACAATCCATGATAGTCAAAATGTTTAAACTTGGCTATTTCATGTTTCAATTTCATGTTTATAGATAGAGAATAAAATCTGACCAAACTGTTTAATCTTGGCAGATAATTAGATAGGTAGAGTAAATAAAATGAGCTCAACTGTTTAATCTGAGCCCTTGGATGTAACAAGGTTAGATTTAGTTAGTTTACTATTGTAAAGAAAAATAAAATTTTTTATAAGGGTTTGCTAGCTTAAATGCACCCCAATAAAGAGAAGTAAAAATGGTAGGATGAGTAGATGGGTAAGTAGCAGAAAGGTTGCTGAATTTTGATGAATGATCAGACAAAAGCATGTGTATCATCTTTTTCATCATAAAAGTTCCAAATGTGAATGGGCACTTAAGCATGCAGATAAATATCAAAGTCAATTAATTAATTTCCCTCATTCATTCCACCTATTACTTAACTAATTTCCCATAATGATATTCAAAGTACTTAAATACCCTAAGTCAAAGAGGCTTAGAGCATTTCTCTAACTTTTGGGGTACCGGACCCTCGGCTCAATGACTTATAGGCAATAAGTACTAAAACCCCCTCATAAACATTCATTCCCCCCTTCAGTTCATTCATTTTCCCTAATAATACTCTTTTCCTAAGGTTAAAATGCTTTTACCTAGGAAAAGTCTTTATTCCCATACATAACTCATTTTCATATCCAAAACCCATAAAAAACACTATATCCTAAGTTTTATGGAAAAGAATTAAAAACATGAAATAACATATACTTAGGGTGTTGTGCCCCTTTCCACTCATTTTACTAATTACTAATTTATTTATTAAATCCCAAATAAAAACCCCTTTTCCCTGTATATATTTAACTCCCGCAATATTAATAAACCCTACCCTAGTTTAATTATATAAACTATAATATTACCCAAAACCTAGAAAATCCACTAACTAATCAACCTACGATTAAGTTAGTCTAAAAACCCAATTAAATCCCACTGCTAATCACCCCAATACCTTAACCCCACCTTAATCCCTCATTAAATAAAAAACCACCATGCTTAAATGCCCGCCGACCCCCCCACTACCTTCCGTGCAATTCCATTGCCTGATCATCGCACGATCGCTCCCCTCCACATCTAAAGGTCCTCATCCATTTCAGAAGGGCCCGACGTCCGAAAACTACCCACTTGAAAAGAGTTGTTTTCCATTGGGCCCCCGAGGCTATGTGTCACTCAATGAATGGAATCGGGCGGCCTCGCCCCAATACCACCAAGAACCCAAAAGCAGTGCGATGGAAAACACTTACCACATGCCCGCTACACACCAGAATAACTACTATTCACCCTACTACATGACAAACAACCACTGTTCACCTGTACCCGCCAATTTTGACTTTCCCGCATAAAGCCAAAAAGCCCCAAATCATTCGTTTTTATCGTTTTTTCAACTGTAAACCTCCATGCACGCACCTGCAGACGTCGAAGCTGTCAACCCACATACAATTTCACCCTGAAGATGCCACAAATCTCCTAGATTGCCTTCCAACCTACTCAAAACCTTTTCAACCATTCAGAGTTGCCAGCCGACCTATTCAGAACTAGTTCTCCCTAATTCCAAGTATTTAAGCCATAATTCACTGGAAAACCTCTCAAATGTCAGAACCAATTACTGAATTTGTTAGTTAAAGTAAAAATTAATTAAAGCAACTCAAGTAACTTGAGCTTACACTATACTTAACCACCTTTGCCCTAAGAAATTGAAAATCACCTCCCCCATTCTCAAATCCACAAGAACTGAGAATGGTTGCCCCAATTGCTTCGGATGTGAGACCTATTTCCACTCCTCACCTTGACCTAGACCACCTCCTCCTGGCTGATAAAGATGTCTGAATCAAGGACACTGCTATCCTTGAATCCCCTCTCAAACTATACTGCCGATATAGAGATCAATACCTAAACCATGCCAATAAAATTGGTCTTTGGTAGTCCAATTTGCCTAAATACCAATTCCCTGAAGTTCACATTTTCCCAGAAATTGTCCATTACTGCAATGCAAACTATATCCCTAGCCAAAGAGTAGTGATGTCCCCTAACCAGACTATACTTTTAACCATCACTACTGAGTCAATTAATGAGATGCTGCAACTTCAACCTGGCCAAAACCTAACCCCTATCTCAATTGGAGACTTATTAGACCGATTCCCCAAGCTTACCACTGCAAAACTTACTAAAATGTTCCAAACCTTCATGAGGGAGGAAAATCATGTCCCAAAATATCCTCCTCCATATGTGGCTACCATATTTTCCCCATTTGGCGAGGACATCGTAGAAATGATATCTAGTGTCCTAGGTTACACCACCAATGAGTATATAGATGAAATCATCCTAGCTTTCATGTCCATCTTCACTCTAAGACAGCCTCCTGCTGTCATTTATGATTATGCCAAGTTTATAGTTGATAGGATGCATGACCAATTTCTAAGGATGAGTAATGAGAGAGTCTTTAAGTATTCCCATGTCTTGTATCACCTTTCTCTATACTACCAAGCAGCTAAGTTGCCCTTTACTCTCCAGAAACGTGACACAAAAGGTCACCCTAGATCAGTGATTTTCTAGACTCCATTGATCCATAAATGTGATTCTCCATATTCATATACAGACTTCATAGACCTATTTGTACATCCCATTGTGACAATGCTGCTAGGAAGCCCTCCTCCAAGAATCAGTTCAGATATAAGGAGGATCCTGCAACTCTCAAAACAACACAAAGTGGGGGATTGGTACTTGTACCAAAACCACACTAAAATTAGGATTTATGGCTGTGAGTTGGCCCCATACAAACTACCCAAATACCTCCCAATGAGGTTATTTTCTTTGGAGTACTACAGGCAGATAATCAATTCAGATGAGGTGCACTTTGTCAGAGCCAAAAAGAAGGCCTAGCTCAGGATCAGAGACCAATTAGGCCCCTTTATTTGTAATAGTAGAGAAGTTGGAAAGGAGGCAGACCAAATCCTTCAAAGACTAAATCTGAAACAGAGCTTCATGTGGAGATATGATCCCTTGGACTTCATCTGCAACAAAAGACAGAAAAACAAGATGGCTCCCTACATTCACTACCGAATCATTGAAATAGAAAAATATGCAAATCAATTGAAATGGGTGGAGAATACTTTAGTGGAAAGGGATAGTACTGAAGTTGTTTTGGAGAACACACTAATTGACCTAGAGAAACATCTTGATGAGGGTTATTTCCTGCAGGTGCTATGAGAATCACAAGCCCAAGGAGAATCATAGGCCCAAGAAGAATCACAATTACAGCAAGAGTCAGAAGCACTAGAAGAGTTATAAACACCAGACCAATCGGATATACCAGAACAATTAGAGAAAACAGACAGGCCAAAGGCCACCATGAGTAACCCCCTAGTCTTATAGACTACTCTAAATGAGGAGGAAAGTCTCAAGAGAAACAGGCAAGGGGACACTACCTCAGGAAGAGCAACATCATAGGCTTGTGCAGAGACAAACCAGGCTAAGAGACAAAGAATAAATCTTGTTTTTGAACAGGAATATACAGAGGAGATAGATGATGTTACTAGCACCGATAGAGAAGGGAGTAGACATGCCACTCCCTCTGGAGGCATCCTAGAACCTTCCACATCACATATCCAAATATTTGAAAGAAAACAAAGTGTGGAGGTATCCTCTTTTAGGATGCCAGTAGACAAGGACCAGGACATCAAAGAAAGATACAAAGAGATAAAGGCCAGAAATGAGAGGCTGAAAGCCCATACCTATGCATAGTATTTGAAGATGACCCCTACCAATCAGACAAGGCTTGTGTCAGCCTATGATGTAAAAGATGGGAGAATGCATATGACATTCATGAAGCCCACTACTCAGCAAATGAGAACAACAACAAACTTCAAAAAGATATACTTTGAAGTACTAGCAAATGATATTCATCCTATTGACCAGATTGAGCTGCACAAGGAAACAGGGGAGATGATTTACTCCACCTTGACAAGGAAAGCCATCACTGCCCACCAATTGAAAAACTCCCTGAATAATATGTCAACACAGTTCCAATTGGAGAAGGTCTCTTCACATGCCAAAGGTACCAGAATAAAGTCCTTAGAGGACTTAGTCATTGATTTGGGACACGATCCCAAAGATGTAAAGGCCACAAAAAAATTAATAAAGAAGAATAATGATGATATAGCTGCTCTGAAGAAACAGCTCAAGATTCCCCAATTGCATCACCCACAAATAGTAGAAGTCCTCGAGGCACAAAAAGGACATGAAGAGCTCATGGACTCGGTCATAAAGCTAAGTGACCAACTAAAAGAGACAAAGAAAGAGTTGGACATTTTAATTCAGTCCAAACAAAGTGACCTAGAAACAACTTCGACAACTGCCATTCCCACAGTGACAATAGCAGTTCCTTTTACATTGGCAGCATCATTAGCACCAACAGCTCTACCTGCCACAGCACTGCCAATCACAACTAAATCTATAGCAGCAAACACACCAACAGAGAAAACAACAGATCTAGTAAAAGCCATGGAGGAGATGTCAATCCAGGCAACAAAGCTCAAAAGTCTAAGGGAGAAAGTGACAAGCTTAGAAATTGACTGTATGCTTGCCCAAATTCAACAAAGAGAAGAAACACAGAAAGCCCTAAGGATGGGTGAGAAAATTAAAGTCTTAGAAAAAGATTTCACACCATAGAAGCCACTAGGATAGACCAAAGAAATGCTTTGGGCCAATATCATTGACTCTGTTAATGATATTTGGCGATCAATTCAAGTTATATTTTAGCAAACTGAATTGGTGAAGGTAGCCACTGAGGCTATCCTGAACAGTAAGAACAGACATGAGATCGATGAGCCTGGTATAGAGGATAGGACCGAAGCCATCCTAGAGGTTAAAAAGGTTCTTTCCAAAAGAAACCTTATGCTCAACTTAGAAGAAAAGTGCCACAACATGCAGGTGGCCATTGACAGGTTTATGGCCAAATTTCAAATTTTGAGGGACAAATTCCTTCCCAGTCCTATGGTAATTAATGATAGACTCATGACCCAACTAGATTATAGTGATAGACTTAGGAAATTGGCTAAGGAACATACCAGCTCTTTAGGTCTAAAGGTCCCGCCAACTGGAAAAGTATTGTATGATACCTTGGAAAATCTATTTTTCTTAGAACATGAGGTGAAACCTCTGTTTCTCACCAAGCCCAATTTTGAAAAGTACATAGAGGCAGATGAAATTTACAGAAGAATGTTGAAAGTAAAGTTACCTGAGGATGAATGGGGGGGAGAAATGACAGATTTACTATGAAAAGTTTGACATCAGGAAGTTACCATAGTAAATCTGAATGCAGCCAGATGAAATAGGTAAAAGACAGATCAGCAGGGTGAAAGAGTAACAGAGTCAAAGAGTATCAGTGAAAGATCAAAGTAAAGAAGACTCCAGCATGGAAATACCCCAACCATCAGCCAGCTTAAAGGGCTTAAAACTCAACAAAAATAGCTAGCACTACCACAATAAAAGGGACAACATGATGTAGTTTTCCATCTGTCTCGATCTTCATGCTTGAAGATATTTTAACTCTCTAGATTAAATCTCAGATTGTTATGAGATATTTTGTAAATATTTTTTGTATGAATACTTCACATTTCGAAGTATTTAGTGTGGATTCGATGACATTTCTATAGACTTTTTCTATCAACTCAAAGTTTTATTGTATCAATGACTGGATTGGCTTGCTGGATCAAGGAATAAAGATCAGATATTTTACAGGATTCTTGTGTAAAGCAATATACAAATAAGTATTTTCTCATGTTTACTGTTATTTCTCTTATGTGTCTCCATAATCTTGTTTGTTTCTTTATAATCTAAATGTATGACATGGAATGATATTTCATAAATTGCTTTAATGCACTCTGTCTTGACTATTTTACATTTTGAATGTTTTCTACTAAACTATCTTAGTTAGGGAATTCTTAACTGCTCCCTAGCTTTCGTACTCCCCCTGGTCTATAGCAAAGGATCCTTAACTACCCTTTGTTCAAGATCACCTTCTTTCTTCATTCTAATCCCGGTCCAAGGATTCTTAGCTGCCCTTTCACCCTAGTTAGAACCATTTCATCCATTAGACCTGAAGATTTTCCTTTTGCTTTGCTAGCCTGCCCTGTGAACATTCCCTTTAATGATCTGATCCATTTATGTTATCGATTGATTAACTCCATAGCCCAATGGCTTGAAGACCTAGATCTATCCATCTGTTCTAAGAATTCCACCACCCAACCTTCAATCTAAAATCAAAATCCTTAAGAACACTAAGAACTAGCCTAAAATCTAAATAAAAATAAAGATAAATCATAAAGAAAGAGCCCTCTCTAGACTTAGGTTGGATAGAACCTGAGCCTGAAACATTGGTTTGTGGTTACCTCGAATGATTCCTTATTTTTATAACTTCTAGGGAAAACTTCTGAGTGATAACAGGAGGTATGCCCATCTTCATTATGGGGCCCTACCCATCATATGGTTATAAGTATGCCTGAATTCAAAGGAGAGCATGAAGGTACATGTCCAAGATGTATCAAAGAGAATCTTACAAGTGACCATTCCCATCATGTAATAGCAAGACCACAGATCTGAAACAACCTGAGGGGTTTGAGATTCATGATCGGGAATCTCATGTATGTAGGTGAAGGAAATCTCTCTATGATTTAAAGCAAGCACCCCGAGCTTGGTGTGAGAGGATTGACAACTATCTGATGAAGCTAAAATTCACTAGGAATGAAGTCGATCCAAACCATTACTTTAAGGTTGTGGATGATAGACCTCTCATACTAGTACCTTATGTGGACGATCTCTTTCTGGCAGGTTCATACCCTCTCATTTACTAAAGTAAGAGGGAGTTGGATTCCAGATTTGGAATGGTGGACTGCAAGCCCATGACTACCCTGATGGAGCTTAACTTTGAAAAGTTATGTGGTAGTAGTGTCAGACCTAATTTGGGAAATGCCTCTGAGTTTTGTTAACTCATAATAGCATTGGTGTTCTTAGTGAACTTCCATTCGGATATATGTTTTGCAATTAGCATGTTGAGCTCATATGGTTGCCTCATTGGATTGGTGCTAAGAATCTTCTAAGATATCTTGGCACAATCACTCATGGGCTAACATACACTGCTGGAGCTGTGAGGCTTTATTATTATTCCAGTGATGATTGGACAAGCAGTGTGGAGGATCGCAAGAGCACTCCTGGGTGTTGGTTCTCTTTGGGTTCTGCTTCCATATCCTAGATGAGCAGGAAGTAGAAGTTAGTTGCTTTGAGCACTGATGAGGCTGGATACATAGCTGTGAGTGTGGCCTCCTATGAAGTTGTCTGGTTGAGGAAGCTCTTTAGTGAGATATTTAGACATATACTAGATACCATCGTGATCTTCTATGACAACCAAAGGGGGATTCAATTGTTGAATAATCTCATGTTCTATGATCACTCCAAGGATACAGACATCAGGTACCATTTTATCTGGGATATGGTACAATGGGGAGCAAGAAGGCTCCATCATTCTGGGACTGATGTGCAAGTCATCGATATTCAGATGAAGCCCTTAGGAAAGGTCAAATTCTTGAATTTCCAAGAAAAAATAAGAGTCATGGAGGGACTCTATCCTAAAGGTCCAGTATAATATGGACATTGAGCTCTAGGATATCCAGGGGGCTTGGGGGTACTTCTTGTAGAGATGAGAAACCATAGGGTGAATGGTTCAACATTCCCCTAGTGGTCTGCTATCTAAGCAAGATGAGTGGCTCATCCTTCTCCCACTGAGACATAGTCATAGGGTGAGTGGTTCAGCCTTCCCCTACTGATTTTTGGTCTACAGGGTGAGTGGTTTAGCCTTCATCTAGGATAACCCATAGAGACATGTAGGCAGGATGAGTGGTTCATCCTTCTCCTGTTGAGACATCCTACACATGAAGTCTGGGACTCATGGGAAGTACCTCTCATCTAACCAATGAGCAAGGAAAAAAGGATAGGGAACATAGTACTACTGATGGATGCATCATGTATTATCGTACTCCCTACGCATGGATGATATTGATATGGGATCAATTGTAACTGACTTTAGGTCAGTAAGAGTGATATAACTCACTCTCTTTTGGAACTGATTTTGTATCAGTAAGAGTGATATAATTCACTCTATTTTTGAACTGATTTCGGATCAGTAAGAGTGGTATGACACACTCTCTTTATATGAACTGACTTCAGGTCAGTAAGAGTGGTATGAGACACATTCCTCTATATGGGACTGACTTCGGGTCAGTAGAGGATGGTATGATACATTCTCGATCACTTCTTCTTCTTCATATTTTAGCAATGCAAAGCAGTGTCGGGCACTGATGGCAGAGATAGTATGGACTGGAAGATGGATTAAAATATGGAGTTCTCCCTAGTTGAGAGGGAGTGTCAAAATTGGAAACTAGGGCCAAACTCCATGTGGGTAGTCTTATTCATGGCATCTGATATTTTTCTTGGATTCGACTCGTCGAGAGGTGTAGGATTGATCTAAAGATCATCTCATTTCGACATGTATTCTTGGAGATATGAATTTATTTGTGTTATGTGACAATTCGTCAAGGTCAACCAACAACCAAATTACCCCAAATTGTCCTCCACGTTTTACTATAAATAGAGGTGACCTTCAAGTAATTTTCACACACTCTTGTGATCTCTCCTCATTTCTATTTTGGGTTTTGATGAAGGAGAGATCTAGAGGGAGTTCCCTAGGCTCTACATTGCCCTAATGGAGAAGCTCTAATGTTGACCTAATAAAGCTCTAATGCTTCTCTAATGAAGAAGCCCTAACGCTACATTAGTATTCATGAAAGAAAGACCTGAACACAATCATGGAGGAGGCTTTTATAAGTGCAGCAAGGAGAATTTCTAACTCTGTTAATTTGCCCTAAACGCAAAGATCCTTATGTGACCTAAATGCTGTCTTGGAGGATTCGTAGAAGAAATCTAGGACACAATCAAGGAGAGTATCTTCGCAGGAAGATCTGGCCTTCTATATGCTACTCAAAGCCACAGTCAATGAGGGTTTATACACTGTCATGAGCTGGTGTTCTAGCGTGCCCTAGACATTTTCAAGGAAGAGATTTATATGTTGTCCAAGGAAGGGATCTCATCTGCAGTCTAAACACAGTCAAGAGGCACTCATTCGTAGCCTAATCTAGGATCCCTAATCCACAGTTTGATGACGCTCCTATCTACCCTAGCCGCAGTCCAATAAGGAGGTTCCATCCTTTACCAATCAAGGAGTTTAAGTTGCATTTAGGTGTGCTCTCTTCCACTGTCAAAGTAGGCCTATTGTTGCCCTTGTCCGAGTCCTAAAGGAGGACATCTTGGCTGCAACAAATAAAGGAGGAAATCCATAATTGAAGGAGCCCTTATCTATGTATGAAAGGACCCTTAGATTCTACAACTAAACTACAACAAGGGTACTTACATAACAAAAAAGGATCTATGATATTGTCACATTGTTGTAGGTGGCAGCATAACCATTTGGGCATGTTAGTATTGTTCCTGAGGTCGATTTAAAAAGAAGAAGAATTTGTAGTAAGGAGGTGCTTGTGACTATTGTTTGTAGGTTGACTGGGTCACGGTGTGAAGGGAAAAGCACAATGAATATGATGCATGAAGACTGTGTGTTAGGTCGCAAGCCATAACATCACAAGCACCTCCTATGGATATTTGAAGGCTCAAATCATTAACATAATAAAACTGCTGAGATCTCAAACTATTGGACGGTTGTATGATGTTGCTGCAACATAAGGTTGAAAGAAGTATTTTCATAGTGATGGATGCAGCATGGTTGGATACACGATGGATACAACATGGTTGCAACATGTATGGATGCAGGATTGCATTGGATACAACATGGTGATGGAATCACTTTGGAGAATTAGTTGAAGAATGAGATCTGATAAGTGTGCCTTCACTTGAGTGCTTTAAATTGGCATTGACATAAATTTTGACACTAATTTCACATTGAATAAGCTTCTAGAAAACCCTTACACCTTGTCTTTGTTCTAAATACAATTTACCACTTATTATTTCCTCACACTATCTTCTAGATTGTTTGAGCAAAGGTATCTCCTACAAAAACAAGAAGCACTTATGTTGTGTGTGAAGCATTGTGAACTTGTTTTGTAGTCACAACTAGAAGACAATTGTGAGCAACAACACTGTTCCACACTTCATTTATTCACATTTTCTTCAACAAATTTTAGGAAAACGTGATTTCTATAGCTACAAAAAGCATGTTCTGTGCATTTTGGACAACGTGGATATTATTGGAGGCCACATTGAAATTTTCTTACTCAATTATCCTTTCTTCTTGCGCTACTTTATATTTATACATAGACAAACAAATATTGTTTCCCTATTTCATTTTTTTTTTCTCTTCACTTTTTTGATGGGGGATGAGGCAAGGATCATATTTACAGCATGTACCCCTCTGCGAATACCATGAAACTTCGCTTCCAAGGATTTTTGAGATGGAGACTCAAAGGCTTTCTGAGAGAGCCCTCAATCAATCTCCAAGGCATTTGTCACACTTCAAAAAATAATTCCAACTTAGAGTGAATTTTTAAGTTAAAATTTAGGCCCTTCAGGGTTGATTAGAAATGGGATTCTAAGAGTTTCATTTAAGTATTTCACAACTAGTGATATTTATTCTAAAATATTAACTTAAAAATAATTCTCAAATGTTGATGCATCACTAGGATAACAGGATTAACACATCCAAAGCGTTTCCATAATTTACATTGAACTAAAACTCAATCAAGAAAGTATCCAACAAAATCAAGAAAGAAAAAGGCAACGTATAATAAATAATGTAGACAATTGATAGGAAAACTACTAATAATACCTATGACCCGATTCCCAAGGCTTCTTAACTCTACGTACAAAGGTATGCTCTAAGAGAACTAAATTTGTCACCACTACAACTCGTACCACCAGGTAATCACTATATCCTCTTTGCTATATATATGCAAAACAATATAAGATTACTTGTCATGCCCTATTGGGTTGTGTTATATTCTTTCCACGACTAGCCGACACAATTAACCGGGGGGTTAGAGGGGGGGTGGAGCCCCACTTTGTTGCGCCGATTTTGTAATGAGGGGGGGTCACAGGGGGTTTGAGGCATACCCATCACCCAACTTTATGGGGTTTGGGGCAGCGCCCTGGAAAATTTTGGTTTTGGACCCTATGTTAGGATGGGTGGACCCACCTATGGTTTTGTGCATGATTTTCACACATGTTTTAGGACATGATGGTTTCCAGTCCATGGTATTGGACGCGATGGTTTTCGGTCCATGGTATTGGATGCGATATTTTTCGGTCCATGGTATTGGATGCTTTGGCATGTATAAATATGTATTATAACATTGAAAGGAACATAATGAAAAATCAAGCTGGTAGTCCCGGTTTTGGGATCCAGGCGAAAATGTTTGTGTATATATGTTTTATGTGTTATGCTCTCACATTGTTTATTTTCTGTGTTTTTTAGAATTTTTATGTAGGTAATTTCTGTACAGGGTTAAAACCTACATGCCCTTCCATAACTTTTTCCATGTTGTCATCATATGTAGGAATAAATACATCCCTGGCCAAAGACACCATGTAATCCAGTTCAGCCATTTCAGATGAATGATTTTGGAATGGCTTTAAATCCATAGGACTAAGAAGATTCTCCTTCCTCACCTACAGATTTTTGTTGATTAGCATGAGTGCATGACATAAGAAAATCCAACCTCAAAGGAAAATGGGTTGAAGTGAGTGAATCGGTCAACTTACAATATTTTGATAAGTTGAATAGAGGGCATGCATCATTCTTTCTCCCCCATAGATTTCTTTAGCAGCAATACATATCTAAATATTTCTATCAAAATCAAAAAGCTTTCAGTAGTAATGGAGTCTCCTCTAGTGTAACAGGACACAGTCTATCCTTCCCCTCTTCATTAAAGAAATTATGACATCCTTTCACCAAGATAGGCATGCCTGTGAAAGATATACAACAAGATGATAGGATCGACGTTGTTAACAATAAAGATTTTGACTTGACCAGGAAAATATTATGATTTCAGAACATCTAATATACCTCAGTCTAGTGAGTTCCTCAATTTATTCATCAGTACAATGACGAGTGCAACCAAAAAAAACCAATATATCAAATTCATAACAAAGATGAAGAGCCACAGAAGGACCATGCTATTGCAATATTTAAACAAAATTGACCCAATTCATCAAATTTTGAAGTAAAAAGCAGAGTGTTGTAATTCACATGACAACATAGCTTTCAAACCTCAAGTGGCAGGCTATTATTTGTTAGATGTGCATATGTCTTATTCAAATGCAAAACTTTGTGCTTTCTTATAAGGGGAAGGATTTGTATCATGGTAGGAAACTTTGATAGTATCCTTCTATGCAAAGCCCAAAGTATTAAAGGATAGTCTTCGATACTCAACCTGATGTAGGTAATAGGACATGTTTGACCATCTCGTAGGAGGCATGGTAAAGAATGCCCCATCTTCTACCTTTGCCTCCCATCTTCTACCTTTTCCTTCAGCTTTGAAGGAAGCTTCTTTACAGCCCCACGGGGGTAGGCGAGTTAGTAATCACAATGCGGTGAAGTTCGTTAGAAAGGTGGGCTCCATACTGAAGGTCACAAATTCAATTCCACCGGACTAACCCGAAGTTGTGGAGAGAGGTGGGTGCACTTTCCCAGGGGTTATCGTGGTAGCGATCAGAATTGACCCCATGTAACGCGAGTTGCAAGGCTGCTCCAGTTGTTGATTCCTTTGTTAACAAAAAAAAAGAAGGAAGCTTCTTTACTATCTGAAACTTTCCTCTGAGAGATGTGATAAACTGATCCACATCAAAAATTTCTTCAAATTCACCGTTCACATAAAATTAAAGATTAATTTTGCAAAAGGAAACATGAAAGATAAACCACCCCCACAAGTAATTAATGTCATGCAATACCCAACGCTGAAATCAATCAATAAAACATATTGAAGATGTGTTAACAGATAAGAGGAATACTGAAGTTAAACACCTAGGATCTGCCCAAAATGAAGCCTTTTGCATCTTTGGGACAACCACGGTCACATTGAGATAATTGTCACCAAGTCACATATCTAACATGAGAAAAAGGTTGACCTTGATCAAATGATAATATATCACAAAATAGCCACAAAAGAAAATGCAACAAACAGTGACAACATGAAGTAAATAATTACAGAGTTTGGAGAACCATAATCAAGACCCTAGATAAAGGATAGTAATGGATAATTCTAAAAGGTGGAGATAAACTAGCTTGCATATTGCAGCTCACATCTGATCCAGGCCTCCATTGCAAGAGACCATTAGGAATCCATTGCTTTTATATAGTCTTGCCAAAAAAATTCATATGAACAATTTCAACCTAATATTCAAGATTTTCTCAAATAGATACCAAAAGGAAGGAAAAACCAAAATTAACTGAGAGAATAGAATGTTTTTCTTTCCATACTGATGGCCAGAGAAATTTGTCCTTACAAGAAATAATGTAGTAATTACTTTGAAAATATTCGATTTCATTTGAATTTAAAGGTACAAACCATATGATGCCTAAAAAAATTCAAGTTTACTCACAGTCTAGGTCAACAACTATTACATCATCTCAAAAACCATAAAATTGCAATTAGCTTATCTAAAAGCTCAAGAGTTCTTTCTGCTAGAAAGAAATAAAGAATTTGGCCATTACTCTAAGTAGAATCGTTCACTTAGTATGGCATAAAACACTGATTTGTTTTGAGTTTCAAACATCCCAGTTACATAACCTAAGCACCATTCAAGTAATTTGTTCATAATTTACTAATTGTCGTTTACTTATGGGGATGATGGTGTTCTAATCAGTTTCATTGTTTTCAGAGCTCATTGCTATCATTGGAAGACTATAAGTTCATGTTAAAAGTTTAACTTTCCAAGGAAACATCTATAAACCTGCTCATCTAGAAGTAGCTAATAGTTAGTAATTCCATAAACATAATGGAGTTTCTAATTGTCTATTGTGATATCATACCTCCTACAAGTGCAATTAATAGTGAAAGCCTACAAATATAATCTATGTTACTCTTGGTGCCATTAAATCAATGCAAGATTATGAATCTTGATAATCGACAATAGTAAAGTGGATGACATCAATCCGAAACTAAACGAGCTAGAAAAAAACAAGAATGGAATTTCACTTCTCATATATAGAGGGATTTTCAAATTTCAAACGTAATTAGGTATGCGGTGGACAAAAAAGCACCTATATGAAGGGAAAGAAAACTTCCATTAGTTATAACTTCCTTTGAGGTACAGGCTCAACAAAACCAAAATACTTCACAAGAATTAGATCTCCTTGAAGGTAGTGATTCAATTGCACCTTCTAGTACAACTAACTTTTTGCAACTTCACTCTAGTCACTAGCCATGCCTTTGCTTATTCCTTGCTCATAAGATAAGGACTCATGGCATGAAGGCAATAGCTCGATGAAATTCTGATAAGGTTAAATGCCTAATAAGAACTACACTAAGATTACAGATAGACACCAAGAGGGTGTTGGTACACTTAGGTAAGTTTTAAATTTACCTTCTAACTCAAGTAACCATGATTCAATTGCTTAAGTTCTTCCCCTATGGGTAGAATTGTTCCAGCAAACTTCCAAGCTAGCCATCCCTATGGGCCTAGTTCCAAATATCCCTAAACCAAACATCACTATTGGGTTTCTACTAGTAGGATTGGATGCTTGTGGACACCCACAAGCCAATGCAACTTCATATAGTGCATCCTCTGACATATAAATGGTGGAGATAGACTTGATTTCTTATTCAGTGCTACAGGCATCTCACTCTACCTTTAGTCATGACACACCACTTTGCTCCAGAGAACCAGATAGAATGGAAACTAGTATTATTTAGCTGCAATGTTATTGTACTATATTTTTGTTATCCATTAGACTATATCTAGAATTAGTTTGTAGATGGACATATAAAATCTATTTTCTCATAGAATATCTCTACAAGCTCCCCACATAGAGTATTCAAACAATAATGCACAAAGAAATAAAATAATTTCCAGTCATGATTTTTTTCCTTCATAAAGATCAAGGCACATATTCCCTGTGATAATTGTTGTCTTCATAGGATCACATTCTCAATGTTTGTGTGGAAGGAGGAGGCCACTCTGGCTTTGTGGCTCTAAGTTGCACATAGGCTGAGTTGGAGTGGAAGTCATTTGGTCATTAGGTTAGAGAACTCTCACCTAATAATGTGTGTGGAGAAGACATGTGATCACTTTGTGTGGAGAGCATTTTTATGTGAGGTCAGGCTTGGTGTGGCACTGCCACTGTTAAGGTTGTCAGTCATGGCATTTGAGAGGTCACATTATAGTCACAATGGAGGATACCCACAGTAAGGGTCACATTTTCATAATGGTCATCGAGAATTGCCAATCACAAGGAGCCACTCATGATTAAAACAAAGCCCAAGTGTTCTTACTACTTCTCCAGTTCATCAAGTGAGAAATCAGCCAAAGAGTATGGTGCCTGAGTTCGATTAAATATTGCATCTTTCAAATGGAATCTTTTTTAAGCTACACATTTAAATTCAGTTTGCTATTTTTATAATTACAAGTGAGCCCAGGAGGATGCAAAAAAATATTCTTGGAAAACCTAAATTCATACCATTTCCTAGAAGTTCCTTGCTTGAAAGAGCCAATAGAACCTCTGAAATCGAAACCCATTTATACATGAGGTTTTTTCCAAAGAATTTAAATTTTAGATACAATGATACACATAACAATACCACAGATGTCGAACTTGCATATTCTTTGTAAATGCAGAGGTTGTGTATTTGATATTGTAGTTTGTTCTAGGAGATAAGAAAGATGGTAGTTTCTAGGGCCAAACACATAACAAAGGATAAGGAATCATGATCGACAAACAATGCAAATGTCAATCATAGAAATGAATGGCATGTGAAGCAACACCTAGATTCATATTTGAAAATAGCAGCAAAGCTTTAAAAGAACACAGAACATGTTCTTTAGGGCATACAGAGTGTGGACTCCAATCAAGGGATTCAACAAATTAATATGAGTAGTCAATATAGAGAATATCTCTAGCAATGTATTTCAATGGAAGAAGAAGAAATATGCTAAGGTTTGAAATTTTGAATCAAGGATAAAAATCAGGACATAAAAGTAGTGCATCCATAATAGATGATATTAATGGGGAGGACATACATAGTAATCTAACATAAAGTAGTAAATGTGAATATCGAAGAATAGCCAATCTTCGTCGAGGGTTGAGGCCTTTATTTATCTGATTCATATATTTCTTGCAGATGGAAATGGGATTATTAAGGCCTCGATTGTTGTTCGCTATGCGGCCTTGATGAAAATGTGGAGTGAATCAATACATATATACCTTCACACCTTGTGTGTTCTACAACATGTTCCCTCGGAGGAGGTTTGGCATGCAAGTAATTGACTGAACATTGGGTTTAGGGAGTGGGTTCTTACAAATATTAAGGGATTCCTCCCTCATTTGTACATGGTTGTACCTATTGGTTCAACATTTTTTCCTAGGTTAGCCAATACTTTTCAACACAACACAGGGAATTTGTATTAAAGAGGGAAATGAGCTTAATCCCAATTTCCTCTTTGTATCTTCACCCCATTATTTTTGTGGTGCAATAGAGCCAAAATAGGATCCACAAGTGTGACAACCTACAAGGTTGTTGCATTTAGTGGCAGTCTTTACATAGATCTTTTTTCTACAGTTCATAGGTATTGTGTCCTATGTTGGCCTCCCACAACAATCACACTGTTGCTAGTCATCAACGGAGTCTCAAATAAAATGACAATGTACATGGGTGTTAAAATTTCATTCAGGATCTTCACTTCTCTAGTTGGCGTTGCCTTTACATCTAAAATAATTAGATAGATTGAACTGGCCAACTGCCATATCTCATGCACAAAACACATGCAAAATCAAGAGCTTGTTTTTAATTACAGGTAGTATTCTTCACTATCACAGACACCAATGTGCATGTTCATACAATTGAGCACTCAAACTCTCATTTTGATACCATGGTTAAAATGCAATGCATATATAAGGTAGATAATTAGTACCTAAGAGATGGTTTTAATTTCTTGAACGATGCTCAAATGAGGGAGAGTCTCCCCTATATATGGAAATTAATACAAACAATCAGTCACTAATTTTATGGCATGCGCATAAACTGTGGGAGAGAGATCACCTAGACCTGCTCCATGAGGTTGTTGTTTAGGATACAAAGAAACACTGAAATATTCTAGTATTGATTTCATTCATCATAGCAACACAATTATTGGGAAACCAACAGACATGCTTACCATATCTACTTAATAATAAATGAACTGGATATCTTAAAATCTTTGAGCTCACTATGCAACGTCCATATTGCTCTCGTATATATTCTACATGTGTGATTACATATGCAATTCTATCCAAGTATCTCTCATGTCACATTTCTGCTTATGGCCCTGATAACCCATTTTTCCACTGACTCTATCCCTTGAATACAAATATCTATCCGTCCAATCCTTGCATCCTTTCTAGACAACAAGTAGAGCTTCAAGAAAAACAACAATAGGTTAATTTTCCTGCCTTTCTACTTCTCCCAGAGAACGATCAAAGAAATATCTTCCATTGTTGGCATCCTGCACTATGAATTAGATATGCAGAGTAAAAAATGTGACTTACAAGCTTGTAGCTAGGTTTCTAAACATAATAGTGATTCAGCTTGAAAACAAGAACATATTGGGCTACCCAACGTTGAAGCTTTCTTTCCAACAAGTATTTCCATATGCAATGATTGGATGATTTTCCATTATATGTTAAGCCACATTTGAAAGCCTTCTTGCTCTCTGATGAATGCCCGTATTTTCCTTCCCCATAATAGCTATAGCAACTTTTGCAAAAATGTCAAGTCAACACATTTCTCTGCATCTTTAACAGAATCATAAGATAGGTTGTCTTTAACAGAGTTACAAGATAGGTTGGGAGTGAGAACTGAACCATCAAAAAAATGGTAACTGCTCTTAATTGAGAAGTGAGTTCCTAAAAAAAGAATTTGAGTCCAACAAATGCTAAAATATATCCTAGAGCATTGACTACAACAACATATAAATAAGAGGCCAAAGGCAACCCTGTCTAGTGGAATGGTGAAGCAGAGCCACTACTAATAGTTGTCCATTAACACAAAGTAGTAGAGGCATTTGAAGAACGTGTTCTGACTGCTTCAACCATTATATCATATCAAGAATGGAACCCCACTAAAATTTGTTTTATGTGCTGTCAAAAAAGGACCTTTTACCTATTCTTGTTTACCCAATTTCTCCTGGAATCAGTCTTCAAGCTATCTATTGGTAGGCCAACTATTCCATGCTTTGGGTATGCATATATACAAAGCGAGCCTATTCTTTCTTCTTTTCTAGCTGATAATTCTATGCTTAAGGTTCTTTGTAAATGCTGGGATCGATGTCGGTGTACGATGGGATTTGTTGGCTAGCATTTACAACAGGTAAGATATTTACTAATATCCAAGTGCCTGGTTGGTTGACGTAATACTCTCTTGGGAGATAACAAGATCACCATGGATGAAATGGCCTTTGACAAAACATGTTTTCTTAATGGTTGAATAATTCAGGGAGTTGTATGCTTGATGCAAGTAGCCACATTAAGAAAAGTGATAAGACTGTTGACCTCGGAACTAAAAGACATACAAAATGATTTATAGACTCAAATATCCCTCCAGGAAGTTCAAACTTCAAACAAAGCCTTTAAATGTCTTGGTTACAAATGCCACAAGAGAGTCTATGAGTCGTCAATGATTCGAATGCCTTGAATCGTCACAATGTGGGAGGTTTGTCGGGTTCAAATAGTCTTGTCTGAAAGTTTCCCAATCAAATATGCATTCCAACTTCTGTGGCTCACATGAATGTTTAAAAAAAAAATCTTATGGGATTTTTCCTAATGAATTGGGGGACTATGAAAACCTGCAGTTGTTGGATGTGTGAAGTAATTTGTTCTTTGGGTCTTTGCCTTCTAGGATTCTTAGTTTGAGAATTCTCGAATACTTGGCTGTAGGGGAGAGAATATAAGATAAGATAAGATAATTATATTTATGTCCATATATTGACCAAAAACTAGGTCAAAGGGACTATTGAGTACAATGATGTCCATAGAATGTGGGAGAACCAAACAATCTCCTATACAAAATATAATGTATGAATATAAAATATACAATGCAAGAACATAAAAGATACAATGGATGGAATGCCCTGGCGAAGAGGATCATGAGCTAATGGGTCTGAGGATCAGGCCCATCTCTCCTAACATCCGAGGCTAAATGAAGAACATTGAAGAAAACTCCACAAAGTATGTTGCTGGAGAAAACTCCACAAAGTCTATTGGCCTGATGAAGGGTCAGTGGAAAGTGTCCACTTTCCAACAAATTGTTGCCTGCAATAGTACACACATTGTTGAGGTCTACAGGACCTAGTCCGTCTCCCAAGAGAGGGCTTTCACTAGGGAGCTTCTTCCGGATATTTTGGTCTAATCCTAAACTCCAAAGGTAGATCCACTCATAGGTAGGGATTGGTAAGAAAACTAAATCTATAATGCAAATTCTTGAAACTGGCTGAAATTGAGCCAAACAATTGATTTGCCAAATACGCTATAAAAGGTTAAATTTTTTAGATATCCCAATTGAGTAGGAACATTCCCCTCAAGTTGATTGTTTGACAAATATAGAAGGCTTAAATTTTCCAAGGATAGTAACAATGCATAAATCTCACCTGTTAATCATTTGTTTACGAGATTGAGGTCCGAGAGGCATGGAATGTATGCAAGCTCATCAGGAAGAGTCCCAAACAGTTGGTTATTGCTTGCACTAATGTTATAGACATTTTTGTGCCTTACAGCTCCAAGCATGAAATGTCCATAAACCAAGGGCTCCTAACTCCTTAAAAGTGTTGTTATTACTCCTAAAGGAACAAGGTCAACAAATTACAGCTTCTCCCAGAAGTTCTCCACTAGAAACTGCTCAGAACTAGTCAAATCAGGATCATTTTAGCTGCTCCACTAGCTAGCTGCGTTGCAAAGCACCCAAATACACTGGCTAGGTGCGTTGCAACGCACCTGAATGCACTACCAAGGTGCGTTGAACGGGAAATGACAAGTGGCAGAGTCATTCCACAAGGTGGAGAGACAATGGAAGCTTCCAGAATCTTTTCCAATGACACTTGCCTCACTGAATTCGACCAGTGATGAGTAAGAGGCTCTCAATCTCCAGGTGGAAGCAAGAACTGACAGAGAGAAGCCACTAATCAATTCATGAGCTGACTCATCCTCTTTGCATACATCTATATATGGATCCCTCACCAAGAGATCCAAAGGCTGGAATTTTGTACATTGCAGAGAATTGCTGTTGGTTTTGAGATAGATATCAGAGTATTGGGTGATTTATGCTTTGTTGGAGGTGAAGAGGGGATTCTATGCTGGGAGGTTGATGCTGGATCAGGAATCATCGGTTGTAACTCCTCCTGGATCTTCTTGTTTTATCAATAAAACTATTTGAGTTTCTCCTACATGCTTGTATATCATTGATGTTTGTTACAGTTCTATGTTTAGCTTAAATCTAATCCTAAGATATTTATGAATATAAATCCATGTCTTTGTGTAGTTTCCTTCTTCTGTGATCTTACAGGAACTTGGTGAAGCTGGGCAAGTAAGGGAGAAAGTAGCTGGAAGCTGTCAAAGAGGAGAGAGATTGGATCAAAGGACTAGCGCAAGACACAGGTTGGTTCATCCTATTCCTCTTCGTTTATAGTTCATAAAGGAGAATACGAAAGTAGTTTTCCCTGTTTGTTTCTGAGGTCACTGTCACACCTCAGTGGGATAGGGTCGTTCTGAATAGACACTTTTCCCGTTAACAAAATGGCGACTCCACTGGGGATCGTGTCTAGTTAGTTTGTTTGTGTTTCTCTTGTTGTTTGTTTCATAAACTTAGAAGTAGCGAATCGAACTGCATTTGCCATTAACAAATGCAAAGTAGACATCTGCTACTTCAATCCATTCACTGGATCTGTTTATGATTTGAACAGTTGATTCACAAATGATCTGATTACCCTTTGTGATAGCTCTTAGACCACCTTTAAATCTACCCTCTGATTGTGCATTACTGATTGCTTTTACTCGGCCAAAAACCATAGATTAAACTGCAAACCGTGACCCAGAACCCGGATAGAATTCTCGTTTCTGCCCCAGCGCAGGTGCTGTGAAGAGTTCCTGCATTTCAGTGCAGTTCCCGAGAGGGCAACCTGCGTTGCAATCCAGTTTCTCTGTGTAGCAGGTGCGTTGATCAGCCTAGCCTTCTGCAGCTGAGGTTCTTTGCTCAATTTTTTCAGTTTTGTCTCTGATTTTTGCAGCATGTGATCAGTGTGTGTGTCTGTTTAAAAACCCCTTTTCTTTGCTGATATTCCGCCTCAGTTGTATAAAAGAAACTGTATATGTTTTTGTGTGTTTTTTACGTCATTTAAAGTTTCCCATTGAAAAAGTAGGATAGTCATACTGTCGTCCTTTGAATTAGATCTGTCGTAAGTGTCGATTTTGATCTTAGGAGAAAGTTTATTTGCTGTTGACAGTTGATTATGCTTTTACTTTTGCCTTTGGCTTGAATTTGTGAATTTCTAGTGTCGAAACAAGTGTTTATTTCAAAATCATAAAGTGTCGTAATCGTCTCTACCTTTTGATTTCGGAAAGAAGCTTGTTTGTGTTTTTCACTTGAAAACGAATTCAAATTTGTACAAAAACTTTCTTTTTAGGCATCAATATTAAGAAAGTGAAAAACAAATACATGCACATGTGCATTTGCATATTGACAGTCTGTTTGGCCTGATTTAGGAAAAGTTCATTTACAGTGTGCTCTTTGCTCTTTGAGAAAAGATTGTGTCTTTCTTTTCCCCTTGTAGCTAGGATTTTCATTGCTGAAAAGAGATAAAAGCTTGCTTATCATCTTTAGATTGCATTTTAGGAATTACATCTACATCTCGTGGTGAACCCAAAAGGCAAACTTCATAAGAAAGATCAACCTAAAATAAATTCAATGAACTTAACAACGCTTTGTAACTTAATGCACAACATTTAGAGGTCTAGGCTAGAGACGTATTCCGGCATCGTAAAGCCTGGTAACTGTTGTCCTCACTGATGGTTGGGTGATTCCTCCACTTTGAGATGATAAGTGCCAGTACGGACTTCTGCTCCGATGTATCGTCGAGTATATATTGGGCAGGGAAAATTTTAAGAACCCCCCCTAAATTTATAAATATAATAAATGGGCGAATATCCATGGTATATAGGAAAAATGGAAGGTGATTTTATCGATAATATAATATGTATATATAATTTTTTGGCGAATCTCTCACCAGGCATGGCGAATATTTTACTCAATAATAAAATCTTGTAAGATCTTGGCGAGTTTTTCACTAAATAATAAAACTATGTAAAGTCCTAGTGAATCTTAGCATAGGCTACATGCTGGTTTAATTCCCCCATTTAAATAGGCTACATTCCAAGTGAATACCATGGGTCAATACCATGTGCCATTTTGGTGAATACCATGGGTCAATACCATGTGCCATTTTTATTTTTATTAATTCTAATATTAGGGTTAATAATGGTTTTTTTCATGGTATTAATAACAATCTAGTCCATGGTATTTGTCCCATAGTTTTTTGGCCATAGGTTTCACCTAAATATAACCCATTTTTTGAGTGTTCGTAAATATAAGGTGACTTATTGAGTAAATATAGAAAAATGTTTTATTTGTTTACCATACCTCTCGTTTATTTATATTTTTATTAATTTACCATACCTCTTTTACAAATATGGTATTTGGCCCATAGGATTCACTTAAATAAAACCTCTTTCTTGAGCCTTCATAAATAGAACGAGGGTTATGGACTAAATATAAAAAGAGGTTTTATTTATTTACGATACGTCTAGTTTATTTATATTTTTATTTATTTACCATACCGTTTGGGTAAGTATAAAAATACGTTTTATTTATTTACCATACCTCCACTTTACTTGTATTTTTATTTGTTTACAAAGTTACATGTATATAAGGTGACTTATGGAGTAAATATAGAAAATGTTTTATTTATTTACCATACCTCTCATTTATTTATATTTTTATTAATTTACCATAGCTCTTTTATAAATATGGTATTTGGCCCATAGGATTCACTTAAATAAAACCTATTCTTGAAAATGGGCGAATGGATTCACTTAAATAAAACCTATTCTTGAAAATGGGCGAATGGAAGGTTGTAAGTCCTAATTTCAAGGGCTAAATTTACCTTTTTCACCCTCTCCCTTAAAATAAGGTAGGCTATTTGAGGTGATTTCTAAAAATGTACTATGATACAAAATATTTGCCCACTAAAAATTTAAAACCCCTTAATTTCGCCAAAGGGCGAACATTCGCCCCTAAAATTATCCTTGATATTGGGAGACCCCTACAGGCATAAAACCTTTATCCATAGGAAGCCGTGTTGGCCGCCCTACTGATCGCAATGCACCGAACACAGCATTCGGGAAGATTGACTGTCGTACCGTCAAAAGTATTCTGCAGTTTTGTGATTGGTTTGGTACTCCCTCTACCTAGACCTCTAGAGCAGTCCCTTTCGTTCCTTTTCAGACTCCTTAACGGAAAAGGTCCATCTGAGCACTTGTAACTTCAGGCTCATTAAAAATATAAGGAGACTAGAGTCATCTTTTGTTTTTTCTCGACTCTTTAAAACTGAAAAAACAAGTTGTGTCAAAGCGTGTTAAAATTTATTTTAAACGGAATATTCATCCCCTTTTCCTACATTGATCTTTGGGTTGAGAAAATGGAGCCTACCAACCAAGGAAATCCCCTTGGTGGAAATCCTAGTCCCTTCTCCTCTTGGGGAGATGTTGGTGCGCCCCATATGGCCACATTGTCGCTTCCAGGAATGACAATTGGCTTGCCAGTATGGCTCTTCTCAACCAATGTCATTCAGAACACCACTATTCCTGAACAATCGAATCAGCAATTAGACGAGTCCAGATTTACCCACCAACCTTATACTTCCTCTAATTCTTCCTCTCCTCCTTCCTCTTTGCTTGATGGGACTGATAAAGCTAAAAGCCAAGTTCCTAAGGAGAAGAAGGAAAAGAAGAAGAAAGAGAAAAAGAAGAAGGAGCCAAAGGCGAATGGGGGAAAACAAGTGTTGTCTAATGAAAATCCACACACAGCACCGACCAGGCCTAAATCGCCATGTGTCATTTGCAAAGGAGACCACTTTCACAGAGATTGTCCTTGCATCGCCCGGATACTAAGGGACTGGTCTCCTCTTTTGCACAATCCGGTGTCATCAACCTCTGGAAATCATGTTGAAAACACAACGTCAACTAGTGAAAGTGAAGCCCCAGGACAAAAAGGGAAAGCTAGATTTCCTTGTAAACTGTGCGAAGGCGACCATGCCCTCCACCGTTGTCCCTTCTTAGACGAAGCTAAAAGAGTTTTGGATGATCGTCTGGTTTCACCGTTACGACTTCCTCCTGGATATAAAAAACTCTTGCCGAGTCCGTCACTAGTTGAGAATCCAGCTGGCCTGCTCAAGTGGTCAGCTGAAGCATCTATCATTGAGGATAAACCAACTGAATCCATACCAGATGAAAGTCAAAAGGTCGAGGCGGCAGTTGACCCGGTCTTGCCTTCAGAGGTTTTATCTTCAGATGATACAGTCATTGAAGAGAACAAGGATGACACCATCCAAATTTTCTTCATCAACACAGACTCCGACGAAGATGGGGTAATCCACCCATTGCTTTACCACAGCAAGGAAGTTTGTCAGAGCCATATCCGGCCATCTACTCGGTCCCACCTCCAAGCAACCTAGTTGTCTCCTTCGATTGGAATCAACTAGGCCGACCCCGCCTACCAGCAAGTGTACCATTCTGAATTATCGTTCAAATATATAGAATGTTAATTGCTTGTACCATCATAGATGAGGGGGCTTCTGTGAGTATCCTTTCCTCTATTGCTTGGAAAGCGCTTGGTTCGCCATCGCTGTTGCCTGAGATGAGAAATCTGACAGGCTTTGATAAAGGAACCAGTCGACCTTTAGGGATCCTTGCCGATGTGCCCATAACATTGAGAGGGAAGACAGTTCGCATGAACGTCATGGTCGTTGAAGGACCCTTGGACTATAACCTACTCCTTGGACGAGACTATATTTATTGCATGGGAGAAATCGTCTCCTCACTCTTTAGAGTAATGTGTTTTCCGCACGAAGGAAGAGTGGTCAAGCTCGTGGACCAGCTTTCATTTCCCGGATCACGCATAGCAAATAGTCATATACCGTCCCTAAATGGTCTCTTCACGCAAGAAATGTCTCAATTCCCAGTCCGTCCTCCCAATGAGCACGAGTAATTCGGAGGGATATGACTGAAACCCAGGGGGCATGCGTCCTGGTCTGCTTCAGCAGGAAAACTTCGGGTATAGGGTAGGTTTCCGCGGGAGAATATGACTAGTCTGTAACCCGTCCATCAGTGGAAGAGGGGTTATTCTAGAATAAGATTCTCTTGTCAAAGTTATGTGAGTTGGCAGAACTGAGTCACTCACCTTTGTTTATCTCGGTAGACATCGCCGAAGAAGTGTCTTATCTGCTGTGTAAATAGAACAATCTTTGGGTAACCTGTAAGAGGAAGGCCTCTCCCGGGAAAACAAATGTTTTAACGGACTAAAGTAGGGGTAACTTTGAAACTCTGTTTTATACCTGGGGGCATGCAAACCTTTTGGCATGCAAGCGAGGGGTGGCTATTTATTTTTTAAAATTTTAGGACCTCTAACCCTTTAAACTCATAGGATTAGTCGTCACCAAACTTGCATAAAGAAAGGATGTGGGGAAAAAATCTAAAAGTTTCCATTTTTATATGAGACATTCTTCTCATATGACTGGATTAATTGAGCAGTTTTAGCACATAGTTTAAGCTCGTTAAAAAATAAACATAAGACCGAGTGTTATAGACATTTTTGCGCCTTACAGCTTTGAGCGTGAAATGTCAATAATTCAAGGGATCCAAAGTCCCTAAATGAGTTGTTCCTACCCCTAGAGGAACAAGGTCAACCAATGACAGCTTCTCCCAGAAGTTCTCCACCAAAAACCACTCAGAAATGGTCAAATCAGGATCAATTCAGTGGCTCCACTACCTGTCTACGCTGAAATGCAAAGTCTGCACTGGCTACCTGCACTGCAACACAGGTAGAAGCACTACCACGGTGCGCTGAGCGGGAATTGACAAATGGCAAGTTCATTCAACGAGGTGTCAAGACCCTGGAAGCTTCCAGAATCTTCCTCAATGACACTTGCCTCACTGAATTCGACTAGTGATGAGTAAGAGGTTCTCAACCTCCAAGTGGAAGCAAGAACCTCCAAGTGGAAGCAAGAACCTTCAAGTGGAAACAAGAACTGACAGAGAGAAGCCACAAGTCAAAACATGAGCTGACTCATCCTCTCTGCTCACATCTATATATGGATCTCTCACCCAGAGGTTCAGGGGGCTGGAATTTTGTATTTGCAGAGAATTGTTGTTGGTTTGAGATTGAGAATATGACATTGGGTGATTTATGCTTTGTTGGGGGAGAGGAAGGGATTCTTTTGCTGGGAGGTAGATGCTGGATCGGGACTCACTTGGTTGTATCTCCTCTTGAACCTTGTGTATCATATCAATAAAGCTGCTTGAGTTTCTCCTATATGCTTGTATTTCAATGATGTTTTGTTGTATTTGCATATTTAGTTTACATCTGATCCCAAACTAGTTATGAATGTGAATCTATATCTTTCGTGTAGTCTTCTGCTCTTGTGGTCTTGCAGGAACCGTGTGAAGCTGGACCAATGAAAGAGCAGGCAGCGGGAAGTGAACGAAAGAGAGAGATTGATTGGATCGACCAACTAGCGGAAGACATCGGTTAGTTAGATCCTTCTTTCTCTATTTGCATCTCATAAAGAAGAATACTCAGATAGCTTTCCTTGTTTGTTGCTAAGGCACTATCACCTCTTAGAGTGGGATAGGGGCATTCTGTATTGGATACTTTTCCCAAAAACAAATTGGCGACTCCACTGGGGAGAGTATCTTGTTGGTTTACTTGTGTTTCTATTGCTATTCATTTCATAAACTCAAGAGTGCCGAATCGAACTGCATTTGCTTGCAAATGCAAAGTAGAGGTCAGCTACTCTAGCCCTCTCACTGGGCCTGTTTATGATCTGAGAAGCTGATCCACAAGTGCTCTAACAGCCCTTTGTGATAGATCTTAGTCCTCCTATAAGTAATCCTCCTAATTGTACCTAATTGATAGCTTTTATCCGGCCAACAACTGTAGAAAAACTTGCAAACTGTAAACCAGAACCCAGAAACAACTCTCGTTTCTGCTTCAGCGCAGACCCTGTGAAGGGGTTCTGCATTTCAACGCAGGTCCCGTGAAGGCTACCTGCGCTGAATGTCAAAACCTCTGTGTTGAGGGTGCGCTGATCAGTCTTTGCCTTGTGCAGCTGTGGTTCCCTGCTTCCTTTTGCTCAGTTTTCATCTCTGTTTTTGCAGCCTGTTATTAGTCAGTGTACCTATCTGAAACCCATTTTCTTTGCATCGATTCCTCCTCAGTTATATAAAGAAACTTTATTTGTTCTTTGTGTATTTGTTACATCATTTGCAGTTTCCCATTACATAAGTAAACTAGTCATACTGTCGCCCCTAGATCTAGACCTGTCGTAAGTGTCGTTTTGATCTTAGGAGTGAGTTTGTTTGTTGTTCACAGTTGACTTAGCTTTTACTTTTGTCTTTTGGTTTGAATTTATGCATTTCAAAGTGTCGAAACAAGTAAATCATAAAGTGTCGTAATCATCTTTTTTATTTTGAAAAAGGAACTTGTTTGTGTTTTCACTTGAAATCGAATTCAAATTTATATAACAGCTTTCTTTTTAGGCATCAATATTAAGAAAGCGAAAACAAATACATGCATATGTGCATTTGCATTTGACAATTTGTATGTTGATTTAGGAAAAAGTGCATTACTGTGTGCTCTATGCTCTCTGAGAAAAGATGATGTCTTTCTTTTCCCTTTGTAGCTAGGATTTTCATTGTTGAAAAGATATAAAGCTTGCTTATCATCTTTAGACTGCGTTTAGGAATTGTATCATACATCTCGTGGTGATCCAGAAAGGCAAACTTCTAAAAAGATCAACCTAAAATAAATTGAATGAACTTAACAACGCTTTGCAACATAACACACAACACAGAGGTCTAGGCTAGAGACGTGTTCCGGCGTCGTAAAACCTGGTCACTGGTCGCCTCACTGATGGTTGGGTGATTCCTCCTGAGGGACGATTAATACCAGTACGGATTGTGCTCCCACGTACCGTCGCGTATATATTGGGAGACCCCTATAGGAATATAGCCTTTATCCATAGGAAGCCGTTTCGGCCGCCCTACTGATCGCAATGCACTGAACATAGCATTCAGGAAGATCGACCGCCCGTACCCTAAAAAGTATTCTACAGTTTTGCGAAAAGTTTGGCACACCCTCTGCCTAGAACTCCAGAGAAGTTACTTTTGGCCTTTTTCAGACTCTATAACAGAAAAAGTCCATCTGAGCATTTGTCACTTCGGGCTCGTTAAAACATCGAAGGAGACTAGAGTCATCTTTAGCTTTTTCTCGACTCTTTAAAAGTGAAAAAGCAAGTTGTGTCTAAAGCGTCTAAAAATTCATTTAATTCGGAAACACACTTTCCCCTTTTTGTATTTTGGTTGATCGAGTAATCCGCAATCATGGAAGAAAGTCAATTGAAACCCCATCGTTCATGGAGGCTTATGAGTCAACCGTCTTTGTCTCCGGAATCGAAAACAGTACAGACAAAGTAAACTCGTTTAACCGGTTCGAAATCTCCTATCAAAGTTAGAACAAGTGTTCCAACAACATCCGAGATTCTGGTTACTCCAAACATTTCTGGAAACCCTGCCTCTATAGAAGAAGTTCAACAACCACAGAGGGACAGTGATACTGACCCTAGTCTGAGAACAAACACTTGCGTTACTGAACCAGTTCCATCTGCAATCGGTTCAGAGAGTCTTGTTCCTCAAACAACTGTCGCTATCGATTCAACCCCTTCTTCGGCACCAGAAATATTTTACGGACCTGACGGTCTTCCCCTTCCACCTGGTTTGATTACAATAGAGGAGATTGTAGAAGACCCGCAAGCAAGTACTCCAACACATTTTGGAGTCGGGGTCACTCTATTTCCTTCAACATCAGAAGTTAGTCTACCACAAGTGGAAGTTCCTGTAGAATCGCTAGGCAATCTATTGGATAGACTCAAAATGTCTGAACAACCGTCAACATCTAGGACTGTGTCAAATGACACAGTGACAGCAGAACTCCCTGCCGTCACTCTAACAATGTTTGCCGACATACCATCTGTCCCGACTAGCTCACAACCGCTAGAAGGAGTCCATCCAGGGACCATTTCGACAGTGTGGTCCGTTCCTATTTTTTCTTCCAGAATAATATCCGAAAACTCTTATGTTGAAACTCGACAAATTGATCCATTTGTAGGTCAATTTGGGCCATCCAGTCCCTAAGGGCAAACAATCCCCTTGAGTTTCGGATTACCACCGTATGGGGGGCAGTATGCCCTTTCATTACCCCCTCTGGGAGGATATCCATACGGGAGTTCTCAACAGTATTCAGGTTATACTGGAATTACGACAAGTGGTTGGGTACCTATACTACCCCAACAACCAAGAGTTGTGTATTCTATGCAACAATGTCTACCTATGTCGAATATCCCGACAACACCAGCTATTGTAACAGTGTCACAAGTTCAATCGATGCCTGTTGTATGTCAACCTCATATTTCTCAGGTTGTAATGCAACAGCCCCTTGACCCTGTGACTCAACCACAATCGCCAACTGGTGGGGTGACACAGGTCCAAACGGGTACAATTACCCCACATCTTGGTCCGTCGGTTAGTATAGTGCAACAGAACATGGCTTCACAATCGTGGCTGGTGCAATACGAACAACCACAATTCCAACAAGTGTACCAAGGTTCTGAGCAGCAGATCTTTGCGAACAGTGGACAACCGTACATTCAAAACGGTCAAAATCAACCACTTTACAGTGGTCAAGTCCACCAACCGTATCAGTCATACCAACATCAATTACATTATGCTGGTATGCAAAGGCCAATTGCTCAGGCAATTCCATCATACCCTGGGTATGCTTCACCTAACCTGAATCAACAGTTACCATTCGTGGCAACTTTAGAGTTACCCGATTTACACCGTTAACAAACGATCCAATTGCTTACGCCCCTTGGTGGCCAGCGATTCCTCACAAACTTCCATCGGACATTCCTAAATTTAATGGAAATCCAGGTGAAGACCCATTGAATCACGTGATGACATTTCATCTGTGGTGTTCATCAAACACCCTAAACAATGATTCGATAAGGCTTCGCCTTTTCCAGAGGACGTTAATGGGTCCAGCGGCTAAATCGTATATTGAATTACCTAGAGCTTCGTTCGACAATTTCAGCACCTTAGCCACGACTTTCTTAACCCACTTTCAATTACCAATAAGGTATGAAACGGGAACGGAAATCTTAACCAACTTCAAACAGACAACGGCCACTCACATATCTGATCATATACATGAGTGGCGTCGTTGTCGTAGGATGGTAAAAACGTACATTCCCGATCAGCTATTAGCTGAATGGTTTATCAAGTCGTTACTTCCTGCCATAACGGAAGATGTGGTGAAGGGGGGAGTCGTAACGGAAGAGCAAGTCATCGCTCATGCGCAATATCTAGACTTAGTCTATACTCAGTCTGGCACGCTCTACGACAAAATACCTGACACCTCTAGACCGGAATTCTCAATTCCTCCTCCTCCTAAATCAAATAATGACTCTCATGCCGGCGATGGCGTGATTGGCACGACAAACGCGAAATCGACAAAGGCTTCGTCCAAGAAAGCCTGTAAGATTTCAGATCAAAATGCAAAGGACGAAATTCTTGCTTCGGAAGTAAATGCTGTATCAGCAGATAAAGGCAAAGAAACCAAACAACCAGGAAGCAAGAAGAAACAAAACAAAGGGAAGAAGAAGAAACAGGGGGAGTCATCTCCTGAAAAAACTTCTTCAAAACCTCCTGGAAATAGGAAACCACCCCCCTCAGGGTGTCAGATATGTGACGAGAATCATTGGATGAACGAATGTCCATACGAAGCTGAGCTTAAAAGATTCTTTAAGAGTTCGCAAAACTCAGCTGTGCTAACTGATCCGTTTCCAAATCCAGGTACAAATCTGGTTGATAGTTGAAATGCTTCCCCGTCGCAAGTGCTAATGTTGTCGATTTCCAAGCAACAAAATGATGCTCTGATTTCGACAAGGAACAAAGCTTACGGGAATCCGTAGCTGTCGAACGACAAAGGTAAATATCAACCAAGTAGTTCGACACCAACTTCGACAGAAGTTGTACCGCCCATCATTCCTGAACTAACAATAAAACCGCCAGAGGGAGTAGTACACAAGTAAACATTTAATCCTCGTGCTAGAGCAGCGCAGCATTATAACATAGTGGAAGATTTGGCCCAATCACCATCCGCTATGTTGACTCTTGAAGTACTACAAAATTGTCCATCCCAAAGGCACGCTTTGTTATCAGCCATTGGTGGGGTTGATCCTAAGGATTCCAATCTTGTATCCTTCGACCACAAAGGATACGATCCTCAGTTACCAGCTCAACTAGCTTTCCTTATTCAAGTGAAAGCCCTCAACAAAACTGTTCACCGAACAATTATTGATGAGGGGGCATCTACATGTATTATGTCGATGAGTTGCTGGAAAATTTTAGGATCTCCAACCTTGTCGCGATCTTCAACGACATTAAAAGCATTCGACGGAAGGACATATACCCCATACGGTATCCTAAATAACTTGAAGGTTGAACTAGGGGGAAAAACAGTAGAAATAGATGTTGAAGTCATCGATGGGAATCTTGATTACAACATCGTACTGGGAAGACCGTGGATATATGCCATGGCAGCTGTAGTTTCGACCTATTTTAGAAAGATTGCATTCCCTTTTCAAGGAGGGATTATGATCGTCGACCAACAAAACTTCCTCCCAAATGGTTCACAAGTTACGGGAAGCATTCCCATGATCCATGGAAGCCCCCATTCGCTTCAGAATATCGGAGTAGGCCTACTGAAAGATCCTATATTGATGGGAACTTTCGCCCTTCCACCTCCAATCGATTTGGCGGAAGTAGCGTCAATAGGAACCTGCAATATGATATCTTCCACGAAGATCTCAGAAGAGGATATCAACATGGATCATGCAATGGTTTTTCCCCCAAGCCCAATAGAAATATTGTAGCAATCAATATTTCGGGCATGGGAGGCGAACCCAAATCAACGCTCATCAAGCGTTTGGGTAGATAGGTCTAGAGAATATGGTACCCCATTAGATCCTTGGTCGAGAGTGCATGGAACCGACGAAGGAATTCTACAATCAATGTTGATTGAGGGGGCACCATGGAATGATTGCCACCATCGTTCCCTTCTTCCAGATTATGAAGAAGATACTCAACATAACCTTTATCACCCTTCAGTTTTTGAATTCCTATCAAATACTGTAAATACGGTGGATTCCGAGCGAAACTTATCCAATATTGAAGAGACTATAGCCATAAATATCTCAACTAAAACAAATGTTGTAGAGAATATTTATGTCGGCAAAGGTTGTTCTCCTTCAGAACTGGGAATGTACAACACTCTTTTTTGCGAGTTCAGAGATGTCTTTGCTTGGTCATATGATGAAATGCCAGGAATTGACTCGAGTATCGTTGAACATCAAGAACATCGTTCAACCATACCTCGACGATCTACCGGCTCATTCGCGAAAGCAGACTGATCATCCGCAACATTTAAGAGCGATATTTCTATGTTGCCGACACTACAAGATACGACTCAATCCACACAAATGTGTATTTTGAGTCAGTTTTGGTCGTTTACTTGGCTTTGTAGTCTCCAAGGATGGGATTCGTCTCGACCCTTGCAAGGTTCAGGCAATCATCAATTTGCCTCCACCTTCAAATTTCCTTTAGATTCAGAAACTCCGAGTAAAAGCAAACTTTCTGAGGAGGTTCATTCCGAATTACGCAGAACTTGCTAAAGGTTATACACGTCTCTTGAAAAAGGAGGTACCCTTCGTCTGGGATCAGGTTGCGCAAGCTTCCTTTGATGCTTTAAAGGATTCTTTAATAAAAGCATCATTAATGTATGCCCCCGATTATCAAAGAGATTTTAACCTGTATCTGGCTGCAGTGGATACGACCATCGCAATGGTTTTAGTTCAAGAAGTCGACGGAATTGAACACCCTATATTTTATTTAAGTAGAAAATTAAATGATACAGAAAGCAAATATTCTTATGTTGAAAAACTAGCGCTTGTAGCTGTTCAAGCGATTCAAAGGTTTCGACATTATGTCCTCTTTCATAAAACTACCATTTTATCAGATTGCAACCCCATGACTTATATATTGTCGCGACAGTTGCTGGGGGGAAAATATTCAAAATGGATAGCGATCCTTCAAGAGTTTGATCTGGAATTTGTAAAATCCAAATCAAAGAAAGCTCTATTTTTCGCAGAATTATTGTGCGATCTACCATCGTCGTCCAATGATGAAACATCCGAAGAATCAATCATGGACGAGAATTTGTTTCTGATATCTACAAGCAATGAGTGGTATGGAGATATAATAATTTATCTCCAACCCCAAAATTTCAGGCCTAACACCTATCACTCTGAACAGAAATGTATACGATACCAAGCAAAATACTACATGATCGTCGGTGATACGCTTTACCGTCGTGGTATCGATACAGTTCTGAGGAGGTGCCTCACCCATGAGGAGGTCGAAAAAGCCCTGAATGAGTGTCATTCAGGCGCATGTGGGGGGAATCAATCTGGATATGCTACAGCACAAAAAATCTTACGAGCAGGATACTTCTGGCCAACCATGTTCAAAGATTGCATAACCACTGTCAGAAGTTGCCATGCTTGTCAAATTTTTGATAGCAAAACCAGAAGACCACCCGCACCATTACAACCGATAGTTGCTGTTGGGCCTTTCGCCAAATGGGGCATCGATTTCATGACATGTAACCCCACCTCGACCGGGGGGCATGGGTATATTATAGTCGCCGTTGACTATTTTACCAAATGGGCCGAGGCGATGCCTACATTAGATAACACTGGTGAAACAGCTGCCCTTTTCTTTTTCAATCATGTAGTCGCCAGGTTCGGCGTACCACAGGCCATAAGCGTATGTTGCAAAGGATGATCGGAGTTCACAAAAGAAGGTAGCACCTAATCCTATACTCAGCCTTGTGGGCTTACCGAACATCGGTAAGGAATGCGACCGGGTTCACACCTTTCCAACTGGTATATGGCCTGGAAGCAGTCTTACCAGTCTAGTGCGAAATTTCGTCTCTTAAACTCGCAATCGATCTCCTCCCCGGAACCTCAGAAGAAGAGGCTCGTTTCTTGGAATTAATCCAATTGGATGAAACCCGTCGTGATGCCGCTTTGGCTAACGAAGCCCATAAGAAACGAGTCAAGGCGCAGTTCGACAAAAATGTCAAACCCCGTGTCTTCTCAGAAGGTGACTTGGTCTTGCTTTACGACCAAGAATCCGACAAATTGGGAGCAGGTAAGTTTAATTCTTTATGGATGGGCCCCTATATTGTTAAACGAGTGTTAGAAAAAGGATCCTATGAGTTAATGGATTATGACAGAATTCCACTGGAGCAACCTCGCAATGGGTTGTACCTTAAGCGTTACTATGCTTAAATAGTAACCAATGTGCTTTTGTTGTATTTTGTTTTCGCTAAAGTGGTTGTTTTGGTCGAGTAATCCACCTTTTTACATTTATTGCAAATGTCGAACCTTTTGGAGACATGTGTGGGATATGCTGACGGAGCGAGTCGTAGTTCGCGGAACCTGTCCTCCGCGGCCTGGGCCATTTTTGATCCAAGCGGCGAGTTAGTAAGTTTCAGAGGTGTATTTATTGGTCAATCAACGAATAACATCGCTGAGTATAGCGCGTTGATAGAACTGGTCTCTGATGCCATCACCCATGGTATACGCCAACTAATCGTCAGGCTAGACTCACAACTCGTAATACTGCAACTCAATGGTATATATTCCGTCCGCAACCCAGCTATTTATCGCATGTTCCTAAGGGTTAAGATTTTGGAAAGACAATTTGATTTAATTCAATACCAACATATTTCCAGAAACTTAAACACATTAACCGACTCATTAGCAAACTATGTGTTAGATAGACATTTACGACATTTATAAAAAGAAACACATGATCAATGTTGTACATGTGGACCATATAACTCAACCAAAATAAAACCCCGAAAATCATAATATATATATAAGCTGTTTACGGTTTACATATAATGTTCTGTAACCAGGACAAAATCGGTCGCATGACCCAAAAACTCAAAAATGCTAGGGGGCACCCTAGCCTAGTGATGCTCATGATAGCACGTCACGGCCTGTACAATCATGCGTAAGAGACGAGTCCATCGTCTAGGCACACCAGTAGTATGCCGCTGCAACTGTAGAGGTAACTCGTCGATCCTCACATCCGGAATGCCAAGAATAAGGCTCTCAACCTGCTCCTACACAGCTGTGAGGGTCTCGGCCACATCAAGGTCGCGAAGAATAACCCTCCCAGCAGTCTCCCCTGCTAGGGCAGCGACTGGCGGTCTCGGGCGAACTGTTGGACGAACAGGACCAACATCTGCATGCACACATGAATTTGATTAAAGTCTTGATAGAATAAGGCACAAGGACATTATGAATAAAAATAGTAAACAGTGATATGGTTGAAGATTTTACCAATAGCGCCCCACTGCTCGCCGTCCGACAGTACCAAATCTGGATCACCCCGAAAGTCCATGCCAACATATGGATACTCGAAAAAGACCATCTCCTGACGCTCGAACCACCTGAAGAAGGTATCAGTGAAAGAAATCTGAGATTGACCGGCATGCCCAGACATGTGATCAACCCATCTCTGCATGCGTGGATCAGTAGGAGAAGGCAAGTCGAGTGCAATGTACTGAGGCCGCATCAGTGGTATCTTCTCCAAAGCAAAGGCAGTCAAAATAGAACCAAATCCAAATTTCTTCAACTTCCTGTCCTTTACCTTGGTCAATTGAATTTTCATCTGAAGAAGTACTGCATTGCACCAGTTGAATACTTTCAGTTGGAGGCACTCCAAGGCATGTTGCACATAGGATCTGTTGGCAACGTGAAGAGATGCACTACCGGCCATCCTACCAATAGTATACAGAATGGACCTGAGAGACCTGTCAGCAACCTCACAGATAACGATCTTGCCGTATTTACTCGGCTAAGACCCTTCCCTGCAATACTGGCGGACATAATCTCTCACGGAGTCGCTCCCTCGGGCTGAACCTGACAAAGAAATGGGGGCACCCCGCCTTGACAACCCAGTCAAGAAGTAAATGTCCACTGCGGTCAAGGGGATAGACTTGCCCCTAATCTGGAATACTTGGTTGATAGGATCCCAAGCATCAAGCATATACTGCAGTAGGGAGATCTGCTGTCTCATGCTAGAGATACGGAAGAACTTCAGCAGACCACAGTTCCGCAGCGCGTTCACCGTGACAGGATCATGTAGGGAAATCATGTCCTCTTCTTCATGTTCTCGTTCTCGCCATGTAAGGGTCATTTTGCTCCAATAATCTCTGAAAAACAAACATGAGAGGAGTTAGATCCTGGATTTGATGAGAAACTGGCAAAATTTTCATCAAAAACTGTGCAACAAAACTCTTTTTCTAAGCCCAGCGCACCTAGCCAGTGTTCCACCTGCGTTGAAGGTCAAACTGCCTTCATACAGCTTGACATTCAACGCAGGTTTCGAGTGAACCAGGTGCGCTGATGGCAGAGTGACCCAATAAAACCCCAGGGGCTCAGGAAAACAGGAAAACAAGCACAGAATGCAGAAAAGAAACCATGAAATGAAAGAGCTCAAGTTTAGCTCCTACCTGGTCCAGACGGTGCCGAAAATCGTCCGCAGAATCTCCAGGAATCAACTGATGAAAATCAAGGGGGAAGAGGCACCTCCAAAGCTCCAACAAACCAAGTTCAAATGAAATGGTAAAATGAGAGGTAAAAACTCTTTTTAAATGCTTTTTACGTAGTTCAAAGCGAAATATTAGGGTTTTAATCTCATTTTCAAGCAAATGTTATTCATTTCTAACTAGTTTGATGCAGCAATTGAGGATACAGTACTATCTTTGAAAAGGGCGAAAGCTAGTTATGGTAAAAAATCTAAATCAGACCATGTTATCGAGCAGTTTTAGCACATAGTTCATGCTCGTTAAAAAATAAACATAAGATCGAGCAAGTGTTTCAATCCGCGTTTAAGCTCGTTAAAAAAAGAACTACCCAGTAGATAACCACAGCGAATGTAAATTATCAGCCATTAAAGCCTTGGTCGTGTTTGCACCGTCACCTCCACTTTTCCATTGGCCGATCATTCACCTCCATTTGATTGTTTACCCATTTTGAGGAACAGCTGCGAAGAGTGATTTCACTTAGCCATCCTTGTGACACTGTCGTGATTGGAAAATTCCAGGCCTTACCTGGAATCAGCTGCTAACCCGTTTCATCACTCGTTCCTCAAAAGACGAGTCTTCTTTAAGCTCTTTTCATCTGACTCGTAAAATATGAAAAGATTGCCGAGTTTTGGCCTTCCAGCTCGTTAAAGCGACCAGAAGTGCTATCCCTCCTCTAGATTTTAATCTTTTTGGACCTGAGGGATTATTGCACAAAAAGATTGAGCGCTTGTTTTGTTCGGCTCGTTAAAACTATCAAAAATCCATCCCTTCTGTATTGTTTTATACTTTTTCGGACTTAAGGGATTAGATGACGAAAAAGGAACTTCGGAGTTACCTTTACGTACCTTTTCAGACTCTCTAAAATTGAAAAGGACCGAGTTATCTTTGTCGTTAGACTCGTTAAAAAGCATTAATAGCGACAAACTTGTCTTTAGATGAGAACGAGTTTCACTATCGCTAGGCTCGTTAAAACATAGCGATGGGTTTGCTCGAAGGGAAAATTATAGAACAAGCATATGTTATCCTCCTCAAGCTTGACAAAAATAAAGAGGTACTGGTCAGAAATGACTGGGGACAAATTGGGAAGAAACTCAAGGAACTTTTATTGGTAGCAAGTCGCTCTTGAACATGACACTTCCACTCCGTGCCTGAGTCGGGTTGGGTTGTTTCATTCACCGGTCACATCGCCATGGTCTCGCCAATACCATCCATCTTTGGGGTAAATGCTACCAATCCATCACACAAGTGTCGCCGATATGTTCAAGAGAAGTCATTCAGAGAAGTCAACCGTGTCCCATCCACTACCATACATTATCCTTCATCCTTTCATGACCGCCACCCTGAACCATATATCATCAGATCGTTTTCACCTCCATTAAAATCATTTGCTCTGTTCCGTGTCACTGATGTGGGATACATTAAGGCCCTCCTTTGACGGATCGCTTCTTGTCGACATCAGCTCATTATCCAAGAAGTTGATCTAGGAACACCCCCCTCAGTACTTTGAAGCTTGCATGCCTCAATGGCAGGTTTCTCACTTCCGGCGATAGGTATACATCAATGACCTTCGACCTAAAGATTTTGCGTGGTGTTCGACGCCATCACACCACGTGAATTGTACTACAGTACCTTGAGGGTCATTATCATTATCGGTGATTCCTCTCGCGCTTGTTAACAATTTACATCATTGACTGGTAATCAAGCGATGTCTTTCCATGTTCGACTTCAGAACATTTCTCACATGGATCGACTTGTACTTAGAGTGAAGATCGAACGAGATTGAAGACCCGAGATCTAGTTTCATCCATCCGGGCTGTGATATATATTCAGGAAAGATAAAGACATTGACATGTACATCATTGCAGCAGATAATCATCCTACCAAAAAGGATGATGATTTCATCAAAATCATCAGTCTACCATCAGACGATTGTCTGTTCTATGTACAGAAAATGAATTTATAAAGCTGAGCATGGGAATGCCCGCCTCAGCTAGATCATGAAAGCAGTATGAAAAATAATGTATTGTATTGTATCTTATTACAGGTCTCCTCCCAGCATTAGAAGAACTTCGGATCCTCCTAATAAAGCATTTCACCCGATAAACGACCTCATACTTTAGGGGGCAACTGTTATAGACATTTTTGTGCCTTATAGCATTGAGCATGAAATGTCAATAATTCAAGGGATCCAAAGTCCCTAAATGAGTTGTTCCTACCCCTAGAGGAACAAGGTCAACCAATGACAGCTTCTCCCAGAAGTTCTCCACCAAAAACCACTCAGAAATGGTCAAATCAGGATCAATTTAGTGGCTCCACTAGCTGTCTGCGCTGAAATGAAAAGTCTGCACTGGCTACCTGCACTGCAACGCAGGTAGAAGCACTACCAGGGTGCGCTGAGCGGGAATTGACAAATGGCAAGTTCATTCAACGAGGTGTCAAGACCCTGGAAGCTTCCAGAATCTTCCTCAATGACACTTGCCTCAGTGAATTCGACTAGTGATGAGTAAGAGGTTCTCAACCTCCAAGTGGAAGCAAGAACCTCCAAGTGGAAACAAGAACTGACAGAGAGAAGCCACAAGTCAAAACATGAGCTGACTCATCCTCTCTACTCACATCTATATATGGATCTCTCACCCAGAGGTTCAGGGTGCTGGAATTTTGTATTTGCAGAGAATTGTTGTTGGTTTGAGATTGAGAATATTACATTGGGTGATTTATTCTTTGTTGGAGGAGAGGAAGGGATTCTTTTGCTGGGAGGTAGATGCTGGATCGGGACTCGCTTGGTTGTATCTCCTCTTGAACCTTGTTTATCATATCAATAAAGCTGCTTGAGTTTCTCCTATATGCTTGTATTTCAATGATGTTTTGTTGTATTTGCATATTGAGTTTACATCTGATCCTAAACTAGTTATGAATGTGAATCTATATCTTTCGTGTAGTCTTCTGCTCTTGTGATCTTGCAGGAACCGTGTGAAGCTGGACCAGTGAAAGAGCAGGCAGTGAGAAGCGAACAAAAGAGAGAGATTGATTCGATCAACCAACTAGCGGAAGACATCAGTTAGTTAGATCCTTCTTTCTCTATTTACATCTCATAAAGAAGAATACTCAGATAGCTTTGCTTGTTTGTTGCTAAGGCACTATCACCTCTTAGAGTGGGATAGGGGCATTCCGTATTGGATACTTTTCCCAACAACACCGAGCAAATGTTTCCACCCCCGTTTAAGCTCGTTAAAAAATGAACTATCCCCCGGTAAATAACCACCGTGAATGAATCATTTTTAGCCATTAAAGCCTTGGTCGTGTTTGCACCGTCACCTCCACTTTTCCATTGGCCGATCATTCACCTCCATTTGATTGTTTACCCATTTTGAGGAACAACTGCGAAGAGTGATTTCACTTAGCCATCCTTGTGACACTGCCGTGACTGGAAAATTCCAAACCTTACCTAGAATCAGCTGCTACCCATTTTATCACTCGTTCCTCAAAAGACGAGTCTTCTTTAAGATCTTTTCATCTGACTCGTAAAATATGAAAAGATTGCCAAGTTTTCGCCTTCCAGCTCGTTAAAGTGACAGGAAGTGCTCTCCCTCCTCTAGATTTTAATCTTTTGGGACCTGAGGGATTATTGCACAAAAAGATCGAGCGCTTGTTTTGTGATGAGCCCCAAAAATGAACAAATATTTGGGCTCATCCAACCTCCTAATGTGACTTGATCCACCATTCTCATTTGTTTATTGCATGTTTTTGATTATTTTTATGTTAATAGAGTGAATTTGGTTAGTCATTATGTCAACAAGTCTAATGGGTGCTTTGTGTAGCCTTGTTGGTCAACTTGGAGACAAAATTGAAGGTCTTAATGAGCACTTGGCAGCCAAATTCGTGGGAGAACAAGCTAGAGGATTTGTAGGAAGGTGTCCCCCTCATTTATGGACCCTTACCTCGAATTCTCCACCATCAGCTCGGAGTTAAAAGGCCACCAAATCAATGAGCTCAAGGGCAGCCAAGCAAGTCAAGTTGGACTGCTATTAACTCCAAGTCTTGGGCAGCCAAGTCCCTAACTTTTAGGAGGACTGTTGGGTCCTCAAATTGTATAAATAAAAAGGCTTGGGGCCTCATTTTGGTTAGCTAGTGGTTGGTCATTTTTGGTAGCTAGTTGGTAGTCATTTTTGTAGCTAGTTAGTCATTTTGTTTTAGCCATTAGTTAGCTAGCTTGTAGTTCGATTTTTAGGCCATGGATTAGCTTTGCTTTCAGCTCATTCTCAAGCTCTCCTTATGGACAGTTTTGATGTACTTTTCATTTCTTGATTAATAAAGATGGATCCAGCTTTGCACCAGCTCTAAATCTCTCTTGGGAGGCTGTAGTTCTTGGGGTTGGGCCCATCTCAAGCGCCCAGTACCTCCCTCGTTTATATCTATGTGTCTTTGCTGCATTCTCATAATAAAATCTGCTCTTTAGATTTAATTCGTGCTTTGTTACTTAGGTTTCTTTTGAGGGTTCAAGTAGCTTCTCATGTTTATAATAGATTGGTAGGAGTTTGTATGCATTTAGATCTTTTGGCATGTTCTTTCTCATGTGATGTATATGGTTCTCTTTTCAAACAAGGCTGCTGTTTATTCATTCATTAACCGTTGGATTGAGTTAGCTAGGACTTGGTTTGTTTGCAAGAATTCATTGATTTGTTTGAATAAGCATTGTGTAGGGCATCTCTATCACCTTCATCACCTCCTCGTTCATCTGAGCCTCGTTCAGATCAGCTCCTCGATCACCAATTCTGTTTGCTCATCTCCCATCTTCTCTTTTGCCAAAGTAACCTTACCTTCTTCTCCATTTTTGCCTCAACTACCTTAAAGCCAAATCAGCCTTCCACATATCATCTCATCACTCCATCCATCAGTTCCTAGGTCACTTCAGACCCCCATCCTACCTCCATAACCATCCATGCATCTTCCATCAACCATCCATCCTCAAAAATCCAATTCGTAAACATCCTGTAGAAGACCTACAGGACTATCCTGTAGAAAACAGAGTATCCTGTAGGATCCTCCACAGCCATCCTGTAGAAGGCCACTCTCTCGGTTTCTGAGCATCTGAATGCGAGGAACCTCTATGGATGGATGCTAAGGATCCCTAGGAACCTCTCCTAGTCTCCCCAACCTATCCCACGCTTTCCTTCCTTCTCCATCCCATCTGCACAACCAAACCCTAGTTAGCACAAGATCACAATCATTCCACATACTTAAAGGAAAAATACAAAAACATAACTTTCATGATGCAAGTAGTTTAGATCCATGCATTCTCACTTATTAGAGGTAATGACAGCATTGGTAGAAGTTGCACTTACATTCCTTGCATTGTAGAGGTCAGACTAGTTAAATTAGGGTTTCCTAGGTTTACATGCTTTGATTTGTTTTCAGTTCATTTTTGTCAAGTAAAGTAGCTTTCCTTTGAGATTAGCTTTCGTCCATCAATTAGCAAGCTTCTTCTGAGAGCCTATAGAAGTTGGCTTGAGCCCTAGCGGACTTGTGCCAGCTGACCAAGTGACAGCTGCGACAAGAGCTAGTACTTGTGCATATAGCACCGTCGCTTCCAAGTTTGTACGAACTACCGGGTTGATAAAATTAAGAGACAGGAAGCCCCAAGAGTTGTAGCATTATTGTTACAATACTGGAGCTCACCATCTTTTTGGTGCCATTGCCGGGGAAGCGGCAGAGTATTGGTGATTGTTGCTATTCTTCTATTTTCTACTACAACCTTCTTCTAAGTAGTTTACTTCATTTCCATTATGCAATTTCATTTATGCAAAAGTAGATTAGCCTTTGTTGCTTTCCTAGATTAGTGTTTCCCGCTTTCATAGATTAGCATTTCCTGCTTTCCTAGAATAGCCTTTCAATTCCGCATTTCAATTCTGCAAGCGTAGATTAGTGTTTCAATTTCGCAAGCGTAGCCTAGCATTTCATTCTTGCAAATTCATTTGAGAAAAATAGATTAGTCCTTGCCTGCTTTCATTTCAATTTCGCAAGATAGTTAGTTGCAGTTCAATCTATTTCAGTTTTGCAAGTAGAAGTAGAAAAAAGAAAAAAACAACCAAAAAGATTTCATTTCATGCTTTGTAGCAGTAGAGATAAGTTAGAAAAATGATTGCACAACACCCCCACTACTTCACACAGCCAACGTTCTTCTTCGATGGCTGTGATGAAAGGACCCCTGGGTGGACATCAAGACATATCTGAAAAACCTCTAGGGGAGAAGAAGAAGAAACATTCCTCTGAAGAAAATGGCTACAAGTAGAGATGTTGGGAGCAACATCTTGTCCAAAGATGAATTTGCAAATCAGATCGAGGATTTCAAGAGTGACATGAGGCAGTTTCTTGCCATGCAACTGGATACCTTGCGGATCCAAAAGAAGCAAGAAGAAGCCAAGAGGGCTTTGGTCATTTTTTGTCCTAGGTGCCTTAAAAAGCATCCTAGGAATGAATGTCCAATGCACTCCCTAGAAGTGTGTTTCATCTGTGAAGAATACCATCCTACAGATCAGTGCCCTTCCTTGCCCAGAATCAAAGCTACATATCAAAGAGCCAAAGGAGCCACTGAATCACTCTATTACATGAACCAAAGTTGGCCGCATGGACCTAGATCTTACCAGCAGGAACTGCAAGGGATACCCGAGACCTATTATGACCCTTATCAAGCCACTTTCATGCCTTCTTGGGATCCCCCTGCTCATCCTTCCTGGTCTACACCTCCTCCTTGGTCATATTCTCCTTGTTCCTTCACAGATCCATATTATGCCCAACCAGTTGCTCATTCATTTCACTCTTATGCTCAGCCACAGCCTCAGTGGAATGCACCTTATCAGGAGTGGAGGCCCCAGTACAACTCTCATCCCGCTCATTTTCCTCCACCACCTGCTCATCCACAACCATCGCCTCCTCCTCCACCAAGGCAACCCAAAATGCCTACCCAACCACAATGCCATCCATCTCCATCTCAATTCCACACCTCCACTCACTTACCCGTACCTCCATTTCCAAAACCATGCAATGAAGCAGCTCAACCTCATTGCAAATCTGAGGCACAAAATGTGCAAATGACTCCTCTTGAGCCCAATGGTCTTCACCAAAGCTCAGGAAGAGTGTTGCAAAAGAGAGAATCTATTAACATTGAAGGACCAAAAGCAAAAGAAGATTCCAAAGAGGAGATCAAAGAACCATGGGCTGCACTTGATGAAGAGAATAGATCAGAATCAAAGACCGAGAGAGATCCCTCATGGTTACCATCAAATCTTCCATGTACTCAAGAGGAAGATCAACAAAAAGAGGAAGATCAGAAGGTCATGATAGAAGGTGACATGAAGAATGATCCAAATCAGCAACATGACCAAGGATATCAAAGCTATATTGAGATATGGTTTCAGAAGGTCACTAAGTTGCAGCAGTACTCTCCTCCTCAGCTATGTTTTGTACTTTCAAATTCAGATCATGTTGTCTCTGAAAGTTGGATAGTTGTCAAAGCATGCATTCCGAGCCTTTACATCATCTTGTCTCTAATCTCGATGTGCACATGGCTCCATTGGAAGTATTCTTATACTTGAAAATGATTTTGTTTTTCAAGTAGGGTAGGGTAGGAAAAAAGAGAAAAAAGAAAAAAAAAGGAAAAAATGAAAAAAGAGGAAAATAGAAATCTAAGGTGAAAACCTCCTCGGAGGCGCCTTAGATTGGCTCATTGATTGAAAACCTCCATGAGGCGGTCAATGGGTTGGAAAGAAAAGAAAATAAAAAGAGAAAAAGATCTTTGGGTGAAAACCTCCCTTAGAGGCGCCCAAGGCAGGCAATTAGGGTGAAAACCTCCATGAGGCGCCCTAGTTGTTTTTCAAAAAAAAAAAGAGAAAAAAAAAAAAGAAAAATAAAGCTAATCTCCATTTCATGTTGCAGCAATGACATTGCAGGTTAAAGAAGGACGTCTCATGATAGGAGGAGCACTCAAATCAAAGACAAAGGAGTTTTGTATCTTCTACAGGAAGCTTACAAAAAAGCCAAATTGATCTCCAAAGAGGACTTGAAGGCTTGGAAAATGTCCATGAGGCCTACACTCATCTATGTTTCCACTCCTCACCCCTTTTCCATCATTTTTTTCATGTCATTATGCTTCTTTCCTCCAAACTGTGTTTTCTACAGGATGCTCTATATTTCTACAGGAAACATCCTGTAGAACCTTTGGACGAGCCAAATTCAATCTCAAAAATGAATCTAATGGTGGGAATCTGTTGATTAGGCCTACAAGCACTGGTGTGTCCATCCCTTGCCTTTATCCATCATTCGTCCACCTCCTTGTGCCTCTCATTGTGCTTCTACAGGATCTTCCTGTAGAAATTGTGGGAAACTAGGCATGCATTTCAAAAAGTGGTGTTGCAAGCATGGTAGCTTCCTCAAAGGTTCAAGAGTCCTCCTGCAGTCTTCCAACTCATCCTCCACCATCTCCATACCTGCATCACAAACAAAATTCATTTTGTCATCCCATGCAAGCACATGCAAAAAGCCTTGAGGCAAAAATCCATAGAACCAAATTTGTTTTTGCCATAACTTGAAAACCATTCATCCATTTGACAAACCGCTTTATGGGGAATTCTACAAGGTCGATGACAACATGCCTGAGCAGTTTCATGCAATTCCGGTGCACGGTTTCCAAGGGATCAGCCTCCATCACCATCAGCCATTTTTGCATTTTCTCCATAACCGTACATCCGTTTCAAAACTTGTTTCATGGGGAGATGCACATGGATGATAGTAGCCTACCCAAGCAGTTTCAGCCGATTCCGATGCACGGTTTCCGAGAAATCGAGCTCTGAAAGCTTCATCCATTTTCAAATTTTCTCGAAATCTGTGCATCCATTGATCACGAATTTGCTATGGGAGATGCATCATGATGGTAGAAACATGCCCACCGAGTTTCAGCTCAATCCACTTTGGCGTTTGGGAGAAATGGCAGAAAGAAGTCTGGTTTTGTGACCATGCAGCAGCAGCAGCTTGAACGGGCAGAGTTGAACGTGGAATTGATTGCATGCACTCAGATCCGGCCAGAGGACACCTGCACATGAAAAAAGCAATCAAGGATTAGCAGCCAAGCCATATGCAATCAAGAAAACTAAGCATGCAGCAGCAAAATCAGAGAAGGCAGCAGCAAGCAGCTCACAGCAACCATTCAACTTCGAGGTACGTGACTTAACCTTGTTCCTCTGTTTGCGTAGATCTAATCTAAAGCAATGCATGAATGAATGAAATGAGTGGATTCAGCCAAGAAGGGAGCCACGTCCAATTGCACTCAGCAAGGCAAAAATCACGCAGCATGATCAGTCATTCACGTGGAAATTAAAAAAAACGGTTAGTTGTAGATCTGTGGAACTCCAATGCACAGGACATCAGCTGATTGACAGATAGATGAAGACATGCAGTTCATAACATTACTGCAGTTCTAAAAAGCCAGCGCACATGTTTGCCACCTCACTCCACCCAAAAATCACGCAGAATTAATGAGCGCTCAGCTGGAAGTCATGAACTGTTAGTCAACTTGCACTTGCATCATGTTAAACTGAAGTTTACATCCTCTGCTTCCACAATCGGCTTAATCTATCGACCTCCGCTGAGTTTCCTACCTATTTTCGAATTTCTCTAGTGCATCGGGCTCACTCGAAGGCCGAATCACGTTCTACAGGAAGGCAGAAACAGGCTTCTACAGGAAGCCCGAAAACAAGAGATAGGTCAAGATATTCACCAAGTAGCTTGACTAGAAACTCTTGTGTGAAGTTGAAAGCTTCCGAGTCAAATGAAAATGAGTAAAGAGGTACAAGGTCCAGTTGCATCTGATGAGAATACCAACGAATCTAGGTTACAAATCTAATATACATCATATTTCTGTATGATGGGCAGTTTAAAATGCCTCTATTCTTAGAGATTTATGCATGTTTTTCCGAGGCCTAGATTGTTTGGCTGTATTTGTCTTGGTTAATGTTGTATGTATTTTTCACCAAACAGGGATTTGCATTTGTGACTTTCAAGACTGTGGAGGCTACTAAGTGAGCCCGTAAGGAACCAAACAAAACCATGGATGGAAGGATTGTTACTGTGAAACTTGCAGTTGATGGTCAGAAGGACAATTTATCATCATAACCTGTAGTATCTCCACAAATGCAGACAACTTATGGAATAGATTATCCAAGCCTGAACTCCTATCATCAGCATATTGATGAGTCTGAAACCAGTGCTTATAAAAATTTCTATGGGCTTCCTCATTCCTTCATTGCTAAGATAATCACAGAGACTGAGCCATGGAATCAGGCTGTGGCATTGCTCTACAAGCTCTGCATTGAATCTTTTGGGCAAATCATATACATATATTTGCCTTCCTTTGCATTGTTTCTGGCTTGGATCCTTCATGGCCGCAGGCATTAAAGCAGACCTAAAGGCCTCCATTTGCATTTTCACTGCATCCAAGTAAGAATGAGCACCCACTGTTTCCCTTTGCAGCAAGAGGAAAAGCAAGAAAAAAAGAAGGAAGAAACAGAGAGGAAAAGGAGAAATGGGCCAAATTGCTAAGCCTAGAATTGTGGGAGGAACAATGGCACAAACACCTCGAAAAAAGATTGCAGAAGAGAGCAGAGAAGATTAAAAATGTCAAAACAAGTGGGGACACACCCAAGGCAACCACAACACAGGTCGAGGAGAAGGCACCCTCAGCCAAGCAAGCCAAAACTCAGCTACAGGTCTGTTTCTACAGGAAGACAGAGTCTGTTTCTACAGGAAGACATAACAGTTTCTACAGGAAGTTTGGAAAGAGGGAAGCCAAAGGAGAAATCAACCGAGATGTTAGCCAAGGAAGCCACCAGGGCCATCAAAGACAAGGGGAGAGATTTGGTTGCTCAGAGGATGAGCAACACTTTCAGTAGGGGGGTGATGATGAGCCCCAAAAATGAACAAATATTTGGGCTCATCCAACCTCCTAATGTGACTTGATCCACCATTCTCATTTGTTTATTGCATGTTTTTGATTATTTTTATGTTAATAGAGTGAATTTGGTTAGTCATTATGCCAAAAAGTCTAATGGGTGCTTTGTGTAGCCTTGTTGGTCAACTTGGAGACAAATTTGAAGGTCTTAATGAGCACTTGGCAGCCAAATTCGTGTGAGAACAAGCTAGAGGATTTGTAGGAAGGTGTCCCCCTCATTTATGGACCCTTACCTCGAATTCTCCACCATCAGCTCGGAGTTCAAAGGCCACCAAATCAATGAGCTCAAGGGCAGCCAAGCAAGTCAAGTTGGACTGCTGTTAACTACAAGTCTTGGGCAACCAAGTCCCTAACTTTTAGGAGGACTGTTGGGTCCTCAAATTGTATAAATAAGAAGGCTTGGGGCCTCATTTTGGTTAGCTAGTGGTTGGTCATTTTTGTTAGCTAGTTGGTAGTCATTTTTGTAGCTAGTTAGTCATTTTGTTTTAGCCATTAGTTAGCTAGCTTGTAGTTCGATTTTTAGGCCATGGATTAGCTTTGCTTTCAGCTCATTCTCAAGCTCTCCTTATGGACAGTTTTGATGTACTTTTCATTTCTTGATTAATAAAGATGGATCCAGCTTTGCACCAGCTCTAAATCTCTCTTGGGAGGCTGTAGTTCTTGGGGTTGGGCCCATCTCAAGCGCCCAGTACCTCCCTTGTTTATATCTATGTGTCTTTGCTGCATTCTCATAATAAAATATGCTCTTTAGATTTAATTCGTGCTTTGTTACTTAGGTTTATTTTGAGGGTTCAAGTAGCTTCTCATGTTTATAATAGATTGGTAGGAGTTTGTATGCATTTAGATCTTTTGGCATGTTCTTTCTCATGTGATGTATATGGTTCTCTTTTCAAACAAGGCTGTTGTTTATTCATTCATTAACCGTTGGATTGAGTTAGCTAGGACTTGGTTTGTTTGCAAGAATTCATTGATTTGTTTGAATAAGCATTGTGTAGGGCATCTCTATCACCTTCATCACCTCCTCGTTCATCTGAGCCTCGTTCAGATCAGCTCCTCCATCACCAAGTCTGTTCGCTCATCTCCCATCTTCTCTTTTGCCAAAGTAACCTTACCTTCTTCTCCATTGTTGCCTCAACTACCTTAAAGCCAAATCAGCCTTCCACATATCATCTCATCACTCCATCCATCAGTTCCTAGGTCACTTCAGACCCCCATCCTACCTCCATAACCATCCATGCATCTTCCATCAACCATCCATCCTCAAAAATCCAATTCGTAAACATCCTGTAGAAAACCTACAGGACTATCCTGTAGAAAACAGAGTATCCTGTAGGATCCTCCACAACCATCCTGTAGAAGGCCACTCTCTCGGTTGCTGAGCATCTGAATGCGAGGAACCTCTATGGATGGATGCTAAGGATCCCTAGGAACCTCTCCTAGTCTCCCCAACCTATCCCACGCTTTCCTTCCTTCTCCATCCCATCTGCACAACCAAACCCTAGTTAGCACAAGATCACAATCATTCCACATACTTAAAGGAAAAATACAAAAACATAACTTTCATGATGCAAGTAGTTTAGATCCATGCATTCTCACTTATTAGAGGTAATGACAGCATTGGTAGAAGTTGCACTTACATTCCTTGCATTGTAGAGGTCAGACTAGTTAAATTAGGGTTTCCTAGGTTTACATGCTTTGATTTGCTTTCAGTTCATTTTTGTCAAGTAAAGTAGCTTTCCTTTGAGATTAGCTTTCGTCCATCAATTAGCAAGCTTCTTCTGAGAGCCTATAGAAGTTGGCTTGAGCCCTAGCGGACTTGTGCCAGCTGACCAAGTGACAGCTGCGACAAGAGCTAGTACTTGTGCATATAGCACCGCCGCTTCCAAGTTTGTACGAACTACCGGGTTGATAAAATTAAGAGACAGGAAACCCCAGGAGTTGTAGCATTATTGTTACAATACTGGAGCTCACCATTTTGTTCGGCTCGTTAAAACTATCGAAAATTCATCCCTTCTGTATTGTTTTATACTTTTTCGGACTTAAGGGATTAGATGACGAAAAAGGAACTTCGGAGTTACCTTTACGTACCTTTTCAGACTCTCTAAAAATGAAAAGGACCGAGTTATCTTTGTCGTTAGACTGGTTAAAAAGATTAATAGCGGCAAACTTGTCTTTAGGCGAGAACGAATTTCACTATCTCTAGGCTCGTTAAAACATAGCGATGGGTTTGCCTGAAGGGAAAATTATAGAACAAGCATATGTTATCCTCCTCAAGCTTGACAAAAATAAAGAGGTACTGGTGAGCAATGACTGGGGAAAAAATTGGGAAGAAAACTCAAAGAAACTTTATTGGTAGCAAGTCGCTCTTGAACATGACACTTCCTCTCCGTGCCTGAGTCGGGTTGGGTTGTTTCATTCACCGGTCACATCACCATGGTCACGCCATACCATCCACATTTGGGGTAAATGCTACCAATCCATCACATAAGTGTCATCGACATGTTCAAGAGAAGTCATCCAGAGAAGTCACCCGTGTCCCATCCACTACCATACATTATACTTCATTCTTTCATGACCGCCACCCTGAACCATATATCATCAGATCATTTTCACCTCCATCAAAATCATTTGCTCCGTTCCATGTCATTGATGTGGGATTCATTAAGGCCCTCATTTGACGGATCGCTTCTTGTCGACATCAGCTCATTATCCAAGAAGTTGATCTAGGAACAACCCCTTCAGTACTTTGAAGCTTGCATGCCTCAATGGCAAGTTTCTCACTTCCGGCGACAGGTATACATCAATGACCTCCGACCGAAAGATTTTGCGTGGTGTTCGACGCCAAGTCCTTTATTCACACCACGTGAATTGTACTGCAGTACCTTGAGGGTCATTATCATTATCGGTGATTCCTCTCGCGCTTGTTAACAGTTTACACCATTGACTGGTAATCAAGCGATGTCTTTCCATGTTCGACTTCAAAACATTTCTCACATGGATCGACTTGTACTTCGACTGAAGATCGGACAAGATTGAAGGCCCTGGATCTAGTTTCATCCATCCGGGCTACGATATATATTCAAAAAAAATAAAGACATTGAAATGTACAGCATTGCAGCACAGATAATCATCCTACCAAAAGGATGATGACTCCATCAGAATCATCAGTCTACCATGAGATGATTGTCTGTCCTATGTACATAAAAATGAATTTATAAAGTTGATCATGGGAATGCCCACCTCAGCTAGATCATGAAAACAGTATGAAGATAATGTATTGTATTGTATCTTATTACAGGTCTCCTCCCAGCATTGAAAGAACTTCAGATCCTCCTAATAAAGAATTTCACCCAATAAACGGCCTCATACTTTAGGGGGCTACTGTTATAGACATTTTTGTGCCTTACAACTCCAAGCATGAAATGTCCATAAACCAAGGGCTCCTAAGTCCTTAAAAGTGTTGTTATTACTCCTAAAGGAACAAGGTCAACAAATTGCAGCTTCTCCCAGAAGTTCTCCACCAGAAACTGCTCAGAACTAGTCAAATCAGGATCATTTCAGCTGCTCCACTAGCTAGCTGCATTGCAAAGCACCCAAATACACTGGCTAGGTGCATTGCAATGCACCTGAATTCACTACCAAGGTGTGTTGAGTGGGAAATGACAAGTGGCAGATTCATTCCACGAGGTGGAGAGACAATGGAAGCTTCCAGAATCTTCTCCAATGACACCTACCTCACTGAATTCGACCAGTGATGAGTAAGAGGCTCTCAGTCTCCAATTGGAAGCAAGAACTGACAGAGAGAAGCCACTAATCAATTCATGAGTTGACTCATCCTCTTTGCATACATCTATATAAGGATCCCTCACCAAGAGATCCAAAGGCTGGAATTTTGTACATTGCAGAGAATTGCTGTTGGTTTTGAGATAGATATCAGAGTATTGGGTGATTTATTCTTTGTTGGAGGTGAAGAGGGGATTCTATGCTGGGAGGTTGATGCTGGATCAGGAATCATCGGTTGTAACTCCTCCTGGATCTTCTTGTTTTATCAATAAAACTATTTGAGTTTCTCCTACATGCTTGTATATCATTGATGTTTGTTACAGTTGTATGTTTAGCTTAAATCTGATCCTAAGCTATTTATGAATATAAATCCATGTCTTTGTGTAGTTTCCTTCTTCTGTGATCTTACAGGAACTTGGTGAAGCTGGGCAAGTAAGGGAGCAAGTAGCTGGAAGCTGTCAAAGAGGAGAGAGATTGGATCAAAGGACTAGCGCAAGACACAGGTTGGTTCATCCTATTCCTCTTCGTTTATAGTTCATAAAGGAGAATACGAAAGTAGTTTTCCCTGTTTGTTTCTGAGGTCACTGTCACACCTCAGTGGGATAGGGTCGTTCTGAATAGACACTTTTCCCGTTAACAACTAAACTGTAAGATATTCCTCAGTTGTCCAATCTATGCAGAAATAATTATGTTGAACTGATTGTTGTCAATCTTTAGATATTGCAGATTAATACAAGAGTCCAAGGGTTGCAAATTCCCACTAAAATTATTCGCAAATATGACCAACTCAAAAGAGTTCCTCTCTATGTAGATTTCAAGGTAGAGGGCCCTCAAAATCATTTCCTGAAACATCAATCAAACAAATATTAGAATGTGCACCCAATTTCTGTGGAAACTACGCACTCAACTTGTTATCAGAAAGATTTATGGTTGTCAGGCTAACAAGTGTTTCTACTTGTTCACAAACAAGCTCATCAACCACATGACTAGTCTCATGGATGCAATGTCGAAGTATCCCCATGTTGAAAAAAATTATAATCTCATAGAATTTTATTTCTCTGGAAGGTGATCCTTTCTCTCCTAACATCTGAGGTTGAATGAAGAACACTGAAGAAATCCCTACAAAGTTTTTTGGCCCGATGAAGGGTCGGTGGAAAGTGTCGACTGTCTAATGAATCATTGCTTGGTGGAGTATGCATGTTGTTGAGGTTTGGAGGACCTAGTCCATCTCCCATGAGAGTGATTTCACTCGGGACCTTCTTCCTGATATTTTGGTATAACCCTAAGCCCCAAAGCTAGATCCGCACATAGGTAGGATTGGAAAGAAAACTATATCTATAATGAAAATTCTTGAAAATGGTTGAAATTGATCTAGACAACTGAGTGTCATATACGCTATAAAAGGTTGAATTTGTTAGATATCCCAATTCAGGAGGAATTTCCCCATCAAGTTCATTTTTTGACAGAGCTTAAATTTGCCAAGGAACCTAACAATGCATAAATATCACCTGTTAATTGGTTCTTTGTGAGATTGAGGTCTGAGAGGTGTGGAATGTATGCAAGCTCATGAGGAAGAGGCCCAAATTGTTGGTTATTGCTTGCACTAAACTTTAAGAGATTCCTCAGATGTCATATCTGTGCAGAAATAATTTAGTTGAAATGATTGTTGTCAATGTTTAGATATTGCAAATTAATACAAGAGTCAAAGGGCTGCAAATTCCCACTAAAATTGTTCGCAAATATAACCAACTCAAAAAAAATTCCTCCCTACATATATTTCTAGGTAGAGGGCCCTCAAAATCATTTCCTGAAACATCGATCAACCAAATATTAGAATGTGTACCCAATTTCAGTGGCAACCACCCACTCAACTTGTTATCAGAAAGATTTAGGGTTGTCAAGCTAACAAGCATTTCTAGTTGTTCATGGATAGGCTCATCAATCACGCAGACTAGTCTCATGGATGCAATGTTGAAGTATCCCCATGCCAAACTATAAAAAATTCTGATCTCACAATATTTTCTTTCTCTGGAAGGTGATCCTTTGTTTTGAGCGACTGGAGGGTATGGGTTTGTGGTTCCTTCTTTCCTTTCCTGGAGTGTTTTGTATGCACAATGTAGGTCCCTCTGTTATAGAAGAGTGGAACCTACAAATTTATCAAGTCAATCATTCACAATGGATTACTGATATCACCCAAGAGTTATGAGTCATGCTGAATACTTTCTTGAAACAAGGTGAAAACTCGACTTCAATGGTTGAAACTCACCTAAAATTTTGCAAAACTTGCATGGAAGTCATTGTGTAATTTGTTGGAGGCCAGCAAAAATAATGCTTAAGATAGGATGGGGTGAAGCCCACCTCAATTAAAAATGTTTATAAAACTAGAAATATCACCAAGAGGTGCAATGGAATGCCAATAGAGGGAGTCAGGGAATGTGGAAGGAAACTATCTTCTTGTCCTACATGCCAGGGTACATCATCGGTGTTACCTTATGGGGTGCACAGTGCCACATTGAAGGGGACAAAATTTCTAACCTCCAGACCTCATGAACCACTCTAGTCCTTGCAATCAAAAGGCCTCATGCTAATGGATGTGATCTCTACTTGAGTCTTATTTTTTTATAGCATCGACATGTGGTTTTCCATCTGTATGTTACGAGACCAAGTTATGAAATTGGATAAATAAACAATGATAATGACTTTTTTTTGTCCTTTTAGAGATAGAACAAAGTTTTAAAGATAATTTGACTATTGCAACAATTCTCTGGACCAAGTTATCTCTTAATGGGCCTGATTTGATTATTTCCCCAAAGATTAGTGTTAGACTTGAGTCAACTCCGCCCTGGAGGAGTTTGGTAAAGAGGAAATTAGAAGACCGATATAGTGGCAGTGGGAGAAATACCTCAACTCCAACAAAAAATGAAGGGGAGCTAGACTTATAACCTAAAAATATATACTTTCAAGTTTCAACCATTTTACCATAACAGAGCACCAATGGTATCAGGAGAAGAGTGGCTCACCTGCGCAAATTGGTTTTCGCCGATCTTTTTTTCCATCTCATTGGATATCAAAATGAAATGTTTGTGATGAGAATATGGTATGGTTTCCAAGTTTGAGAAATAATTAGTAAGAACCATACCTGAGCTAAGAAATACGATAACCAAAAGGTGTCATGGATTGTCAATCCATCATCGCAACCCTCTTGGTCTAAAGTGTTGTACAATTTATCTATCCACATAGTAGAATCGTCTTTCCTGCCTGATACTTTCAATCCAATATGGCCCAAAGTAATGATTGAGAGCTCTCCATCCTTGAATCCCAGTCAAAAAAAGAGAAGCCTTACTACATTTATCCACCTCCTTGTTCAAGGTTTCCCCTGTAGTAGAGCTTTCAACTTTGTTTATAGTGCTAGAATACCTACGACCTAGAGATTTTACATACTCCAAGGGACTTCAAAAATCTCTGTGTGTTATACAATCACCACCCTCAGATAACTCAATTGCACAACCATGAGTGACTCTACCATTTAAAATGAGCGGTAAGTGGCAAATGGTGGAAACCCTCTTGTACACTAAATCAACAGCTCGTTTCAAATTTGTGGAAGTCTAATTCGTGATCATTGTGAGAGAAATATCATGCTACATAGTAAACAATCAACATGATATCTACACTAGGATTCTATATTTTTGAAACGTGACTCAAAATTAAGCCCTGGAATGAAGCTATTGTCTCTACCAATGACCATCCATTGAAATTGATTTTAAGATTTCACATTTCATAGAATGGTTGAAATCTTCTCGAGTTCCACTAAATGATACAGGAGTTCATGATTGTGCAGACTCTTATGCATTGAATACAGAGGACAACTTTGAGAGCACATATTTCTCTTCATTGAATAATCCTCATGTCTCTAAAGTATACATTCAATGATTCAATTTGTATTGGTGCTGGATGTGAAGAAGAGGAACCTCAGTGGCATTGTTTGGCAATCAAAATTCAGGTGGTTTTCCTCTGTTTTGGTTCATACATGGAATTTCAAAAAATTGCCTCGGTATCACACGTGGTTGTCAAGCAATTTCATTCCATTAATATACATGCCAGAAGACACTCGTGCCGCATTAGTCACTTAATAAATTCCTTCCTTATGGTATCTTGAATTTACTTCTCACTCTCTCGAATTTATACATGCTCATTCTTTGATTGTCTTGGCATGTTTGCATTGTTTTATGTTGGAGTCATCAGTCCCCTGCCATTCTCTGAGATTTTCTTGTGATTGAAACCTGTGAAACAAAACCATGCCCCCCACATCTGCCAAGATTTCTCTTGTGGAAGGTTTTTCTATCGCCACCCAAGAGGTTGTTATGGTCTAGCCTGAAACAAATGTCGAGGGGCCCAAGGCCACTAAGAAGGCGAAGGCTCCCAAAGGGTCGAACAAAAAATAACAAGTGGTGATTTCCAGTGTAGAAATAGGGAAAAAGCAATGATACATTCAGCAGCTGCATTGTCCAAAATCGGTGTTGGGAAGCATCTCTCCCTTCGCAGCCCTCCCGCAACAATCTTCATGGAATTGTTGGAACTTCCTTCTGCAATAATCTTCATAGAATTGTTGGAACAAGCTAAAGATGCAAAAGTGTTTGAAGAATGGTCTTGGAATTTATATCACTAGAACTTGTGAGACAACAATTCTATATGCTTTATATGTGGAGTAAATGAGACTTGAAGAACCCTGTTCTGGATGAAGTGATTGATGACAAGGAAAAAATGGTTTCCACGTGTTGAATTTTGATGGGAGGGAATGAAAAAAATGGAGCAAGGGGATTTGGTTGGGCTAAATAGTGTTTGCCCAACCAACTCTATAGAGAAAACACCTTTCAGCGTAAATTAAAAATCGTGTTAAACTTGTGAAAGATATTGTCAACAAAGGCATTGTATAAGGACCCATGTGGGGTATTGTTTCAAAGGAAGGAAATAAGGAAATTTTTTAGTACCCATTTCCTCCAGTTGGATCTATGTATTCATTAACCAGAGAAGCTCCATATAAGGTTTCATATTCGCTCAACTGTCCCACATATTTCCCACCTCTTCTCCTTTGTTTCTTGTGAGACTATTTGCTTTTGACTCAGAAACATGGAGTCCACAACTGACGTTCAATGGAAGATCGATGAGAATGGTTGGGTTATTCAAATCAAGGGAATTTTTGATCGAGAACAATAAGAAAAAGTGAAGGAATTATGTACGTTCATTTTTAATGCGCTGAAAGAGTTATTGGCGGTGAAACCTGAAGCATAAACTCCTTAGTCCATTTCCATCAGCCACTATCATCATTGGAGACCTGAGATCTATGACATCGAGCGCTACAAACGTCAACCTACTCGCGAATTTCAAAAAGAATAAATGGAATCAAGTTTGAGTGAGCGGTTGTGGAGGAGTTTAGGAAGCACAAATGGTGAATCCAAAGTAGCTACCACAAGTTCCTCGACTACAAGGAAGAAACCTTGGCGTGGCTCGTGGTTCTCAATGTAGTCTTCCTTCTCAAGTGTCTGAAGTTTTATATGAGACATGCCGACAAAAGCTTTGATGCAGATGTCAAGCAGCTTGAATGAGTCCTAGATCCAAGTGACACCAGTTCTTCCTGTAATCGCACTATTAGAGATCTGATGATGCTTGAAAATCAATTGTCGCTCTTTCTATTGCAAAAGCTTTTGGAATTACAGTTGGGTTTATATGTGGAGTGAATGAGACTCGAAGAATCATGTACGAAGTGAAATATGAATGGTTTCCAGGCATTGAATTATGATAAGAGGGAACGATGAAAAGGGACTGAGGAGATTGACTCGGCTAAATAGTGTTTTCCCAGCCAATTCCATAGAGAAAACACTTTTCGGCATAAAAATGACACAAATATAAGTTTATTGCATAAGCATATTACTATGTGAGCTCATGAGTGAACTACATATTATCATTTTTTTACCATATATATATATAGATTATTGGTTTTCTTATCAATGAAATTAGATAATATTATTAAAAATACAATTTAATTATTCCCTTATGGGGTGGATACACAAGTGACAAATGGGTTCCGAGGAGGTTACCCCTCACCCCATCGACTCTACATGCAATTAAAGATGGGAGTGACAAGGCTTGCCACCCTTGTGCGACTACAATTGTATCGAACACATGGAGTACCATATTCTGGAGGTTTCTCTTGTAGCTTCTATATAATGGAGAGGGATTATAATACCCATCAATGAGAGTATTTTATGTTACAATATGAAACTAAAAGCCCTCTTCCAAGTTACCTTCTCTGCATAAAGCATGAACTATTATATTGAAACTGAAATCATTGTGAGGTATTTGTCTCTTACCCATTTCAATATAGATTTCCCAGCAGAGATTGATGCAACTGGACTTCAACAAACCATTCAAAATGCTATTGTAGGCAACGATGTGAGGAACAGAATAAATAACTTCCATTAGCCTGAATATCTGAGCAACATCCTGTAACCTCCCACGCTAGACATATGCCTTAATGAGGATACCAAACACCATTGGATTTCAATTGCACCAGTTTGAGGTCTCTAGAAGCCTGTCAAATACCTTTTTGCAGGTCTCATGACCTAATATTGAGTGTCGAATTAGGGTTATTGCATTTGAAACATTCTGGAAAAGCTCAGAATATTGACCATGATGCATCAACTCTATAAACTTTGCCGTACTCTATTTTTCCGTTGTACATAGTTGAAGAATTGGAAAGCCATTGCTAGTTCTAATTGTGTCCTCAATAGAACTTGTGTGATCATCAATGGGGGTAATGTGGAAGGCACTAAATCCTACTGTAAGATATCCCATCTTCCCCACCTAATATCTTCACAGATTTTATTAACAAAGTTACCATTGTGGTCAAGAGAATTTCTTCTACCTAGAGGCCTCAGAGTCCAATAGGATATAAGGAAATTTTGTACAAGGAATAGTTTTGCTAGTCTAAGTGATGAATTGTCCAGGGACCCAAAAGCAGCAGAAAATAATGTGTGTATGGATTTCGAGGGTTCATATAACATGTATTTGCATAACTACAGATGGGTATCATTGGTGTAATGTATCTCAAGAATGTTATATGATGGTGGCAGGAAAGAATTCGATAAGGTGTAAAAATTGTGGAGGTCCTGGGGTTTTTTGAAAGAGTCCACGCATCGTCTCGGTCACTACATTCTATGCCCTTCAAAAGTACCTCATTTTGATGGCAAGTTTTATGTTGTGAGATGGTTTCAGCCAAGACGTCAAGCAACTTGGATGAGTCCTAGATCCGGGTGGCACCAGTGCTGCCCACAATTCCATTGTCTGAGATCTGATCATGTTTTAAAATCAATTGCCACTCTTTCTATTGCAAAAGATTTAAAATCAGTTACCTCTCCTTCTGTTGTAAAAGCTTTTACAATTACAGTTGGGTTTTATATGTGGGTTTCCACGTGTTAATTATATGTGGGTTTTATGTAGTTTGGTTTTATATGTGGTTTCCAAGTGTTAATTATGACTAGAGGGAACAATAAAAAGTGAGCAAGATTTGTTGGGTTGAACATCCAATTCTATAGAGAAAATTAAATATGATAATAATATTTATAAAAGAAAACTCTACATAGTATTAATTTAAAATTTTAATAAAAATAAACACAATATTAGTTGTATATAAACTATTTAATATGTAAAATTTAAGTTTTAATCAATGTAATTTGTGGTTCTATGCAATGATATTTATGTGTGTCAAAGAATATAATTTTTATTTATTTATGTGGCCACCATTTTTCATGTATTGAGATAAATTAAAAGACTCAACATTAAAATCATGTCAAGGTTTCTTCTTGTTTCAACATAGACATAGAATGTATGATAACATACCCTCTCCTAAAATTTTGACAATTATTATTATTTTTAACTAAGCTTCCTCCTATTACAATGAGGCCAATTGCCCACATTTAACATTATGAAATGTTATGAACAATGGAGAAATTTCTATTGGGGCCTTTATCTTTACTAATATTACCACATTTTTCACACTAGGAATAATTCTCAAGGCCTTTACCAATGGATGTGAAAAGCACCTTAGACTATGAATATGGGCATCATTACTATTCTTTGCATAATAAAAATTAGTATGGGGTAAGGAGGAAAAGATCTCTACTTCTAAAATGAAGCTTCTCGTGCTCAAGGGCCATGAATTTGACATTGAACAACCACATAGATCATCTCTAAATAATTTTAGGGATAATATGGGATATCAATTCTATTAGGATTTTTTCACACCATGTATAAGAGTCAAGGAATGTAGCATGGGTAGGGGAGGTAATCAAGGACATTAGGCCTTACAAGAACCTTTTTGGTCTCAAGGGTTGTGAGCTAGACTTAAAAACCACATATATATTCTTTAATGAATCTTTAGTCTTAAGTAAGTATATGGGCACCATAAGAGGAATTTATCACCACATATGGGAGTTAGTGTCTATGTTATTATTAGGAGAGGAAAGCAAGGGCCTTAGTCCCTAAATTAATCTTCATCATGATCAACTTCCATGAAAAAGACCTCTAGCTGGGAATATGGGCATTTAGTATGTTTTAGATAATAAGAATGGGTCTCCTGGCCTTTACTATGGCCAAGAAAGGAAATTTTATAAAAGGGACTTAAGTCCTAAATAATTAGTGGTCATTAAAAAAGCTTCAAACCACCACATTAATTATATTCTCTAAGGGATATTCTTTAGCAACTATGAGGGATGTGTCTTCCATTAAAAGGTTTTGCACATCATGATCGTGTCTTGGAGCATCATCATTAGACCTTAATGAAATTAGGGAGTTTTTAAATCACATACGATGCTTACAAGTGTAGAGTTGGTCAAAATAAGAACATAAGGGGCATAGGCCTTATTTCAACCTTTGATGACTATGCTTTGTGAAGTAGTTCTCAAAGGACCACACATGACCTCTATAGGGGATCTTAGGCCTCTATAGGGGATATTTAGTGTCAATGGTATGTTTTACATAGTAAGAATTATGGGTCTTAGACTTGTACCATGGAAAAGGAATGAAAATGTTGACACCTAATCAGAGGGATTAGGTGTATAGCTATAATTAATGGAAATAAATAATAGAGAAGATAGAGGGTCATCAGGAGATGAACCGAATAGTCACTCCCTCTTGTATATAATAATGAACAACCTGAATGAATAATATGTGTTTTGATTTGAGGAGTTACCTCCTGGTATGACATGGTATAAAAGCAAGCGCCATTTTTTGGCTTTCTTTTTAATTTGTAACTCCTATTATGTTTTTCCTTTGTTTTTCATCTTTTGCAGGATGACATCTCTATCAAATCCCTGCGAAATCTCATTTATCGTTTAATACATTCGTTGAAGTGTGTTGCATTGGAGCTAGCTATTGAAGCCGAAGGTGCTGTAATGACATGGATTTCCTCCTGCTCTGAGTATGGTATATATACCCTTTCACATTGAAGAACCATATATCCTTTTCCGCATTCATATATATCTTTTTTCGTATTCCCTTGATCTGGATCTCAAGTATTATTAAACCATATATATAAATATTATCATGTACATTTCTTAATCGCATATCACAAATCTCTTGCCCCGATCAATATAGCTACATGTGTTGCGATGTGATTATACCCTTCATTAAACTTGCTCGGACATAGTTCCCAAGGTTTCACTTTATCTAGATCGTTCTCCACCGTTGATCTCAACCTCCAGATCTGATGGCTGACATTGATTTCGGGGGGGACCACTTGCACGGTGGTTAGCCACCCGAAAAGTGCCTTTTAATCTCCACCGTTGATCATCACCTCAAACTCCGACGGTTTATAGCTATTTCGGGTGCATTAGTTGCATGAGAGTTACCCGCCCGATACAAGTGGTTATTCTCTCTCCCCTAGTTCCTATGTTTCAACCACTTAGTGGAATCGGGCGCTCCCCTCTCAATACCACTTATCGTTTTTTATCCGCCCGAAATCCCGCTTGTAACCTGAAATCTGCCTTTAGCCATGGTTATTGCCCCGACTTGTTTTGCTTGCGATAACCGTTGATCGCTTACCATCGACGGCCCTCCTCCATTCATCTCCTCCGCTCATCTCCGTCGTTCATCTCTGCCATTCAAAGCATCAAAAGAACTACAGCTACAGTCAGGCTCTGATATCCGAGTGGACGTTAAATGATGTTAAGTTGAACGTTGTTGGTATAACAATCATTTTACAAGTAAAATTTTTCAGCAGCAATATCCACTGTCCACAGATTTTACAATGCATTCAATTATATCTATTGTGGGAGTAGTTCTCAATGGAAAGGAGAATTATCCTGAATGGTCACAGAAAATCCAACACACTCTCATTTTTAATGAGCTATGGAAAGGAGTGTGTGTTGGAGAAGGAGACAAAGAGCCAGTCCAGCCTACCTCAAACAAGGAGCTCGCCATTTGGGAAAATAAGAAAAGCAAAGCCTATGCATTGATTATAGCATCAGTAAGTGAAGAGGTGAGTCGAAACATTTTTCCATTTTCAAATGCATTCTAAGGATTACAAAAGCTGAAGGAACTCTATGACTCACACTCTGCACTTGAAGTTGTTCAACTCATTATTAAACTCTTCACCCTTGAATTACAAAATAATGATCCTCTTTCTCTTGCATCCGAAGAAAAATCTATAATGCATGATATCAATGTCACTAATGTTGAATTGGATATTCCTTTAATCGCTTTTCTCAAGGAATTTTATCCTACTTAATCCAATTATCTTGAGTCATTGCAAGCAAATGGAAATCTCAAATATATTGCCTTTGACTCTCTTGTGAAAAAATTTACTAAAAGAGAGAAAGCTTTTGGAAAGAAGACAACCCCTGAATCTTTTGAAGAGGCTGTGTGCCTTGCTCATAAAGAAAAGAATCTTGCCCAAGATTCTTCCAGAGGAAGAGGTGGTTGAAGAGGAAGAGGAAGATATTTCAGAGGAAGGGGGGGCAAACACTCTCAAGGAGAAAAGATAGATTTTCATTGCAAACGCTGTAAAAGAAATGGATCACATGATGCCTCCACATGCAAGTTACCTTGGGACAAAATTGAGCAGCAAAGAAACCAACCCAAAGGTAAAACTAATGACACAGACAAAGGTAAAGCACCTGATTCTGCTCATTATGTTGTGGAACAACGTAATATTGGAGTAAATGAAGACTTATTTAATGCTTCACTTGCTTCTTTGAAAAATGATTGGTTGATTGATTCAGGAACAGCTTGCCACATGACTCATAGAAAATATTTTTTTGAAGAATTTACTGACAATTTTGATGGAGTAGTATACTTTGCAGACCAATCGAATCTCAAGCCATCAGGGCTTGGCACAATCATGCTTAAAGTGCATGGTCTTCCAAACTTTCTTCTTCATCATGTTCTATATCTTCCACAGCTGAGGAGAAACTTGTTATTCTTGGTCCACATCCACCAGCAAGGTCACTCCATTCATATGTTTGATGGTAAGCTTGAGGTGAGAAAAGCATCTGACCATTCACTTGTCATTACAGGGATAGAAGAAGAAAGGATTCTCAAGCTGCAGGGTACCTCCGCTTGTACACAAAATTTCTCATATAATTCTCATTATGAAGAAGGTACACTTCCATCAAGTTTATTATGGCATGCTATATTTGGACATTTGAACTATTACAGCCTCTGCTTGTTGAAGAAAAATGTTGTTACTGGTTTTCCTACAATTCCTAGGAAGCTTAAGAAATGTGATGCTTGCATTCTAGGAAAGCATAGCAAACAATCCTTTCATGATTCACACTCCAGAGCACATAGAAAAATTGAACTCATTCATTCAGATTTATGTGGTCCAACGCCTGTCTCTTCTGTAAATGGAAATAAATATTTGATGACATTTATTGATGACTACACCAGAATGTGCTGGGTTTATTTAATGAAGAAAAAATCTGATGCTTTTCAGAAATTCAAGAACTTTCATGCATGGATTGAAAATGATGCACAATCTCATATTGGCTCCATTCACACTGATAATGGAAAATAATACACTTCAAATGAATTTAAAAACTATCTTCGCCAACATGGGATCAAACATCAAACAAATATGCCTTATAATCCCCAATAGAACAGAGTAGATAAAAGAATGAATAGGACAATCTTAAATATGGTACGCTCCATGCTATTCTTCAAAAATGTAAAAATGATGTTTTGGGTTGATGCAGTTCTATATGTTGTATATATAAAGAATAGATGTCCATCTAATGCTATCAGAAACAATACTCCTTATGGAATGTGGTATGGGCACATTCCTTCGGTAAAGCATCTCAGGATCTTTGGTTTGACCTATTATGCCTTGATACCAAAGGTACACAGAAACAAACTTGGTGCAAGAAGTCGTAAGTTTATCTTCCTGGGGTATTCAAACACCTCCAAAGCATATCGTCTCTATGATGAATTCAACAAAAAAAAATTGTATCTAGAGATGTAATCTTTCTTGAATCATTCAAAATTGGCAATGTTGTTGAAAGGCAACTTGATCTCTTGGATAGATTCACAACTGCAAAACCATTTCAAGAATTTGATAATCAAATTCCACATCTTGAAGGGGGGATTCCTATACTAGATCAATCTGTGGAATCTTCTTCAGAAGCACTCTCTCCCCTACATGAAACTCCAACAACGGATGATACTTTGAGTGATGTGATTGAAAAAATTGGGAGACTCAATCTTGATTCAGTCCCAACTCAATCAACGGAGTAGCCTGGACCATCTAAGAAAGGTCCCCCAAAGTGGCTAACAAAGACACTTGAAATTCTTCATCCTGATGAGGTTGGAAAGACAAGAACTAGAAATTCAAACCAGAAAAATGGAGGTAATGTAGATGACTCTGGTTCACCTGTTGATATGGATGTCTCTTATGATTGTGAATTCAATTTGTCTACAGATTTTGAACCAACTTCCTTCAAAGAAGTTGCTTATCATTATGAATGGAAACAAGCAATGCAAAAGGAGTATGATGCCTTGATAAAGAATGGCACTTGGAAGATGGTTGACCCTCCATTGGGAACTAAACCAATTCGCTGCAAGTGGGTCTACAAGAACAAGTATAAAGTTGATGTCTCACTTGACAAGCACAAATCCAAGCTTATGGAAAAGGGTTTTGCACAGAAGGAAGGGGTCGATTATGAGGAAACTTTTGCCCCCATAGCAAAATGGGCTACCATCGAGACACTCTTTTCCCTAGCAGCTCAGAATGGTTGGAAACTCCATCAAATGGATGTAAAAACTACTTTCTTGAATGGAGATCTAAAAGAAAATGTTTTTATGTCCCAACCTAAAGGATTTTCTATGAAAGGACATGAAAATAAAGTACGCAAACTTGTGAAATCCTTGTATGATCTCAAACAAGCATCATGAGCCTAGTATGAAAAACTGACTGAGCATCTTCTGAAACTCTATTTCAAACATTATGATCTTGATGATGCAACTTTGTTTGTCAAGAAAGTTTGAAAAATAGTTGTATATCTTGTGGTATATGTATATGATCTTTTGATGACAGGGAACAATGAAAGCCACATTGCATTCATAAAGAAGGAATTGAAGAAAGGTTTTGAAATGACTGATTTGGGCTATGTTCATTACTATCCTGGTATTGAAGTAACTCAAAATCCAAAGTCCATATTCCTTTCTCAAAAGAAGTACATTGGAGATCTGTTGAACAGGTTTGGCACGACTGAATGTAATCCTTTGACTACTCCAATGGAATGAAACTTAAATCTCACATCCATTGAAGGAAAAGAATTTGAGGATGCAACAAAGTATAGACAGCTTGTAGGAAGTCTCAACTACCTAACTACTACCAGACCAGACATTTCATTTGCTATTGGAATCCTCTCCAGATTTATGCAAAAGCCTTGTGAGGGACATTGGTCTACTGCAGAAAGAGTTCTAAAGTACTTGAAGGGAACTCAAGACTTTGGAATCCAGTATACACAGGTGGGCAACTTAAGCTTGATTGGATACTCTGATTTAGACTTCAATGGAGACAAAGAAACTGGGGTATCTACTTTAGGTTATGGTATGAGTCTTGGATCAGGAGCTGTCTCCTAGAGATCACGCAAACAATCAGTTCCAACAGATTCCACAACAGAGGCAGAATATGTGGTAGCAGCTAAGGCAACAAAAGAAATTGTGTGGCTCAAGAAAATTCTTGAAGATTTGCAGGTAAAACAAGTACAATCGACTCCACTCATGATTGACAATACCTCTATGATAAAGTTGGTCAATAACCCAAAGTTCCATGATCAAACAAAGCACATCAATACTAAATATCATCTGATTCGACATCATGTTAAGGCCAAAACAATCCATCTCTGCCATTGTTCCACTAATGAGAAAATTGCAGACATCTTCACCAAAGCACTTGGAAGAGAAAAGCTTCAAAGATTTAGAACGATGCTTGGACTCACCAACATCCCTTCAGATTAAGGGGGCAATGTTGACACCTAATAAGAAGGATTGGGTCTACAATTGTAATTAATGTAAATAAATAATAGAAAATATAGAGAGTCATCGGGAGCTGAACCGAACAGTCACTCCCTCTTGTATATAATAATGAACAAACTGAATGAATAATATGTGTTTTGATTTGAGGAGTTACCTCCTAGACTGACAGGAAAAAAATGGCCTTAGGCCCAAAATGAAACTTCTTGAGCTTACACTACATGAAAAAGACCATAAAGAACAATATAAATCATCTTTGAGGTAATTTAGGCCTCCATATAGGATAAGGGCTCAATTATGAGGTTTTCCACATAATATATGGGAATTAGGGCTTATATCTTGACCAAGGAATGAAAAAGGTCCTTAGGCCTAAAAAAAGTATTTCTAATGTTTAATGTCCATGAAAAAAATATTATAATGGGAATATGAGAAAAATTAGTATATTTTTCATAATAAGAATTGGGTTGATGGCCTTTACGATGGATAGGGAAGGAAAATAAGATCCTTAGTCCCTAAACAAAATTTCTCTAGTAGTTCAATGGACATGAATAAGGCCTCAAACCACCACACATATCTTATCTAAGATATATCTAGCCTTCAAGTGTGACATTATGGGTGTTATTTGAAGGTTTGTGTGCCATAGTTGGGTCTTGGGGCCTCAAAGTTTGGCCTCAATATCATTAGGATTTTTTTTGCACCATGTATGGCACTTGGGGTCTTAACCATGGTAAAAGAAGAATCATAAGGTGCTTGGGTCATATTTGAATCTTCCCATGATCAATCTTCTTGAACAAGTATTTAAGAATTATGTCTCTCTTTCTTGTCCCTCCTTCCAAAGAGAGTATAAAACTATTATATATTGTAAACTTATACTCTATATTGTATAAAATTGTTATAATTTTAGCATTATAGATGGATTCATGGACCCCTTTAAGGGGGTCATTGAATCCATCTACTTAAATAATTTAACATTGTAGATAGATTTAGAGACCCTCTTAAAGGGGTCTCTAAATTTTAACCCTACAAATGGACTCAGAGACCCCTTTGTCTCTAAATTTAACACTACAGATTGATTCAAAGAAGGGGATCTTTGAATCCATCTACAGTGTTAAAATTTAGAGACAAAATGGTATTCATAATTTTAACACTGTATATGGATTCAAAGACCCATTTGTCTCTAAATTTAAAACTACGGATGCATTGAGAGACCCTTGTAGTGAAATATAACACTTCAATATCAAAATTGCAACTTTTCATTTTTAGAGTGGCATAATTAAAAATTTCTAATATAAATCAGTAATTCATATACTTGGTGTACTTGTTATTTGGTCATATTTTTATTTTTGGACTATAGTAGTCATTTACGTTAATCATTATTAATTTTGTCACTTATTATCTAGTCATATATTTTAGTCCTTGACTAAATTAGTCATTTAAGTTAGTCACTTTTAGTTTGGTCACTTATTATCTAGTCGTATATTTTATCCCTAGACTAAATTAGTTGTTTAAGTTAGTCATTTCTAGTTTGGTCAAATAAAATAGCTCAAATTTAGTAGTAATTCACTTGAAATATTTAAGGTGACTATGTTTTTTAGTCGCCTAGTCACTAATTTCATCATTTTCTACTAGTGAACAAATCAAGCTTACATAACTAGCCTAAAATCAATTAACCCAACGAAGATAAATAATTAAGAGAGATCCCTCTCTGAGCGTTAGGAAGGCTAGATCCTGATCTCAAAAGTAGGTTTGTGGTTACATCTATTATTTCGTTAAACACGACATAAGAAACCTAGAGAAATTTTGTAGTGATAACATAGTGGTGACATACTGGGGAAATCAGTCCTTAGTTTAATAAACCATAAAGGAAATCCTAAATCTCATCTTTTCACCTTAAGGCCATTTTAGGGTTGTCAAAAATTTTCATTAAAAAATAAGAATAAAAACAAAAATAAAAAATTATGGCTTCCAAAAGAACATACTATACCAGGGCACGTCCAGATCCAATCCCTGCTATAATTATTGATAATCCAGACAGAATCTTGAGAAAAAACCTTAAAGTAGAAAGTCAAGAAAGCATTACTTAGCTAATCAAAGCAAATTCACTTCCTAAAGAGTTCTCAAACTTAGAGGATTTTCAATTTGATTTATCATTTGAGCATTCTTTGTTTCGTACCAAATATGAAAATTTAGTCCATGATACTATAATAGACCCTACTTTTATTCAATTTATTGAATCAAAGAAGAATACTATACATCTTGATTTAGATCAACATGTTCTAGACACTTTTGACAAACTTGATGCTTTAACCTCAACTTTGAGAAGTCACATAAACGAAGCCTATTTTCAATAGTCAGTTCAATTAGATGCCCTAATTGTTGTTACTCCTAAGCCTTCTACCATTCCCTCAAAGTCTATAAATTCATCTTTATTTAGTACCACCTCATCTATTATTTCCACTACACTTCATTCCACAGAATCATCCATCCCCAGCTTCCTCTTCAACCAAGAGTTTTATTTCCATCTCCAAATACTTCAAGTTCATCTTCTAGCACTTCTTCTACATTTTCTAGCACTTGAAGCTCATCTGCAAGCACTTCAAGTTCATATTAAAGCACTACCACTTTACCTCCTAGCCTAGCTGGAATCTTAGCCATGGTTGCCAGATATGCTCCTTTGATCTTACCAGCTCAAGTACATGACATGACCCAAGACTACCAGAGTAAAATCTTTCAATTCGATGGTACTGGTCAATATAATACACAACAACATGTAAATAAAATGAATGATTATTTTGAACTACATTAAATTGATGAAGAAGATGTACAAATGAGATTATTTGCACAAACACTAGCAGGAGATGTCAAGAAATGGTTTAAAGCTTTACTTGTTGGTCATATTGCTGATTTAACTATTTTCCATAGATTGTTTATCAATAGATGGGAAAGAAAGAAAAATCCTTTACAAATATTGTCTGAATATGAAAACATTAGAAGAGCTCCTAATGAATCTGTTCAGGACTATTGTACTAGGTTTAATAGTATTTATAATGCAATCCTTGCAAATATCAAACCTCCACCAAACTTGGCACTAATCAAATTTCCTGATGGTTTTGACACTGATATGTCTTACCAATTGAGAGAAAGAAACCCTCCAACTTTAGAACAGACGCAGATTGATGCAGTTAGTGTAGAAGCTAACTTGTTGGCTAAAAGAGCTAGAATGAGGAATGGGAGGAGAGTTACCATTAAGGAATAACCATCCACTTCAGATGTTAAGATAGATACTTTGGCTAAAAGTTTAGAAAAGTTAATGGATACATTAGAGAATATGGAAAGAAAACCCCAGTGGGAAAATCAACAAGGACCTCAAAGCAGAAACCCTAACTTTAGGAAAAATCCTAATACTGGAAAATCAAAAGAAGGTACACTCGATCAAAAAATTAGGCCACCTTTCCAGGAAAATTATGCTTAAGGTTCAAAACAGCTTAAAGAATACTAGGACAACCAGATAAACTTGATGGGAGTAAACAATGAAGATGTCATTTTTCTTACCCAAGAAGAACAGGTATTGTAAATGTTACAACAATTACAATTAGAATCTAGAGATTCCTTTGACTAAAAAAAACGCTATGAATCTTATATCTATGAAGTTCACAAACAATATAGCCTTAGAGGAAAAAAGAACATAGAATTTCCTACTAAGAAATTATTCCAAACCCAAACTAAGAAAAGAACGAAAGCTCCTGTGACCAAAGTTCTATAAATTCTACCTAGACGAACTCAAGAGGCTTCCAGCCCAAAAATTGTAGACATAACTTCAACTGAAACTCAAAGTTCAACTACTACTCAAACTATTCCAAACAAGAAAATTGAAAGAAAAACTGTTGATACACAAACTAAATCATGAAGTGCTGGTAAAGAAGGAAAAAATACACAAACCCAAATTCAACTAGGAAAAACTCAAATGTCATTCAGTATCAAAATTGAGATAGCCAAATTGAAAATACCAATTCCTTTAACAGAGCTGGTGAAAAATGAATCATACAAAGCACAAATTACTGAAACACTTAACATAGCTAAAGGCAAAGATGTTATAAACCTTAATGATGATCAACCTGAGTTATTATTTGGTCCAGAAGTGAATGGAAAACATCAACAAGGGGGTATTCCTCCATTCTACATTAGCTTAAACTTTCATCATAAAATCATACATAATGCTATGTTAGATTCAGGAGCATATCATAACCTAATGCCTAAAGCAGTCATGGAAAGATTAAACTTAGACATCACTGGACCCTACAAGGACCTGTTTTCCTTTGATTCTAGTCAAGTCAAATGCCTATGCTTGATAAAAGATCTGTGTGTAAATCTAGTCCAATGCCCAACAAAAAGTATTGTTATGGACATGGTAGCTGTTGATATTCCACCTAAATATGGTATGTTTTTATCTCACTCATGGGGAGCAAAATTACAAGGATCTCTACAATTAGACATGGCATATGCTACCATTTCTATATTTGGACAGCAAAGAAAGCTTTACAGAGAAACCTTGATGAAATACATGGTAAGTAGTTCAGAAATACCATGGAATTACCCTATTTATTCCATGCATTCTGATATGGACTCATTTATCTTGTATAATTCAGACAATGGCAAAGATGAATTCGAAACTTTAGAAGAAAACCATAAAGAACCTGATAGTGATAATATATTTCATGAATCTAGGTGGCACCTAGATTTTGATGGTTTAGTGAATAGATTAGGAGCAGGTGTGGGAGTTTGGATTCATAACATGGAAAATAATCATTCTGAAGGTGATGCCTTCACATTAAAATTCAAATGCATTAACAACATGGCAGAGTATGCAGCTTTAATATTAGGATTGCGAATTGTAAGAAACCTTGGAGCCAAGAGAGTTTCTATCATGGGAGACTCGGAATTAATCATAAAGCAAATTAAAGGAGAGTATTCTCTGAATAATCCTAGACTTAGCCAATATAGGTAAATTGTTCTAGATATGATTAAAGAGCTTCTTGAAATTGATTTTGTTGTTATTCCTAGGAAGCAAAACATGCAAGCTTACAATTTGGCTACTTTTGCTAGCACTTGCATATTACCTTTTCAGCCCAATCACTAGTACACTATGGAAGTAAGACACATGCCTATTATACCTGATAATATGAAATATTGGCAGATTTTTTCACAAGATTCTCAAATCTATAATTTTATGAGTGTTGTGGGAGAATTCCAAAACTGTAACATAGATACTAATTTTACAGTAGATGACATCATAAATAGTGAGATAGATATAAATGTTGTAGATGTAAATAAACCCACTAAATTCACTAAAGTAGAAATAGATAACTTAGAAAATGTAGGAATAGAAGAAATAGTCAATGATGATTCTGAGATTTTAAACCTTAAAAATAACTTTTTCCCTAAGGGATTACCCCCATTATAAGATTTGTTTCATTCAAATGATGTAGCTAGAAAACTAAAAATGGAACCTTTAAGATCAAACATAGAAGAATGTAATTTAGGAACAGAAGAAAAACCTAAGCTTATTAAATTATCCAAAGCATTACCACCAACTGAAAAGCTGAAATACATAAGTCTGTTTAACGAATTTCAAGATGTCTTTGCCTGGAGCTATGAAGACCTCAAATCTTATGACACCAACATTATTCAACATAAGATACCCATCAAAGAAGATCAGAAACCATTTAAACAAAAGCTTATGAGGATTAATCCAGTTCTTATGCCATTGATTGAAAAAGACGTAAAAAAGATGTATGAGGCACAAATCATAGCACCAATTAGATATTCAGATTGGGCTTCTAATTAGTTCCCACTAGGAAAAAGACAAGGGAAATCAGACTCTGTGTTGATTTCTGAAACTTAAACAAAGTGTCACTAAAAGATAACTATCTTCTCCCCAAAATGGAACATATTTTATCTAGAATATCATTACTTGATGGGTTTTCTAGATACAACCAAATCTTAGTTCAACTAGAGGATCAAGCAAAGACTACATTTACCACTCCCTAGGATACTTTCATGTATTTGAAAATGTCTTTTGGACTAATGAATGCAGGAGCTACTTTTCAAAGAGCTATGGATATAGATTTTGCTGAAGAGATTCATGACTTTTTAGTCATTTATCTAGATTATATAATAGTATTCTCCAAAATAGACAATGAACATCTAGATCATTTGAGAAGAGTTTTTATTAAATGTAGAAAATTTGGCATTTCTTTGAATCCCCAATAGACACTCTTTGGGATAGAAGAAGGCAAACTCTTAGGACACATAATTTCAAAAGAGGGTAATAGAATTGATCCATCTAGAATAGAAGCAATCCTAAACATCAACCATCCTAGGAGCATTAAAGAATTGCAATCATTCTTAGGTAAAATAAATTTTCTTAGAAGATTCATTTCTACCTTACCAAAACTAATTAGATGTTTGAATAACATGTTGAAAAAGGATTCAACGCTTAAGTGGATAGTAGAGGCTAAGCAGTCTTTTGAAGCAATCCAAGAAGCCCTTACTAAAGCACTTGTCCTCATAAGTCCCAATTTCAACAAAGACTTCATAATTTTTTCATTTTCTTTAGAACACACTACTGTAGCAGTCTTGTTGCAAAAGAATGATGAGGGTTATGAACAACCCATCACCTTCTTCAGTAAATATTTGAGAGATGATACACTAAAGTATAATATAATGGAAAAAAAAGCTCTTGCTTTAGTGAAAGCCATAAAGGATTTTAGAGTATATATTCTGTACTCTCACATAATAGCATATGCTCCAAACTCAGTTGTAAAGGACATTCTAACTCAGAATGGGCCTGATGGAAAAAGAGGCAAATGGATTGCCACCATACTAGAATATGACATTGAGATCAAGCCTACAAAATTGATTAAAGGCCAAGGTTTAGCCAAACTCATGGCTGAATCAAACTATCGAGCCTTAGAAATAAATTTCGTTGCTGCTATAGATGATCAGGAAGAGATGGTGACTCCACAAATCAATGAAGCTTTCATAGATTCACCCTGGTAAGCAAACATTATTTTTGTTTTACTCAACCTACAAGCTCATTCTGGTTTATCTATAACTAAAAGTAGATTCATAGAGATGAAAACAATGAAATATTGTATCTTAGACAATGTTTTATTTTGGAAAGATAGATGAAGCTAACAAAGCCATGCAAGAATTTCATGTAGGAGATTATGGGGGACACCTATACTGGAAAACAACTATTGATAAGATTTTAAGGGAAGGTTTTTACTAGCCCACCCTTTTTGCAGATGTCAGAAAATATGTGACTTCTTGTCACAAATGCCAAATATTTGAAGGCAAGAAAAAACTCTTACCAATACCCCTCAAACCCATCTCCACAGAAATGCCATTTCAGCAATGGGGTCTAGACTTCATTGGGGAAATTCACCCACCCTCCTCAGCCCAACGTAAATGGATTTTGACAACCATTGATTACTTTACTAAATGGATAGAAGCCATCCCTTCTAGACAAGCCACAAATTTTGTCATCATTTCATTCCTTCATAACAACATCCTTTATAGATTTGGATGCCCACAAAATCTCATCACTGATAATGTTGTTGCCTTCAAATCCAACAAAATGGTAGACTTTTATAATCGATACCACATTACCCTTGGCCATTCCACAACCTATTACCCTCAAGGTAATGGACTTGTAGAATACTTAAACAAAAGCCTTGTTAATATCATCAAGAAACTATTAGAAGACAATAAGAAGACCTGGAACAGAAATTTGGTTAATGCCTTTTGGGCAGAAAGACTAACTACAAAAAAGTCCATTGGTACATGTCCTTATCAACTAGTATATGGAATGGATGCTAATTTTTCATCCTCTTTAGGAGTACCAATGATGAAGATGATCCAAGAACTGCACGTAGAATCCAATGATATCAAAAGGAGAATAAATAAGACAATACATTTGCAGCAAACCAGGGAAGAAGTCTATGTCAAATCCCAAGTGATCCAAGATAAATTCAAAAATCGTTTTGACAATAAAACCAAAGATGATGATTTTTACATTGGGGAAAAAGTAATCAAGTGGGATTCCAGAGGAGAAGAAAAATGTAAACATGGAAAATTTTATTTCCTATGGCAAGGCCCTTACATCATTTATGCTTATAGAGGAAACAATGCATTTTTCTTGAAGCAGTTAGATGGAAAAAATCTACCAGGCGGACCAGTCAATGGTAGAATACTGAAGAATTAATTTTCCCCAGATGAACATTAGTTTGTTTGTTTACTTTTCTCACTGTTCATAACATTACAAAGTTTAGATTGGACTGGATGATTACCATTTGAGGTTGAAGCCCGAAGAGAAGGCCCTAAGCTTTTAAAGGTATAACATCATATGTATGAATAAAGTAGATCCTGGTAAATAAACCTAATCCTAGACACCAAAACTATGCTAGAACCTAAGTCCTAACCCTAAGACTATCACTACGTGTTAATACATAACCCTAGGCTAATACACTCTCGGCCTTCTTAACAAACATTACATTATAAAACAATTAAAAACACAATTGACCGCCACCTAAACTGCTAGCACTAACTACATCGGAGGTCTGGGCACATGTGACAGGGTTATGTAAGATGTCAGGTTAACATCAACCACTAGTTCATTCTTGACCACATCGGAGGTTTAACCCCAACATTCAACATGTGATCACAGTATGTATGGTAATTGTCAGGTTAGCTAAATACCGTCGGAGTGTTACCCGTCACCGCAGCGCTAACAGGGACTGTTTCAATGCGAATAGAGATATGTGAAACCATCGTCGGAACCGCCGAGGGAGACCACAGAGGTGGCAGGCTGTGGTTAGACTGCAACTCGTCACACACAACCACCAACCTCCTCTGCCTTGTTAGTTGACCGCCTCTGGTTCTGAGATAATACTCTGGTTATTTTTGGGTTTTTAATGTAGTTTGTTCAAACAAACTTGTAATTTCACACCTAAAACCCTAAATCATACCCTCAAAGTCAACTGATGCATCCCAAATTGAGAAAAAGTGGCTATGATGCATATAACCACTGTATAAATGTGAATTTTCACACTTTTGAAGAGTTAGTGAGGATTTTAAGTGTTTTTGGAGCTTGTCATTCAGAGGCTGAGACAGAGAGGCGGTCGATGTTTTGATCATATCTTGGGCATACGGAGTCGGTTTGGGAAACCGTAAGAAGTGTTGGAAAACTGGTTCAGAGAGCTTCTTGGTTACAGAGGTTAGAATTTCCTGTGTATAAGTTCAGTCTAACCAAATCACTATGTAATAAACTCCTTCTTTTCATTCCTAATAAAAACGGTCGCCCATATTGAAAGTGGACCCGGAGACGTAGTACATCAGGGACAAAGTCCGTCATCAATCTCATTGTCTGGTATCACTATGCTTTTACTATTTTTCACTTCTGTTATGCATCTTAATTGTGTTTAATCAACTTTCGCAAAATCTTCTTCTCAAGCAATTTTCCTCGATTTCCGCACTTTCAGCTAACGTTCAATTCATTAATGGTTAATCAATTCTACATCAGTTTTAATAAATTATTGTTTCAAATCATATAATTTGGTATCAGAGTAGGTTGCATTTGTAGAATTTTCCATTGAATGTTAACCAGGTCAAAGTCGCAACGAGGAGAAGGAATCCTTGAGCAGATCGATCTAGAGATTGGAAAGTGACGAGTCGATCATAAATCGACCATGTCAGGATCTGATGTAGGTGAAAACACTGAAACTAAGATGAGTGAAGAACAATTTCAGCAAGCATTCTTGACTATGCAGCAAATGTTGGGAGAATTGTACGAAGACAAGAAGGTGAGAGATGCAACTTCTTCTTCAAAGACATCGAAGAAGGACAAAGCTAAAGGGAAGACTGATAAACCACCTTCACCTCCATTATCTCCATCATCTTCTTCTTCTTCCTGTGCGAAATCTGAAATGAAAAAGAAACCTAAGAAAACATCTCTTTTGAAACTTGATGTGAAATTTGAGTTACCTGGTTATGATGGGGAAATGAATCCTGAGAAGCTAGATAACTCGATAAAGTAGTTAGAAGTTTATTATCGCATTCAAAACATTTCTAACGGTAAAACTAAAATTCAGTTACCTACACATAGAATGGGGGAAACATCTTTAATCTGGTGGGAAATTAAAACTCAGATAGATGTAAAGCGTAAAGGAAAAGTCATCTCTTCATGGTCTAAGTTTTTGAAAGCTCTTAGGAAATAGTTCTATCCTTTCGGATATATGTAGCAAGATGTTATTGATTGGCAGCATCTGAGGAAAGGTAAAGGGAAGAGTGTTCAAGATTTTACTTAGGAGTTCAAAAAGGAAGCATTGGAACTTGCTATTTCATTGGATACACGTGAAACTTTGTTAAAATACATAGGCAATTTACATTCATATTTTCAACATACATTATTGATGTTTAATCCTGATGATTTTGATGAAGTGTGTGTTCAGGCCATACATATTGAATCAATGGTAGACCATTCAAGTTTTCATTGTAGTCATCCAAAGATTTGGAAACCAAAGATTCTAGTGATAGTAAGGGGAAGAACATTTCGAAGATAAAGAAATCAGCAATCGTTTAGAAGGAAAGACATACTTGTTCTCATTTCCAAAGAATCAGTCATGATGAATCTAAGTGTTGGAAAATTCATCCAGAATTGAGCCCAAAAAGTTCCTTAAGGAGAAGGATGAAAAGAAGGCCATTGCAGCAATATAGCAAGATCTAGGTTCAGATTCAGGTGATGAAAGGAGGATAACCGCCATGGTAACGAAAGGTAAAACTTCTGACACTGTTTCAAGTTCGAAAACTATTGCATCTTCGTTAAACATAAATCCTTCAAATGAAGATAAAAGAGTTGAATTGTTTAACATAAGGATAACTTCTAAGCATATAGAGATAGATACAATGTTTGTCAGTGGATCACAGGCGAATTTAATCCCTGAATATTTAGTTAAAAGTTTGGGTTTGGAAACACAGAATCATCCAAGACCTTACTCATTAGGATGGCTAAATAAATCAACTCAGATAAAAGTCACCAAATATTGTCGATTAAGATTTTCCATTACAAATAATTACATTGATGAAGTGGAATTAGATGTGGTTCCAGTAGACATATGTGGAGTTGTCTTAGGAAGTCCTTATCTTTATGATTGTGATGCAGTGTTTTACAGGAGAGAACATAAATATCACCTTAAGAAAGATGGGGTTGAATTTATTATCACGGCACATCAAAACAAAAATCACTTGAATTCAGTTAATGTTAATAAGATGAAGCGATTAATAACTTCAAACAAGAGGTTTGTAATCATGTGTGTAAAGGATCAACATAACAATAAACATGATTCTTGTTTAAGTTATGCAACTCAGCTTAAAGATGGTTTTATTAAAGAGATATAAACTTGTTCAGTTCTATGTGAAACCAAACATCTTATTCATAAGTAGGGATTAGAACATGAATTACAGTTTTTGCCTAAATCTCCTCTTCCTAATGTTAGAATGAATCAATTCAATTTAAGTTTGGAACTTAACAGTTATATGGATACAGATCAGTATTGGGGAAAATCAGTGTTCAATTTCTCTTGTATTGTGTTGCCATGTCATGTCTCGAATAGTTTGGAAACCTCTTTTCTAGCGGAAAGGAAACCTATTTATTTTCATATCAAAGCCGTTTCTAAAGAAGTGTCAAAATTTCTAAGTGTTGATTTTCGGTATGTTCTATGCTAGAGAAAGTTATTTCAATTTTCACAATTAGCTCATTATCTTTCCCAGATTAGCAATCACATCAGTATTAAAGTAAAATGCAGATAGAACATAAATATAAATCGCAGAAGACAAGCCAAGACAAGCGGACACAAGATGTGGCGCTAGCCAGGGACAAACCCCACAATGTGGGGAAACCCTTGATCAACTATTCTTTTATGTTCTTCAAAGTTCAGCAAAGAAATTGAGAGATATAGTACATTTACAATAGAAATCAATCACTTTGACTTTTGATATCGGCATGAGATCAGTTGAAGACATATTGCTTCAACTAATTCTCTAAGGTGACTCGTTCACCTATCATAGTTCTGCATCTCGTCTATTTGTTGCCCATTTCCATGTGACACATTGCTATACTGTCACATGTGTTGAACCTTGATGATTGAGCTACTCTCATCTTCATGCTACTCATCATGCTGCATCTTCCATGGTCTTATTCATCATTAAGCTGCCCGGGCTCATGATCTCATTCATCATTATGCTGCCCATGCGCATATCATCATGCTGCTTATTATGTTGCCCATACTCATATCATCATTCATCATTATGCTGCCCATGCTCATATCATCATGCTTCTTATTATGCTACCCATGGTCTTATACATCATGTTGCCTTCCTTCATAGATAGATGCTCCTGCTGTTTCGGCAGTTCCCGGTAGTTCTGGCTTTTCCGGCAGTTCCGGCAGTTCTGACATTTCTGGCTTTTCCAGCTTTTCCAGCTTTTCTGGCTATTTCAGTATTTCTCACTTTTCCAGGAGTTTCGACTTTTCTAGTAGTTCCGGATTTTCTGGTAGTTCCGGCTTTTCTGGCTTTTCCAGCAGTTCTAGCTTTTCCATCTTTTCCGGCTTTTCCAACATTTCCGACCTTTTTGGCAGCTCCAACTTTTCTGACTTTTCCAGCTTTTCTGGCTATTCTGGCAGTTCCGGTTTTTCTGACATTTCTGGCTTTTCTGGCAGTTCCGGCTTTGCTGTCTTTTCCTTAGGATCTCTCCTACTACTAAAACCCAAAGACAAGTAGAGAGAGCAAGAGATCCAAGTGTGTGTAGAAATGACTTGAAGTCCTCTTCTATTTATACTAAAACATAGAGGTTGAATAGACATGACTATTGGGCTTCTGAGCCTACACAAGTCGCTGGCTGACTTAACAATTTGTCCATAACATAAATAAATTCATAACTTCATAAATACTTATCGGAATAGGATGATATTTAGATCAATCATACACCTCTCAGTGACAGGGATCCAATAAAAATATTAGCTACCATAAATAATATGACCCACATGGAGTTTGGCCCTAGTTTCCAATTTTAACACTCCCTCTCAACTAGGGAGAACTCCATCTGCTGATCCATATGTCCAACTGTACTATCTCTGCCATCAGTTCCCTGTACTGCTCTTCTCATCTCTGCTCAGCTCTACTAGCTCTACTATCTTTTCTCAGCTCTACTAGCTCTGCTTTGCTCTACTCAACTCTCCTCAGATCTATTAGCTCTGCTCTCTGCTCAGCTCTGCTAACTCTGCTCTGCTCTGCTAAGCCCTGTTGGCTCTGCTCTGATCTACTTAGCTCTACTGAGCCATGAAGAAGAACAATTGATCGAGAATGTCTCATACCATTCTCCACTGACTCAAAGTCAGTCTCAGAGAGCGTACCACTAGTGCCAGGCCAGTGTCAACCGACCCAAAGTCAGCATCATAGTGGGTACCACTCCTACCACTGGTCCCAAACCAATATCATCAGTCTTAGAGTGTGTACCACTAGTCCCAGACCAGTCTCAACCGACCTGAAGACAACGTCATAGTATGTACCACTCTCACTGGTCCCAGACCAGTCCTCCACTGACCCGAAGTCAGTCTCAGAGTATGTACCACTAGTCCCAGACCAATCTCAACTCACCTGAAGTCAGCGTCATAGTAGGTACAACTCCTACAACTGGTCCCAAACCAGTATCATTGATCCTAGATCAACGAAGTTCATCCTACCATAGGGAGTACAGTAGATACAACAATGCATCCATCGGTACTAATATGGTCCCTATCCTCATTTCCCTTCTCATTGATCAGATAAGAGGTACTTCCCATGAGTCCCAGACTGCATGGGTAGGATGCCTTGATAGGACAACTTAATCAATCCTGTCCTCACAAGAGAACTAATCATCCTGTTATACAATCACCATGGAGAGCACATCATCCGGGCCTCACAGGAGAACTAATCATCCTACTACACAATCTTCATGCAGAACACATCATCTAGACCTCACAAGTGTATTAATCATCCTACTACATAGGAGAGCGAATCATCCTATCCCACAAGAGAGCGAATCATCTTGTCCCACAAGAGAGTGAATAATCTTGTTCACAGGAGAGCGAATCATCCTGTCCCACAAGTGAGTGAATCATCTTGTCCCACAAGAGAGCGAATCATCTTGTCCACAGTAGAGTGAATCATCCTATCCACAGGAGAGCGAATCATCCTGTCCCAGTGCACACCACCATGGGAGGGTGAGTCACCTTGTGGTCGTATGTTGCTCTGGTAAGAACCACAAGCCCCCAGAGCTCCTAGAGCTCAATGTATGCAACATGCAGGACCCTTTTACAAGGGTCTCTCGATGACTTCAAGTCGTTCGGGAAAATCACAAATGTGATCTTTCCCCGGGGCTCTAACAAAGTGTAGCAACCTGTACATCATCTCACTGCGATGGAGCCTCCTTGCTCATCGGCTTACCATATCCCAAATAAGGCAGTATCTGATGTCCATGTACTGGAGAAATCATTGAATATGGGATTCCTCAATAATCGAATCCCACCTCTGGTTGTCACAGAGAATCACAGTGGTATTCATCATGTGTACTCACTAAAGAGTTTCCACAACCAGGAAACTTCATACGAGGTCATACTCGTAGTTATGTATCCAGTCTCGGCGGTACTTATAACAATCGATTTCTGCTTCCTACTCATCCATGATATCGAATCAAAATCCAAAGAGAACCGGCACTGAGAAGTGCTCTAATGATCCTCCACACTGCCTGCCCAATCAGCATTCAAATAATCATGCAGTTTTCATATTTTCAGCAGTGTATCTCAATCCATGAGAGATTGTTCCCCGAAGATATCTTGGAGGATTCTTGGCACCAATCCAATGAGGCTCAACCAAATATGAGCTCACCATGCTAACTGCAAAATGTATGTCCGGAGTTCACCAAGAACATCAACGTGATTGAGTTTATGAAACGCAGAGGGATTTCCCAAATCTGGTCTGACATCACTACCATATAACTTCTAAAAGTTAATATCCTTGGGTTAGTCACAGGCTTGCAGTTTATCATTCACATTCGAAATCCAACTCCCTCTTACATCTGCAAATGAGAGGGTCTACACCTGTCAGAAATAGGTCGTCCTTATGAGGTGCCAGTATGAGAGGTTTATCATCCACAACCTTCGGGTAATGGTTTGGATCGGTTTCACTCCTAGTGAATCTTAGCTTCATCAAACAGCTATCAATCCTCTCATACTATGCCCGGGGTGTTTTGCTTCAAGCCATAGAGGGCTTTCTTCCACCTGTATACATGAGATTCCCATTCATGAATCTCAAAATCCATAGGTTGTTCCAAACCTATGGACCTGCTACGTGAGAGGAATGGTCTCCTTGTAAGATTTTCCTTCGATACCTTCATGCTCTTTTTGAATTTAGGCATCCCGGTCACCATCTGACTCATAGACCTCCGATGCTGAGTCAATGGACAGGGTCCCCAGTGGACTTGATACAACCCTGAACTCTAAAACATCTTTGAAACTATTTTCAAACATGTACCTTTCCTTTGATGAGTGCCACCCTGAAACCTTAAACTTCCATTTCCGATATGGACACTAGGTTCTTCTTGCAATCAGGTACATAAAAGAGATTCTGGGGTTCCTTGCTTTCTTTGTAGAGTTGACCATTTCCTTGATGATGTGCATTACTTATCATTCCTCTGATCATTGAAGATGTCCCTGGAATTATTGTTATCTTCATCAAGAGATGTGTCTCTGCTATTCGGACACTCCTTTGCATGATGGCCGAACTTATTGCAACCAAGGCATCTGACTTTCCTTCCACCCTTAGATCTAAACTTCCCAATGAAGTGATCTTCTGTTGTGCCATTCTTATAATATTCTCTGCTTCCGCTTCACCCTTAGCGAACTTAGAAGAGAGATGTGGAACTCATTGATCCTTTTGTCTTGGCCCTATTGTCTTTGGTGATTGCTCTTTGACTCTTGCTTGGGCATTGTCTTCACCTCAGCTCTGATACAATGTTAATTTTAGGTATGTTCTATGCTAGAGAAATTTATTTAAATTTTCACAGTTAGCTCATTATCTTTTCCAAATTAGCAATCACGTCAGCATTAAAGTAAACTATAGATAGAACATAAATATAAATCGCAGAAGACAAGCTAAGAAAAGAGGACATAAGATGTGGCACTAGCCAGGGACAAACCCCAAATATGGGGAAACCCTTGATCAATTCTTCTTTTATGTTCTTCAAATTTCAGCTGAGAAAGTGAGAGAGATAGTGCATTTGCAATAGAAGTCAATCACTTTGACTTCTGATATCGGCATGAGATCAGTTGAAAACATATTTCTTCAACTAATTCTCTAAGGTGACTCGTTCACCTATCATAGTGCTACATCTCATCTATTTGCTACACATTATCGTGTGACACCTCAATGTATTGTCACATGTGTTGAACCTTGATGACTGAGTTGCTCTCATCTTCATGCTGCTCATCATGCTGCATCTTCCATGGTCTTATTCATCATCAAACTACCCATGCTCATGATCTCATTCATCGTTATGTTGCCCACGGTCATATCATCATGCTGCTTATTATGTTGCCCATGATCTCATACATCATGCTACCCATACTCATATCATCATGCATCATTATGCTGCCCATGCTCATATCATCATGCATCATTATGCTGCCCATGGTCATATCATCATGCTACTTATTATGTTTCCCATGATCTCATACATCATGCTGCCTTCCTTCGGAGACAGATGCTTCGGCTGTTTCGGCATTTCCTGACAGTTCCGGCTTTTCCGGCAGTTCCGATAGTTCCGAAATTTCTGGCTTTTCCAGCTTTTCAGGGTTTTCTGGCTTTTCTGGATTTTCTGGCTTTTTCGGTATTTCTGACTTTTCCAGCATTTCTGGCTTTTCTGGCAGTTCCGGCTTTTCTAGTAGTTCCGGCCTTTCCGGCAGTTCCAGCTTTTCTGGCTTTACCTGCTTTTCCGACATTTCTGGCTTTTCCGGTAATTCCAGCTTTTCCAGCTATTCTGGCTTTTCCAGAAGTTCTGGATTTTCCAGCAGTTCTGGCTTTTCCGGCACTTCCAGCTTTTCCAGCTTTTCCGACAGTTCTGGCTTTTTCGGCTTTTCCTTAGGATCTCTTCTCCTACTAAAACCCAAATACAAGTAGATACAGGAAGAGATCCAAGTGTGTTTAGAAATGACTTGAAGTCCTCTTCTATTTATACTAAAATGTAGAGGTTGAATAGACATGACTGTTGGGCTTCTGAGCCTACATAAGTTGCTGGTCGAATTAACAATTTGTCCATAACACAAATAAATTCATACTTGATAAATACTTATTGGAATCAGATGATCTTTAGATCAATCGTACACCTCTCAATGAGAGGGATCCAATAAAAATATCAACTACCATAAATAATATGACCCACATGGAGTTTGGCCCTATTTGCCAATTTTAACACTAAGGGAAACTTATGCATCAAGGGAAAGTGCTAATCAATGGAAACATCATTTAATGAATGAAGAAAAAGTGATTCAAACAAATCAATAGCTAAATCAATACTTTCATAATCAAACTAAGTTGGAGCAGATTTCACGCTACAGCTGGATAGGTTCATTGCAGCAAGTTCACTTAGTAAACGGGAAGTAGGATAGTATGATTAATCAAGTAGCTATTTTAATGTCAAGAGTATCTTTGATTGTCCCGGTTCTTATGCAAAATAGATTGTTCATACATGTTGATGGTATTAAACAACATCCAGTAGAGATTGTTTTCAATGATTGTGAAACACTAACTCATGGTTCTTTGTTGAAAGAAATCAATTGCCATGTTATTAACAGGTTGTTTTCCCATCGTTGCAAGTTGTTCATACTGTAGATATATGAAACATGCCACCGACCCAAAAAGTGACATGGTCAGCATCATCAGGGTCATCACTTGGAGGTGATTGATCAAATGTATTGGTACATCGTCAGGTCATGGTGGAAAGAGAGGGAATCTACCCACATCAACTATTTGTTTAGTCAAAATTTTGTCATCCAAAAGATTTCAACTGGAGAGGAATGATCCAGGAGGATCTCATTAGATTATTGCATAGGTGTTCAAGTTTCGTCATCACTGTTCAGTGTTGTCATCAATTCAGTTTAGTGTCGTCAGTTTTGACAGTATTGGTTATAGATCAGGTTGTTCAGGTAATGTTATGGTTTCATGGTTTCAGTTGATATGGGTTAGTACCTAGCTTTCGACTTGTGTTCATCGACAGTTCCACCAGGATTGGTCGACAACATGTGTTTTGTCATTCTCCTTCATAGGATTTAGGTTTTCGTTCACTCACAGGTTTTGTTGTCAACAAGTTTGTCATCATGTGACAAAAGTCACTAATGTCTCTTGGTGACGTTTCATTGTAAATTGGTTTGATAATATATATATATATATATATATATATATATATATATATCTATATATATATATATATATATATATATATATATATATATATATATATATATATATCTATATATATACATATAAACCTAATCAAAATCCAAATACAAAATCTAAATCCTAAAACCCTAGCCCTAAACCAACTTCATTACAGTGATATACATTACAAATCATGGTAAATAAACCTAATCCTAAACACCAAAATTATGCTAAAACCTAAGTCCAAAACATATCACGATGTGTTAATACATAACCCTAGCCTAATACACTCTTGGCCTTGATAACAAACATTACATTACAAAACATTTAAAAGCACAATTGACTACCACCTAAATTGCTAGCACTAACCGCATCGGAGGCCTGGGACATGTGACAGGGTTATGTAAGCCGCCAGGTGAACATCAATCGCCAGTTCAGTCTTGACCACATCAAAGGATTAACTACAACATTCAGCATGTAATCACAGTATGTATGGTAATCATCAGGCTAGCGTAAAGATCATCGGAGTGTTAGCCATCACCGCAGTGCTAATGGGTACCGTTGCATGTGAACGGGGATATGCGAAACCGTTGCCAGAACCGCCCGGGGAGACCACGGAGGTGGAAGCCTGTAGTTAGACAGCAGATGGTCACACTCAACTACCAACCTCCTCCACTCGGTTAGTTGACCACCTACAATTCTGAGATAATACTATGGTTATTTTTGGGTTTTTAATGCAGTTTTTTCAAACAAACTTGTAATGTCACTAAGTGACACAACTAAAACCCTAAATCGTACCCTCAAAATCAGCTGATGCATCCCAAACTAAGAAACACTGGTTATGATGCATCTAACCACTCTATAAATCTACATTTGTAGACTTTTGAAGAGCTAGTGAGGATTTTGAGTGTTTTTGGAGCTTGTCATCCAGAGGCTGAGACAAAGAGGTGGTCAGTGTTTTGATCATATCTTGGGCATCCGGAGTCGGTTTTGGAAACCATAAGAAGTGTTGGAAAACTAGTTCAAAGAGATTCCTATTTACAGAGGTCAGAATTGCCTATATGCAAGTTCAGTCTCACCAAATCACTATGTAATCAACTCCTTCTTTTCATTCCTAATAAAAACGGTTGCCCATCTTGAAAGCAGACCTGGAGACATAGTCCATCAAGGACAAACTCCATCATCAATATTGCTATCTAGTATCGCTATGTTTTTATTGTTTTTCACTTCTGTTATGCATCTTAATTGTGTTTAATCAGTGGTCGCAAAGTCTTCTTCTTAAGTAGTTTTCCTCGATTTCTACACTTTCAGCTGATGTTAAATTCATTAATGGTTAATCAATTCTACATCAGTTTTAATAAATGATCATTTTAGATCAGAAAAGCAGTTACAAGGCAAGCACATACAAAGTTTCAAAGGCTACTAATCTGAAAGTGTTTGACATTTCACCAGGAAATGCCATCCCCATGTCGAGCCAATGTTAGGGTCCTATAATAATGGGATTCATAATTTTTAATTGACTATGGTTAGGCTTGTAATATTGTACATACTTTTGTTTTCTGCAAAAATATTTCACATATTAAAAATAAAATATGTAAAGAGGGTGAAGTCCTAAAAGAAGAATCAAAGGACTAATAAAAGAAAAAGATAAAAAAAGAGTATAACGTATAAACCCCACCAAAAAGAGATAAAAAAATATATTCTGAAAGTGATGCAAATTCAAATGGCACTACTTTTTACTTTGCAATATAAGATTGTGTGCAGCTTGTCAAAAATACCACAATCTATGATGGTCAAATAGTTTAATCTTGATTCATTCAAACTTTAAATTTCATTCCAATGGATAGAGAATAATGATCTAGCCAACCTGTTTAATCTTGGCAGATCAGTAGTTAGGTAGAGAATAATAATGAGCTCAACAATGTAATCTAAGCCATTCGAAAGTCATAAGGTTAGAATTAGATAGTTTGCTTACAAAAGAAAAATAAATGAAGGGTCAGCAAGCTCAAATGCACCTAGTAAATGAAGAAAAAATGTTATGGTAAATTATGGGTAGGCAGAAGTAGTTTTCACAAGGCATGGAAAGCATCAATTAGTCATTTCATATCACTAATATCACCCAAAATCCCCTTTCCCTTGCTTAAAACCTAACCCCACGCCCCGATTCATCCCTCACAACTCCGCCACCTGATAACCCTCCGATCACCCACCTCGAGATCCAACGACCCACATTCAATATCGCACACTCGGACGTCTGAATGTTAACATCACAAAAAATGCGCGGGATAAGTTGTTTTCCTCACCCGCCTTTTTAACATTATATAGTGTCCTCCAAAATAATACCACCCTACCACTTTAAAGCAATGCGATAAACCACCTTACCGCCTCCTCGCGTCAGATGAAACCGCCCTGTTGTTTAAATTTAACCCTGTGCCCAAAGATTAACCATTGTTGGTTAAAAATGAAAGAAGCCTCCCTTTTCGATCTTTTCACTATTATTCTGTTAAGGATTGCAGAAAAGAACCTCTACCAACCTATCCTAAAGCACCAAAATATGTTGCCAACTCCGATTTGAAGCACTATAAATACCACTGAAGCCTCATAAAACCTTTGCTGCCCCCAGAGAACCCTTCTACATACCAAAGCTTCATGTTCCAAGTATTCCTGAAGTGCCGAAGGCCTGTACTTGAGCTTTGCACAACATTTCTAATAGGTTAATCAATTGAAGCAATTTAAAAGACTTGTTGACCTAAAGAAATCCACAGTTGCATCCAAAACCCTTTTTGCAGACTGTATTCACCTTTTCACACTATTCCAGAGGTCCTAAGCATACTTCTTAAGCCAGAGAGTAATAAATTGAATAAAATAAACAAATCTATGGCTTCCCAAAGCATTTTGAATGCAAAACCCCTACAAAATCCTCACTTAGATATTGACCACCTTCCATTGGCCGATAGAGATTTCCATATCAAAGACACAGCCTCCCCTAAGAATCTTATAAAACTCTACTACTAGAGCAAAGATAAATTCCTCAACCAGAATGATGATATTCAACTATGGGAGTCAAATTTAACCAAATACTTGTTCCCACAGGTATACCAGTTCCCTGAAATCATCCAGTTATGCCAACTTTGCTATTTCCCAAGTCAAAGAGCCATAGCCTCTCCTAATGAGAAAATTTTGTTCACAATCACTGCAAGCTCAAGAAATCAAATGTTGTAGATCCAGCCAAAGCCTAATGAAACAATATTTTCTATTGAAATCCTAATTGATCTGTACTTAAAGCTTGACCTTCCCAAGAGTTCCCAAATTCTTCAAACTTTCCTCCTAGAAAAACCTCAACTTCCTACTACAACCCTCCATATTCTACCACCATTTTCTCTAAAAGAGGTAGACAGATTGTAACCATGATGTCCTATATTTTAGGAATACTACTTATGAACATGCAGATGAACCTATACTTGGTTTCCTTTCTATTTTTTGCCTAGGAAATCCTCCAGCTACAGTTTTCAATTTTTCCCAATTCTTAGCAGACAGAATCCATGACCAATTGATCAGATTTCCAGATGAAATAGTATTCAAATACCCTTTAGTATTGTTCCATATGTTTCTATATTTCCAATCAGAAAGGTTTATAGTTAACATCCAAAAACTGGTCACTAAGGGCAATCCTAGATCTATTATCTTTTGGATAGGCTTAATCCAAAAATTTTCCACTGATTTCAGCTACAAGGATTTCATTGATTGATTTGTTCACCTAGTGGTTAACATGCTATGCAGTAGTAATCAACCAAGGGTCGGTGATGAAATAAAGAAAGTTTTATAGTTGTCCAAACACAATAGAATAGGAGACTAGTATTTATACCAGAACTACACTGAAGTTAAGGTGTATGGATGTCAACTCACTCCATATAAGCTGCCCAAATATCTCCCCATGAGGTTATTTTCACTAGAATATATATCAGGCATATCATAAATAAAGATGATGTTAATTTTTTATCAACCATGAAGAAATCATAGTTTAAAATCAAGAACCAGATTGGTCCTTTTATCTGCAATAATAGGGATCCTGGAGAGGAAGCAAAAAGATTTTTATAAGAAATGATCCTTTGGGTGTCATAAACAAACTAAGACTCAAGCTTAAATTGAGCCCTTTTATGCATGATTCCAGGCCAGAGATTGAAAGATATGCCAACCAGTCAGAGTGGTTGGAAAACACCTTACTGGATATGGAGGAGCAGGTGGATAATAGTTCCATTCTACATACTCCAACCCTACAGGACAGAAATGCAAAAATGACTAGAGAAGAAGGTTCTTGGACAAACAAAGATACAACAGATAACAAATTTAAAATAATGTATAGGAAAAGAACAAAGATTAATCCAGTAAACGAGAAAGAAGAAGAAATTGAAACAATTGAGATCATTGATACACACACTGTAATTAAAGAAAATGCACTTCAATCAGTTTCAAAGGAAACTCATCAGCCTTCAACTTCTAGTGCTCAGATCATCTAGAAGAAGCATAGGGTTGAAGTCTCTTCTTCAAGTGAACCAATGGGCAGAGAAATAGAAATCAAAGAAAGATACAAATATATTAAGGCCAAAAATCAAGAAATAAAAGCTTAAATATATTCACAGTACTTGAAGTAGACTCCTGGCGGCTATAACAGGTTACTTTTTGCATTTGATTATAAGATAGGAAAAATGTAGATGACCTTTTTGCAGCCCACAGTACAACATCCTAAGTCATCAGTTTATTACAAAAATACAGATTATGAGATTCCTGCCAAAGATGTTCATCCTATAGACCAAATAGAGTTTCATAAGCAAGCTAGAGAAATTCTATAATCAACTATGTCTGACAAAGCTACGAGTCTACAAAAACTACAAAATTCTCTAGAGAACATCAAAGCACATTTAAAACTAGAGAAGGCATCCTCACAAGCTAAAGATAACAAAATTGTTTCCCTTGAAGATTTGGTTATTGAAGTGGGATATGATCCAAGGAATGTCAAAGGTGTAGAAGAACTCATTAAGAAAAAGAATGCAGACATTGCTGCATTGAAGAAGCAGCTAAAATTACCTCCTACTGAACACCCATAGAAAAAGGAAGTTCTAGAGAATCAAAACTGAAAATATGATATGATGAACCTCATTCTTCAGTTAGCTGCTGAATTAACAAAAATGGAGAGTGAAATGGATAAGTTAGTGCGGGAGAAAAAGGTCGGCATGGAATCAATCCCTGTCACTGTTATTCCTATGGTTACTACATCACTTCCTTCTACTTTAGTAGTGTCAGCGGCCACAACAGTTCTAGCAGCTACAAAACTTCCCACTACATCAGCGACTACATTAGTTACATAATCATATACAGTTGTAGCTCATCCTGGTGATGAAGCAGGTAGATTAATCAAAGCTATGTAGGATATGTCCATCCAAACAAATGAAATAAATATATTTAAAGATCAAATAAAAAGTCTAGAAGATGAAAATAGTTGGCACAAATCATGCATAAAAATGAAATAGAGAAGTCAAATAGATTTACTGACAGAATACAGAAGTTAGATAAAGAATTGACATTGAAAGAACCACTTGCCTAAGCAAAGCAGCAGCTGTGCGCCAATATCATTAACTCTGTTAATGATATTTGGTCATCCATCCAAGTCATATTTGAGTAGAAGGATTTAATCAAGGAAGCAAATGAAGTTATTCAAAAAGTTAAGGAAGAACTTGATAAGAAGCTGAAGGAGGCCAATGAAATCATTAAGTTTCTTAATTCCAAGAACAAATAGGAATTGGAACAGATTGGCATAAGTGACAGGACTAAAACAATTCTAGAAGTGAAGAAGGTGACTTCTAAGAGGAACTTGATGGTACAACTTGAGGAGAAATTCCAAACAATGGATCTAGCAATAGCCAGGTTCATGGTCAAATTTGATGTTTTGAGGCAGAAAGGTCTACCTAATCCATTGGTCATTAATGACAGGTTCATGAGGCATGAAGACTATGATAAGAAAATCAAAGAAGTGGCAAAGGAACAAGCAAACAATTTAGCCATGAAAGGAATTCCAATAGGAAAAGTGCTCTATCAGACTTTTGAGAATCTCTTTTTACCTCTAGCATGAGGTAAAATATCTCTTTATCAACAAACCTACATTTGCAAAATAAACAGAGGAGGATTAAATCTTTAGAAGAATGGTAAATATTAAATTACCAAATGTAGAGTCTTGGGAAAAGTTGAATGATTTACTGTGAAAACGAAAGGTAAAACAGTGAAAATAGAGCATTCAAGAGCAGTCAAGGTAGAACAGTAATAGATCAGTTAAGTTAAAGAGTAATAGATCAGTTAAGGAAGAGTAAAGGGACAACTAGCATAAAGCAAAACAACAAAAGAGATAAGGCAATAAAATATCAGTGAAAGGAAACAGTGAAGCCAAATAAACAAGGACAACTTGCATTAGTTAGATAGTTGTCTCTATCTTCTTACATGAACATATTTCATTTTCCTTGAATAATTCCTAAATGAGTTTTAGGATACTTTGTAATAGTTTTTGTATAAACACTTCACAATTCGAAGTATTGAGTGTGGATTTCTTAACATTTCTGTTGTTGGGAAAAGTATCCAATACGGAATGACCCTATCCCACTCTAAGGGTGATAGTACCTCAGCAACAACTGAATGCAAAGCTATTAAAGATTACTTCTTTATGAGATGAGAGAGAGAAGAGAAAAGGGATCCACTAACCGTTATCTTCCGCTAATGGTTGATCCAATCTTCCCTCTTTGCTGCTTGCTCCTAGCTCCTTGCATTTTCACCGGCCCAGCTACACAAAGATCCTGTAAAAGCACAAAGAAAGGAAGCTACAAGAAGCATACATCCATAACTGATTCAAGGATTAGAATAAATCAAATATACAAGCATCAATTCACCATAGAGACACATGCATATAGAAGAACCTCAAACACTTTATTAATAGAAGAAGTAAAGTTCTGAGAGTGTTACAACCATAATATGCCCAATCCAGCAACACCTCCTAGCAGAAAGAAATCTCCTCTTCACCTCCTTCAAAGAAATCACCCAATAGTTCTATGCACAAACCAACAGCACTTCCTTACATTGACAAGATTCCAGCCTCCCTAGACCTCATGAGAGAGCTCTATATATAGGAGTTTTGGAGAAAGGATGAGTCAACTTGAGGCTAGCATGAAGTTGACTAGTGTCCTCTCCCACTTCAGTTATACTTCAGTTCTTGAGTCCACTTGGAGTTTCTTGCTTCCACTTGGAGATCTAGATCCTCTTACTCATCACAAGGTGAATTCCCTGATCCAAGTGTCATTTTGGAAGCTTCCTGGGCATTTGACACCTTGCAGAATGACTGTGCCACTTGGCCAATCTCACCCAGCACAGGTAGCCTTCATTGCTTTTGACATTCAGCGCAGGTACAGAGTGGAGCAGTTGACATTCAGCGCAGATGCTCTGTGGAGCAGCTGACATGATCCAGAAATAGCTTGTTTTTGAGTGTTTTCAGGTGGAGAACTGATTTTCAGTGCTGTGGTTTGCTGACCTTGTTCCTCTAGGGGTACGAACAACATGTTTAGGGAGTTTGGATCCCTCATATTATCGACATTTCATGCTTCATGCTGTAAGGCACAAAAATGTCTATAACAGTTGCCCCCTAAAGTATGAGGTCGTTTATCGGGTGAAATGCTTTATCAAGAGGATCCGAAGTTCATTCAATCGCTGAGAGGTGCCCTGTAATAAAATACAATACAATACATTATTTTTTCATTCTGCTTTCATGATCTAGCTGAGGCGGGCATTCCCATGCTCAGCTTTATAAATTCATTTTGGTACATAGAACAGATGATCGTCTGATGGTAGACTGATAATTCTCTGCTGAAATTATCATCCTTTGAGTAGGATGATCATCTGTTGCAATGATGTACATAACAAATGTCTTTATATCCTGAATATATATATCGCAGCCCGGATGGATGAAACTAGATCCGGGGTCTTCAAACTCGTTCGATCTTCACTCTAAGTACAAGTCGATCCATGTGAGAATTGCGCTGAAGTCGAACATGGAAAGACATCGCTTGATTACCGGTCAATAATGTAAACCGTTAACAAGTGCGAGAGGAATCACCAATAATGACAATGACCCTGAAGGTACTGCAGTACAATTCACGTGGTGTGAATAAAGGACTTGGCGTCGAACACCACGCAAAATCTTCTGGTCGAAGGTCATTGATGTATACCTGTCGCCGGAAGTGAGAAACTTGCCATTGAGGCATGCAAGCTTCAAAGTACTGGGGGGGTTTGTTCCTAGATCAACTTCTTGGATAATGAGCTGAAGTCGACAAGAAGCGATCCGTCAAAGGAGGGCCTTAATGAATCCCACATCAATGACACGGAACGGAGCTAATGATTTTAGTGGAGGCGAAAACAATCTGTGAAATATGATTCAGGGTGGCGATCATGGGTGGATGAAGGATAATGTATGGCAGTGGATGGGACACGGTTGACTCTTTCTGAACAACATCTCTTGAACATATAACGACACTGATGTGATGGATCGGTAGCATTACCCCAAATGTGGATGGTTTGGCAAGGACCATGGTGATGAGACCGGTGAATGAAACAACCCAACCCGATGTGATACGGAGGACAAAGTGTCATGTTCAAGAGCGACTTGCTACCATTAAAGCTTTGAGGTTCTCCCAATTTTTCCCCAGTCATTTCTGACCAGTACCTCTTTATTTTTGTCAAGCTTGAGGAGGATAACATATGCTTGTTCTATAACCTGCCCTTCGGGCAAGCCCATCGCTATGTTTTAACGAGCTTAGCGATAGGGAAACTCGTTCTCGTCTAAAGACAAGTTTGTCGCTATTTAATCATTTTAACGAGTCTAACGACAAGGAAAACTCGGTCCTTTTCATTTTTAGAGAGTCTAAAAAGGTACAGAAAGTTAACTCCAAAATTCCTTTTTCGTCATCTAATCCCTTAAGTCCGAAAAAGTATAAAACAATACAGAAGGGATGAGTTTTCGATAACTTTAACGAGCCGAATAAAACAAGCGCTCGACCTCTTTGTGCAATAATCCCTCAGGTCCAAAAAGATTAAAATCTAGAGGAGGGATAGCTCTTCCGGTCACTTTAACGAGCTGGAAGGCCAAAACTCGGCAAACTTTTCATATTTTACGAGTCAGGAGAAAAGAGCTCAAAGAAGACTCGTCTTTTGAGGAACGAGTGATAAACAGGGATAACAGCGGATTCCAGGTACAGGTTGGAATTTTCCAATCACGGCAGTGTCACAAGGATGGCTAAGTGAAATCACTCTTCGCAGCTGTTCCTCAAAATGGGTAAACAATCATATGGAGGTGAACGATTGGCCAAATGAAATGGAGGTGGCGGGTGCAAACACGACCAAGGCTTTTATGGCTAATAAATTTACGATCACAATGGTTATTTACCGGTACTGGGTTCATTTTTTAAAGAGCTTGAATGCGCCAAAACACTGCTCAAAAGCTTATGTTTATTTTTTAACGAGCATGAACTATGACGCTAAAACTGCTCGGATCTCGCTTTTCTATTTTTTAACGAGCATAAATTCTGCGGTAAAACTGCTCGATATACCAGTCATAAGATAAGAAATGTCTCCTGTGAGATAGCTATTTTTTATGGAGCTTTATCTCACGAAGCTATGCTCCTCATTTGGCAAATTTTGACCTTTGCCCCACATCCTTTCTTTATGCAAGTTCGGAAACGACTAATCCAAAAAACAGATAAATAACCGCTCTTTGCTTGCACTCCAAAAGGTTCGCATGCCCCCAGGTATAAAGTACAATTTCAAGGCTGCCCCTACTTATCCTTCAAAACATTTGTTTTGATGGGTGAGGCTTGCCTCTTTCAGGTTATCCAAAAAATGGTTTTATTTGCTGCCGCAAATGAAACTCTTTCTTCGGCGATGTCTATCATTAGGTTACTCAAAGATGGTTACAATTTGTTGCAGCAAAGGAATCTCTTTCTTTGGAGGCTGCCCCTACTTATCCTTCAAAACATTTGTTTTAATGGGTGAGGCTTGCCTTTTTACCCAAAGATGGTTACAATTTGCTGCCGCAAAGGAATCTCTTTCTTTGGTATTGCTTACCTATTTAGACAAAGGTGAATGACTAGAAATCATCAAACACATAACTTTGACAAAAGAATCTTATTCTAGAACAACCCTCTCTTCCTTTTTTCGGACGGGGTACGAACTAGTCATATTCTTTCGCGGAAATTCTACCTTATACCCAGGGTTTCCTCTGCCCAAAGCAGACCAGGATGCATGCCCCCTGGGTTCCAGTCCCATCTTTCCGAATCACTCGCATTCATCGGGAAGGAGGACTGGGGGTGGAGACATTTCTTGGGTGAATAGACCATTCAGGGTTGGTATTTGACTATTTGCGATGCATGATCCCGGAAATGAAAGTTGGTCTACGAGCTTGACCATTCTTCCTTCGTGTGGAAAACACATTACTCTAAAGAGTGAGGAGACTATAGCTCCCATGCAATATATATAGTCTCGTCCAAGGAGTAGGTTATAATCCAAGGGTCGTTGAATGACCATCACATTCATTTGAATGGTCTTCCCTTTCAATGTAACAGGTACATTGGGGAGGATCCCTAACGGTCGACTGGTTCCTTTATGAAAACCCGAGAGATTTCTTATCTTAGGTAAAAGCTCTGGGGAACCCAGTGCTTTCCAAGAAATAGAGGAAAGGATACTCACAGATGCCCCTTCATCAATGATAGTTCCAGCCACTACCATTCTGTAGATTTGGACTATGATTCTGAATGGTATACTGGCTGGTAATCGGGGTCTGCCTAGTTGGTTCCAATCAAAAGACACAACCAGGTTGCTTGGTGGTGGGACCGAATACACGGCCGGATACGATCCTGACGATGTTCCTTCCTGCGATAAAGGAATGGGCGCATTGCCCTGATGCTCATCAGAGTTGGTGTTGACGAAAAGAATCTGGATGGTGTCATCCTTATTCTCTTCAGTGAGGGTGTCATTTGAACATGAATCTTCAGTGACGGTGTCATTTGAGGATGAAACCTCTGAAGGAAGAACCGGGTCAACTGCCGTATCGACCTTTAGACTTTCGTCTGGTCTGGATTCAGTAGTTTCATTTTCAATGACTAACGCTTCAGCTGACCACTTGAGTGGGCCAGCTGTATTTTCAACCAACGAAGGACTTGGCTCGAGTTTTTTGTATCCAGGAGGAAGCCCCAATGGTGAAACCGGGCGATCTTCCAAAACTCTCTTCGCTTCGTCTAAGAAGGGACAACGGTGGATGGCGTGATTGCCTTCACACAGTCTGCAGGGGGATCTGGCTCCCCCTCTTTGTCTTGAACCTTCACTTTCGCTGGTTGACGGTAAGCACTCAACCTGGCTATCAGAGGTTGATGCTCCCGAATTGTGTAACCGAGGGGACCAGTCCCTTAGTATCCGGGGAATACAGGGACAATCTCTATTGAAGTGGTCTCCTCTACATATGACACATGGCGATTTAGGCCCGGTCATTGCTGTGTGTGGATTTTTGTCAGATGTCTTTTGCTTGCCCCCAGTTGCCTTAGGCTCCTTCTTCTTCTTCTCCTTCTTCTCCATGGGAGCTTGGCTTTTGCCGGCTCTACCCTGCGAAGATGAAGGATTGGAGGAAGAGTTATAAGAAGTGGAAGGCTGGTGGGCAGCTCTAGACTGATCTAACTGTTGACTCGACTGTTCAGGAACCATGGTGGTCTGAACTACATTAGTTGAGAAAAGCCAAATAGGCAGGCCAATTGTCAGTCCTGGAAGCGACAATGTGGCCATGTGGGGCGCACCAACTTCTCCCCAAGAGGAGAATGGACTAGGATTTCCATCATGTGGAGTTCCTTGGTTGGGGCGTTCCATGTCCTCAACTTAAGATCAACGCGGGAATAGGAGGTGATTATGTTCCGTTTAAAATAAATTTTATAACGACGCTTAGACACAACTTGCTTTCTCACTTTTTAAGAGTCGAGAAAAAGCTAAATATGACTCTAGTCTCCTTCGATGTTTTAACGAGCCCGAAGTGACAAATGCTCGGATGGACTTTTTCAGTTATAGAGTTTGAAAAAGGCCAAAAGAAACTGCTCTGGAGTTCTAGGCAGAGGGTGTGCCAAAATTTTCGCAAAACCACAGAATACGTTTTACGGTACGAGTGGTCGATCTTCGTGAATGCTGTGTTCACTGCATTGCGATCAGTAGGGCGGCCAACACGGTTTCCTATTGGATAAAGGCTTTATTCCTATAGGGGTCCCCCAATATATACGCGACGGTACGTGGGAGCACAAGTCCGTATTGATACTTATCGCTTCACCGTGGAGGAATCACCCAACCACTCAACGCTAAGATATCACGTTTAACGACGCCGGAACACGTCTCTAGCTTAGACCTCTATGTGTTTGCGTTATGTTTCAATGCGTTGTTATGTAAATTCAATTTATTTTAAGGTTGATCTTGTTTAGCAGTTTGCCTTTACGGATCACCACGAGATGTATGATAACACTCCTAAATGCAGTCCAAGATGATAAGCAAGATTTTCAATCTTTCAACTTTGAAAACCTTAACTACTAAGGGAAAAGAAAGATAACACCTTTTCACACAGATCATAGAGCACACACTAATGCATTTTTCCCTAAATCAACATGCAGACTGTCATAATGTATATGCACAATGCAAGTATTTCTTTTCTCTTTCTTAATGTTGGTGTAATGCAAAAAGAAAGCTGTTGTATAATTTTGAATTCAATTTCCAGTGAAAGCAAACAAGCTTGTCCAAAATCAAAAGACACCTTAAGATTTACTTGTTTCGACACTAGAAATAGATAAACTCAAACCAAATGACGAAAGCAAAAACCCAATCAGCTATGAACAGCAAACAAACTAACTCTTAAGATCAAAACGACACTTTATCACAGGTCTAGATCTAAGAGGTCACAACAAGACTGGTTCACTTTCGTTATGGGAAACTGTAAATGTACAAGAAATACACAAAGAACAAACACAATTTCTTTATACAACTGAGGCGGAATAGTGACAAGGAAAGTTGGTTTCAGATAGGCCCACTGACTGGTAACAAACAGCAAAAACAAGAGTGAAAACAGGGCAAGAAACAACAGGAAACCCCAGCAGCACAAGGCAGGACTGGTCCAGCGCAGGTGGGACACTGCCTGTTTGACCTTCAGCGCAGGTAGCCCCTTCGGGAACTGCGCTGAAATGTAAACAGCCTTTGTACAGCCTGCACTGAAGAATGAAACTTTCGTTTCTGGTGGTTTCCGGGTCACAGATTGCTAAAAAATTCACAGTTTTTGCTCAAATCAGAAGCTATCAGTCAAGGAAACACTAAGGGATGACAAGGAGGATGAAAGGCTATCACTAAGAGCTTATTAGAGTCCTTGTGGATCAGCTCTTCAAATCATAAACTTGCCCAAAAACTGAGCTAGAGTAGCTGCCCTCTACTTTGTATTTGAATGATTCAAACACAGTTCGATTCGGTACTCCCTTTGTTTATGAAATGAATAGCAAAAACACAAACAACCAACAAGATACGATCCCCAGCGGAGTCGCCAATTTGTTGTTGGGAAAAGTATCCAATACGGAATGACCCTATCCCACTCTAAGGGTGATAGTACCTCAGCAACAACTGAATGCAAAGCTATTCAAGATTACTTCTTTATGAGATGAGAGAGAGAAGAGAAAAGGGATCCACTAACCGTAATCTTCTGCTAATGGTTGATCCAATCTTCCCTCTTTGCTGCTTGCTCCTATCTCCTTGCTCTTTCACCGGCCCAGCTACACAAAGATCCTGTAAAAGCACAAAGAAAGGAAACTACAAGAAGCATACATCCATAACTGATTCAAGGATTAGAATAAATCAAATATACAAGCATCAATTCACCATAGAGACACATGCATATAGAAGAACCTCAAACACTTTATTAATAGAAGAAGTAAAGTTCTGAGAGTGTTACAACCATAATAGGCCCAATCCAACAACACCTCCCAGCAGAAAGAAATCTCCTCTTCAGCTCCTTCAAAGCAATCACCCAATAGTTCTATGCACAAACCAACAACACTTCCTTACATTCACAAGATTCCAGCCTCCCTAGACCTCATGAGAGAGCTCTATATATAGGAGTTTTGGAGAAAGGATGAGTCAGCTTGAGGCTGGCATGAAGCTGAAGAGTGTCCTCTCCCACTTCAGTTATACTTCAGTTCTTGAGTCCACTTGGAGTTTCTTGCTTCCACTTGGAGATCTAGATCCTCTTACTCATCACAAGGTGAATTCCCTGATCCAAGTGTCATTTTGGAAGCTTCCTGGGCATTTGACACCTTGCAGAATGACTGTGCCACTTGGCCAATCTCGCCCAGCGCAGGTAGCCTTCATTGCTTTTGACATTCAGCGCAGGTACAGAGTGGAGCAGTTGACATTCAACGCAGATGCTCAGTGGAGCAGCTGACATGATCCAGAAATAGCTTGTTTTTGAGTGTTTTCAGGTGGAGAACTGATTTTTAGTGCTATTGTTTGCTGACCTTGTTCCTCTAGGGGTAGGAACAACATGTTTAGGGACTTTGGATCCCTCAGATTAACGACATTTCATGCTTCATGCTGTAAGGCACAAAAATGTCTATAACAATTTCTATAGTGGAACTCATCTTTAACCTGAGCGTTTATTGTAGCATTTTCAAGTCAATAGACTGGACAAGTAATAAAGGCATTGCATTACAGGATTCATCTGCTGGGAAACTTCAGTGAAGTATCTTTCAATTGTTCAAACTGTTATTTTTCTCAAGTATTCCATAAACTTGTATGTTTTCTAAATTTGGATGTAATAACTCGAATATTATTACAAAATTTGTTTAAGTACACTCTGTCTTGAATAGTTATTCATTTTGATGTTTTATTTTGATATCTAGAGTAGGGAATTCTTCATTGCTCCCTAGTTTCGATCGACCTCTTTCATTTCCCTCATTATTTGGTTTGAGGAATCCTTAAGTACTCCTTGATCCCGATTGAAGACCACTTCACCCTTCAGCCTAAAAGATCTAAATTTGCTCAGCTCCCTTGCCCTGTGGACACCAGGGAAAATTTCAAGAACCCACCTAGATTTATATATATAATAAATGGGCGAATCCCCATGATACATAGGAAAAATGGAAGGCAATTTTATCAATAATATAATAAGTATATATAATTTTTTTGGCTAATATCTCACCAAATTAATTATCTTGTAAAATCATGGCGAATCTTTCATTGGATTATAAAATCTTGTAAGATCTTGGCGAATATTTCACTGAATAATAAAGGCTTTGTAAAGGGCTAAAAAAGTTCATAATGAGTATTTCTTGTAATGGCTTGAAGCCTTGCTAATCAATCCATCAGGAACAAAAACAAGTATATTCCTTATATGGAATATAAAGATATTTCTCATGGAAAGTCAATTAGATTTAGCACAGGTGGTAGGGAGAAATCCTACATGTGACAATGTGTTGGACTCATAATGAGTATTTCTTGTAATGACTGTGAGCCTTGTTTTCTAATAAATCCCTCGAGGACTGAAATATGTATATTACTCATATGGAATATAAATATATTTCTCATCTATTGGAATATAAATATATGAGTGAGGAGTGGGAAATGAGTCACAATAAGTCCTTAGAAAATTGACATGAAGAAGATAAGTGCAAAAAATAAAAAAGGTGAAAATGGAAAAAATGAGAAGAAATACAAGGGAAAAATGGTGAAACAACAAATTAATAATCCATGGGAGGAACAATGATTAGAGATAGTGAGGGAAGATGTTCCCTCAGCCTAGGAGTAACAAAGGTAGACGTTAGAACTCTCACTTATGCAAGTGTAGCTAAACAAACATTAAGCTCTATGCCAGTCATGAGAGGGACGAAATCTGGGAAAGAAATGTGAGAACAAGAATTTAAATGGAACAAAGCATTGGGATTACAATCCTTGCTCATTAAGTTTGGGTACTTCCTTTGAGGCCTATTGAAAAATTAGGAATGATCTATCTATGTATCTTGTTATATAATTAGTTTGTAAAATAGTTGCCAAGTAGCTATGTTAGAGCATGGATTTTGTGAAATGTTTCTTACTCATCCTACCTATCTTGAGATGGAGATGAACAAATATGAGTATTGGAGATAGAATTCTCCCATTTTTTTGTTGTAACAAATTGTACAGGTATAGCCATGTCCATCAATAAGTATGCTCCAACGGTATCGACAATATTCCCAAACCAAAAAGAATTTAGTACTAAAACGCATAAAAAATCCAACATTACATACTAAAAGAACATATTAATAAAATATGCATGGTGAAAATCAGCACGAAAGGTTATAGCACATAAAGGTTTGCAATAGAAATCAACCTTAAAACTCTTGCGACCAAGCAAAACAACGATAATAAGCCCGTGTCTCCCTAGGAATTTTATGTATCAAGATGAAACCCCAAAACACAAAGCCGTAGCCGAAAACAAGTGAGAACCCCTCGCATCAGTCAAAGAAGAGGTTTCTGCCCTGCAAAAATGCTCAACATTTCAAAGCGACGTCCTTAAAATGTAAATCCCTACATATATTTGCAAGAGCTAAGAAGGGAGATGAGATTTTACTATTTGTGAGCAGGTAAATAGCCTGATCATGATTTAAGTAATGTTTTGTTAAATTTCGAGGGTTGCAGCTTGCAATTCAACTCAAAAAAATTATAATGTAATTAACTTATTTATTCTTTATCTTACAATATTTTTTGAATTGCCAGTTTTTAGATCTTAGTATCATCCTCCCAGCAATTTGAACGAAAAGAAGCCTATCATGTGGCAAGGAATCTTTTTTTCTACTAGGGTTTTGGATTTTAGACCATCATTGGAAAACTTGGCTTGATGTGAATAAAAATAAGTTTTGAATATTTATTTTTTAAATATGTAGTAATTAAAAAAGATTTTATATAACATTTGAAACTAAGGAGAGATTTAGTTTTCAGTTTTGAATATTTATCTTTTAAATGTATGTTAATTTCAAAAGTCTAGGGAGAGATGTAGTTTTGAGAGAGATTAGTAGATAAGCATTGTTATGATTTTTCTTAGTGAATTTCAGTTTTAAAATTGTCTATATTGACAAATATTATTACAAAATATTTTAATTTTAAAATGAATATACATGGTCAGCTTAGGTACTATGATTGTTTCCTTAACATGATAAAAAATGAACTCGCTAGAATCTAAAAACACTTTAGGATACCTCTAAGGAAACATATAAAATAATAATTTATGTTTTAATTTAATGGAGTCAACATAATATTATATTGCATGATGGTTAATTTTCATATATATATATATATATATATCTATATATATATATATATATATATATATATATATATATATATATATATATATATATATATTAAATAATATATATATTCTTTTATTATCTTTTGCGAGTGACATCCTTGTGGAAAAATATCATGTTTGAGTGATGATTATATAAATAAACCATTACAAATTTAATTATGTCTCAATTCAAAAATTGAAAGTGAAGATAATCATTCACTCACAAATTTGGAAAACTTGTAATTATAATTATCAAATCACTTTCCCTTTATATAATATTGTCTCATCAATAATTTTTATATCAAGTTAATTAATTATAATTTAAATGAATTTAAAAAAATTAACCATTAAGATACAAAGTGATTAAGTCGTTAATATACCATATTTTACTCTACACAAACTATAAAATATAAAGCAACAAAAAAAACATTTTCTCATGATATCAAAAACCTGAAATCTCCCAACAACTACTAGCGCTTCTAGCTTTTTTTTAGCCCCATAATTGATATTTTTCGTATTATTGATTTTTATCTTAATTTGAAATGAAAAAGAAAAGATTAATTAAGTGGATAGAAGTCTTTGTTTTGGAATAGGGTTTCACAATCATCATCAACCTATGCAAACCTCCCAAGTGATATGTAGAATATGGGCACTTAATAGGCAAGGGTCATAGATGCTTCAAATGATCAAAACCATAATCAAAAGTAAACCATATCCCTATATATAGAAACCTTACATTTTTTAAATCCAATAAACTATATGCCTCTGTAAAAAAACCTTACGTTTTGCAAATCAGAGTATACTACTTTAAGAATTCACAATATACCGCTCTTTTGATACACACCAACCTAGATCCATCCTTCGTTAAGGTGAATGGGAAATGAGAATCAAAACCGAGGGTTTCGAGGGATACCCAAAGCAAGAGGGAGAAGATGGACCTAGGCTAGTTTACGAGAATCAAAACCTAGCAAGTGGGAAATGAGAATCAAAACTGATGGTTTCAATGCATAAGAAGAGGAAGAGGGAGAAGATGGATCTAGGCTAGTTTAATTCCCCCTTTAAAATCACTATATTCTACATGAATATCATGGGAAATACCATGGGTTCTCATAAACCTGGGCTCAAAAACCACTGGTAACTTCAAAAAACAAGACAACATCCTTGGATGCAATAAAAAAAACCTCCCAAATGATAGCTAGAATATGGGCACTTAATAGACAAGGGTCAGACACTTCACCTGATCAGAACTAGAATATAGACACTTAATAGGAAAGGGTCATAGACGTTGCACCTGATCAAAACCATAATCAAAACTCATCAAAACCAGAATATGGGCACTTAATAGGCAAGACCATAATCAAAAGTAAATGATATCCCTATGTAAAAAAAATATTACATTTTGCAAATCCAAGTATACTACTTTAAGATATCCCTATGTAAAAAAAAATCTTACATTTTGAAAATCCAAGTATACTACTTTAAGAATTCATAGCATACCTCTCTTTAGATATACACGAGCCAAGATCCATCCCTCTCTAAGCTTGAGAGATCGACAAATCTTGAGAGATCGACAGTTAAGGCTAATGCGAAATGTGAATCAAAACTGAGGGGAAGAGAGAGAAAGAGGGAGAATGAGAAGATGGATTTAGGATGGTATAATTCCCCCCTTTAAATAAACTATATTCCACATGAATACCATGGGTTCTTATAAACCTTGAGCTCAAAAACCAGTAATGGACAAAACAATATCTCTTGATATAATAAAAAAATAATAATGTAGAATTTTCATTTTTACATAGATTTATTTTTATTTTTATTTCAAATTTAACTTTACTCAACAAAAACTGATTAAAAATAATAATAACCTAAAATTTTTACATAAAATAATAACATAGACTTTTGATTTTAACATAGGGTTATTAATTATCAAATCTCTAGATAGATCCAAAGTTAAAATGGATCTAGTTTTGTTTAATTATTAATTATTATAATTATTAATTTTATTTTTTAATGTAATTTCTATTTTTATGTAATTTCATTGAGTCAAAATATTTTAATTTTTAATTAATTAATTAATCAATTTTTTTAATTTGATTGAGTCATAATGTTTAGATAACATAACATGACATTACAATATCTTTTCCATACCAAAAATGTAATAACATTAAATTAAAAAAAAAACTATAAAATATTTTGATTGTAAAATGAGAGATGGTTTTTGGGCATGTGGTATTGATAAGTCATGGTATTGGCCAATGGTATTGTAACAAAGAATTTTAACAACTTAATAATGTCCATGGTAAAGTGGGGGTGAATATCCATGGTTAAAAAAATTGTTATATTATAAGTATTAAATTTTTATGTGCTTATTAATAAAGTTTAAATATGGTTACAAAATTATTAGACTAACTTATATGGTAAAATGGATCTTAATTTATAACTATTATTTATATCTCATATATTTGAATGTGATAAGGGATTTAGATATATCTTAAAAGTAATTATAATATTTTTGCTTTTAGATTTAATTAAAAAATGTTATAAAATTAAATTCAAATAAAATATTTATAAATATTTTGATTGTGAAATGAGAGATGGTTTTTGGGCATGTGGTAGTGGCCCATGGTATTAAAAAAAATTGCGCCCAATGTAAGGTATTAAATCATTTTAATCTCCCAAACCAGGGGCAAATATCAAAATTCGGCAATTTTAAGGGAATATGATTTTCCAAAACCAACGAATCGGGCCAAATGAAGGTTCGGTTATTTTATCCATCCATTTTTTATTTTGGGCTAAAACCAAAAAATTAATTATTTTTAAAATAAAATTGGGGCTAATTATATGAAAACGATTTTTAATAAAAAAATTCACCCTCTTAAAATGTAAAAACCCTCAAATTTTTCCTTTGGGCTATAATTCGTCCCTAAAATTTACCATGGTGGACACTTCCTTTAGAACTCGATTCAGTTCTATTTTCTTGACACATTGACTCCATAGCCCAATGGAAGATAGACAGTCTTCTATCCATCTAAGTCTGTAATTCCATCAACAAATCAAATCAAAACCAAATCAAGCTTACATAACTATCCTAAAATCAATTAACTCAACAAAGTTAAATCATTAAGAGAGAGCCCTCTCTGAGCATTAGGAAGGCTAGATCCTGATCTAAAAAGTAGATTTGTGGTTACCTCTATTATTTGTTTAAACACAACATAAAAACCGTACAAAAATTTTGAATTGATAACACAAGGTACGACCGTATGGTAACCCTATACTGTAATCTGGAAAAGCACATAAGACGGAAGACTATATCTTACCAGTTGACTCCAATAAAAAAAGTGACTAAAATACTCGAAGGGGGTTTTGTAGGAATGTGAGAACTTCCCTCTTTCTCTATGGTAACATGAGAACTACTTTCATGCACCTCGAGAATGGGAGGATTTCCCTCCCGTTCATTTGAAACTGAGGAAACCAGAAGAATGTGAGCAGTACGAGGTTCACTCTCTACCAAAAAGGTACAGATAAATAAAGGCGAAACCAAGTCTACCATTTTCTCGACCAATGGTTGGTCCAAAATAGACTCACGAGACTCACTTTCAAAGAGAGTGGGGTTGACTAAAGATGAATTTTGATCAATCACTTGATCAACTAGTGAAGAATTATGGGAAATCTTTCGATACCCAGTTGAAAGACAAGGTTGAGATGCTGTAAGGTTTTCCAACTCTTTGGAAGCTTCATCCATAAGAGGGAAAAGGTGAATGGGATGATTACCTTCACAAAACTTGCAAGGAAATTTGACTTTTCCATTTTTCCCATGGACTTTATTATTACTAGTTTAAGGTTTATGATGAGCATGATCACGAGAGGCTGATGACAATGGTTGGTGTGAACCTATGGACCACACTTCTAAGACCTTGGGAATACAAGGAAAATTCCAAAGAAGGTGGTCATCCTTACATAACATGCAAGGGAATTTTACTTTCGAGGGTTGGTTAGAATATTTTTGTACATCGGTTGCATCCGTAGCAATAATTGTTTGGTTTCCACCTTTCTTATTTTGCTTCTTCTTCGTCATCCTCTTCTTCTTCTTCTTAGCTTCCTGGTTACTAGAATCTAGACTTTCACCAAGAAATGAGGAAGAACGAGGTGAAGAAATAGGCAAAGAATGTGAGGGGTCAAATTTAAGATCAACATGAGGTTGACGTTGTTTAGGTGGAGGAGAAAATTATTTGCACATATGTTCTAACCGCTCTACATGAAAATTTGTATGGAACATAGTGTCCACAATTCTCATGTTTCAACACAGATTAATCATCATAAATATATTACAGTTCTTTGAACATGGACTATAGTAACAATGTGAAACACTCACAGTAATAAGTGTCTTATACGTAAAAATAATATGTTGGAAAAAGAAACGTTATATATATATATATATATAGTAGAATGCATATAGGAATTTGAAAGGTGAATAAAAGGGGGTTTGAGGACCCGATATTACATAAGTAAACATATGGTGTATTGGTAACATGCAAGGAGGCTAACTGGGTATATTTAAATATAAATGTTTTAAATATTGAATGGAACATTCCTAATTACAAATTAATGTATACATAGGAGCAGAGTAAGCGTTGGTGAGTAAAATTATGGTCTTTGATATTGTTAATGTGGAGTACACAACCAGGCACCCAAAAGGAAACAATAAAAGATTATATATGTGTATATATGTTAAAAAACAATGAGCTGGTCCAATCTGTAATGACCAACCAAAATGAATAAACTTTAATTTCAGGACTACTAGGGAAGTGAATAAAAATAAAGAAACTCTCTCCCTAAAACCCTTTTCACCAAAGGGGTCACAATAGTAGGTTACCATAGTAAATAATTGGTGAAAACCACCCGCTTGGGGAATTTCCAAAGTCAAGGTGATTGGGGATTGATCTTTGTTCAAAACAAAAAACACATCCAAACAACTATAAGTTTGGATAAACCATCGTAGCAACTATGATGGGAGGAGTATTAGTTGAGAATAAAGAAGTGAGAGGAACAAATGAGGTTTTAAGTTGAAAATGGCATGATAATAGTACATGTGATTACCTTAAGGTACGAAATAAATGTAGAGGCAGCTCAAATTAGTACTGCTGACACTTAGTGAGATGTCAACTTTACACCAAATATAATGAGTATGAAGTAAGCAAGACCGAAGCCATTTTCAAGAATACAGGGTTTCCATGGCCCCAAGTATGCAAAAGGAATGTTGATAGCTTTGAAATTTCATGTAACTGTTGGACGTAGGGGGCCTAAGGTTTGTGGTTAGCTACAATTCATGATATTGAACTATAAAATAAATTTGGTAATTGGTAACCATCTCGTGATCATAAAAGATTGAGTCTGATCGAAATCGAGATGAAAAAAATTATAGGATTAATTGGAGTAACTGGTAATTTTGTTTCTAATAAGTATAAATTGATAGAACAAGATAAATAGGAATAGGCGTAGGCTAGACTATTTGAGCAACCTACCAAAAATGTAAAAGTTAAGAACAATGATACAATTGTAGGACACAAGGGGATAATCTTAACCTGGTTATTGTGGGATAATTCTTTCTCTTCAAAAGTTTCATAGATAGCATAAGTTGGGAAATGTACTCGATAGTTCATACACATAACAATAAAAGTGTATAATGAAAACTCAGACAAAGAAAAAGTGCAATGTGGCATCAACGACTAGCTCAGTAAGATAAGTAAGGAAATATGACATATAAATTTAGGTAATATTTAGAGCTATGAAAAGATTATGTTAGAGACATATTGACACACACGTTACTTATGCGTGAAGTGTTAACATGGGAAATACAACATGCCACCAATCAGTGGTACCACAAATAAATTCCTTGAATAACCTTAATTACTTTTTTCTACACATATCAAGTCTCGTGAGAGAATCCGTTAGTATGAATATATGCTTAGCAAATCATTGTGTTAAGATTTTCCACACTAATGTGATGTGCTAAAATAGATTACCGACACAAAATATGTGAAGGGAAAGAGACCCTATGTAACTTCCAGATACCTTAATCAATGACTTAAAAATTAGAAAGGGATGTAACATGAGAAGAGAGTGAGAAAAATCGTGGGTAAGGTGAGTCAGAATATTGTAGTAAAATTGGAGGAATAAAGTTCTTATCACGTTTTCTTGATATGTTCGTATCTTTCTAGGATATGCCCTTGAATTTTCCTAATGGTTCTTTGAGTATTATCTCAAGTTTCTTGTCTCAAAGGCCGGTCGGGAAAGACTACAAGGAAAAGATAAGATAAAGAAACTAACTAAATTGAAACAATCATGGATAATTAAGAAGGACAAATTTTAGGTCCCCTTAGATAAAGGGAAAAGATAATGTTTGCCACGAAGGTGGCAAGTTGAAGTAAATAGTGATGTTTGGTTGTGACTCATTTCAAATCATGAACTTATAATGGTGGGGTGAGCCATCATGGAAAATAAGAAAGGAAAAATTCCATGGACTGTACAAAAATTAAAAATAAAAATAAAATCCTCATATTCGAATACAATTTCTATCCGCCGAATCTTACCAGTAAAAGGTAGTAAAATAACCTATTGTTCAATGCAATAAGTAATATGCTCAAACCAATATAGAAATATAATATATATTATACATATGAGTGTTGGGTCCCTATAATACTAGTGATTACCCCATTACTATTGTAGTTATACCCCTTATTTATATTATTGTGCCCCTATTACCCCAATATTGTTATTTCTGTGCCCCATAGAATCCCTCTATTGTTATTTTTGTGGCTTTATATTATTATTGTTAGGTCGGCTGGATTATATTGTGACTCCCTAGACTCCTATATATAGAAAGGAGGTTTTGTCATTTGTATCATCCAAGAATTGTTCATTTATGTAATGTAAAGGAGGTTGCCCCCTCGAAGAGGCTGAATTCTAAGGCGTGGATCTCTCTTTTCTATCTTTTTGTGAGCTGGTTTCATAACATTTGGTATCAGAGCTTTGGATTCTAGGGTTTCGCTGCTCCAAACAGGTCATCGTGGCATTTTCGCTATAACTTTTTTTCTGTGACGTTTCAGAAGTCGCAAAAAAAACCCATTCTAGAAGAATTGGCGCTGAACCTTGGGTCCGAATTTCAGAGCTTTTCTCGCGATATTTTCGGAGATATGATATGAGGAAGTTGGTTTTTTTGCAGACTCCTGAATTACATTCAAAACAGGTGACCTGGGGAAAATCGTCATAACTCTCTCTCTGAGGATCGGATTGAAATTTCGTAAAGAGGTACAGAAAGAGGACGGACTGTAGTTTCTTTTGTGTGTGTTTCAGATTCAAAGGTTAAAACAGTGACTCATGGCACGTCGTACAAGTTCACTCTACTGAACCAGTCTAAAAGTAAGTCACTGTGGGAGCATTCACATAACTCTTCCTTGGAGAATCCAATTTGGCTCAGACTTGTGGCATTGGAAAGAGGACATAGAAGGCTACTACAGGTAGCAATTTCAGAATTGGAAGATCCGAAATTACAGAGATACATCAGATTCAATATCAGGCTTCTATAAAGTGAAAAAAGGTGTGTAGTTTTTTTTTTTAATTTTTGTGTAAGCTTGGTTCAACGGATTCAAAGGGCATAGTAAAACTTTATTATCGGTAACTGATGCCCCGAGGAAAGAAAATGCAAACACCTAGTAAGGAACCTGAAAGCTCTAGCATGACTCATGAAGAAGAGGAAGAAATGCTACATGATATATCAAAATTACAAGAACAAGTGCAACAAATGTCACGCTCACAAAAGCTAACAGAAGCTAAGATAAGTGGCGTGGAATCTAAGGTAAATGGCATGGAATCTAAGATAAAGAGAATGAAAGCTAAGATGGATGGCATGGAAGCTAAGATTGACGCTAAATTTAATGGCATGGATGATAAGATGGATGAATTGAAGAAGTTGCTACAAGAAAGGGTCACTAATGGTGAAAAGGTAGTAAAGGAAACTCATGATGAGAACAAAAGAAATGTTAATCATGATTCCATAGACTCTAATGTTGGATCGAAGACTCACCATGTTCCAAAAATCGATATGAGGAAGTTTGATGGCAAGGATCCCGCCACATGGATATTACAGATGGAGCAATTCTTCGATCTCAATAATGTGCAAAACACACAAAAGGTACGTATGGAAACTTTATATTTGGAACCAAATCAGTTTGTATGGTATCAATGGCTTTGTTCTCGTAAACAATTTATCACTTGGGCAATTTTTACGGAAGAATTGATAGCACATTATGAGGATACAAAAAGCAACACTTTTTTTAGCCAATTGATAAGTCTCAAACAAAAGGGTTCAATAATGGAGCACATTGAGGAGTTCCAAAAATTGAACATAAGGGTAAAAGATATTCCAGAGGAGCATAGGATTGATGTGTTCATAGGGTCTTTAAAGGATAATATCCAACATGATGTGCGCCTTTGGGAACCTGATTCATTAGAGAAGGCATTCAGGTTAGCAAGAAAAATGGAAAGCAAAATTATGGCAACTAGGAAGCATACCATTCACAACTATAAAGACGGAAGTGTTGTTGCCCATAGTCTTCCACAACCTACAAGGTTGACACCACAACAATTGGAAGAAAAAAGAGCAAAAGGGCTTTGTTACAATTGTGATAGCAAATACACAAAAGGTCATAAGTGTGCTGAGAAGAAATTATTCTACATAGATTGTGAAGAGGAAGAAGAAAAGGAGCAAGAAAGGTCAAAAGAAGAGGATATATTCCAGGAACAAAGCCTAGATGAAGAACAAATAAATCCGACCATATCTTGTAATGCATTGGCGGGAATTACCACTCCTCAAACCATCAAGATAGAAGGACAAATCAAGAAGAAAAAGGTAATAGTGTTGATTGATTCAGGAAGCACCCACAATTTTATTCATTGTAGGGTAGCAAAAGAATTGAATTGCTTCCTATATCCAGCACCAGAGTGTCAAGTGATGATTGCAAATGGAGGAACAATAAATTGTTCTGGAAAGTGCCATAATATCAAGCTATCCATGGGAGAATATGTATTGACTAGCCCAATGCTTTCCATTCCAATGGGAGGTGCTGATGTTGTACTAGGAGTCCAATGGCTACAATCCTTGGGTACAATAGCTTTTAATTTTCAAGAACTTTTCATGAAATTTTCTGTGGAAGGAAAGGAAGTTGAATTAAGGGGTATTGCAGGGAAACCAGGAAAGATAATCAGCTCTAATGGCATGACAAAGCTTCTAAAAAAGGAGCAAAGAGGTGTAATTGCACAATTATGTTCGCTAGATGTTTCCACATTGGAATCATCTATTTCTCCAGATCTCCAAAAAGTCCTGGACAATCATTCCAAGGTATTTGAGACTCCCAAAGGTCTCCCACCTATGCGTGATCATGATCATGCTATTCATCTGATTCCAGGAAGTGTTCCTCCAAACATCAGGCCGTACAGATATCCCTATGTCCAAAAAAGTGAAATTGAACGTATGGTTGCAGAAATGCTAGAGGCTGGTATAATTCAACCGAGTCAAAGTTCTTTCTCAGCTCCAGTAGTATTGGTGCACAAGAAGGATGGATCATGGCGCATGTGTCCGGATTATAGGGAGCTCAACAAGCTCACTATTAAAGATAAGTTCCCCATTCCTGTTATTGATGAATTACTGGATGAATTGCATGGATCAATTTACTTCACCAAGTTGGATCTTCGTTCGGGATATCATCAAATCAGAATGAAGATTGAAGACATTCCGAAAACGGCATTTAGAACTCATGAGGGTCATTATGAATTTTTGGTCATGCCTTTTGGCCTTACCAATGCACCTTCAACATTTCAAGGTTTGATGAATTCAATTTTCAAACCATTCCTTAGAAAATTTGTGTTAGTATTTTTTGATGATATACTAATCTACAGCAAGTCTTGGAAGGATCATGTTGAACATGTTGACAGGGTGCTACAACTATTGGAGGAGAAACAATTATATGCAAAAAGATCCAAATGTTTCTTTGGAGTCCAGGAGGTGGAATATTTGGGTCATATTGTATCTCATGAAGGAGTTAAGGTAGACCCTAGCAAAATTAAAGCCATTAAGGAATGGAAAATCCCCACATCCATAAAGCATCTGCGAGGATTTCTTGGGTTGACAGGGTATTATCGCAAGTTTGTTAAGAATTATGGGAGAATAGCAGCACCTCTAACAACATTATTGAAGAAAGATTCATTTTCATGGACTCCGGAAGCAACAAAGGCCTTTGAACATCTTAAAGAGGCAATGTGCCAAGCACCGGTCTTAGCTACACCGGACTTCACAAAAACCTTTATTGTGGAATGTGATGCTTCAGGAAATGGAATTGGTGTTGTTCTAATGCAAGATGAAAGACCCATTGCTTTTGAAAGTCGTCCAATCAAGGGAAAGTTTTTAAGCAAAGCTATTTATGAGAAGGAAATGTTGGCAATACTCCATGCACTTAAGAAATGGCGACCCTACCTAATGGGAAGACACTTCAAGGTAAAAACGGATCATGATAGCCTTAAATACTTTTTAGAACAAAGATTATCCTCTGAAGAGCAACAAAAGTGGGTCACAAAGATGTTGGGTTATGACTTTGAAATCATCTACAAAAAAGGGAAGCAAAATGTGGTGGCAGATGCACTCTCAAGAAAGGATGAGGATGTGGAAGCATTGTTGTGTGCCATTTCTATTATCCAACCAGATTGGATAAACGAAGCAAGGGAGGAATGGAAGAATGACGAAGAAGTGTGGGCACTTATTCGAAAGTTACAACAAGATTCCAGTACTTCTGATACATTTAGCTGGAAAAATGATTCGTTATGGTACAAAGATCGCTTATACCTCTGTAAGAATTCCCAGCTAAAACAAAAGATTCTTATGGAATTGCACACTTCTCCCTTAGGAGGGCACTCAGGATTTTTAAAAACTTACCACAGGGTTAAGAAGGAATTTTTTTGGGATGGCCTTAAATCAGATATTCAAAAGTTTGTGGCGGAATGTTTGGTTTGCCAACAAAATAAAGTTGAAACAATTAAGACACCGGGTCTATTACAACCTTTATCCATTCCAAGCCAACGTTGGGAGGAGGTTTCAATGGATTTTATCACAGGTTTACCCAAGTCTGAGGGAAAGAGTGTCATCATGGTGGTAGTTGACAGACTTACCAAGTATGCACACTTTTGTGCATTATCACATCCATTTAAAGCCAGTACAGTTTCTACTGCATTTATGGAAACAGTTCAAAAGCTACATGGAAACCCAAAGATTATTGTAAGTGACAGAGATCCCATTTTCACTGGAAATTTTTGGACAGAATTATTTTCTTGTCTTGGTACTCAGTTAGCTCATAGCTCATCTTATCATCCTCAATCTGATGGGCAAACTGAGATAGTAAACAAATGTTTGGAAGGATATCTTCGTTGCTTTGTATCTGATAAACAGACACAATGGGTCAAATGGTTGCCTCTGGCTGAATGGTGGTATAACACTTCCTTCCATACAGCAACAAAAATGACCCCATTTATGGCACTTTATGGGTATCAACCACCATCCATCACATCATATTTAAGAGAAAATTCTAAGGTTCAGGCAGTGGAACATCACATCGAACATCAACAACAAGTCCTCCAACTCTTAAAGGATAACCTCGTGTTGGCACAAAATAGAATGAAACAACAGGCAGATCAACATCGCAGTGAAAGAAGTTTTGATGTAGGTGATTGGGTATTCCTACGGCTACAACCATATAAGCAAATGTCCCTAAAGCAAGCTAAGAAGGATAATAAATTATCACCAAAGTATTATGGTCCGTACAAGGTGTTGCAAAAGATTGGTACTATGGCATACAAATTGGAGCTTCCTGCAGCTTCTCGATTGCACCCAGTTTTCCATGTTTCATGTTTAAAGAAGGTTATAGGTGACAAGCTCCCACTTCAAACAATATTGCCAGAACTTGACGAGGAAGGAAAAATTATATTGGAACCGGAAGCAGTCACAGAAACAAGAACTCGACAGCTACGAAATCGATCAATTTCAGAGTATCTTATCAAGTGGAAGAACTTATCCGCTGAAGATTCCACATGGGAGGATGAGAATTTTATGCAGAAGTATCCAGAACTACTCAAGCGTTGAGGACAACACTTTTTTGAAGGAGAGGGGCATGTTGGGTCCCTATAATACTAGTGATTACCCCATTACTATTGTAGTTATACCCCTTATTTATATTGTTGTGCCCCTATTACCCCCATATTGTTATTTCTGTGCCCCATAGAATCCCTCTATTGTTATTTTTGTGGCTTTATATTATTATTGTTAGGTCGGCTGGATTATATTGTGACTCCCTAGACTCCTATATATAGAAAGGAGGTTTTGTCATTTGTATCATCCAAGAATTGTTCATTTATGTAATGTAAAGGAGGTTGCCCCCTCGAAGAGGCTGAATTCTAAGGCATGGATCTCTCATTTCTATCTTTTTGTGAGCTGGTTTCATAACAATGAGACTAACATTGCTAGTATGAGTCCCCTTTGATCGGGGTGGGTTCCTGAGGACATATGACAGAGATGGTTGTCAGGACAACTAAGGGCCTGGTACATTCCACCGCATCCCACATGCTCATGGCAATGGGTGTGGTGGCCTCCTGCATGACAATATACAAAGGGAAATGGAGAAGTGACAGTTAGTGCCAGGGTAGTGACAGAGGATGGATGGGAGAGAGAATGAAGGAAGGGGATTATGAAGGTAGGAAGGGTGATGGGGAGAGCATAGTTGTTGAGGGGAGATAGAGAAATGACGAGGCATACCACCACAGAGACTAGCAAAGACACCTTCGCATCAGCACTGGGTATGTTATCTGGCTCTACTCATCTATTGCAATGCTTTCTATGTGTTTCCATGGCGAGGGAATCAGAGATCAAACCAAGGATGGAAATAGGGGCATAGGTGGGAGAGACCTTGGCATGCTGGGAGGGAAGGGAACTGGGTTCGAACCAGTAACTAGCAACGAGAGAGACCATCAAGGACGGGACCATGAGGAACCACCTGCAATTAAGCTGGCCAGCCAGATTACCAGTGAGGGAGGGGAGCATGTAGACAAGCAAGTGTGAGGGAAGGTAATTGGGAATGGCAGAGAGGAGCAGAAGATGCATAGGACAGAGGGGCGAGGGAAGGGGAGGAAAATGAGTGTAGTGGTTATCTGGCTTGATGGGCGGGCGGTTAGTACCGTAAGTATCATTCGAACTGGGCACCAGGGCATTACCCCCGGGAGCAGAGGAGAGAGATGCAAACACCAAAAAGGTGGAGAGGCTAATGCTTGGCAGGTGAGGGGCATTGATAATTCTGGCAAAGGAGAGGCACCGCAGCCTTGGGCAGAGGGGCACTGGGGTAGAGGCAAGTGCAACTGTAAATGTGAGGAGAGGGGAAGCGAATACATTGTGGAATGGTTGGGACATAGATTTTGTGATCTAATCTGAATTATGTGTGAACATGTTTGCACACTATAAGAAATGGCTAGACCAGCCCGTGAAAGAGGACAAGGTAGAAGGGGAAGGGAGATACCTCTTACAGCTGACCCAGGCACCTCAAAACCCAGGCATGGAAGAAAGCCAATAGAAAGGCTCATCAGTGAAGCGACAACAACATACAGGGTAGGGATGGATGTAGGCATCCACAAGATCTTAGAAGATTGGGAGGAACAAATAAAAGAGGAGGTGGATTCCAAAGAGGAAATGGAGGCCTGCCGTGAGGCAATTCCAGACCCAAGGAATGCTAGGGGAAGACTCACGCAATTTAAGTAGACTTTATACTTGTATTGGCTCATGAAGAGCCTTCTAGGGAAGGCTATGGAGAAACTATCAATGGGGATGGCAATGACCCTCCAAGACATTCCAAACTACAAGAAAGACCTGCAGACCATCCATTTCCAGTTGTGCAAGCAAGACATTTGCGTAGATCATATTCAAAGGCATATCCCTTGTATTATCGAGCTGGCATATGCACCAGGAGACTCAGTCGAAGACCCCGCCTAGTGGACTCAGCCTCAGAGGATCAGAAGGAATAGTCAAGTTCTAGAATGTCTTTTGGTTTTTAGTGGATGGCATTTACTTTTACTGATGTATGCTTATGATAGACATAAACTTAGACTCGTATCATGATATAGATGTATATATAGTTTGGGTTGATTGCCTCAAACTATATTACTTTTCGATGGATTATAACGACAATAGGTGGCCAACAGACTTGGTTTCCGACTGGGCAAGTTGAGGCCACCTATCTCATCTGTGTGGTGTAAACTTGTCTTTTATAAATAGAAAACAGAAGGTCCTACCAAGCTTTACAAAAAAAACATTGCTAGTATGAATCAATCGATGCACTTACGAGTGCTAAATTTTTCTATTTTTTTAAATTACGACTCATCATGGGAGAAAAATTACAACAATAATCAGCAATTCATAATGATAAGGGCCAACATTGTAGGAATACTACATAATGTGGATGTCTTGAATAAAGAAGGCAAAGGAAGTTATCCTAAAGCTATTTATGCTATGATGTACAATAGTGTACTAGTTGCAATTTATTATAACAAACATGAATAATAAATAGTTTATGAAATATTTACATGAATAGTGCCAATGGAATTGGTACTTTAAAGGCCCGGAAAATTATAATAGAATTGCACAATGGGTTCTTGTTGACTGACATTGTCATTAAATAAATAAAAATGATTATTACTATTATTGTTAACTCTCATGGAGTGCAGGTTGCTAACCCTTGTCGGGTTGTGATGCATGTTGATGACCCTTATTGGGTACATAAACAACTTATGGTAATTGTAATAGAGTGTGAAATGACTATGTATATATATATATATATATATATATATATATATATATATATATATATATATATATATATATATATATATATATCTGTGTGTGTGTGCGCGTGTGTCCTAAACAATGATTGATGAATAACTGATGACAACATTTGATGATTGTGAATGTAGGTGGAAATAGATGGAGGATTCCTCGAAAAACCTATGAACATTCTCAAATGAAAAGAACTAATGCTATGAAAAAAAATCATCACCCAGGTTAAAATGCAAAGGAAACATTTTAGCCATAATAGGCTACCAGGGAAATGAAAATTTCATACATGAGGTTGATTCAATACGTTTGGAGGCCAGGAAACACTAGGGACATTGTTTCACTCGATGGGGAGATGAAACACCCCTTAGTGAATAGTAAATTTTTTAATTACTTTTACTAAAATAAGTTGGCACTCAGGGGGAAGATGTAACACCCCATAGTGAATAGTAAAATCTTTAATTACTTTTATCTAAGATAAGTTGGTAGAGTATTGGCTAGTAAAAAATGAGTTGTAATGATAGCAAGAAAAATTTATTTGAATTAAAATACCAACATTAATTATGGATAGCCAAGGAATTAAGGGAAAGTGGAAATACTAAAAGAGAATTTACCTTCAGACATTTAATGGACAATTACTCCTCTCCATAGGGATAAATATCCCAAACAGGAAAAGGAAGACAAGAGGGTATGAGAGGAAAATACCCGAGGCAATCAAGAAAGGGGAGAATGTAACATATTACCTTAGACAGGATGTTGTTGAGGATGCTGCCATATAGAAATTCTTGAGCTGGTTGGGATCAGTGAAATTTTTGTACAAACCCGAGTCTTTGAAAATTCAGACAAAAAATTCTTGGGTTGGTTGAGACCAGTAGAATTTTTGTACAGACCTAAAAATTCTTGGGTTGGTCGAGACCAATAGAATTTCTGTGCAAACCTGTGTGGTCTCTGTTCGGAAAAATGGTTTTGAAAGGAAATAGGCTCGAGGGGAGCTCTGGGAAATACCGTGCTCGAAGGTTGGGTGGGTGGAGCATTTTTGTTTCCTTATTATGTTCCTATGGAAGCCTAACTGACTCTCGACAGATGAGTATTTCCATGTGTTTCTCGAAAAAAATTGTTTGTATAATTTATTTTTTTGAAATTATTTAAGTAACAGGTTCATGGTAAATTATTTATGTGAACTTAGTGATTGACTAGATGAAAGACCAATCAAGATTTGCTGAAAAAAATTGTTATCTGGTTAGACATTGTTTCAATAAAGGAATTTATTATTCGTTTCCAAATTGTTTACTAAGTTAAGTAATACTTAATAATGTAATGGATATATGTTGTGAAGTACATCGAAACCCTGTATTTATAGGTAAGTGTTGGTTTTGAACATAGAATATGACATATAAGGAAAGAACCCATGAAGTAACAATAACAGTGTAGATGGAAGTGAACAATAGGTGAGATAGGAAGAATGTTCTAAGAAGAATCTGGGTTAGTTTCGGGACCCATCTATGTCAATAGCCACCCAGGAATAGCCTGTAGTTCCTAGTGGAACAAACCACATTAATAATTTGTAGTATTAATATAAAGTACAGTTAAGTTCTGTGCAGAGAACCACTATTTTCCACAATAGAAAAGTAAAACCCAATTTACAGAAATCCATATATCTATATAACAGCCAAAAAAATTATATACCAGCAAGCAATTATATAGAAGTAAAATACTCCTAGTTCTTGTAATTCGCAGAAGAGATGAAATGCAAGAACTAAAACAAAGAAAAAAGAACTAAGCAGGAACTAAGCATATAAAAGATATAATTTATGATCATAAAAACCAGTCCACTAGAGAATGCTAAAGTCTCATTACAATTAAGAAAATGATAGTTACAGTTAATATCGAAAAACTTGAGAGCTAGGAAGTAATTAAAATAATAGAAAATAAACCATAATGAATAATAAGCTTCATATTCTGGTCACATGGACATTATAAATGCCAATAGCATCAGTAATATAAATACTTTCTGTTCATCGAAATTCAATAAAAAAAAGCTGTAAAACAACCATAACCTTGGTCGGACAGAGGACTAGCTCCAGCGCATTAGAGAAACATGTGTAATAGAATTGTACATCACGGTTAGAGCCAAACTCAACTCATAGGTATTTCGTATAAAAATAATAATGACAAATTGATATTGTTAAACTACACAGTAGAAAAATGAAAATGAGCAAGTGAGGTTGTACAACTGGAATCAAAGGAAGGCTACAGGGAAGATATAAATTATTGGTCAAACCCTAGCGGGTGCTAAACTCTAAGATTAACAATCCATTAATCATTTAAACGTTTGATAATCTAGGGTTGGAACAACCCTGGGGAAGGAGTATTATGTGCACACAACAAGAATGGGAAACCTGAAAGGGTTTCGTCCCTAACAGAAACCTGCACCATACAAAAAAGGGCAAGTTAACGGTGGAACCTAGACATAACCTTTTAAAAATCCGTGATTTTCTGGAATAGCTATGGCAAGAGCCTCACCTATAAGCAAGAAAAGGCGAGCAAAGCCAGCACAAAACAACTGCGAGTCTCACCTGGAGACTAATCACCACGGAGTTGATTAATAATCATGAGATATTTACATGTACGTAGCCTCCAATAACGTTGTCGAGGGGAGAGAAAACCTACCAGAGAAAGCCCATTAAAAACATATTCGCCTAGCAAATGATGAAGAAGAGCTCACTGAAGCAATAGTGGTCTAGGTACAGGGGGAAATGGAAGCCCTAACCAATTGTAAGAATTACCTTTCCTTCCTTAAGTTTGGGAGGAAGTCCTCAACAGTGAAACCTTGCACATGTGAAACTGGTACGAACTGCTTTAGTTCCCTCAAGAATCTGAAATAATAGTAATGAATCTCCAGGGCCAGAATGAACTAAGACATACAACATTAAAATTAAATAATACCCTGGAATGCGTTGAGGAAATGGCTACTATAACCCCTTGAAGTCTGTGTTTAAATGGAAACTTACCATGGCCAATGAAAACCCCTTTGAAGGGAAACAATTTATAGAGCATATTTCCCATCAACGGCAAGTCACGAATGGGTCGAGGCACGCCGAAGGGAGAGGGAGGCAGTTACTATGGTAACACCTCTTTCCCTCATCACCCTTCTATTCAACCCGTTCATTTAGCTAACGCGTGGAGCGGCAAAAACAGTCAAAGTGCTCCATATGTCAAATCTGGATAGTCGGGCTTTGAGAGGATTCGCGTAAACTATAGATCCAGGTGCTTTTTAAGATAGGTCTCATGAAAATAAATAGAGGAAAGAAAACATTATGATAGCGGTAAACGTTTAGTAAAATGGTCTTGATTGACAGATTTCCCCTCGAGGAGCGTTACACTTACTACCTTCCATAGACCAAGCTTTATGTTCTTGCGAATCAAAATCCACGTTATTAAGTATAAGAATATGATATAATTATTTGGAAGGGAAGGATTGTACAAGTTCTCTAATTACTTGGAGCATCAATGCAGGCGAATTATCTTTTGGGCCTTCTTTAATGAGATAATGGATTGTTATTAGCAAGTATCTTAGAATAGTGATGTCTTTTATTCCTTTGTCGCAATACGTAAACTTTGTAGGAGGTTATACATCTCAATCTGATTATTGGTTTTCTTTCCGAAAACCATACAAGTTTGATTTCTATGATTTGATAGAGATTGAGTAATATCCCTCGTTCTCCTCCCATCCCTCTGCTAATTCATTATTATGTAATATAATAATTACTATTACACCCAGAGGTACTCTACGGCTCAACATATGCAGAAGGTGTTATCACGTAACACTGCATTATATATATATATATGTAAAATAGTTATTGGAAAATAAAAAATAATATTCAAAAAGTTGGTTCAATTAATATTTTTAAATAAAACCCTTATAAGCAATCCAAAATCAAAAAATTATATATATATATATATATATATATATAAAGTTTATTTGCAGAGGATTAACACCCAAATATTCAATTAAGATATGTTTCTACTTAAAAAAATTCTTCAACTATATAATATGTAATTTATAGTGATGAAATATTTTTTTTCTTTTTGTAAATTATGACCTAGCTTCACATTGGGAAAACAAACTCATTTACCTATAAAACTTACGAACACCTTATTCCTCAAAAAAAATTAGTAATATAAAAAATCATATAAGATTGTTTGCCAAAACATGAAACTGAATAAACTCAATCAACATGAAATATTGCATGAAATTGGAATACTTACAAAAGTAAAATGATGCCTACAAAATGTTTGTGAATTCACAACATCCTTAAAACATGTCTTTGTGAGATAAATTTCATCAAAGATAAAAATAATTTGCATTTCAGATATATAAATTATGTGAATTGATATGTTAGTTAAAAATGTTGTTGTGTGAGTCATTTTTTCTTAAAGTAAAAAACAATAAATATTTATGAAATATAAATCACCTAAATTTATGGTAGTTAAGATGCTTTTGTGTGAGATAAAAAATAATCGAAGTAAAAATTAGTAAGCATTTGAGAGATATAAATTATGTGAATTGATATTATACTTAAATATTATCGTGTGAGGTAAACTTTATCCAAATAAATAAATTATGTAAATTAATATTATGTTTAAAATATTTGTGTGTAAAGTAAATTTTATGAAAATAAAAAGAAAATTATTTAAATCATATAAATTGATATCATAGTTAAAATATTTTTGTATGATGTAAAACAAATTTAATAAATATTTCACATATACAAAGTAACAACTTTTATATATATATATATATATATATATATATATAATTGAAACATTTTTGTTTTGTCTAAGATAAAAAAAAATGCTTCATGATATTTTGAATGGTAAAATAATGATACGATTAAAAAACAGTATTTAAGATATATAAAAATTTAAAAAAATTTAAAATCGTATTAAGAGAGTGCATAATTTAATTGATTCAAAACTATTCAAATTTATAAATTTTAATCCATTCTATGAAACGCTGAAAATTAGCGAAAACTAATTAAAATGTAGCACAAAGTGACTATATTTTAGATAATTTAAGCTAATATAAATCTATTTTAAACGTGGATGAGCTTAGAGGATCAAATCTCTCTAAGCTCAAACCTCTTTTTAATGTAAAACTTGAAAGAAAAAATAAATTTGGAAAAATTTGATCCCTCTCACCATCTGATAAACTTAATGTAAAATAAATCTAGATTAATATAATAAATTGCCATAATTATAATATTTGTAATTGATTATGATATAATGTTTAATGTTCAATAATAATATTTTATTTTCCAATTCAAGCTTCTGTGATCCATATCATAATGTATAAGAATTTTTCGGAAGAAATCACATTGAAAATTTTGGTCGACGCGTTTCGAACCAACGAGTGTGGTTCATCTTCACTACAGGATGAAGAACAGATCTAGGAAGTGAGTTAAATAGATAAACAAGTCAACCTAATAGCTAGAATATAACATCTATATTTGACTATGGGAGATAAAGGATATATTTGACTCGGTGAGGGAAAGATGGATTTTTTTTTAATAAAAATATATTTATATTATTATTAATTTATTAATAGTTTATTTAATATAAATAAATTTATTCTTATTTTTTGATATTTGACTCATTTAAATGATAATCAAAGACTAAAAATAGTAACTAACCCTTATATTATATTCAACTAATATGTTATATTCAATTATAATGTATTAGTAAATAATATTTATATTATATATATATTTAAATGTGTAAAGTAAATGATATCGATGTATATGTAATACGGTTATTTATATAACAATAGGTTAATATAAAGAATCAAAATATATTTATTCTTATCTGCTGATATTAGACTAATTTATATGATAATCAAAGATTAAAAATAATAATGTTATATTCAATTATAATATTTAATTAAATAATATATATAGAGAGAGAGTAACTAATATCCATATATGTAGTATGGTTATTTATGTAATAATAGGTTAATATAAATAATCAAAATTAATTATTTATAACAATCTCAATATACAAAGAAACTAAAGATTAGGGTTTTAGAACTATTTAATCCATTCTAATTTATTTAAATATATAAACAAAAAACTCATTGATCGCAGTTGAGGAGTCCACCTCACATTCATTCAAGGGAGGACAGATAAGATTGCTAGTGTCACGCCACCAATTCTTTTTTCATTTAATTGGCCAGGTGCGGCACCACCTAAGTTAATAACTTTATCCATCGTTAATTAACTTTACGAACTACGCCTTCAACAATTCATAATAACATGAATTTAGCATTATTAATGTGCGGAAACCATCAATAATAAAAGAACGATAATAATAACCCAATAATATGCAAGAAGTAATCTTTTTATTATAATAGAGAAAGATTACAATGACTGGGAGCCGCGCTCCACTGGCGTTCATAACCAAGGCGGGCGCCCGCCCGTGCAAGAGCGCACAACGGTCTGCCTCAACCTTCAACTGAAACAATATACAATATACACAAGTTTCTTCGTTGAACGGGCTGGCACAGCCGTGCACGACCCGTGCCCAACCAAAACCAAAACTTCGTGTAACCTTGGCATGCGGACACCCATGCGCTCCACCACCCACACTACAACCGACAATCCGCAATACTCCGTCGCCTGACTCGGCGGGCACATCGCATAGTGCGACCTGTGGTTACTTCGCACTTCTCCTTGTGCGCACTTCCAATTGTGCGAAGATGAGATGCGAAGGTGCTTGCTCCAAATAAGCGCATCTTCATGTGTTTATACTCCCAAACGAAGAGCGTCAACCTTCGTCTGGGCAACCTCACCATCGTGTAGCCAATGCCCCGAACAGTCATCCAAATGCCCCTCTAATGCGTCGGCCTGCCCTTGTTCGCTTTGCCCAGCCTACACTATAAAAACGGAGCGCCAACCCATCATACAATATACTTGCGCCTTGTTGGATCTCACATGTTCTATTTTTGTTTAGTTTTGCGACGGAGTGAACCTGCGCACTCATGCCCAAGAGCACAGGGCGTTACATCCTCCCCCATTGGAAATAATTGCCGCCCTCGACAATCTTGCTCTTCTCATCAACTTACTATTGTACTTCTCGATCTTGTCCTTCCATCTCCAAAGCGAGTCCTCCAATTCCCAACTCTCTTCCTCCAGTGCATTCTTCCATCTACAAAGAAATTCCCTTCTCATGTGGCAACCAACTCCTGTAGTTCTGAGCCTCAAAATCTTCTCCAACTCCAATCCTGGTTTGTCCACAATCCCGGCTGGTCCTCTCGTCAGTTCAACTCTCTTTGGATGGTCTGAATCAAGTCTACATCTCTTCAACTGACTTACATGAAAAATTGGGTGCTTCATGTGCATATGGCATGGAAGCTCCAGCTCGTAAGAAACTTTCCCCACTCCCTTCTTCACTCAGAATGGTCCCTCATACTTCCGTGTCAGTTTGCTCATCGTCCCCTTGGCTGGCTGAAACTACTCCCCGGTAATCCTGAGAAACACCATATCTCCAACACTGAAGTGTGCCTCCCGTCTCCCACGATCAGCATACTTTTTCATCCTCCTTGCAGCATTGTGCAAGCACAACTGTGCTAACTCCAAGGTCTCCTCCCAAGCCTTCATGAAATTCTTCGCATGAGGAATTCTCAAGAAGCCCCCTGTCACTGCGATATGCGGTGCAATCAGCATCTATCCATTCAACAACTCAAATGGACTATACCCCGTCGCAGAACTCTTTTGAATAGTGTAGCTAAAGTGAGCAATATCCAAGAGTTCAGGCCAATTCTTCTGATCAGCCGTCACATAATGTCGCAAGTAGTCCTCCAGCAATGCGTTGATGCTCTCGGTCTGCCCATCTGTCTGCAGATGGTAACTCGAACTCATCAACAACTCTGTCCCGACTAGCTTGAACAATGTGGTCCAAAATTTGCCTGTAAAACGCGGATCCCTATCCGACACAATGCTCAATGGCATCCCCCAATACTTCACTATGTTCTTAAAGAACAACTCCATAGTTTGCTCGGCTCCACAAGGTATCTTTGTAGGAACAAAGACAGCATACTTGGAAAAACGATCAACCACGACCATAATCCCATTATACCCCTGAACTTGTGGTAACTAAGTGATGAATTCCATCGAGAAACTCATTCATGGCCTCTCTGGAATCGATAAAGGCTCCAACAGTCCTCCTTGCTCTGAGTATCCAATTTGTCCTGCTGACAAATGATGCACGTATGTACATACTCCTCCACATCCTCCCGCATCTTCTCCCAAAAGAATCCTCTCTCCAACAATGCCAAAGAATGACACATCCCTGGGTGGCCAGCCCATGGTGAGTCGTGGCACTCGTTCAAAAGGTGCCTCCTGAGCCCAGATGACTTTGGAACATAGAGTCGATTTCCAAAGAACAAGAACCCGTCTCGTAGAAAGAACTTTCGTGTCTTCCCCTCCTTTATCTGCTTCACTATATTCTGCGCCAAAGTATCGGTTTCAACAGTTTCCTTGATCTTATTTTGAATCTCTTCTGACATCTGAACTCGACTCCTGCTCCTAGCTGCTCGATCTTGTCCCTCCAATGCTGCAAGTTGTCCCTTCCTGCTAAGGGCATCTGCTACCACATTGTGCCTTCCCGGTCTATACTCGATAGTCATGTCGAATTCTGCCAAGAAGTCCTGCCAACAAGCTTGCTTCACAGAAAGCTTCGGTTGTGATGCAAAATAACTTGTTGCAACGTTGTCAGTCTTGACAACAAATGGCTTCCCAATCAGGTAATGCCTCCACACATGAAGACAATGAATGATCGCATTCATCTCCTTCTCATGGACCGGATACCTCCGTCTTTGTCCTGCAACTTCTGACTCTCATATGCCACCAGATGCCCATCCTGCATAAAAATCCCTCCTATGGCAAAATCTGAAGCATTAGTGTGCACCTCAAATGGTCTCTCGAAGTCAGGCAACCTCAGTATCGGTGCTGTAACCATCCTCTTCTTCAAGTCATCAAATGCCTCTTGACATTTGTTCGTCCAACTCCACCTCTTGTCTTTCTTCAATAGGTGTGTTAGTGCCGATGTCACCTTGGAGTACCCCACTACAAACTTCTTTTGGTAGTTGGTCATGCCCAAAAACACCCTCATCTCATGGACATTCTTCGGTTCAACCCAATCCTCAATCGCCTCCACCCTGCTCAGCTCCATTCGTATGTACCCTTGACCAACAATATGTCCAAGGAACGGAATCTCGGTCTGAGCGAATACACACCTAGACTTCTTCAAGAACAATTGATTTTCCCTCAGTGCCTCAAACACCATCGCCAAGTGCTTCTTATGATCCTTCATGTTGTCACTGAACACCACTATATCATCCAAGTATACTATTATGAACGAATCCAAGTATGGTCGTAGGACATCATTCATCAAAGTGCAAAACATAGCAGGAGCATTGCACAACCCGAATGGCATAACAAGGAACTCAAAGCTACCATACCTTGTTACTATCATGGTCTTCTTCTCATCTCCTTCAGCTATCCGCACCTGATAATACCCATGCCTCAAGTCCGGCTTGGAAAACACTCAGGCTTTCGCAAGCTTATCAAAGCAATCAGCAGCCAATGGCAAAGGATACCTGTTCCTTACCGTCTTCTTGTTCAATGCACGGTAATCACAGTACATCCATAGCTCAATCAAATCCTTCTTCCACTGGAACAATACCAGAGCTCCATAAGGGGACCTTGAAGGTCTAATGAAACCTGCATCAGTTAATTCCTTTAACTGTCGTTTCAACTCCTCTAATTCAGACCCTGACAATCAATAAGGTGCTTTAGCCGGGGGTTTCTTTCCTGGCTCAAGCTCAATGCTATGGTCCATTGCACGCCTTGGTGGAAGTTTATTTGGAAGCTCATCAGGCATCAAATCCACATATTTGGTCAACACATCAGATATCTCAGTCGGAACAGGCGTCCCTACTCCATCACCTTCGACATCCTTGAACATCACCGCATATGTCCCTATATCTGATTCCTTCATAGCCTTCTCCAAACTTAGTGCCGAAACATGCTGCACCTTGACTTCCCTCCTTTGCCTATGAGTGGACAAAGTCCAAGTTTGTGACTGTCCAACCAGCACCACCTCATCATAGAAGGGAACAACAATAGCCTTGTTGCCCTTTAAGAAATCATGTCCGAGTATCATATCAAAGTCGTTCATCTCCATCACCGTGAAGTCCAACTGACCCTTCTAGTCTTTTATTTGCACAGATACTTCGTGTACCAGCCCCACCAGTTTAGCTCTAGAGTTCACTGCCTTGACTTCCACATTTGATGGGAAGATCATCAGTCCAACCTTTTTTGCCAACCGCGTCGTCATGAAGTTATGAGTGGCCCCCGTGTCCACCAAAGCTTGAATGGTCTTGCCATGAACCATCAAGTCCATGAAACCCGGACTGTTCATCCACGATTTCTCCATAACTCTTCCTTGTTCATCAAGCTTCTTCAACCCTGAATCAGCTTCACCTGTCATGAACAACCCTGCTTCAATGCCCGAATCAGTTGCTCTGATACCACCTGTCACGCCCCCAATTCTTTTTTCGTTTAATTGGTCGGGTGCGGAACTGCCTAAGTTAATAACTTAATCCATCGTTAATTAAATGTACGAACTATGCCTTCAACAATTCATAATAACATGAATTTAGCATTATTAATGTTCAGAAACCATTAATAATACAAGAACAATAATAATAAACCAATAATATGCAAGAAGTAATACTTTTATTATAATAGAGAAAGATTACAATGACCGGGAGCCGCGCTCCACCGGCATTCATAACCAAGGCGGGCGCCCGCCCATGCAAGAGCGCACGACGGTCTGCCTCAACCTTCAACCGAAACAATATACAATATACACAAGTTTCTTCGTTGAACGGGCGGGCACACCCGTGCACGACCCGTGCCCAACCCAAACCAAAACTTTGTGTAACCTTGGTGTGCGGACGCCCATGCACTCCACCGCCCACACTACAACTGACACTCCGTAATACTCTGTCGTCCGACTCAGCAGGCACATCCCATAGTGCGACATGCGGTTACTTCACACTTCTCCTTATGCGCACTTCCAATTGTGCGAAGATGAGATGCGAAGGTGCTTGCTCCAAATGAGCGCATCTTCATTTGTTTATACTCCCAAATGAAGAACGTCGACCTTCATCCGACCGACCTCACCATCATGTAGCCAACGCCCCGAACAGTCATCCAAATTCCCCTCCAATGCGTCGGCCTGCCCTTGTTCGCTTTGCCCAACCTACACTATAAAAATGGAGCGCCAACCCATCGCACAATATACTTGCGCCTTGTTGGAGCTCGCATTTTCCGTTTTCTTTTAGTTTTGCGACGGAGTGAACGCGCGCGCTTGTGCCCGAGAGCGCAGGGCGTTACAGCTAGGATCCTGAAGAAGCATAATATTCCTTCTACCTTTAGACCTGTCAACACCATTAGAAGTTTCCTTAAGTCTGTTAAAGACCACATAAACCCTATGGATATGAAAGGCGTTTATATAATCCCTTGTTCCTGTGGAACCTTATATATTGTGAAACTAGATGTTGTATTAACCAGAGGATTAAGGAACACACCGTTGATATCAAGCACGGGAGGACCAAATCTTCCCCTTTACCTCAACATGCGGAGAATACCAAGCATCATATAAGCATTGAGGAGGCTAGGGTTATTGCTAAGATTCCTCATTTCCACCATAGCAAGTTTAGGGAAGCCATTGAAATTTAGAAGTCTTCCAAGATTTCCTCATTTCCACCATAGCAAGTTTAGGGAAAACATTGAAATTCAGAAGTCTTCCAGTAATATCAATAGGGACGACCGCTAGAAAATTAGTAGGTGTTGGATTTGTGCCCTCTCGTCTTAGTCTTTGTCTAGGCACCCTGTTTTTTTTTTTAATAATATAGATATATTACACATTTTTCGTTATTGGTAGTTTAATCTTTGATATATACCGTTATATATTTAAATAAATTAGAATGGATTAAATAGTTCTAAAACCCTAATCTTTAGTTTCTTTTTATATTTAGATTGTTATAAATAAGTAATTTTAATTATTTATAGCAACCTATTATTACATAAATAACCATACTACATATATTTATATATATAGATATTAGTTACTCCATTATATTTATATGTTTAATATATATAATAGATATATTATTCATTAATATATTATAATTGAATATAACATATAAATTAGTTATTAATCTTTCATTATCATATAAATTAGTCCAATATCAGCATATAAGAATAAATATATTTTGATTCTTTATATTAACCTATTGTTACCTAAACAACCATATATATATATAAGAATAGATTTATTTATCAACAAATAAGAATAGATTTATTTATATTAAATAATCTATTAATAAATTAATAATAATATAAATATATTTTTATAAAAAAACAAAAAAATTCCCATCTTTCCCTCTCCCAGTGAAATATAGCTATTATCTCCCCAAGTCAAATACAGTTGTTATCTTCCAGCTATTAGGTTGACTTGTTTATCTATTTAATCCTCTTCCTAAATTTGTTCTTCATCGTGTCGTGAAGATGAACCACACTCATTAGTTCGAAAAGTGTAGACCAAAATCTCCAATGTGATTTCTTCAGAAAAATTCTTATACATTATAATATGTTATTTATTTTCATAATAATGTACACCTCGATTATACCTTATTTTAATAATAAATAATTATTATTTCATATAAATCACAATTAGTAAATATTTTCATTATATTATATAAATCATTATAAATATCAAATTAAACTATATTTTTAATATATCCTAATTATATATTTAATAAAATTTCCTTAATATTTTTTATGGAATCATATTAACTCCTCTTCACCATTTCTTTTCCGTTGGCATCCATGAGGAAGAAGGGATGCCCTTTTAGGTTCTATATCTATCCATCCATATTTCATAGAAAAATAAAGAGGTGTTTCAGACTGGTAATGGCAATTAATTATTGGTTGATGCCCACATATTGTGCACAGAACCTATTGTCAATAGTTGCATATGGGAGACATGAATTGGCAAACAACACAAGAGGAGCTCACAAGTGCGGATCACCAAGATCTCCTACAAGAAAATATGTCACTTAGGCTTCACATTAAACTCCAATAATAAATAGATGCACATTGTTAGGGATACTCAATCAAATCCCTAAATGATAGGAATTGAATATCCAAGAAAAGAAAAATCATAACTACGTAAAAATAATCACCTAATCTCCATTAATTCAAACACTCCCCCTTAATGGAGAAAAGGTTCTTAAACATACCTAATATGTCCCTAAAAAAATCAAACTTCAGTCTTCCGAGAGGCTTAGTAAATATATCAGCCATAATATCACAAGAATTACAATATTCAACATAAATCTCTTTGGACTACACCTTCTCCCTGACAAAATGAAATTGAGTGTCTATGTACTTAGTGTTTTTATGAAACACAAGATTATAGGCTAGTTTGATGGAACTTTGATTATTGCAATCGATAACCGTAGCTTCTGCCTGTTCTTCTCCTGCATCTTGGAGAAGTTTTCACAACCAAATTGCCCCACATGATGCTTCACACATAGCTTGATATTATGCTTCTGCTGAGGATAAGGCAATAGTATGCTGCTTCTTACTGCACCAAGAGATCACCTCAGACCCAATGTTGAAGGCGTAACCTATAATTGATCTTCTATCATCTAAATTTCCTGCCCAATCAGAGTCTATATAACTTGTCAAACTAATATCAAATGAGTCAGAATACAAAATACCAAAGTGTGAAGTTCCTTGCAGATACCTCAGCACTCCTTTCACTGCAATCCAATGGTTTCCATGAGGTCAAGTCATGAACTGACTAAAAAAACTCACTGCATAGGCTAGATCTGGTCTCATTATAGTCAAATAAATAAGACTACCAACCAACTTCCGTACAATGTTGCATCTGCATATTTCGAACCATCATCCACCTGAAGTTTGTTGTTTTGTTGTAAAGGCAAAAATGCAGCCTTGCACTTATCCATTCTGAATTTAGCCATCAAACTCTTAGCATACTTACCCCAGGACAAGAAAGTTTGGTTTGAATCTCTCCAAACTTCTAGACCCAAACAATAATGCATTTCTCCAAGGTCCCTCATCTCAAATTTCTGTGCTAACTGCTACCTAATTTCTTCAATGAGATTGTCTGCACTCCCTATCATGATCACATCATCTACATATAAAGAAATAAACACTATTTTTCCCTCATCATTAACCACAATATACAAATTGGGATCATTCTTGCTCCGTTTATGATCATGCATGGGGAAAAATGAGACAATTTTTTTGTACCAAGATCTAGGAGCCTGCTTTAAACCATATAAACCTTTCTTTAATCTACATACTAAGTGCTCTTCTCCCTTCTTAACAAACCCCTAAGGCTGCACTAAGTATATACTTCTTCTTTTAAATCACCATTTAAGAAAGAAGATTTAACATCTAATTGATGTATTTTCCAATGATGCTTAGTGGCTAAAGCAATAATTAGTCTAATGGTATTTAGTTTTGCAACAGGGGCAAATGTTTCCTCGAAATCAATACCTTCCTTTTGGGAATACCACTTTTCCACCAATCTTGCTTTATGCTTATCAATAAACCCATCTACTTTTAATTTCAACTTAAATAACCATCTGCAACCTATGGGTTGTTTAACATTAGGAAGCTTTACTAGATCCTAAGTCTTGTTCTTAATAATAGATTCATATTCCTCTTTCATTGCTTCCTTCCATTCACAACTCTTACTAGCTTCATAAAAATTAGAAGTTCCTACAATGTTTAACACACCAGCCATGAGCGCACAATCCCTATATCGAGCTGGTAACTGTTTCGGCCTACTAGATCTGCTGAGCGGTGGGGGTTCAATTATTCTGTTGTGTTCTTCTCTTCGTGGACTGAACTAGATTTCTTCCTCTTTATCCTATTGTTGCTACTGTTGTTCCTGCTACTGTTGTTCCTGATGTTGTTTCTATTGCTAATTGATCCCTGTTTCACTATCCTCATATGAAAGTAAGGGTACATGCCATTCTTCATTGTTTTGAACAAGATTTCCATCATCAACCTGTTCATAGATTACTACGTCTCTACTAACAAACACCTTGTGAGTATAAGGATCAAACATTTTATAAGCCTTATACTGACTGCAGTATCCAATCAAGGTACATTTAATGGCCTTTGAATCTAACTTCTTCCTATTCTCTTTGGTAACATGCGCAAAAGCTTTACAACCAAATACTCTAAGGTGACTTACGGCAGGCTTGAAGCCAAACAATTCTTCAAAAGGAGTTTTATAATCAAGACTTTTGGTAGGACTCCTATTCTTCAAATATACTGCAGTATTGATAGCTTCTACCCAAAAACCATTAGTTAGATTCTTACCTTTCAACATACTACGAGCACACTCCACCAATGTTATGTTTTTCCTCTCAACTACACCATTCTGCTGAGTGTAAGGTTTTGTAAATTGTTGTTGTATCCCATGCTCGTTGTCGTATTTGATGAAAACACCTTTCTTGAATTCTCCTCCTTGATTTGATCAAAGAATCCTGATGAACTTTCATTTCTGCTTCTCAATCATGTTTCTGAATTGCTTGAAATATTCAAAAGCATGACTCTTCTGTTTAAGAAAATATACCCACGTGAATCATGTACATTCATCAACAAAGATTAAAAATTAGTATGCCCCACCTAACGATATTGTCTGCATCGGGCCACATAAGTCAGTGTGTAGAAGTTCGAGTATATCCCTCTGTTTCCTATCTTTAATAGAAGGAAATTCATCTCTATGTTTTGGATTTAAGAGATCTATGGTTTGTACTTTTCGAATCATTGACCGGAGAATCCACAGTATGAGTATTTTTGTACCAACGTTTCAAATCCCAAATGGGATCCATCATCAGAATTTGAGAATGATGATAAAAGAAGAGCAGAATGGATAGAATAAATACTTAAGAGGAAAAAAAATTTAAGGAACAGCACATGGTCGGCTTGAATCTGAAATTATTTTAATTTTATTCTTATTTTTAATTTATTTTTATTTTTAATAAATTACCTTTATTTTATTGAAATTTTTATAATTTTTTTTAATTTTAATAATTAGGTTTATAACCTATAGATTAAAAAGGAAAATGAAATGATACTAAAATTTTTCGATAATAGATTGAACTAAAATATATTAATTTCTATATAAATTAATTTAATATATTAAATTAATTCATATTAATAATTATAAATAATAAATATTTATAATTTATCAATATAATAATTAATATATTAATTAATAGTTATATAGAAATTATTATATTAAAGTATTAAAAAGTTAATTATTAGGTTAAAGGAGCTATTTTAATAAAATGAAGGGATAATAAATTAATTGTTATAGAAATACTAGGGAATATATCAATTTCTACTAGGGAATATATCAGTTTCTATATATAAATTAAATTAATATATGAACCAAATTATATTAACAATTATAAATAATTGATATTTATAATTAATTAATATATTAATTAATCATTATGTAGAAATTAATATATTAAAGTATTTTTATGTTAATAATTCTAATTATGATATAGATAAAAAGTACTGACCAATAATAATAGGATAGGAGAGGGAGGGAAAACTTACTTGCTTGAAGGCTTACCTGGGGATGGGTTGACGCTTTTTTATTTCCCTGATCAGGGGAAGCCAGCTCCCGCTAATCTCCATACCACTGTCTCTGTTCAGATTACAAGGATGCTTAATAATTTCAAGTGCTTCTCTGATCTTTCGTCTCTGTTGCTGCTCTTCTCTTGCGATAATTGATGTGTTTTCCAGGCATATGTGGTGCTTAGTCTTCAAGGAGTGTTCTTCCAAGGCTGAGGTACGAGATCTTCCGTTCCTGATGTCAGCGCCATGTTCCTTGAGCCTTGTCTGGAGGGAGCGACCTGTTTTGCCTATGTAGCTTTTTCCACAGGAACAATCTATTTTATAGACTCCTTTAAGTTGTTGCTTGTCAATATCATCTTTAACAGAGTTCAAACTTTTCCTGATAGTACCAGGAGCTGAGAATTGTGTTATAATGTTTTTCTTTCTTAGGATTTTAGCGATTTTGTCTGTAACCCCATGAATATAAGGTAGAAAAACCTTGCCACATTGAGGTTGGTCCTGATCCTTAGGTTTGGGAGATGACAACTTCCTTTCAGCTTTCTCCATGGCTTTTTTAATGTCATGATCTTTGTAGCCAATATTCTTAAAAGTTAAAACTAAATGCCTCTTTTCTTCGTTAATATGCTCTGAGTCAAAAATTCGAAGGGCTCTATTGGCAAGAGTATTCAAAACACCAAACTTTTGGGCTGGGTGATGGTGGGAATCCACATGGAGGTAGCTTTCTGTGTGGGTAGACTTCCTGAAAACCTTATGGCCCAAAGAGCCATCCTCTTTTCTGATGATTAGAATGTCCAAGAATGGGATGCTCATGTTTTCTTCAAGCTCCATTGTGAATTTTATTTCAGGAGAGATGGAATTAAGGTGAGTGAAAAACTTGTCAAGTTCTGCTTTACCATGTGTCCATTTTATATTGGTGTCATCGACAAAATGCTTCCACCAGGCTGGCTTTAAAGGATATGATTCCAGGGCCTTCTTCTCAAAATATTCCATGTATAGGTTGGCCACGATTGGCGAGAGGGGTGATCCCATTGCTACACCGGATGTCTGCTCATAAAATGACCCTTGGAAGGTGAACACCGTTGACCTTAAGCAAACTTCAGCCAGCTTTGCAGTCTCTGGATCAGTAACATCTTTTATAACTTGAATGGCCTCATCAAGAGGAATCTTCGTGAATAAGGAAACCACGTCAAAGCTTACAAGGATGTCATCACTTTCCATCGTTTCATTTTTAATAAGATTCACAAAGTCCTGGGTGTCTTTGATGAAGGAATCAGTATTTCCGACCAGGGGTTTTAGAATTTTAGCAACGTATTTAGCAAGCTCATAGGTTGGGGAGCCAATAGTATTAAATATCGGTCTAAGGGGGACCCCTTCCTTATGGATCTTGGGTAATCCATAGATTCTAGGGATGGTTTCACAAGAGGGGGTTAATCTCTTCTTTAATTTTTCGTCAAGGTTGGAATCTGAGATTATCTTTTTTACATCCTTCATGATTTTGGGCATGGGATTACTGCTCAGTTTCTTATAACTGCCACAACTTACCGAATGCACATCCCTCACAATCAATATGAAACCTTTTCAAAATAGGGATACCATCTACCATACCTTTGTTTTGCAACAGAAGAAGGTCACTGAAATTGATATGCCCAAGTCGTTGATGCCATAAATTTTCAGCAGACTTATCGGATGCCATCAAGGATTGTTGTGGCGTACTCTTCACATCCAGTTTGTAGAGTCCTCCTATGTGAATACCTATAGCAATAGGCTTCATCTGGTCCAACAAGTCTTTAATAATATAATAAGATTTAAAGAATTCTACCTTGAGATCCTAATCTGTAGTCTTTGACACAGAAATTAGGTTCTTCTTAATACCAAGAATATACCACATATCAGATATATTCCTGATCTTTCCATCAGGCAGAGTAACAAGGACATCTCCATGTCCCTTGATCTCGTACCCTCTATTATCTCCAAGGTATACTTTTACTCCAATGTTGGATTCTCTAAAATTTCTGAACCATTACTTTTTACCTATCATATGTGAGGAGGCTCCAGAATCTATGAACCAAATATTTGATTCATCCTCCTCAGTAGCTAAAGTAGTCTCAGCCTCAACCATAAAGAATCTGACATCATGATTCTGATCTGCATCTGCATCAGCCAAATGACCTGCATGTCTTCTCTGTTTTTACCTCTCCTCATCTACCTTTTTCTTATGGAAAAATGTAGCAATATAGCCTATCTTACCACAATAAAAGCATTTAGGAGCAGAGTCATGTTTATGCAAGGTCATACCTTGTGGTGTCCTTTTTCTTGATGCGATGCCTCTCCTGTGATCAACCACTACTTTCCTCTTTGGCTTGAACTTTGTCATCAATGCAAGATCTGAATTTTGAGGTTTGAGAGAAAACCTCCTTTCCTCTTCTTGTAGCAAAATCCCAGTGAGCTCTTCAAAACCTGGAGGCTTTTCTCCTGCATTCAATCCGGTTATAAACATTTGATAATCATCCATCATGTCATTCATGGTAATTGTCACCAGATCATCATTTTCCACGGTTTAACCGATATCAGTTATTTTATCTTTAACTTCCTTTATCCGGGATATGAATGAAGAAACAAACTCATTCTCCTCCATCTTGACTGAGAGAATCTTCTTCCCGAGGTACAAGGTTCGACTGGTGTTCTTGATCTCATACATCTCTTTGAGAATTGTCCGGATGTCATTCGCTATCTTGCAATCTCGAAAGTGAGGGTTGATGCAATCTTTGACTGATAACTTGAGTAGCACCTTTGACTTCATCTCCCTTTTCTCCTAGTCTTGAATTGTTTTATTCGATCCACCAATTGCAGTAGTCAGCTTGACTTCATCACTGGTGGCAATGCTATAAGCATTCTATCCCTCAAGCAAAGTCTGGAGCTTAAATTTCCAATTTGTGTAATTGGAACCATCAAGCTTATTATTCTCATTGAGATAAGATTTGGAAATTTGATTATTCATCTTGAATGAATAAAATCTTCAACAATTTGAGCAAACCTCAAATGTAAAAAAATTACCCTGTTCACTGCAAATTTCCTTCACAAAAAACACTGCCCTCCTCCAATTTCACTTAAAATAATTCCAAATCCTCTTTTTCTTTTTAAAAAATATCACTCCAAAAATACACACCCTTTTTTTCAATAAATAAGGATTCCTTCAAAAAATAATGAAATTCCTTTTTGTTTTTAATTAAAGAATTAAAATATTTAATTAAAAAACATCCAAAATTCACAAATCCACGTGAATATTTAATGTAAAAAAGGGTGGGTAAAAAAATCCACATGAAGCTTTAACGTAAAGAGTGGCTTTTAAAAAAGATGCATAAATACTTTACAATTCAAAAAAAATTCACATGTGGCAGTGTGTTGAGAAAATACAACCATCGTTAATCTCCTTCAAATGCAACCACAAATTTAATCTCCTCTCCTCAAATTTAACACAAAAAAAAAAATGTAGTGTTTAACCACCACAGCAACTACTTTTCCACTGCTTTAATCGTCGTGGTTGTTCACATCTTTTTCGTGATTAGTCGCTAGTGTAGACCAGAAACTTGCGACGATGTACTCTTCACTCAACCTGCGACGACGTCGCAATTTTATATTCCTCAACTCATATTATAGGCCTCTCCTTCCTACAGCTCTGATACCATGTCAACAGTTGCATATCGAAGACATGAATTGGAAAACAACATAGGAGGAGCTCACAGGTGCAGATTACCAGGGGCTCCTACAAGCAAATGTGCTACTTAGTCATCTGAATTGGATCCATAGAAGATTGTCAAAGAACCATGATTGTATCAGGTCAGAGCAAATCTCTAAAGAATCCAAAACAGTGATAAAAAACACCCTGAACCAGTGGCAATGGTAGCCAGCGTAGAATGACAAGGACCTCGATCAAAGCGCGCTGACCAAGACCCATGGAGACTGCGCGGGAGGTCAAAGTAGCCCTTGGGAGCCCCAGATCGGGAAACAGAGGTGGATTTTGATGCATGATTAGCGCTAATCGTGCATCACTGGGTGAACAGGGCCATGAAGGAGGAAGCCCGGTCACACAGACGCATGGGAATCAGAGAACCGCGGGCAGGAAAAGGAAAAAGCGCTAAATGTACAAAGGTGAGACCTGCGTTTTGGAAAACCGGCAGTATTGATTGGGGCGCCCTTAAACGGTAAGAAGTTTTGGACAAGAGTGGAGTGATTCCATACAACAATTGATGCATGGCAGGCGACGGTGAGAGAAAACTATCGTTGATCGCGCGCTAACGGTCGAGCAAGTCAATTGCGTGAAACATGCATAATGCGTCAGATCTGGAGGGCTCAGGCCACGTTTTAGAAGGATTTGGAATCAATTTGACCACCACAGTGAAGGAAATACACATCCATGACGTGACCGAAGAAAAAAACCGACGAAGTATGCTGGCGTTGTTTAGAGGAGGACAAGTGGCCATTCCCTGAGCGTTCCTGATGATCCCGAGCTAGGAACTCCAAGCGCAACCACAGAAGGTGAAGAGACAGAGGTGGAAGAGGAACCAAACAAGAATAGGGATCGAATGGCTAAAGCCATGAATAGGGGAAGAAGACAGTTAGACGAGTGAATTGAAGTCGAGAGACAGAAAAGTGGAATAGTAAATCCTGAGAGGAGGACTGAACACAGAGAATAGTAAAGCGAAGCAGAAGAGACAGAGAGCCAAGCTGACCATAGGTAGCATCGGGCACCAGAGGGCTTGAAGGCTCAAGCCATCCCAGAGAGGATCTATCAGAACAGAAGGTCGCAGAGATGGTAGGAAGAAGAATTCTGTGTACTCAAGTGGCTTGGGGAATCGAAGGACCACCCTACCAAGCAAATCCTACTTCAGGAGAACTCACATTGAGTCCCTGTATTGTAATTCTCTTCTTAAAGAGACAATAAAACAAGGCCACCACTGAAAGTCAGACTGGAGATGTAGCCCTGGAGAATAGGGTGAAATCCTTATAAAATCTCTTGTGTCTTTATGTTTGCTTACTGTATTTCTCTGTTGTCTTTCCATTTAAATGTCTGTGTATTGGCAATCGGATCGATCCGTTGCTTAAATAACACAGAACACACACCAGCACATGAGTTTGTAATACCTTTGTTTAATAAATCTTTAACTGATGTCACTCATAGGGTGAATATCAGATCACTTAGGCTTCACATTAAACTCTAATAATAAATAGATACACATTTTTAGGGATAGTAGACCAAATCCCTAAATGATAGGAACTGAATATCCAAGAAAAGCACAATCATAACTACGTAACAATAATCATCTAATCTCCATTAATTCTAACACCCACTGCATAAATCTTGTTTAGTGGATTTATCCCGAGGTGCAACATAGTGTTGATGGGCTACCATATGTCACTAAATATTCTAATATTATAATTAATTTTATTGTTATTAATTTTCTCATAGAAAAATGCGAGGCTAAATCTTGATTTGTGTTATTTAAATTGGTTTTTTGATTTTATATATGGAAAGAATTTCAATTATGCAATGGTTACTTGATTTCAATAAATTCTAATTTGATTTTAGAGAAATTAAACCAAAACGGAAAAAAAATTCAAAAAAATCTCACTCAAAAAACTCTACTCTATTCTGAAAACAATCCTCTCCTTTCTACAAACATTACAGTTGTCACAGTCCGCAGTTGAGGATTCCTTGTAATTTCAGTGAGGGACCTGTAACAGAATAAAACCCAATTCTCACCAGCAAAAGAAGATGGGTTCATAGATATGGAGGTGAGAAGGAAAATGAAGGATGGAATGAATCGACGAGGAGAAACATATTGTCGGCCAACATGTTGTGCCAAAAGCAAATGAGTTTCTGCAACATGTGGCCTAGGCTGTGGTTAATGGCTAGTGTGGATGTTTGATTTTTAAGCAATTTTTTGGTTTTTTTTTTTTGTAAGACTATTTACCGCTAAGAGATTAGAGGTGATTTTTGACATTGAAATGTGGTGTAAAAATTTTGACAAGACTATCTAGATCTGAAAGCTGCTCCAACATCTATTTCTTTAATTGAAAACATAATTAGCAAATTCACTAGAAAGAAAGAAAAAAAAGTAGAAAGTGTGCCAAGTACTATTAGAATAAATAAATCATGTTTGTGCTTAACATAGTTTATGAAGTGAAAATAAAAATATTTTATAGTTTGCATGCATGCATTGCTCATTCGCTTGCATAGTTAATGGAAGACCTTCACGAAACACAATTGGATTGCTGCAGGATTGCACACAGAAGGAAAAACAGAAAATTCATCTTTTGGAGACTTTATCCTGCCAGGTAGTTAAGTTGGTGAGGATATCAATAATAATAGTTTTGATATTATCAGGCGAAATGCACGCTATGAGTGATTAAGATCTCAAAAGAAATTCATAAGTCAGAGTAACTAGCATTGACGGTAAGACTGAATGTTATTCTCCTTCTCATTGATTTCTTCTCGGATGACCCAAAATAGTGAACCCGAATTGTAACACGTTCATCAATACACAAGTATATATTTTAAAATAAAACAACAAACATATATATATATATATATATATATATTAATCCCCAAACACTATAGTATTATAACTACAGTGAGTTTCAATTGTTAAATTGTTTACATAATTACAAAACTATTTTTGAAATCATATATAACAAATGTTCAAACTCTTTTCAACATAATAGTTTACCATCTAGGTACGATCATCATTAAATGAAGATTTTCAGACAAATGATTTACATTTCCAACGTTAATGTTGATTTGTGAAGGAATTTAATTTGCATTGGGTTTGTGGCTGGCCCAGGCGCTAGTTGTACAACTCCTTACCTCAATCTTTGCCATGGATCACGTGTGTATTAATCCTATCAGATTTGGGGAGGAATTTAATTTGCATTGGGTTAATGGCTGGCCCAAGCGCTAGTTGTAAAATTCCTTGCCTCGATCTCTGCCATGAATCGCGTGCGTATTAATCCTCTATGATTTGGGGCATGCTGGTTGCCTGAGGGCTTTCTGTCTGTCCTTCTTTCAACCATGCTTCTTGGAATCTTGCCCTTCCATCGACGACTATCTGTAGCTGGCTAGATCGAATAGCTCACTGGTTGTGAGGCATACATTTCTCGGTTGAGGGGTCTCATTTGGTCATGGTTTTGCTTCGAGGGTTTCTGGCTCCAACTTGTAGTTCAGGTTCTCTGCAACAATCTTTCCTCGTTCTGGCAACTTGATCCCTCACGGAGGGTTATGAGACTCCGTCATTATTCTAGAAAACAGACCACTAAGGCATCCATATATTCTTCAGGTAATATTGATAAGGATTTTATTCATGGATTTGTTTCATTTTACAACACTACAGTCAATCTAAGGCATACTTGTCTCAATCATTGGTTCTAACACTATTTCTTTGTCATGGTGCAAGGCAAAGATCTCTGGAAACAAGGGTTTGGTGTGGGATTTCGGAAAAATATTCAACCAGCTGTAATCTCCACATCCTTAGCGGGTATCTTGACTCTCTTCCAATTCTAAAGTTAGCACAGGTTGTCCAAGACCTGGTTGTTCAGTTAAAAGTCTGGAATAGTTATTTTAAATGGGTAATATTGAGTATGGAAGTAGTTTTAAATTGGAGAATTGAGATCGCAGGAGTCAGAACTCCGTGGTTGGTTTTGTATTGAACGTTGTTTAGGTTTTAAAGAGCCTTACAGCCTCAGCCGAAGGTGAGGGATCTGGCACTTATGAAGGCTAGTCACTTTGATATACTCATTAACTAGACTGTTTAATGATTGAATCCTTTTATGGTAAATCTTTGGAGAGGAAGACATGTTTCTTTTCTCTTCTGTCTATTTTAATGCTTCTTTTGAAATGTCAAAAGTTACCCACATCATTCTTCAGAGTGAACCCTCAAATTGTCTACTCTGTTTTCCAAATGTGACTCTCGTCTATTCTTGCTATCGAAAAAACTTTTTGACAGGTCCTTGGATATACCTAGGGTTTCTAGGTTAAAACTGTAAATTCCTTTATGCTTATAAGATAAGTTTTCTCTAATTTCTATCATTCTGATTGTAGTCATAAGATTTTATATGATGTAGCCGTGAGGCTTTTGTTTAAGTAGATGATGTACTTGTTCTGCATCGACTTATGTTACATGGAATTGGTTTATATTATCCCGTTTGGGAACCAAGTAAATCTGTGATAAATTTGTTCTCTTCTTGTCTTGAGAAAAAAAATACCCTTGATTTAATGACTATTCTAGCTATTTCTCATGTTTTGATTAAATTTTAATTCTATTCATAAATGTGCAAGTCATGATTACAAAAATCCTATCTTTTACACAAATTTTTTTGTCATTTGTTAATTTTCTACAAGTCATAGAATTTCCTTACTTTCTTTCTGTTTTCTTTACTCTATGTACAAGGATTTCTGTCACTTCTAGTTTTACCATGCTATTAGGAAATTTTAAATTACTTTTACATCCAAGTACAACAGTAATAATCATGATATCTTTTAATAGTTCTTCTATAATTACATAGAGGATTTCCTTCTAGTTTCTCTATCTTTACCTTATTTTTCAATGAAATGATTCTAAAATGAAAATTTTAAGATTTTCTCGCCATACTTTAAAATAATAGAAACCCTGTCTTTAATTTTACAGCAGTGACTTATAGTGATTATTTATTAACACAGCAGTAACAGACAATCTATATTGCAATAAATGACTTATATCAGAGATTCTTTTTACTTATCTATTTACATTACTCAGGATTGATTCAAAAGTCAAGATCTGCACTTAATTCCTCCCTGTCATGAGATATCAGATTTGGTCAATCTCCCCCCCGTGCTACTCCTGGCTTCAAGAGTTCTCTTCCTCAGAGATTTAATATTTACTCTCTATCTGATCCTTACCATACATAGTCTTCTCAGACTGTCTGACCCTTCAGCACAGTCTCTAATTTGTGTTCCTGATCTCAGATCCCCATCCTCTTGATCATTTTTTGTAATATACTCTAGGATTTAGTTTTGGAACAAATAATTGTTTTCATAACTAGAAACCTAGTAAGAAAAATAATAGTATTTGCCCATAACTGTAAAATACTATCCTTTAAAAAGTGAATTTCCAAAAATAGTTTATAACTGAAAAAAATAGTAATAGTCTGTTTGGTTGCAGTAAAATTCAATCTTTACATTAGTGGGGGATATTACATCTCCCCCCCCTGAAATGGAACATCATCCCGATGTTCTCCTGCTACAAAAAAACTCAAAACGTTTTCTCTCACGACGTGTTCATCTTCCCAGGTGGCCTTTTCTGGATCGTAGTGCTGCCACTATACTTTAACCTGGGTGATAACTCATTTTTGCACTGTTACTTCTCTCTGATCTATTATAACCAAAGGCTCGACCAAGAATTCGGCTTCCGGTTCGAACTGAACATTGCAACAAAAATGTTAAGTCATTAACTAGTTATTTAACACATTTGTAACGTATACTTACACACACACATATATATACCTTACCTGGATATCTTGCCATTGGATTATGTGTTTAGCATCATATACATATTTCTTAAGTAGAGAGACATGAAAGACATTGTGTAGAAGAATATGAATAGGTAAGGCAAGTTGATAAGCCACCTGTCCTATTCAAGCCAAGATTTGAAATGGCCCACAATATCGGGGTGCTAGTTTAGCACACCCGACCCATTGCAAGGTGCTTTTCTTCTTTTCTTGGCTTGCACTCGAATCTAGGCATGATCTCCTACCTGGAATTCTCGGAAACCCCTCTTCCGATTGGCAAAGTTCTTTTGTCGGTCCTTAGCAACCTTTAAATTAATCTGAACCCTTTTCACCATTTCTTCCCTTTCCTCCAACATTTCCAGCCCTAGTAATAGTTTGTCCTCTGTTTCACTCCAACTTAAAGGTGTTCTGCACTTACGTCGATATAAAAATTCAAAGGGGCTCATGTGAAGGGATGCATGGTACCCATTGTTATATGCAAACTCCACCAGGTGTAAATAATCTTCCCATTTTGTGGGCTACTGCATTAAATACGTTTGCAACATGTCTTCAACAAATTGGTTTACCCTTTCATTCTACCCATCCGTTTGCGGATGGTAAGCTGTACTGAAGTGCAATTTTGTGCCCAATCCCTCAAAGAGGGCTTTCCAAAACGCTGATGTAAATTTTACATCTCAGTCAGAAATAATCATCTTAGGGATTCTGTGTAGTTTAAAAAAAAAATTCATAATAATTTTAGGAATTTGGACTGCTCTATAAGTTGATTTAATATGTATGAAATGAGGAGATTTTCTCAATTTGTCCACCACCACCATGGTGGAGTCATTTTGCTTCCTTGATTTAGGCAGCCCGATAATAAAATCTATAGATATGGTTTCCCATTTCCATTCTAGAATAGGTAGATGGTGGAGTAACCCTACTGGGTGCTGATGCTCAACTTTCACTTACTGACATTCCAAGCATCTGGCTAAATATTTTGCCACTTCCTTCTTCATACCAGACCAAAAAAATTCCTTTCGCAGGGTAGAAATCATCTTTTGGTACCCAAAATGACCTGCATAAGGAATCTTATGGTATTCATCCAAAATTAAATTTTTGAAATGCTGCTGGTTGGGCACATAAATTCTTTTCCTATAAACTAGTAAATTTTCTGCATTTATTTCATAACCAGTTGTTGTTCATGGCTGTTACAAATTTTTGCTTGCTGCCATAATTGTCTATATGTAGAATCCTGCATGGAAGATTCTTGAATCTACCCCAAAAAAGTTTTTAATGATTTACTAAAAGAAATTTCATATAAACAACTTACCTTTTGACTTAAATCATCTCCCACTCGATTTCATTCCCTTTTATGTGTTTGATTTCGAAATCGAATTCAGTTAGGAAGTTTTCCCAATAAGCTTGTCTGGCATTTAAAGTTGGCTTCTTGAAATAATTAATCAGACTATGGTGGTCAGTCATTAATAAAAATCTCTTACCTAATAGGTAATGTTGCCACATTTTTAAGGTGTGAATGATCGTTGTCAATTTTAAATCATATGCTGAATACTTTTGTTCATATTCCTTCATTTTTCTAAATTCATAAGCCACCAAACTACCTTCTTGAATAAGTACGCCACCCACTTCGTCATTACTAGCATCCGTACAAGCAAAATATTCCTTGTTGGGATTTGCGATGCTCAGAATGGGTGCGGTGGTAAGCAGATGCTTGAGATGATCAAATATCCTTTGACAATCAAGGGTCCACTTTAAATTTCTTCCTTTCTTTTGTAAGGAAGTAATAGGATATTCCATTCTAGAGAATCCCTCCACAAACCTTTAGTAGTAACCATCCAGGCCCATAAATGATCTTATACTGGCCAAATCCTTTGGCACGGCCACTCCATAATGGTTCTTATCTTTTCTGAATCAACTGCAATTCCATCCTTGGTGATATCGTGTCCCAAGTATTGGATCTACTCTTTAAAGAAGTCCCATTTACTGTACTTAGCATAAAGTTGATATTCTCTTAGGACTTGCAGTACAATGCAGAGATGTTCCTTATGCTCCTCCATATTCGAAGATTAGATCAATATGTCATCGATGAATATTAATACAAATTTATCTAAAAACTGATGGAAAATGCTATTCATGAGACACATGAAGGTAGACGGGGTGTTAGTTACCCCAAAAGGTAAAACAACTAACTCATAATGACCATAACGTGTCTTGAAAGCAGTTTTTGCAATATCTTCCTCCTTGATTCTAATCTGATGATACCCAGAATGGAGATTGATCTTTGAGAAGATGGTTGTGCCCCTAACTTGGTCAAAAATATCGTCTATACATGGAAGGGGGTATTTGTTTTTAATAGTCAGCTTGTTTCGCTGGCGGTAATCCATGCACATTCACAGGGTTTCGTCTTTCTTTTTAACAAATAATACTGGAGCTCCCTAAGGAGACACACTGGGACGAATATATTTCTTATCAAGAAACTCTTGGAGTTGCATATTTAATTCTATTAGTTCGGGGATACTAATTCGGTATGGTTCTCGGGAAACCGGAGCAGCTCTAGAAATCAGCTCTATAGTAAATATATGTCTCTTTTTGGGGGTAGGCCTGGTATTTCTTCAGGAAATACATCTGGAAAATTTCGTATTACAGGTACGTCTTCTAGTGATGCGGGTTTATCTTTAGAGTCAGCATACCCTACTTGTATACCATATATTTGGCAACCCTTCCTGATGCATTTGGCTAATTGGGAAGTTGTTATTGACCTTATTTGCAGAGTTTTCTGAACACCCAGAATTTCCTGTCTTTCACCCACTTCATCTCGGTAGCTAATAGCTTTTTTCTTACAATTTACCAAAGACCAGTGCTTTTCTAACCAGTCCATACCTATCAAGATGTCGTATGACCCTAGGGGTAGCACATTTAAATAAGCTATAATAGATTTACCATCTAATTTCAAGGGGCATTTATTTACCTTAGACAAAACTCTTCTTTTTGCTCCTGTGGCTAGCTATACTAACCATGGGTTTTTAAATTTAACTACTTGTAATCTACATCGTTCCACTATCGTGGGACTGATGTAACTTAACATAGCTCCAGGATCTATTAAAATAGATCAAGTCTGGTAAAAAATAGTACCTTCAAATTCAACCATAGTTGGTTGAAACTCCACCTGATGATCTTCAAGAGCTGCGTTGATCTTAGGGATGCTTCTAGCCACTTCTACCACAGTGGAGGCCTCCTGAATTTCTGAAATCTGGTATGTTCCCATGTGTTGAGGTCAGTTTTTAATATAGTGTGGGCCTTCGCATCCCCAACACTGTACAGGCGCTCTATTAACTAATTCTGCTTCATTTTTCCTAGTCTGTTTATTGGTCCTAGTTTCTCCTAGTACCTCAAATCTGGGCTTATTCATATTCTGATTACATTGACCTTTATATAATCCCTTGTTGTTTTTGTTCTTATTTCCCTCATGACTGGAAATGAATTTATTTCCCTTCTTGTCTACCCACCTTTTACTTATATCTCCCTTTGGTTTATTCTGCTGATAACAAATTCGTGCTTTCCGAATGACCTCGTCCATGGTTTTTGGGTTGTCAAACTCGTCGTTCTTTCATAAATAGCGGAAGACTGCTGACAAGCCATTGTACTTTGGATTTTTCTTCGCAAATATAAGGAACGTATCTCAACAATGAGGTGAATTTTGTTATAAATTCATCCATGGTCATTTGGCCCAAGCGGAGGTCATGGAACTCCTTAGCTTTCTCATAGTAAAATATGTTAGTTAAATACATTTCCTTGAACAATTTTTGGAATTTATCCTAGGTTATACTCTATTCATTGACTCCATGGACTGTTTTTACTTCTTCCCACCATAATGTAGCTTTCCCTTAAAGCTGGAAAATGGCCAGACAGGCCTTCAAATTGTAATCATATTCATAGCTGGAAATATTTGTTCCTATTAATTAACCATGCTTTTGCATCCTCTTCCTATTCCCCATCAAAGAGAGGAGGCTTGATTTTTCGAAATTCTTCTTGGAGTTCAATTTTATGTTTCTTCTTTGTCTTGTGATCTGACACGTTTCCTGATTCTTCCTCCTAGTTTTATTCTCCTCTTTCTGTTTCCATGTTTTCAGTTCGGAATTCTTGTTCCCCAGTTGTGTGGTCATGCTACAGACTAGGGGCTAGTGGACGATGATTGTGTCTATCTGAAAAGCTCTTTAAAATTTTCTCTTGTTCCTGCATTAGCCTTTCGTTGTTTTCCCAGAGTCGGGCAATCTCACCTTTCATTTCTTGGACAGTGGTTCAGAGGTCTACGTTGGGATTTTGCATATCATCGCCCAGCTACACCCAAACTTCCAGATTTTCTTCCTGAAATGTTGTTGGCCTTGTCCCCATTATGGAACCATGTCGTATATTTCTGGTTCGCCTCATACTGAAAATTGTTTCCCCCTACATGCACAGTATCAAAACTGTTATTTCTTACCCTAGAGGTCTCAGTTTTGGAAACTTGAGTCTGCTCTGATACCATATGTAACACCTCCATCAATAAACAATTGTATATTTTAAAATAAAACAAAAAACATAAATATATATATATATATATACACATATATATTAATCCCCAAATACTATATGATTATAACTAAAGTGCGTTTCAATTATTAAACCAGTTCTGAATGATTTGTTTACATAATCACAAAACTATTGTTGAAATCATATATAACAAACGCTAAAATCCTTTTCAATACAATAGTTTACCGTATAGGTACGATGATCATTAAATGAATATGTTCAGACATATGACTTATATCTCTGACTTTAATGTTGATTTTCCAAGGAATTTAATTTGCATTGGGTTCGTGGCTGGCCCAGATGCTAGTTGTACAAGTCCTTGCCTCAATCTCTACCATGGATCGCGTGTGTATTAATCCTCTGAGATTGGGGGCTTGCTGGCTACCCGAGGGCTTTCCATCTGTCCTTCTTTCAACCATGCTTCTCAGAATCCGGCCCTTCCATCGGCGGCTCTCTATAGCTGGCAAGATCAAACGAATCACCAATTATCAGGCATTCATTTCTCGGCTGAGGGGTTTCATTTGGTCATGGTTTTTCCTCGAGGGTTTTTGGATGCCGCCTATAGTTTAGGTTCTCCATAGCAATCTTTCCTCATTCTCGCATCGTGATCCCTCATGGAGGGTTCTAAGACTCCGTCATTATTCTCGAACACAGACAACTAACGCATGCATATCTTCTTCAGGTAAAATTGATAAGGTTTTTATTCATGGTTTCATTTTTTTTTACAACGCTATAGTCGATCTCAGGCATACTTGTCTCAGTCACAGGTTCTAACACTATTTCTTTATCATTATGCAAGGCAAAGATTTCTTGAAACAGGTATTTGGTGTGGGACTGTGGCAAACTCTTCTGCCGGTTGTAATATATGCATCCTTATAGGGTATTCTGATTCTCTTCTAGTTCTAAAGTTAGCACAGGTTGTTCAAGACCTGGATGTTCAGTTAAAAGTCTGTAATAGTTATTTTAAATGGGTAATATTGAGTCTGTAAGTAGTTTTGAATTGGAGAATTGAGACTGCAGGAGTCAGAACTCCGTGGTTAGTTTTGAATTGAATGTTTTTTAGGTTTTAAAGAGCCTTACGACCTCTGCCAAAGGTGAGGGATCTAGCACTTATGAAGGCTGGTCGCTCTGATATACTCATTAACTAGACTATTTAATGGTTGAATCCTTTTATGGTAAATCTTTGGACACAAAGACATACTTCTTTTCTCTTCTCTCTATTTTAATGCTTCTTTTGGAATGTCGAAAGTTATCCACATCATTCTTCAAAGTGAACCCTCAAATTGTCTACTCTGTTTTCCAGATGTGACTCTCGTCTATTCTTGTTATCAAAAAGACTTCTTATGTGATATTTGGGCATACCTAGGGTTTCTAGGTTAAATTGTAAATTCCTTTATGCTTATAAGATAAGTTTTCTCTGATTCCTATCGTTCTGATTGTAGTAATAATATTTCCTATGATGTAGGCGTGAGGCTTTTGTGTAAGTAGATGATGTACTTGTTCCGCATCGACTTACGTTACATGGAATTGGTTTATATTATCCTGTTTGGGAACCAAGTAAATCTGTGATAAATTTGTTCTCTTCTTGTCTGGAGAAAAAAAATACCCTTGATTTAATGACTATTCTAGCTATTTCTCTTGTTTTGATTAAACATTAAGTCTATTCATAAGTGTGCAAGTCATGATTACAGAAATCCTATCTTTTACAGGAATTTTTTTGTCATTTGTTAATTTTTTGCAAGTCATAGAATTTCCTTACTTTCTTTCCGTCTTCCTTACTCCATGTACAATGATTTCTGTCCCTTCTAGTTTTACCATGCAGTTAGAAAATTTTAAATTACTTTTACATCCAAGTAGAGTAGTAATAATCATGATATCTTTTAATAGTTCTTCTATAATTACATAGAGGATTTCCTTCTAGTTTCTCTATCTTTACTCTGCTTTTATTTTTCAATGAAATGATTCTAAAATGAAAATAATAAGATTTTCTTGCCATACTTTAAAATAACAGAGACCATTTCTTTAAGTTTACAACAGTCACTTACAGTCATTATTTATTAACACAGCCTTAACAGACAAGCTAGATTGCAATAAATAACTTATATCAGAGATTCTTTTTACTTATCTGTTTACGCTACTTTGGATTGATTCAAAAATCAAGATATGCACTTAATTCCTCCCTGCTGTGAGATGCCAGATTTGGTCAATCTCCCCCCATGCTACTCCTGGCTTCAGGAGTTCTCTTCCTTAGAGATTTTATATTTACTAGCTATCTGATCCTTACCAGACATAGCCTTCTTAGACTGTCTGACCCTTCAACACAGTCTCTAATTTGTGTTCCTGATCTCAGATCCCCATCCTCTTGACCATTTTCTGTAATATACTCTACGATTTAGTTTTAGAACAGATAATTGTTTCCATAACTAAATACCTAGTAAGAAAAAGAATAGTATTTAACCATAACTATAAAATATTATCCTTTAATAAGTGAAATTCCAAAAATAGTTTATAACTCAAACAAATAGTAATAGTCTGTTTAGTTGCAGTAAAATTAAAATATTTACATTAATGGGGCATATTACATGAATCCTACGTTTATGCAGAAGAGAAGGAAATCTAATTACTTGTAAAATTAGAACGATTATAGGTTTTGAAAAGAAATGACATTAAAATCCTATTATATTATTAGTCTCCCGTGGCTAGGGACTATGGTATATTACTCTCAACGTAACTTGATTTTTGATTAATTTTCTTAAATAAATTAATTTATTTTTAGTTTTCTATTACTTTAGCGAGTATTGATTTGACATAATCTTTCTACGGGGCTTTATTTTTTATATTTGTCAGTTTCTAATAAATCATTTCAAAATAGATAAACAAAAACTAATTTTGTAGCCATCATGTGGGTGAGTGCTCTTACACTTACATTGACATATTGCTATGAGAAATTCCTTTAAGTAAGCTAGGTGGGTGCTCTGACACTCATATTGACACTGACACTAACATAAAAACTGCTAGTGCATTTACCTCTTATTTTATTTTAAACTTTTTTTCATCTTAAACTTTTATCGATTTAGTTGTAAGGGAAAACAAATGCATGGAGTCGTGAATTTATGATAAATGAAGGTTGTGTGGAATAAGGGGTAGACATCAAACTCCGAATCTGTCATTGGGGGAAATGCATGGGGACACATTTCCCCATGCCCCCTTAAGGGGAAATGCATGGGTAAACCTTTCCCCACACCCCATTTGGGGGAAATGCTTGCGGAAACCTAAATTTTGATAAAATCGCTAGTTTTTTTATTGATGTGCCAAGATATTGCAACTTCACCCTTTACTGATTTTTTTTATTTTTTTATTGTTTTTGTTAATTTTTTCCAATTTTGAAAAATTTAATATATTTTTTCATGTTTAATGTTTGCTATAATTTACCAATTTCTTTGTGAATGTTTTCAAGAAGATTGTTTTTGTGCTGGCACTGATTTTTTCAATACTAAGAAACATTTTCCCAATGTGGGGGGGACATGTTCCACCACAAGAGTGACGGGAAACCCCATCCCCACAAATAGAGGGATACCTCAACAAACCTAGTGTTCCCCGCCACCCCGCAGCCATTCAAACAAGATTTTTTGTCCAACAACCCTTTAAGATAGAACAAAGATAGGAGAGTTTGTGACCTTGGTAATTAGTGCCAACTTTGATAATTAATGATGATATTAATTTTTTAAAGTAAAATGATAGAAAAGGTAACACAAACGTGGTGAAAAGGTAAGTTAGAGGTGACATTTTCTAGTGAAAAGGTAAGATAAAGATGACAAACTCCCTTATGTTACAGTTTTTATCATTGTAATTAAAATTTTAACATTTCTATAAATTGTTCGGAGATCTTTGAGAATGGTTCCAACCACATCAGACATCATATGAAGAAAGTAAAATTTCATATCTCATTTAGAATTTAGCAAACTTAATAGATTTTAGGATTTTAGGATTGATGGTATTATAATATTTCTGTTGGATTGCATACTGATAAATTTGCATTGCATGAATTTTTATTGTTGGGATTTTATCATTATTATTTTTATTTTTATTATTTTAGAGATAGGGAGCCCTATGCTAGGGACCTTGACATCGTACTATCCTCTCTAAATTTCTATAAATTTTGGGGGTGTTACCTCATGTCACCCATGCGTGTCTCCTTGGTTCTACGCTCCCCCATCTCAGAAGCATGGTGGAACAATTACTTCTACAATTTATCATCTTTAGAGAGATGACAATTTGGAGGATGCCCCAAATCACAAAGAATGTTCCTTGTTACAAACAAGGCTAATGTGAGCTCACAAACCATTAAAACATATAAATTGAAGTTTATATTGATGTTTCCTAAATATTAAACATGTCAATGGGACTAGAGATCAGAACCATCATGAAAATCACATAGAGAAAGGTGCAGCGTGTGGGAAAGAGCCCCCCCTAAGATCAGACATAAATAACAACTAAAGTGTTAAAAAGCTAGTAAGCTAATAACCATAAATGAAACAACAACATATCAAAATGCAGGCCTACAGAAAGGATATTCTTACGAAGAAAAAACTATCTTTAAGAAAATGATGAGACAAGAATTGAGAAATATAAACAACCATGTCCAAACATAAATAAACCTACAACTAGTAGAGTAGGCAGAGTGTGGGAACCTAATAAGTAGAATTTTTTTAGGTGCTCTTTGTTTGACTAGATCCAAGTCAAATCAAAGATATATTTCATATAATATTACTACATACAAAGAACTTATGACATACATAAAGCAAACAATAAAAATTTATTCCAAGATATTAATGACAAGAATCTAATCAATGTGTAAGATTGGAACCCCAATATTTCCATCAAAGTAAAATAAAGTTCTCCTTAGAGATACATAGGATAAACATGAAATTTTACTTACATTACAAAATAAAAACATAAGAAAAAGTTACAATACCCTCCCAAACCAAATAAGTTTATTGTCAGCTTCACTAGATTCATGTTACTAGGTATTGTCTTTCCAATCCAATACACATAAATCATGACCCTTCCCATACGACATTTGATCGACATATTCAGGTTCTAAACCTCACAAAAACTATTGGAATATTGAATTCCCAAGCAAATCAGAAAACCCTTGGGAAAATAATTTAACTTTCTATGTAACTGGTGTCAGAAAATGAAATTGGCTCGATAGTTTAACATATTGATGTCAATTCTTATTGTTTACAACCAAGACCCTGCTCACTCGACAAAGTTTGATGACCTTTTATGAACCCAATTCTTCAAATTTTAGAATTTAACTTTGTATGTAACTAGTGTCACAAAATGACATTGGGTCTATAGTTTAACATATCGATGTCAATTCTTATTGTTTACAACCAAGTTGCTACTCACTCGACAAAGTTTGATGACCTTTTATGAACACAATTCTTCAAATTTTGTCACAATTATCAGTTCTAGTATATGTGATTCTAGAATATCTAAACCCATTTCCAATATTTTCTTACAACTTAAATACAAATATGGATCTATATCTTTTGTATCTTCCCATGAGATAGAGATATTGAATATTTGTTTAAAAAATATTCGAGCTAAGATCATGTCAATTTGCACCATATGCATCAATTCCAAACGAACAGCATGACCACAAAATTTGAAACAATATAGACTGGTAAGAATCATTACATACGCAGCAACGAGAAGGAAAAAGGTGATCAGATATTTGAATAACTAGACAATTTTAAACCTAATATGTGTTGGCAAGAAAAGTCAATATCTAGAGAAATGCACATTTGCGAATAATTTATTTATATTTGACATACATTTTGGAAAACTAATTTTGGATCATAGACAATACTTCGCTAAATGGTACGACAAATTGCAAACTTCTTCATTAATAAGGAATTATGAAACAGTGGAACATAATTGTCCAACAATATTATCACGTAGAAGCTAATAAATAAACATTAAATAATAATAGAATATAGTTTGTTAAAGTACATGAATGCTTTCAAAACTATTCCCTGAAATAAATTTCGCTGAGACCTAATAATTGAGGACAACCCGTTGAAGGAGAAGAATGTGCCTCCAAAACCACATCTTCGATGCGGCTTCCTTCAAATTCTGTAAGGTAAATATCTACCTAATGCTTTTATAACGTCCATAAAATTGAAAGGTAACTTTTATATCAAATTTCAAAGGTAACTTTTATAATAAATAGAAAAATTTAGCGAGTTAAATAAAAAACATGATAATAATTTTCCTACTCACCAAGGTTGGGAAAATCAATGTAGCCAGCAGAAGCCCTCTCCAAAAACCGGCTACCTCTACCTCTCTACCTACGTCCATGGATTCTATTAAAACTGCATCATTCGGCGAAAAAAATCCCCTCCCTTGAAAAACTGGAAAGACAACTTACAACACAGTCCTTCTGACATCAAATTCAATTCTGTTATTCCCCATCTCAATTGGAGGCTTCTTAGTAACCACTTCATGCTTCTCACCTACTCTACTCACGGAGAAATTCCCATTTTCAATATAGAAATTTTCATTATCACTTAGGGTTTCTATCTCACCTCTTCTCAACTGGACCTTCTCTCGAGCAAAGCCATGGTGCTGGCATGAGAAATATTGAATAAATTCGTGGAATTTTCCTTCGACATCCCAATTTCCACTTCCGAAATTCTCGTTGGAATACGCCTCCCGTTCCCTACACGCCCTAGTATTTGAATTGACGGAGGATGCTGAGTATTTCGAAAAACCGCTTTCCACCTCGTCCAATTGCCGTTTTATGCACAGTTCTGGACAAATAAGTGATGAAGCCATCCGCAAGGAGCACATAACACACCTTGCAGCAGTACCTGAGACTCGACCCCACGACCTCTTTTCCATGTCATTTCTAGCACCCCCTCCCTTGCTGCCACCACCACCCCTGTTATGGCTGAGACAAGGAAACCGTGGAAAAAACCTCGAACTAGTCCTTGAAAAACCATCTACTATTATTTGCTGTCTCACAGTTTATAATATCTTTCCCATTAATAACTTACATAACGACCAAGCAATTTTTAGTTTGAAATAATTAAAAATTTGTCAAATTAACAATCTGAGACAAAAGGATAAGTTTAAGACGAAATGAAAATTTGTCTTAAATAAATGTCTTGAATACCCTTTATTTATACGTACCGATGATAATTGTTAATAATATAACCAAAAAATTTGTTGCAACACAAAAAAATCCTTATTATTAACACTATGTATAAAAAGCTTATTGGTAAATATTAACATAAAAAAAATGAATTATAAATTAATGCTATACATAATTATGATCAACTTATTGTGGAGAAACTTATTAGAAATGGAATAATGTCAAATCCATAGGAAATTGGTAGGCGGGGAGCCCGTGGCAGGAATCCAAGTATTTAAATTTATTAATAGTAATAGACTATTTTGCTAAATAAAGATTGTTTTATATAACTTAATGTTATAAATAATAAAATGGAACTTATTAGAATTGGAATAATCTCAAATCCCTACCAAATTGGTGGGCGGGAGCCACATGGCAGAAATCTAATTTTTTTAATTTATTAAAGTTCAATCTAAACCCTCAAATAAAAAAAAAATCAACAAATCCTCATCCACATTAAGTTATTAATTTTATTTATTTATACTTATATAATTTGAATGTCAAAATGTTTACTTAACATAAACATACAACAAATTTTCTATATTTTGTATTATAGAGCCTCTCGATTTAGTAATGTAAGATGTATCCTGTATTAAGTGTTTTGATGCTTCTTACAAAGCATTTAATTTATATGGTCATGCTATATATGAAATCCATATTAAAAATTCAACCAATTACATGTGTATATATGAACTCCATATTAAGTATTCAAAGAATTGCATGTGTACATGTTTCTATCTATATATAAAGTTGGCATCAAAATAATTTATTTAAAGTGGATATTGAAATATTTTATTTAGAATCAAGAATTTATTTTTGTTATGAATAAATTTTTAATATTATACATCAACTTCAGAAGTACAAAAATACATACACATTTTCTTCATATATATATATATATATATGTTATTCATTATCCCAATTTTTTAATTTCAACTAATTTTTTTTATATAAAAAATTGTACTGAAATTTTTTTAATCATATATATATATATATATATATATTGATATATTGAAATATGCTATTCATTATTCATTTTCCTAATTTTTTAATTTGAACTATTTTTTTTTTTTTTAAATATCAATTTTATGAAATATGAAATGAACCACATTTCCAATATATAAATAAAATTAGACTAATTTTAAATCCAAATTAACTCAAAGTTTAGAGGTATCAAGTATAGAATTATGATGAAACTAAACTGATACACTTGTATTTTATAATTCACTCTCTCAAGCTTTTAAAGATGTTCCATCTCACAAATACCATGGGTTATGAAATACTATGGAGTAACTCAAAGTTATATATAATTATTATTTTAAATTTTAATTTTAGCCAAGTCCAAATAATATTACATTACATAATACCTACAATTTTATAACACTAAAATATTTCTTTTTAACAATTTTTTTCTATATATAAATATATAGAAAGTTGATATCTACATAATTTAACATATATTTTCAAATAATTTATTTAAATCTCCTATTGAAATATTTTTAAAATGTATAAGGTTTAAACATCTTACTATGGACAACTAACTAAACATGTATAGGATATTCTTTTTTGTTTTTTATTTTAGCTATAATTGTCATTTATAAAATATTATATTTTTGCTTTAAGAGGGATATGTGTCAATTACACTTGAGCAAGAGAGAATTACACATGGCCCTCATGCTAAACTATAGAATGATCTTCTCGGTCTAACTAGCCTAGATCCATCTTCACTCTCGAAAGGGCTAATATCTCTTTTGCACTCAAAAAAAGAGTTTTGCAGCTTGATAGATCTAATGCTTGATAGATCTGGAGTTATGATAGATGTAGTTTAATTTCTTAAATATATGATATGGGACAAGTTATTATAGTAATTTTAAATAATTACCTGTAAAAATAGAAAACAAAAATTCGAAATTTTGTTTTTTCAGGTAATGTTATCAAAGGGCACATTTTGGTGAAGTCCCCCACCTTTTAAATAAATTATATTCATCATAAATACCATAAGTAATACGATGAATTTGAATAAACCTACTACTCAAAAAAAAAGATAACTAGACAGTGTTAAGTTTATCACAATTATCTAACAAAAATAAATAATAATAATAAATAATTTTGATTTACATTATTTTAATTCAAATTTATTTTTAGTTACTCTCAAGATAACCATCTATTTTTGAAGTGTAAAAGAAATTAACTTAATCCTTTTGTAATAAATTCAAAATTAAACTCCATCTATTCAGGTTATATATATAAGTTTAGTTTTTACTATAATTTAAGAGTCATGACTAAAATATTAATTTTAATTTTAATAAATTTATTTAATATTTAGGTAATATGATGTAACATTACAATGCTATAACACATTATAATATCTCTTGTCTATGAAAAGATCGATACAAAACATATATATTATTAATCAAAATAATAATGTTTTTACAACCGAGATTAACCTTCACTTAAATTTTTTTAATTAGTCGTAATTTAAATAGGGTCATATTATGTATGTAAATGGCCAAACGAAAATAATGTATATTAACTGATATGTAGGAAAACAAAGGCGAAGCACCGCTGCAGTACGCTTTATCCGTGGAACAATAATAACAAAATGATTACATATCGAGTATATATATTAATGTGGTAGCAAACAGTGTGATTTTTTATTTTCTTTCCCCTTTTGAAAGGAGAATCGAGTTAAGAATTTAACGAAGTATGATTTTTTATTTTCTTTCCTCTTTTGAGAGGAGAATCAAGTTAAGAATGTAAGGTGTAACTACCAACTTTGTTCACCTTTTATTATTTCTGTTTAGGTATATGTAAATTCAACAGGAAAATAATTTATTAATTTATTTAAGATATATATGGAAAAAAACTATTTAAAATTAATATTAACATGAAATTCATTTTTTGTTTTTTTACCGGCTTCCAGCCTTGAGTGTGACTTTTCAGTAGGAAACGCTCGATTACGCTAATTCTCTAAACTAAAACGATTACATTGAATAATTTTATTTATTTTTTTTTTTTTTTTAAGTTATCTTAGTTATAAGTTTGACTTTAATTTATTTTTTATATTGTTTTATAATATACAAGTTTAGTTTTTGGTTTGAGAAATTAAATAGTTATTTATATTTTGAATTAAAAGAATTAAATATTAATGATGGGATTTAGAGTTTATTTCTATTTTTCTCTTCCACTAACAAATAGGAATATTTGAATCTCTGATTTTTCTTAATTTTGACATATTTCATATTATTTTGATCACCAATACGGTTACCAATAAAAACTATATAAAAAAAAATTATTATTAAAAAAATACGTTAATATATTTTACTAAATATTAAATATAAATTTTATTAAATATAAAATAAATTACAAATAATAAACCATCATTAAATTATATCTATTATATTTATATATATGTATAATTGAGATCATCATTTAATTATACATATATATGAATTCAAGTGTAAATATGTTATGATATATTATTATATATATATATATAACCTAGATGTGAAAAACCCCAAATGCCAAAGACCTCTGCAATCTGTCATTAGATTATATCTATATCTATATATATGTATAACTGAGATCATCATTTAATTATATATATGTATATGATAGTGGAAACATGTTACAATATATTATCATATATATATAACCGAGATGTGAAAAAACGCAAATGCCAAAGACCTCTGGAATCTGTTTTTTCTATAATTTTAAACTTCAGTTTTTATTAATTCTATTTTAAATGGCCAAAATAAGATAATGTATATTAACTGATACGTGGCAAAACACAAACGCGAAGCGCCTCTGCGATCAGTTTTGTCTGTACATATATGGGAAGAACAAATTATTATAAAACTTTTAGGACACCAATAAGAAAACGATTACATAGCGAGTATATAAATTAATGTGGTAGCAAATTGTGCGAGTCAGTTTCCACAAGGTTTTCCTTTTTTATATTTGAGGCGAGAATAAACCACGATCGTTATTATTCTTAATGCGTAACATATAGTTTAGAGTCATTTTAATTCTGGATATACTAAATGTTAAGTATATGTTAAATGCTAAGTCTAAATAGGCTAGGTTAAATGTTAAGTCTAAGTCTATGTTTGACTTAATTTTTAGTTTAGATTAAGATATATAATTGTGGAAAGGAATTAAATTTTTTAAAGCGTAAATTTATTTATTTATTTTTATTTATTTTTTTTATTTAATAAATTTAAAATTAAAATAGATTTAATTTTTAATAATTATTAATAATTATTATTTTATTTTATTATTTTTATTTTTATTTTGATGTAATTTCACTGAGTTAAAGTATTTACATAACAAAATTTTATTATATTTTATTATATTGAATTGTAGAGCAATGTGAACTGTATAATGTATTAAGTGTGTGATGGTCCTTACAAACCATTGGTGACATTAGGTATATGAATTCCATACTAAGAATTCAATAAATTAATAAAAAAAATTCACTTTCCATCTTTTTGTTTCTTTGTATATAAAGAGTTGACATCAAAATATTTTATTTAAGAGAGATATTGAAATATTTTATTTAGAATCAATATTAGTTTTTTTAATATAAAAAATTATATTATCAACAAGTAAGTTAATATATTTTACTAAATATTTTTAAAATTTTAGATATCAAATTTATATTTAACTTGACACAAGGACAAGTTTCATGGATGTAAGAGGTATCAAGTCCAATGGATCTAAGTTGATACTCTTGCATTCCATAATTAATTTCCTCCATTTTATAAATAGTCTTCATGGTAACTCTTTCTCCCTTTTGTAGAGCTCCTTTACGATTCATTGAAATGTTATTATAGTTAGAAGATTATTTGTCAAATTTAATATCACAGCTATTTTAGTCTTGTCAACACTTATTGGTTATTTCTCATTTCATATCTATGATATCTTTGTCTTATTGCCACCTTATTATAGGTAATGGTTTTTTCTTCACTGAAAATATGCACAAAGGTTCTGTAGAGAATATTGTAGTTGAGATCTAGGAATGGAGTGTATCACACTACTATTATTTATAGTCATCATTGTATTGAGAAAATTAGGGTAATTTTAACACTATTATTTAAAGTTTATTGCTCCTTCATTTTATGATCTTGGGCTTCTTCTCAATTTGTCCATCTACATAACCCACTCTTCCTATATGCTTATTGAGGTTAATTTCATTTTTGCAGGTGGATATTGCATCTAAAAGGAAAGATGATGCCGAGCCATTTCGTGAAATTCTCTCAACTCTTGCTCGAGTTGTTCCAGTGCAGGAAAAGTATATTAATTTTTTTTTAAGAGAGTAGATATGTGCACATGAAATTAATGCCTTCAGGGTTTGTTGTTGCTAGCAAAACACGCAGAGTTGGAACCACTTTGAAGTGGACCATATGTCCAGTCATCCAACATATATGTTGCCACTGGTAGATGAGATGATAAAGGAAATATTAGAAAGGTAATGAAGGACAGAGGGGTGAAGAAGGAAATGGGACAGAGCAGGATCGAGATTAAGAATGAGGTGCATACAATCAACACACACGAATGTTCTTAATTAGATAGTGTAATTGCTAGACAGGCTTTTCGCATAAGTATGGGCTTGGTTATAGTTTAAAGTGTGAGTGCAAAGGCCAGTTAGATGTTTGCATATGCACATGGTACTCAACATGAAAATATTATCAGGTATTATTGGTTACTTACGTTTGAACTTTGAAAAGTATTTCATGTGAAAATATCATTCGAAGATTTATTTTTGCTTATCAAATTCTACTCAAGTTGAAACTTTCCACCATATTTTAATATGTATATTTGTAAACAATTGTGTACAGAGATCTGGCCCTTGAAATATCAATAATTGTCTATGCAAGAGAATAAGAGGTCGACACACTTATAGAACAAATGATTCATGATTAGGATCAAATTCTATGCTATGGTGTGAATTATGGGGCACATTCAATAACAAATCCATTCGTCATCTATTGCAATTTGTTGCTTCTAATTATGCGAGAAGAATTGCGATGCTAGCACTTGGATTTTTTCTATACTCCGAACCTGAGCACATTTATGTGCTATATTAAAATGTACCATGTTTTTATTACTAAATCAATTTTAAACTTAACTTGTTATAACTTTTGGGCTACAACAAGCATTTGGCTCAATATTTTGAGAATAATATCAAGGGGGTCAGTGTATGCTCTCTTGGTCCTTTATGCTGGTTCTAAATCAAACTCTACAAATTTAACAGACCCCACGAATAATTTCTTTACTATCTAAGTAATATAATCCACATGTCACATATGGAGTAACCTTGGCAGTGGGTCTATTGTACAGACATAACATTAAGTGAGGCCATTTTGCTGCTGGAACCATTAACATCAAATGTGGTAGATTATTTTCATCAATGTGCACTTATAGCCATTGCTATGGTTCGATGCAAACAAATGAGGCATGTGAACCTTGTGGTAGGTAGCTTCAGGTGTGCTATTATACAATGTTCTAAGCCTTTATTTAGCAAACAAAATGTTCATTGTTGCCATTGTAGTTGCAATTCTATTATTAATTTTTAATGCAAATTTTCCAATTGAAATAATAACTTGTAAATGTTGGCATTTAAAGGTAGAATTATATCTTATGAAAACTGATGGTGCTACTATATTGCATTAAAACTCCAGGTTTTGCCGCAAGATCTTTTTATCACCTTGACATCATTTTTATTTCATACTCCAAGCATCAATTTGAGAAGGTCATTCTTGACAAGCATGAAGACACCATGAGTAATATGGCTGCAATTTTAGCTTCCTATATTTTAGATGTAGGTGGTCAAAATATCTCAATTAAGTTGTCATCCATGTCTAAGCATGACAACATCAGTGTTCTTTTTTGTTACGGAAGAATTTAGTCAATTTTGGTTTTGGCATCCACTTGTATATTTTTCTGAGACTCCCTTTTGCACCTACTCCTTTAATTGGGCTCAATTATGAATTAAAGGTCAGAAAATTTGAGCTTGTTACACATATCAAGCCCTCATTATTTGTGTTGTGTTTTGAATAACGGAGATCATCACAATGTAGCTTGTTTCAAGAATGTTTGGGACATTGAAGAACCCATCATATTTTTTGTGCCACTTGCAATCTATCCCCTCCCTCAACAATGGCTTCCATGGCTATAATGTGGGAGCTCTACATGTTGAGTATGATGAATATGTAGAGAAAAGGATGATTGATCATAAATCCTAGTTCGAAAACCATATTGTTGCCTATGAAATGTTGGATATGAGTGCCATAGAAATCGAAGAAGGGCCTACTTGTGTTTGCATCTTGATTCTTCCTATGGAGCAAGGTGATTGTACAAGGATGTGGATTATATTTTTCAAGTGTGGAGATGAATAAGATCAAGGTACCAAAATTGTTATAGTAGAATCCCTTGAGACCTACTTCGATGGCACTAGAGTGGGTGATTTTGTTGAAACAGTTGAATACAACACATCTTTAGAGGTGGAATGGTTGTTACAATATTTTCTTCATCCTTTCTCTTTCTCATGAATCCTGGGGTATCTAAATGATTATGAATATTGGAGAGAATATATACAAAATCTCCACGGACTCAAAGACTCCCCTTTTTTTCATATTGTGTCCTTTTATTGTTGTTCTTTGAAAACATAATGTTGCCCAAGAGGATATCAAAATGAATAAATTGTTCATAACTTCCTTGGATTTTCTTGAAGATGAAGGTTTTAAATTCTATGAAAATCTTGTTGGAAATTAAATATCACCACTTTCATAATGATTCAAGGAATTTCTAAACATTGGCTTCATCTCTATGAGGACAAGTGTGAAGGAATTATTGCATATATGATGCAACATGTGGATTTTGTTTATACATGTTTCTCTAGCCTTGTGTTATGGGTGAGTTTGATGATAAACAAGTTCAGGATAGGTTGCCACAAGCAATTTTCTCGTACATTATTCCATCCCCCTTCAACATAACATTGACTTGGCATATGCTAGGTGATCTTATCATCTTTGAAAATTTCAATCCATGAAGATCATATTTCGGTGGAATTAAGACACAAAGTTATCACTAGATGCAAGATTTATTTTTGTGTTCCAATTCTACTTTCATTTTCATATATAAAGCAATGATGATAGGGTATCAGGATGAGTTCTAGAGGTAGTATCCATTGTAGCTTCAGGATTTCAAATAAAGATGACAGATTATAAGCCACTAGAGGTTGAAAATTATTGTAATAAGCAAGAGAGGACAATCTGTTTTGCAAACCCTTCCCAAGCAATCATATGAGAAGATCACTTTGATCATATGGTAATGTAAGTCTGGTCTCAATATTAGTAAGATTTCTTATAGTCTCGAATGGAAATATAATTGAGTGCTTGCGCATAGGTATCACATTAATGTTGGGACCTATTCAGGGAAACCTTTTGTGTCAATGAATTAAAGCCTAATTTTGTTATAAAGAAGAGCTTCTGAGTCCAAGAAATGGTAAAAATTAATGACAAATCTAAGATACAACAAAGGTAGCATGGTTATTCTCCATAAATTGCACTGAAAATCCAACATCCAAGAGAAAATGATCAAATTACATGTTCTTATGAGATCTGGTTACTCACACATACACTCAAACTTCTTTGATCTTATATATATTTAGTTGAGTCAGTATTACACTTATTAGCATATTCATTAAAGATAACTTGGCATGTTTTTGGCAAATGTTAGTGGTATTAATAGTTGGCGAGATCATCTTCATCATATTTTACAATTTGGTCATTTTTTCATCTATTTGAGGTAGTATACATCTAGCATTACAAGATTTGTTTTCCATCTCAACTGGTAGAATTTTGTGCTTGTTTGAAATTAATTATTCAACCAGAAATGTAACATTTTATGGGAAATTTTTGCTTGTGATTAAATGTTGGTTTTTGTTGAACACAAAATTGTTAAGTGTTCGAGAATGGGTAATTGACCTCAAGGTGGGTCATAGTGTCCTTCCCCACTATTATCCATGAGGCCAATACATAATTGAGGTTGAGATATTAATGTTTTGTGTTGCCTTCATTCTATCTTGTCACTCTACATAAATAACAGATTCTAAACTCCTTAGTCTCGTGCACGTAAAAAAAAAGATCGTCCTACTACTATCTGGAACTTCTCAACTAATATTCTTCTAAAAGATCAATGGCAGTTGTTTTCATATATCAATATTTCTCGTTTGTAGCAATAAAAAACTTTTGTAATCTCATGCAGGTAAAAGGTGGGATGATCCTGGAACTTACTTACCATTCAAGTTCCAAAAAGTAAACAACATAATTTTTTTCGTAAACAAACAGGTTTCTTTTGGAATAGTTTAAATTACTTTCATGCTTTTTAAAAGCAGCTTTCTTGTGTGACACTTTTTCTAAATCAATCACAAAGTGTTGTATGGTATTTTATACAACCTTCTATGCAAGATCAAGAGATCCATGCCGAGCAGTAAAATCAACTTATCATGACCGCAGTCATATAAAAAAAAATACATAGATAGATATGAATACGTTTTTGCATTTGTAATAAACGCACCAATATAGCAAATGTGTTCTGCCAATTAGGGTTGTTAACAATTAAATATAGTTCATCTAAAATAGAGTCAATGTTTTGCATTAGAATTATGCATGGCCAATCATGTACCATCATGATATAGCAACATATTAGATAAGACAAGGCTTGAGAACGTGTTGCAACTCACTGTAATGATATAGCAAGAGTCAATTTCCGAAAGGTCATGGAAACATGACATATGGTTCTACCATTACCACATAAGTTATACATTATGACAGTGTAAAAATGTAATACTACAAAGGATACATTTTATAAAACATCTAGAATGATACATGATGCCAAGAAAACAAATTTTAGTATTAGCCTGTAGATGTTTTTGGAGTTACAATTGCTTAGACTTAGCTTGACAGTTTGTTCCAGTATTCTAATTATGATGTTGATTTTGATTAGAAGAATTGTAACTTGTTTCTAATATTGTTTTTTATAGAGTAAATAGCATATGTTTATTGTCAATATTATCCAGCACCATGGAAGAACTTCAAAAGTTGTGTCCAACAAAAGTACCTTCAACATTCTCATTTGTGTCCTCATAGGGTGATCAACCTATTTTCTAGGTATTTATATTGTTTTTTGTCGTGGTAATAAATGTTGATTAAATTATCTTGGACACTGTAAATATATCATTTTGAAACATCATAATGTTGTGTAGTAATTGCATTGATTTTACAAAACACTTCAAGCTACTAGTTCCTTTCCTACTACCTTACCACGTTTCTTTGCAACATCTTATGCAAATACTAGTTTAAATAGTCTTCATAATAAAAAATATAATGCATATAAACTATATAATATGATAGACTAATTCAAATTTATATATAGTTTATCATTTTCTAATTTTAATGTTCATAAAATGAAAATAAACATCATATATATATATATATAAATAAATAACAACTGTGATGTCGAAAAACGCAAATGCTAACCACCTTTGCAATCTTTTTGTTTTTATATTCTATAGCAAATATATAAAATAATGGCAGATATTAAAAATAAAATTTTCAGCTTTTTAACTAGTTGTAATTTAAACAGGGTCATATTATATCTACAAATGGCCAAAAGTAGATAATATATATTAACTGATATGTGGGAAAACACAAACGCTAAGCACGTCCGCAATCAGTTTTATCCATGGAAATGGGAAGCATGAACGGTGTATGTTTAACGAAAATAAATTATTACATAACTTTTACTGCACCAATAAGAATAATAATTACATAATGAGTATATATATATATGAAAGGTGTATGTTTAACGAAAACAAATTATTGCATAACTTTTACTGCACCAATAAGAAAAATAATTAGGTAACGAGTATATATATTACGGATTACATAAGGTTTCTATTTTTTTTTATCGGAGGAGAATTAGTCACGAGTCCCTTTCTTAATCTAACGTCTAGGTGGAGTAGGAACGTTTTTGTTGCATTGAGAATGGGGTGGACTGATCACCGGAAGATTAAACATGTGCCGGTGAAAGAGTCGGAGCATGTGGGTTGTCCCTCGGCCTGGGAGGAGCAATGACCACAAGTATTGGCACTTCTTTGCACAATAGTGCAGCCATCATTAACGTGAAATTAGTCACCCTTTAAGAATTCTTAATATTAATGCTTGATATTCCAATCAGAAATTTTATTGGAATCGTCTTGACTCTAACTGTCACGCCCCCAATTCTTTTTTCATTGATTGGCAACCGTGTGGCACCGCCTAAGTACTTAACATGTTCATTTGTTAAATTACTTTACGAAATACGCCTAACATTCATCATCTTCAAACATCAATATTAATATGCAGAATCCATTAACATTATAACATTCAACATAAACATTCAACACAACAGAGAGATCAACATCGTATGCAATAATAATACTTTTATTATGATCTTTTAAGAATATAGATGACTGGGAGCAAAAGCCCCACCGGCATTTACAACCGTGGCGTTTTTCCAAATGGGCGCCCCAACCATGCACACTGTCACAAATTGGTCACACCACGCAAATCCACACTTAACCGATTTCCTTGCCCGATCACCTACCCGGGGTGCATCACGCGCCCTCACCCGGGTCGCCTGTCCACCCTATAGTCGTGTCGTTCAGGCGGGCACGCCTTCGTGTGGCCCGTCACCCGACTCACCCTCCATTACCAAACTCCGCCAAGTCTTTGCATTTGCCCGACAAGCGGGCGCATGAACTACACCTGCGGTTCTGCGCCACGCCTTACACCTGCTCCTCACACTTCAACTTGTCTTCACCGAGTTTTCATTGATGCCTTTCATCCCAACTGCACTGCCAATATATATGGCACGGTTAGTGAGTCGTGCCACCCGACCGACTCATCTTCACTTGCCCGGCCGACTTGCTTCGCATTGCAAACTCGTTCAAGAGGTGGGTCGGCCCGCCCAACTCGCGGGACCACCCCTCCTTAGCTCACCCATTGCAATCTTTGTTCGATCGGCCGTGGGTCGAGCGCCCAGCTTGCCCATGTATAAACTCGCAACCAATACCTCGCCCACATACTTGTTCAAGGTGTCTTGCCCGTCTCGGTCGCAGCTCGCCTACTTCACTAACTCATCTGTTTGGTGGGCGCGCCCGGGTGACTCACTAGCCACAGGGCATTACATTCTCCCCCACCCGAAAGCATTGCCATCCCTGGCAATCCAACTCTCCTCCGTAACTTCCTGTCATACTTCGCAATCTTCCGCTTCCATCCCTAAGTGAATCCTTTGTTTCCCAACTATCTTCCTCCAGTGTATCCTTCCATCTGACAAGAAATTCCCATCGTATGTCACTATCAATCCCTGCAGATCGACAACTCAAAATCTTGTCCATCTCAAGATGTGGCTTGTCCACAATCATGGCTGGTCCCCTCAGTGGTTCCACCCTCTCTGGATGATCAACATCAAGTCTGCATCTCTTGAACTGACTGATATGAAAAACTGGATGTTTCATATGCATATGGTGTGGAAGCTCTAGCTCGTAAGCAACTTCCCCCACTCTCTTCTTCACTCGGAATGGTCCCTCATATTTCCTTATCAACGATCTCGCAGTCCCCTTAGGTGGCTGAAACTGATCTCCGGTAATCCTGAGGAACACCATATCTCCCACACTGAAGTGTGCATCCCGTCTTCCCTTGTCTACCCATTTCTTCATTCTCCTTGCAGCTTTGTGCAAGCACAACCATGCCAACTCCAAGGTCTCATCCCAAGCCTTCATGAATTTCTTCGCATGAGGACTCCTCAACAAACCTCCAATCACTACAATATGCGGTGTGACTGGCATCTGTCCATTCATTAACTCAAATGAACTGTACCCCGTCACAGAATTCTTTTGAATGTTGTATCTAAACTGAGCCACATCCAAGAGTTCAGTCCAATTCTTCTGATCAACCGTCACATAATGTCTCAAGTAATCCTCCAGAAATGTGTTGATCCTCTTGGTCTGCCCATCTGTTTGTGGATGGTAACTCGAACTCATCAACAACTCTGTCCTGACTAACTTGAACAATGTGGTCCAAAATCTACCTGTAAATCATGGATCTCGATCTGACACGATGCTTAATGGCATCCCCCAATACTTCACTACATTCTTGAAGAACAAATCCACAGTCTCCTCGACACCACAAGGCATCTTTGTTGGAACAAAGACATCATACTTGGAAAAATGATCAACCACGACCATTATCACATTATACCCCTATACCTGTGGCAACTGAGTAATGAAGTCCATCGAGACACTCATCCATGGTCTCTCAGGAATCAGTAAAGGCTGTAACAGACCTCCTTGCCTCTGAGTATCCGATTTTTCCTGTTGACAAATGATGCACGTATGTACATACTCCTCTACATCCTCTTGCATCTTCTCCCAAAAGAATCCTCTCTCCAACAATGCCAAAGAACGACACTGCCCTGGGTGGCTAGCCCATGGTGAGTCGTGGCACTCCTTCAAAAGATGCCTCCTGATCCCAGATGACTTTGGAACATAGATTTGGTTTCCAAAGAACAAGAATCCACCTCGGAGAAAGAACTTTTGTGTCTTCCCCTCCTTTATCTGCTTCACTATATTCTGCACCTGAGTATCCGTCTCAACACTTTCCTTGAGCTTATTCTACATCTCTTCTGTCATCTGAACTCGACTCCTACTCCTTGCTGCCCGGTCTTCCCCTTCCAATGCTGCAAGTTGTCCCTTCCTGCTAAGGGCATATGCTACCGTATTGAGTCTCCGTGGTCTATACTCAATAGTCATGTCGAATTCTACCAAGAAGTCCTGCCAATGAGCTTGCTTTGCAGAAAGCTTTGGTTGTGATGCAAAATAACTTGTTGCAACATTGTCTTTCTTGACAACAAACTACTTCCCAATTAGGTAATGCCTCCACACATGAAGACACTGAATGATCGTAGTCATCTCCTTCTCATGGACCGGATACCTCCATTCTCTATCCTGCAACTTCCGACTCTCATACGCCACCGGATGCCCATCCTGCATAAGAACCCCTCCTATGGAAAAATCTTAAGCATCTGTGTGTACTTAAAATGGTCGCTCGAAGTCTGGCAACTTCCGTATCGGTGTTGTAACCATCCTCTTCTTCAAATCATCAAATGCCACCTGACATTTGTCTGTCCAGCTCCATCTCTTGTCTTTCTTCAATAGGTCTGTCAATGATGATGTTACCTTGGAGTACCCCTCTACAAACTTTCGTTGGTAGTTGGTCATGCCCAAAAACATCGTCATATCATGGACACTCTTTGGTTCAACCCAGTCCTCGATTGCCTTCACTTTGCTCGGCTCCATCTGTATGTACCCTTGACTCACTATATGTCCAAGGAATGGAATCTCGGTCTGAGTGAACACACACTTAGACTTCTTCAAGTACAACTGATTTGCCTTCAGTGCCTTGAACACCATCGCCAATTTCTTCTTATGATCCTCCATGTTATCACTGTACACCACTATATCGTCCAAGTACACTACTACGAACGAATCCAAGTATGGATGTAGAACATCATTCATCAAAGTGCAAAACGTAGCAGGAGCATTGCTCAACCTGAATGGCATACTAAGGAATTCAAAGCTACCATACCTTGTTACTATCGCGGTCTTCTTCTCATCTCCTTCAGCTATCCACACATGATAATATCCATGCCTCAAGTCCAGCTTGGAAAACACTCAGGCTTTCGCAAGCTTGTCGAAGCAATCAACAGCCAATGGCAAAGGATACCTGTTCTTCACCGTCTGCTTGTTAAGAGCACGGTAATCACAGCACATCCGTAGCTCATTCATATCCTTCTTTCGCTGGAACAATACCAGAGCTCCATAGGGGGACCTTGAAGGTCTTATGAAACCTGCATCAGTTAACTCCTTTAACCGTCGTTTCAACTCTTCCAACTCAGGTCCTGACAACCGATAAGGTGCTTTAGCTGAAGGTTGCTTCCCTGGCTCAAGCTCAATGCTATGGTCCACTGCATGCCTTGGTGGAAGTTTCTTTGGTAGCTCATTGGGCATCAAATCTAGATATTTGGCCAATACCTCGGAAATCTTAGCTAGAACAGGCGTCCCCACTCCATCACCTTCGACTCCCTTGAACATAACCACATATGTCTCCATATTTGATTCCTTCATAGCTTTCTCCAAACTTAGTGCAGAGGCATGCTGCACCTTGACTTCCCGCCTTTGCCTATGAGTGGGAAAAGTCCAAGTTTGTGACTGTCCAACCAGAAACACCTCATCACAGAAGGGGAAAACAACTGCCTTGTTTCCCTTCAAGAAATCTTGCCCCAATATCACATCAAAATCGTTCATCTCCATCACCGTGAAGTCCAACTGACCTTTCTAGTCTCTTATCTGCATAGGCACTTCATGTGCGAAACTCGCCACTTTATGGGAAGATCATCATTCCAACCTCTCTTGCTAACCGTGTCATCATGAAGTTATGAGTGGCCCCCATGTCCACAAGATTTTGGATGGTCTTGCCATGAACCACCAAGTCCACGAAACCCAGACTATTAATCCACGATTTCTCCATAACTTTTCCCTGCATACATGTTTGTTCTCTACAAGTAGCTCTAATACCATCTGTCACGCCCCCAATTCTTTTTTCGTTAATTGGCAACCGTGCGGCACCGCCTATGTACTTAACATGTTCATTTGTTAAATTACTTTGCGAACTACGCCTAACATTCATCATCTTCAAACATCAATATTAATGTGCAGAATCCATTAACATTATAACATTCAACATAAACATTCAACACAGTAGAGAGATCACCATCATATGCAATAATAATACTTTTATTATGATCTTTTAAGAATATAGATGACCGGGAGCAAAAGCTCCACTGGCGTTTACAACCGTGTCGTTTTGCCAAACGGGCGCCCCAACCGTGCACACTGTCACATGTTGGTCACACCACACAAATCCACACTTAACCGATTTCCTTGCCCGAACACCTACCTGGCGTGCACAACGCGCCCTCACCCAGGTCACCCGTCTGCCCTGCAGTCGTGTCGTTCTGCGGGCGCCCTACCTGCGGGTTGCCCGTGTCCTCCAACTCATCGGGCGGGCACGCCTTCGTGCAGCCTGTCACCTGACTCGCCCTCCATTACCAAACTCTACAAACTATTTGCGTTTTCCCGAAGAGCAAGCGAATGAATTGCACCTTCAGTTCTGTGCCATGCCTTACACCTGCTCCTCGTACTTCGACTTGTTTACCGAGTTTTTGTTGATGCCTTTCCTCCCAACCGCACCACCAATATATATGGCACGGTTGGAGAGTCATGCCACCCCGCCGACTCATCTTCACTTTGCCTTGCCAACTTGCTTCGTATTTCAAACTCGTTCAAGAGGTGGGTTAGCTCGCCCAGCTCGCGGTACCACCCCCTCCTTAGCTCGCCCATTGCAATCTTCATTCGGTCGGTCGTGGGTCGAGTGCCCAGCTCACCCATGTATAAACTCACAACCAATACCTCACCCAGATGATCGGTTAAGGTGTCTCACCCGTCTCGGTCACAGCTCCCCTACTTCGTTAACTCGTCCGTTCGGTGGGCGCGCCCGAGCGACTCGCAAGCCACAGGGCGTTACACTAACGGTCTTATGGTCTTAACGGTGACACTGGATGCTGGGAGGTATGGGGCCAAAAAGGAAAAGGGGATCTATGGGTAGGTTATTTCAAAGATTTATTTACACAAAAAGATGTCATTCCAAGTCCTCTATGGCTGACATGGAGGAATGGGAGATTTGAATAGGAGGGAATATCCAAGAGCTTGTATAGGTTCTTTGTTCATTCGTATTTACATGAAACACTGAGAAATTTATAGTCTTTGATATACTGTTTAGACGTGTTTGACCATGACTTTATGTTCCTAGAATGGTCAAGGTATAATGCATTCCAAGCTTTACTTTTTAAGCTTAATCACATTTGTATAGAGGAGAAAGATTTTACTGATCTAGTCAGAGTCTTATGGCTCAAACTGATTGAGGCATCTCATATGTCTAAAGTGGAGGTTGTCTAGATCACAAATTAAAAAGGTTAAAGGGAGAAGTTAAAATGTGGGAAAGAAGGAGGAAAAAGGAACTTACCAGCGATCTCACTGACATTGATTTTGAGGTCAATCCTTTGAATGACCCTATGGACTCATTGTGATTCACTAAATCCACAAAGAACTCACTTTTGGACTTACCCGAAAGGAAGAACAATATTTTGAAATGTCAAGAGGAAGAGTGGAGACTGAAAAAAGGGCCATATGGGTGGGAGGAATGTTGAAATATGGTTGTCATTGATGTCAACCCAAGTAGCACTAGACGATTCCCCACCTTTGTTGACCAAAATGACATGGTAAATCATAATTTCTTGATTATATATCATCTTCATTGGATCCTCCTCATCGATGGGAGGAATGTTGAAATATGGTTGTCATTGATGTCAACCCAAGTAGCACTAGACGATTCCCCACCTTTATTGACCAAAATGACATGGTAAATCATAATTTCTCTGATTATATATCATCTTCATTGGATTCTCCTCATCGAGTCAATTCCATTGGTATGTGCCAAACCATGAGAGCCGTTATGGTTTGAGATATATCCTTGTTTGAATATGAAGCACCAACTTCTGGGAAAAAATCCCAAAAGAAGATCATGTGACACTCTATCATTAATGAGAATTTTATTCAAATCTTGAAAGTAGGATTTTCATCAAATGGCTATCGCTAAATTATTTCACGAAGGTTTTCAAACCTTATGAATGGGTTTTGTTTTCAAATAAAAAATAAACTTTGACACCTAAATGTAGATGACCTCATTTTTTGAACTTCAACTTTTAAAATTCATTTTTAAAATAAGGATTTCCCTCGATGCTTTTAAATCTAAAACAATTTGGTTCCCTCCAATATAATAGGTTTTCTTCCCTCTTATGAGACCCTAAATAACTATATAATAACATTCGATTATAAGTCCTTGTGGATGAACTTAACGCATATCTTGCGAAGCTCTAACATTAAATTTCGTCACGTTGGTTTCCTTGACGATCTAACAAGAGGTATTTTATGAAAGGTTGTCTTTGGTTTTGGTAGTAGGGATTCATTGATGATTCCTTGCAGGCCTTGGTACTTTCTAGGGATCAAATTCTGAGCATAAACTATCTCTGTGGTTCCTAGTTACAAACCAACAAAGAAGTGAAGTTTCTTTGTACAGGTCTCCCACAAGGTTCTTAGGCCATCCAACCTTTCCTTTCAATAGAACCAAAGGTTTTTTTAACAATGTTATCTCTCTATAGGACCCATTGAGTGTTGTGGCATATTCTTCTAAAGTTTCATTTGATGTTTGTCATGTTATATTTTGGCACTTAAAAGCATAAATTGGTTGTATTTTTTAGGCCTCATTCTGGAAATTTCCAGCTCTTCTTCGAGGAGAAATAGTAAGGAGTGTTTATTGTTGCTAGTTTTTATGCATTGCAATGACTTATAGACCTCAACTCCCCTTGAGGTCTAAGATTCTAAGGCTTAAAGTGTCCTTCATGACTAATGAAGAAGTGGTCTAATTGCAACAATCATTTTGAGAATATGTATACATTTATACTTATTGTATGTGCATCTTATAAAGCCAACCTCTATGAGCATTACAAAACATATAGACTTGTGCCTTATGGTTTAAGCCCTTGAATAAGTTACAGAGAAAATATTCAGCCTCCATACACTAAGTTCATTTGGGAAATATAATCTAATGTTGGGTATCATTGAAGTTCATTCTTGGCATAACAATGCCATATCTCTAGAGTTTAGATAGAATCTACCTATGATTAATAATACACACTTCTAAGGTATGTTTGATTTTTCTAAGAAACCCTTACCAATAAGTTAAAACTAAATTTAATAAGTACTTATTGTTGATGAGAGGGTTTGGCCTAATCACGTCTTATGTTGGTAAATGAAAAGCACACCCTTGACATCAAATTGTCATCTTTTAGTAAGGGTTTCCTTATTTAGTCTAGACTTGCAATAGGAGTTTGAAAAAAGTAGTGTTTTATACGAATATGAAATCACCATAAATAGTTTAAGGTCATCCGTATGATAATTATTATTGTAGTACCCTTTTTTTTATGGAGGATGTCCTTGAGCACAACAACATTTTTAATTGAGTGGACCTAATTTATCATAACCTTCCCTGAAATATCAAGTAGGATAAGACAACAACAAAGAGTGACACAAATTACCATCATATTGTGTCATATCTCATGCACTATGTGTGTCCCTAAAAATAATTCTTGAGATTCAAACCAAATTGGGAACCTACATGTGTTAATCTAGTGCACATGTACTTCAAAATTTTGGAGAAGAAATGTTCTCATGACAGCACTCTATTATTTGCAAGCATGTTCTAACCCCTCTACATGAAAAGTTGTATGGAACATAGTGTCCACAATTCTCATGTTTCGACACAAAGTAATAATCATAAAGCTGTTAGAGATCATTCAAGATGGACTATAGTAACAATGTGAAATGCTCGCAATAATAAGTGTCTTATACCTAAAAATAATATATTGGAAAAAGGAACATATTATATTATATATATATATATAACACAACATAATGCATATAGAAATTAGAAAGGTGAATAAAACGGGGATTGAGGACCCGATATTACATAAATAAATATATGGTGTATTGGTAACACACAAGGAGGCTGACTCGGTATATTTTAAGATAAATGTTGTAAATATTGAATTGAAGATTCATAAGTACAAAGTAATGTATACATTGGAGTTGAGAAAGCGCTCGTAAGTAATATGCTGGTATTTGATATTGTTAATGTGGAGTACACAACCTAGCACCCAAAAGGTAAAAATAAATGATTATATATGTTTAAAAAAATTATGTCTATAGTAGATTTGATTTGAGACATGAATTGGTCCAATCCTGTAATGACCATCCAACAGGAATAAACCTGAATTCCAGGGCTACTATGGAAGTGAATTAAAATCAAGAAATTGGCTCCCTAAAATCCTATTCACCAAGGGGGTCACAATAGTACGTTACCATTGTAAATAATCGGTTAAAACAACCTGCTTGGGGAATTTCCAAAGTCACGGTGATTGGGGACTGATCTTTGTTTTAAAAAAAAACACACATCCAAACGAAGATAAGCTGGGATAAACCATCATAGAACCTGTGATGGAAGGAGAATTTATTTAGAATAAAGAACTGAGAGGAATAATTGAGGTTTTAAGTTGAAAATGGCATGAGAATAGTACATGAGATTACTGTAAGGTACAAAATAAATGTAAAGACACTTCAAATCAGTAATATTGATACTCAGTAAGATGTCAGATTTACACCAAATATAGTGAGTATGAAGTAAGAAATACTGCAGCCATTTTCAAGAATATGGGGATGCCATGGCCCCAAGTATGCAAAAGGAATGCAGAAAGCTTTCAAATTTCATGTAACTATTGGACGTAGGGGGGCCAAGGTTTGTGGTGAGCTACAATTGATGATACTAAACTATGAAATAAATTTGGTAATTGTTAACCACCTTGTGATCATAAAAAAATGAGTCTAAATGAAATTGAGATGAAAAAAAATATAGGATTAATTGGAATAGTAGTTAATTGTGTTTCCAATAAATTTCAATTGATAGAACAAGATAAATTGGAATAGGTGCAGGCTGGACTCTGCAAGCAACCTACCATAAATTGATACAACTATAAGACACAGGGGGAGAATCTTAACCCAGTTATAGTGGGATAATGCTTTCTCTTCAAAAGTTTGAGAGATAGCATAAGCTAGGAAATGTACTTGATAGTTCATACAGATAATGGTGGAAGTGTATGATGAATAATCAGACAAGAAGAAATGTGTGATTTGGAATTAGCGGCTAGCTAAGTAAGATAAATAAGGAAATATGGCATATAAATTTAAGATTTAGAGCTATGAAAAGAGTATGTTGGTGGAGAAATATTGACACACCTGTTACTTATGTGCGTTGATGCGTGAAGTGTTAGCATGGGAAATAAAACATGCCACTAGTTATTGGTACCCCAAATAAATACCTTGAATAACTTTAAATGAATTTTTTTGGATACATATGAAGTCTCATGAGAGAATTAGTTAATATGAACATATGATTACCAAATCATTGTGTTAAGATTGTCCACACTAATGTGATGTGCCAAAATAGATGATCGACACAAAATATGTGTAGGGAAAGAGACCTTATGTAACCATCAGATACCATAATCAATGAGTTACAAATTAGAAAGTGATGTAACAAGAGGAGAGTGAGAAAAATTGTGGATAAGGTGAGTTGGAATATTGTAGTAAAAATGGAGGCATAAAGTTCCTATCACCTTTTCTTGATATGTTCGTATCTTTTGAGGATGTGCCCTTGAATTGTCATAATGATTCTTTTAATATTATCTCGAGCTTCTAGTCTTAATGGTCGGCCGGGAAATATTATAATGAAAAGATAAGATAAAGAAACCAACTAAATTCAAACAATGATTGATAATTAAGAAGGACAAAATTTAGGTCCCCTTAGATAAAGGGAAAATATAATGTCCTCCATGAAGGTGGTAAGTTGAAGTAAATAGTAATGTTTGGTTGTGACTCATTTCAAATCATGAACGCATAATGGTGGGGTGAGCAATCATGGAAAATAAGCAAGGAAAGCTTCCATGAATTGTACAAAAAATAAAAATAAAAATAAAAATCCTCATATTGGAATAATATGCGAGAACAAATATAGAAATATAATATATATTATACATATGAGAGTAACATTGTTAGTTTGAGTCAATCGATGCGCTTATGAGTGCTAATTTTTTTTTTAACAATTACGACTTACCTTGGGAGAAAAATTGCATCAATAATCAATAATATAGAATGATAAGGGTCGGCATTGTAGGAACGCTACATAATGGAAATTATGGCTTTGTAATCAACCCAATGCGAATCTAACTGAGATAATTTGACAAATAGATAACAATGTGGCCGCCTTGAAGAAAGCAGGCAAAGGAAGTTATCATAAACCTATTTATGCTACGAAGTACAATATTGCACTAGTTGCAATTTATTATAACAAGAGAGGAATAATAAATAGTTTATGAAATATTTATGTGAATAGTGCCAATGGAACTGGTACTTTAATGGTCTAGAAAATTACAACAGAATCACACAATGGGGTTATTTTTTATTGACACCATCATTGAATAAGGAAAAATGATTTATTACTATTATCAATAACTCTCGTGGAGTGCAGGTTGCTAGCCCTTTTCAAGTTGTGATGCATGATGATGACCTTTGTCGGGTACCTAATCCACTGATGGTGTTGTAATAGAATGTGAAATGACTTTATAAATATGTTTCTCAAGTAATGATTGATGAATAACTAATGACAACATTTGATGATTGTGAATGTAGGTGGAAATAGATGGGCTAATAAAAATACAGTAATATGATAACATGATTATTTTATTTTAATTAAATTACCAAGATTAGTTATGGACAAAAAAGGAATTACCGGAAAGCGGAAATACTAAAAGAGAATTTAGCTATGAGATAGCTAATGGAGAATTACTCCTCTCCTTAGGGATAAATATCCCAAAGGTGGAAGAGAGCCAATAGGGTATGAGAGGAAAATACTTGAGGAAATCAAGAAAGAGGAGAAGTAAACTTATTACCTCAGATATGATGTTGTTGAGGTAAGGTAGGATGTTGCCATACAAAAATTCTTGAGCTGGTTAGGATCAGTGGAATTTATGTACAGACCTGTGAGTCTGTGAAAATTCTGAGCAAAAACTTCTTGGGCTAGTTGAGACCAATATAATTTCTTTGCAGACCTGGGTGGTCTCTGTCCCATAAAAACTGTTCTGAAAGGGAATAGGCTTGGGGGGAGCTATCAGGGAATACCATGCTCGAAGGTTTGGTGGAGCATTTATGTTTCCTTATTAAGTTCATGTGGAAGCCTAACTGACTCTGGAAAAATACGTATTTCCCTGTATTTCTGAAAAGAAAAGGTCTGTATATTTTATTTTTCTACAACTATTTCTTTAGTAGGTTCATGGTAAATTATTTATGTGAACTTAGTAGTTGACTAGATGAAATACCAATCATGATTTGCTAATTTTTTTTTATCTCGTTAAACATTGTTTCACTAAAGGAATTTATTATTGGTGTCTAAGTTGTTTACTAAGTTATGTACTTCTTAATAATGTAATGGATATATGTTAAGAAGTAGATCAAAACCCTGTATTTAGAGGTACATTCATTCTAAACATAGAATATGAAATATAAGCAAAGAACCCATGAAGTAACAGTAATAGTGTAGATGGAATTGAATAGTAGGGGAGACATGAACAATGTTCTAAGAGGAATCTGGGTTAGTTTCAAGGCCCAGCTATGTCAATAGCCACCTAGGAACAATCCCTAGTTCCTAGTGGAACAAACCACATTAATAGTCTGTAGTATTAATATAAAGTAACAATTAACTTATGTACAGAGAACAACTATCTTGCATAAGAGAAATGTAAAACCCAATTTACAGAAATCCATATATCTATATATCAACAAAAAAAAATTATATACCAGCAAGCAATTATATAGAAGTAAAATACTCTTGGTTCTTGCAATTTGCAAGAGAGATGAAATGCATAAACTACAACAAAGAACAAAGAACTAAGCAAGAATTACACATAGTTAAAAGACATAATTTATGATCATAAAAACGAGTCCACTAGAGAATGGTAAATTTTTAGTACAATTAAGGAAATGATAGTTACAATTAACATCAAAAAACTTGAGAGCTTGGAAGCCACCAAAAAAATAGAAAATCAACCGTGATGAGTGATAAGTTTCATATTCTGGTCACATGGACATTATAAATGCTAATAGAATCAGTACTATAAATACTTTATGTTCACCAAAATTCAATATTTTTTTTTGTAAAGCAACCATAACCTTGGTCGGATAGAGGACTAGCCGCAGGGCATTAGAGAAACATGTGTAAGAGAATTATACATCATGGTTACAAGCTGACACAACTCATATATATTTCGTATAGAAAAATAATGACGAATTGATATTGTTAAACTACACAATAGAAAAACGAAACTGAGTCATGAGGTTGTACAACTAGAATCAAAGGAAGACTACAGAGAATATATAAATTATTGGTCAAACCCTAGGGGTTGGCAAACTCTAAGATTAAAAATCCATTAATCATTCAAACTTTCGATAATCCAGGGGTGGAGCAACCCTCGGGAAGGAGTATTATGTGCACACAACAATAATGGGGAACCCTGGCAGGGTTTCATCCCCAACAGAAACCGACACCATATAAAAAAGGGAAAATTAATGGTGGAACCTAGACATAACCTTTTATAAATTCGTGATGTTCTGGAATAGAAATGGCAAGAGTCTCACCTACAAGCATTAAAAGGTGAGAAAAGTCATCACAAAACAATTGTGAGTCTGCTGTGGAGACTAATCACCACAGAGTTGATTCATAAGTATGAGATATTTACCTGTATGTAGCCTCCAATAACATTGTCCAGGGGAAAGAAAACCTATAGGAGAAAACCCAGTGAAACAAACTGGTATAGTTACAGGGGAAAATGGAAGCCCTAACCAATCATAAGAATTACCTTTCCTTCCTCAAGTCTGGGAGGAAGTCCTCAACAGTGAAACCTTGCACCTGTGAAAATGCTACGAACTGATTTAGTTCCCTCAAGAATCTTGAATAATAGTAGTCAATCTCCAGCGCCAAAATGAACTGAGACACAAAACATGAAAATTAAACGATACCCTACAATGGGTTGAGGAAATGGCTACTATAAACTGTTGAAGTCTCTGTTTAAATGGAAACTTACCATGGCAGCTGAAAACCCCTTGGAAGGGAAACAATTTGCAGAGAAGATTTCCCATCAACTGTAAGTCACGAGTGGCTCTAGGCACTCCGAAGGGAGAGGGAGGTAGTTACTGTGGTAACACCTCTTTTCCTAAGCACCCTTCTATTCAACCCTAATATCTCATTTGTTCACTTAGCTGACATGTGGAGCAATGAAAATATTCAAGTAATCCATATGTCAAATATGGATAATCGGCCTACGAGAGGGTTCGGGTAAACCATAGATCCCGATGCTTATTAAGCTAGGTCTTACGACAATAGAGAGAGGAAAAAAACATTATGATAGCGGTCAAATTTTAGTAAAATTGTGTTGATTGACATATCACTACTAGAGGAGTGTTACACTTAATCTCTTCCATAGAGAAAGATGTATTTTCTTGCGGATCAAAATCCAAGTTATTAACTCTCAGAATATGATAGAATTCTTTGGAATGGAAAGATTCTACTAGTCCTCTTATTCCTTGGAGCACCAATGCAGGTAAATTATCCTTTGGGCATTTTTTAATGAGATAATGGATTATTATTAGAAAGTCTCATCAAATTACTATGTATTTTATTCTTTTGTTTTTACCAATACGTAAACTTTGTAGGAGGCCATAAATTTCAACTTGATTATTGGTTTTCCTTCCGAGACCCCATGCAAGTTTGATTTCTACTATTCCATAGGGATTGAGTAATCTCACTCCCCCTCTCGTCATCCATCTTATAATTCATTGTTATGTAATATAATAATTACTATTGCACCAAGAGGTGCTCGACAACTCAACATATGAGGAAGATGTTGTCACATAACATTGCATATTATCTATATATATAAATTAATTAATAAAAAAAAAAAACTATTCAAAAGGTTGACTGAATTAAACTTGTAAATAAAACCCATATACCCAATGCAAACAAAACAAAACAAACATAAAGTTTATTCAGAGAGGATTAGCACCCAAATGCTCAATTAAGATATGGTTGTTCTTAAATAATTCTTTAACTATATAATATGTAATTTATAGTGGTGAAATTAAATAAGTTTTCTATAAATTATGACGTGGCTTCACATTGCGAAAACAATGTCATCTAACTATAAAACTTATGAACACCTTATTCCTCAAAAAATATTAGTAATATAAAAAATCATATAAGATTATTTTCCAAAACACGAAATTGAATAATACAAAAATTATGTGAATTCGCATCATCGTCAAAACATGTTTTTGTGATATAAATTTCATCAAAGATAAAAATAAATAGCATTTCAGATATATAAATTATGTAAATTGATATGTTAGTTAAAAATTTTGTGTGAGTTGATTTTTTAAAGTAAAAAACAATAAATATTTATGAAATATAAAACACCTAAATTTATGACAGTTAAGATGCGTTTGTGTGAGATAAAAAATAATCTAAGTAAAAACTAGTAAGCATCCGAGAGATATAAATTATGTAAATTGATATCATAATTGAAATATTATTGTGCGGGGGTAAATTTTGATAGCATAGTTGAAATATTTTTGTATGAGGTAAAACAAATTTAGTAAGTATTTCACACACACACAATCATATATATATATATGCTTGAAACATTTTGTTTTGTGTAAGATGAAAACAAATGTTTAATAATATTTTGGGTGGAAAAATAATGATGCGATAAAAAAGGAGTATTTAAGATACATCAAAAATTAAAATCATCATTAGATTAGAGAGTGTATAATATGGGTGTATAATTTAATTGATTCCAAACTATTCAAGATTATAAATTATAATCTATTTTATGAAAAGGTGAAAAGTAGTGAAAAATAATTTAAATATAAAACAAAGTGATTATAATTTTGATAATTTAAATTAATCTAGATCCATTTATAGATTTATCAAAATCTTAGAGGATCAAATGTTTCTACTCTAAAACCTATCTTTTTAGTATAAAACATGAGAAAAAAAATTCTGAAAAAATTTGATGCTTTCATCACTAAATAAACTTTATTTAAAATGAATCTAAATTAATATAATAAATTGCCATAACTATAATGTTTGTAATTGATTATTATATAATTTTTAATATATAATAATAATATGTTATTTGTTTTCGAAATAACCTACACCTTCATTATACCTTATTATTATAAGAAACAATTGTTATATTATATAAATAGCTTACTTTGTATTTAAGAAATATATTAAGAAATATTTTCATTAAAAGCTAAATATATTATATAAATTATTTGGAATTTAAATTAAACTATATTTTTAATATACAGAAAGTATGTATTTAATAGAATTTCCTTGATTTTTTTTAAGAATCATATTAATTCCTCTTCGAAGTTGCTTTTTTTTTCTGTGGGAATCCATGCTGAAGGAGTCGTGCCCTTTTAGGTTCTATATCTATCCATCCATATTTCATAGAAAAAATAGAAAGAGTGGTTTTAGACTATTAATGGTGATTAATTATTGGTGCACGCCTATATATTGATGGGGTTTCTCTGAAGGAGAAAATGAAGTTTGTTGTGCAAGTTTTATGTCATCTGTGATGAATACACAAACTCTTACATGAACTCGTACATGAACTCCTCAATATTCATGCAATAATTCTCTTCAACGACCTCTTGCTAACATGAGAAAAATGTCCCTCGATCCTCAGTGAACTTGTTGTGAACCTCAGATGAACCTGTCCTCTCACGAAATATTCAAAATAGCATAACCTCAGATGAACCTGTCCTCTCACGGAACCTGTTCTCTCTTTTATTTATTTCAAAAGACGAATTAAAATCCTGGAAGATTTAGAGAAATTTCAATCAGAGATAGACTGCTTGGGCATTTACTAGATGTTACACCATAAATTAAGATGCAGTCAAGAGGCTACCTGGCCCTTTCCAGACTCTGTCCTTGAATTTTCTAAAACAAACAAAGACTCAAACTTAATGAGTTCAGCCACTTTAGGTTCTTACCAAGGTTGTTAGGCCCTGGTACGCAGGCTTTTCAAACTCGACTCTAAAGGAGACTTTCTTCATGATGCAAGCATATCGAACACAGACATTCGCAGATGAAAAGCAAGAAGATTGTCTCACACTTTAAACAACAAGACTCTTACTCTCAAACTCTCCAACTCTGAATGCCTCAATGAGCCTTACTTCTCTCTTTTTATAGGATGAGAAGGGGACAAACATTAGACAATCGTACTGAGATTTCGAGATATGGATGAAATCACACCAAAATTCAGAGAAGTGCTCCAAGTCTCGAAAAATCAGAATTTTTACAAAGTAGAGATTATTCCAAATCCTATGGAAAAGATATTTATAATGTGGAGATTTTTGATAAAATCCCATGAAAATCAGTCACTATCAAAGTCATGTGACAAGATGTTACTATACATTGTGGATGCTTTTCAGGAAAAGCCCACGAGAATCCTTGGAGTTTTTTAAGTTATGTTCCCAATGGATTTGTAGCAGGGAATCGACCATTATTATGATGGTATGCTCCACTAGTCTCCCATGCTTTTGTGTAAATCCTTCAGACAATCATTGGTTTCTTGAGGATAATCTGATGGCTTACTTTGGTTAAGACTAACCAATGATGATGTCCTCTCATGAAGTAGCCTAATATGCAATCATCAAAAAAAAAATTAGATCTACAATAGTCTTACAATTAAGGTGAAAACAATCCATGCCATTACACTGCATGCACTCCTGGGAATCACTTTGAAAATCTCTTTCAAAGTACCTTGGATCCATAGTAGTGTTATTTATCCCATACCATCTCCACCATTCCTGTAACCAAGTTGGAGGTAACAGTAACTGGGTAATGAAGGCAGGTCAAAATTTTAATATTGTTTAATGTATTTCTGATCTTTCCTCTCTACATAAGAGATCCCACCAGATATCTTTATAGCCCTGGAAATTATAGACAGTGTCAGGAAATACAAGGCTCAGATCCTTTTGTAGCCACATTATTCTTGCAGGATGTTCAGGATATTTGAATCTTTTGATAGTATAAAATTTATGAAATGTTTTGGTTCTATAGCTTCCCTCATTCCATATCAGACTGATATCATGAAAACTTTCCCTTAATGCTTCATCTGCAAGATCAGAATACATCATTGGATTCTTATACACCATATCATGTATCCAAGTGCTGAACTTAGGGTAAATCTTTATTTCTGGTACAAGGTATTGTAAATCCTGATGAGGCTGTAGATTTGCGTCCATAACTTTGGTGTTTCTTAATTTCCAAGTGGGTTTCCATTTTTCAGCACATGTTGACCATGAGGTGTTGTTTGGGATATTCCTAAGTTGTTCTTGCTATGTTTTAGGGTCCCATTCAGTGGAAATAACCATTATATGATTTTCTTTTCAGATACACCCGACTCAAAAAATCTAGTAGATAGTTTCTTTCTCCCTTTATATGCTTGATATAAATATCAAAATTTGCAAATAAAGCTTTCCATATGGCAAGCTTGGATTCTCCAGGAATTTTGATGTCTTTTGTTAACATTTTATTTAAAGAAGAAGCATGACTCCTGAAAAGAAACCTTTTATGTATGAGGTTGATGTCAAATTTGTCTATACAATTCCATGCACCTTTTACCTCTTTTCCAATTGTATAATAGTTTTGTTATGCTTGGTTCCATGTTACTAAAGCAAACTGTATAAATGTTTCTTCTCCTTCTTTAGTTTTCTTGAGAATACATCCCCATCCAATGTTGATGGTGTCACTTTCTACAATTTTTGGAAAATCCTCATCTCCAAGGTAGAGAATAGGCAAAGTTTTTACCATAGATTTTATTTTTCTGATGGCATTGGTATGTTCTGAAGTACAAGGCACTGGATCTTTTTTCAATCTTTGATTTTACAATTTTCTGTCATGGGCACACCCTTCATAGAAATTTTTGATGTAGTTCACACAACCTAGGAACCTCTGCAATTATTTTTTATCTGTGATCATATCTAGAAATTTATCAGCAAATTCAAGTGCATGCTTTTGTAATGTGATTTGTCCATCCTCAATAGTATGTCCCAGGAATTTGATCTTTGTCTGAAACAATTGCATTTTATTCTTGCTTAGTACGAGCCCACTTCTCTTGACTACCTATGTAAAAATCTGTACATGTTTGAAATGTTCTTCTACAAATTTAGAGAAGATTAACACATCATCAATATATACAATGAGCCAATCAAAGTATGGCTTGAAAACCTAGTCCATGACCTTTTGAAATTTCGATGGTGCATTTTTTATGCCAAAGGGCATAACATTCCACTCATAATGACCACCAGGAATGTTGTAGGTAGTTTTGAATCTATCTTCTTCTTTTACCGCAACCTGCCAAAACCCAGATTTCATATCAAATTTGGAGAAAACATTAGCTCCTGTTGTTCGACTTATTAGGATTCCATTGTAGGGAATAGGATATATATCATCTTCTAGTACAAAATTTAGAGGTTTTTAATTTATGACTAATCTGGGAACACCTCTAATATGTTATGAGTGTTTATTTACATAGAACTGTAGCAGTTCCAGGGAATGTTAGATTCTACGATCAATCCTACTTTTAAGCGATCAAAGATTTCTTTTTGGCACAGAGTTTTGTACTAACTGTTCATAGGTATGGCTAAGATCTCGCATGATTTTCCATCATATTCTTGTTTGAATGGCAATGAAACTTTGTGTTTCTTTTTATGCCAGAAAACATTTTGGTTTTCAGAACAACAACCATTTTCTAATTCCTCTTTAACCTCTGAGTTTTTTTGTTGTACCTTTGGGGACTGTAGCTGTTCTTTTATTCTAAGAGAGGACTTGAAGTCTTTTAATTCTCCCAATTTTCTTTCTATCAAATTAACTTCCTGCATAGTCTGAACCATGGTGGATATTCTTGGTGCTGAAATAAAAGGCAATGTGATGGTTTGTAAGAAACATTTGTTATCAGGGATAGATATAAACTAACCAGCTTTGCCATCTTGTAATCTGGCCGATCCTTGTTGTTCAACAACAACAAGAAAAATATAACTTAAATACAGTCAATTGGAATATTCTGACTGGAAACATCATTTTCATACAATGTTTTGAAATACAAAGAGTTGCAATGGAGACTTCATATTGAAAATCCTATGTACCTACCCTAGTGACTTTCCTATATGTAGGTGTCCAGTATTTGGCTGGGATCACCTTTTTTTTAAACATTTATGTCTGCACCCGAATCTATTAATGTTCTGAAAATGAAGTTTTCTCCTTGTATATTAACATTTAATAGCACATGGTGCTACTGATACTAAACGGTAATGATCTTCATATTGCAAAACCCTATGCCACTATTTTTTATATCTTCAAAAATATCGACATTAGGATTTTCGGTTGGTTCTTTCCATTTTCCCTTCTCTATCTAAGAGATTTTTGCTTTCATCTCAACTATTTCCTTTCTTGAATGATGAATCTGATGACTGACTTCTCCTGCAGTCAAAGACGTTGGTTTTGTATGTTTTTTGTTTCTTTGAAAATATTTTGTGTTTTTCTCATAAGAAGCGTAAAAAAACAATGCTTTAGAAATATTACCTTTTGAGGTATTACCAAGATCTATGTGTCTGATTTGTAAAAAAGTTTCTAGAAGTTTTTCTTTCATTTCTCCTTTTGCAGGCATCTTGATGCCTACCAAAACTTTTGATTCATCTTCATCAATAGTGTGTGCCATACACACTTTCTCTTTGGCTGCTGCATTTTTTGTTTCTATTTCTAAGCTAAAGTCTGAGTCTATCTCAGAAGGGTTGTAGTTCCACTCATCAGTATCTGTGCAATTGCATTGTTGGACATTCACCTGTTCTTCACTATATTTAGACTTATATAAACTTGAACCAGATGATTCTGATGAACTGCAACAATTTTTTTCATTAGTTGTACTTCTTCCTTGAAGTGGATTCTAGGTCTTCTAGAGGCATATTCTTGTGTCTTTTTGCCTCTATTTTCCCTTGACTCTCTTCCTTGAGGATATTTGTTTGCAGTATGTCCAATCTATCCACATAACCAACATTTAATCATATTTTCTCTTTGAGACTTAAGATGGATATCTTTGGGCTCATTGTAGTGTGTTCTAGGCACTATTTTACATCATCCTTTATTTTTCCTATTTGAATTATGAGGATGAATTTTATCTTAATGTTTATGACCTTTTTGCTAGGTGTTTCTATGTTTTTTTCTTTGCACAATTGGATCATCAATAATCAATCCATATTTACTACATATAGATTTGTTGTCAAGTAGTTTGGACATCTTTTGTAAGGACTTATTTACTTTCATGTTTGTGCAAAGTCCTACCAAGGCTTTTGTTATGTTGCAATGTATCTCTCCCCATGTGTAGCTTTCAAAAGAAGTTTGGAACACTTGTTGTAGTTGGATGTATTCAACAAATTTAGAGGGTAATGCTGCTAAATATACTTGTTTCCACATGTCATTCTGACTTTCTTTTACTTCATAAATTCTTTGTGTCCAATCTCTATAGAAATCTTCATAGTAGGACATTTTCTTACATTTGAGATTCATCAGGATCATCTCATGTTTATTTGTAATTTCTATTTTTCCTCCACACCAATGTTCAATGATGAAGGAGGTTAATGTTAAAATCATATTATTTTTTGGGTCACCATTTCCATTGTGGATAACATGTCCAACTTCATCCTTAACAAGTTATGCTTCCGTGTTTGCAAGTAATTTAGGGGAAGATTCTACTTCCCACCATCTCCGTAGGGTACCTATAAAGAACTGGATGAGAGTTTTGCAGGATTCAATTTCAGATTTTCCTCTCATACACATAAGATTATGGTCAATCATCTGCCTAATTTGACCAACACTGAAACCATCAATATTCCATTCTTTATGAGATCTAGACTGAAAGGTATGAGTTTCTGGCATCTTTCCCTTGCCATTGAGGCCAGGAGCTTGATATCTAGTGAATTGGCTAGACAAAGGTTCATATATAGGAAAAATATGTTGTCTTGAGGATCCTCACTCTTCTTCTTTAGTCATGGTCACTGTGAAAAGAGAATAAGATTCACTAAGAGATTCTTTGGTGTTAGTGTGTTTCTTTGGTTTTTCTTGAGGAAATAGGAATGGAAACCTTTCTGCAGGTTTTGTGGCATGTTGAATGGGTATATGGTAGCGAAGCAACATCGAGGTAGGGATATCCCTATCTTTGGGAGATATTGCAAGTTGCTCAATTTTTTCAAATAGTTTACCCATAAGAGTCTTAGTAGATTTGAACTAATAATCTACATTTCTATCCATCCTTTCAATTTGTGTTGTTGATTCTGTAACGAAACCTTTTAATACAGAAACTAAAAAGTTGATATCATTCAAAGATTTATTCACACTATGTACAACGACTGATAGTGAGTCGAAACATTCCTTTTGTTTGGAAGTTTTTACTGTATTCATCTCTAGCACTTTAATTGTTGTATTTGTCTATTTTATTTGTTCACTCGCCTTTTGGATCCTTCCATATATTCCTAGGGATGAATCATCTTTTAAAACTAAAGGAATGGCCTTGGCTGAGTTGCTAGCTTCTCCTAGCATGATTCCCTTATATGGAGGGAATGTGGTATTTGTTTCTTACTTGCTTCGAATCTGTCCATAAATGTTTTAATGTAGATGAAGTTTCTGCATCTACCATATGTGCTTCTGGTTTCTCCTTTAATTTCTTCTAGACGTAAAAATAAATCCATGAGTTTGTTTCTTCCATGTACTTTTCCATTCCAGAGAAAGAGCTTTTTTTCATCAACATATGTGCTGAGACTAAATTATTTGGATTCAAGATGTGTATAGAGATCTCAATTTAGCATGTCCTTCATCTAGTCTCTATTAATATTATGTTTGGGACACCCATCCATGAGGGAGAAGCATTTGTACATTTCTAGGATTGATGGCTTTCTGTAGTCTAGTGGAATAGGATTTTGAAATCTTGAACATGGAATGAGACTGTCTAGTCTTTCAAGATATCACAAGCCATATTTTGGCATCCCAGGTGGTCTCATCTTGCTAAACATTTCAGTGAGACGGGGGTCTTCATTCTCGAGAGTGGGTAATTCATGAATCATTAGGACAATGTCATGAGGAAATAGAATGTCAGGGCATTTTGGATTTGGACATGAATTTGTAGTAATAATAGAAGGGGCCTCTGCAGTCCTGGGATTATGATTTTTGTGGAGAACAAGATCTGCCAGAGATTGTAAGAAAACCATTGTTTGGGAGACTGAACATTTTACTTCGAGAGTGGAAAAATGTAATAACTGAGCAAGTTCAAATAAATCAACATGTGAGTAACTTATAGATGGAGTATTTAGAGATGTGGAAGTAGATGACAAAACCCACTGCATAAATCTTGTTGAGTTTCTTTACCTTGAGGTGCAACACAGTGTTGATGGGGGCTACATTGTGTATTTAAAAGCCTCATGCCCGACCCCCAATCCAAACATCCTCTATGCATGCAATACAATGATAGAATGATGCCCATGAGCCCTTGTTTATCAACGTCTGCTCTCGGATCCCAGAACACGTCCCAAAGCACGGCCATACATCACCAAATGGTCCAACACTACAACTAATTTTTCGTGGAGTTGTTTTTAGTGTAATTTTGTGGACTTTCCGGTGCTCGAATAGGGCATAAAAAATTTGAGGTGAAATCTTGATTTGTATTATTTAAACTGTTTTTTGACAAAATCCCTAAGGCACTTCAATTGTGTAGGGATTACTCATCAAGCTTGTGATTTCAATAAATTCCTACCAAATTTTAGAGAAATTAGACTAGAAAAACCCACCAAAAAAACTATAAAAAAATCTCCCTTAAAAAAACTAGATTTTGAACCCAGTTCTCAATAACTCTCACTATTGTGTGGGACAACAATCCTCTCATTTGTATCCGTTGCAAACATTACTGTTGTCACAGTCCTCAGTTGAGGATTCCTTGAAATATTCAGTGAGTTACCCTGTCTCAGAATAAAACCCAATTCTCAGCAGCAAAAGATCGTTGAGGATTCCTTGAAATATTCAGTGAGTTACCCTGTCTCAGAATAAAACCCAATTCTCAGCAGCAAAAGATCGGTTGGTCGATATGGAGGTCAGATGGAAAAAAATTACCGGCCAACACGTTGGGCCAAAAGCAAATGAGTTTATGTAATATGTGGGTGAGGTTGTGGCTGTGGTGTGGATGTTTGGTTGACACAAATTTCATGGTTAAGAAAGACTCTGTATACTAAAAAAATGTTTTAAAAACATTTCTTTTTATTGAAATGTGGTGCACAAATACCCCGTCTAATCTCTGGCATAGTTAATGGAAGCACTTCCCTGAACACAAATATATTCCTGCGGGGTAAGAAAATAAGAAAAAACAGAATATTCAACCTTTGGAGACTTTGTGGGTTATTTAAATTTTATACCTTAGACTACCAAGTAGGTGGGTGGATGTATGAATAATAATGATTTTGATATTATCAGGATGAAATGCACGCTATGAGCTATTAGAATCTCAAAGGCAAGTCATAAGGCATGGTAACTAGGATTGACGGCAAGACAAAATCTTATTCTCCTCATTGAATTTTTCTCGGATGACCCAAACCAGTGAAGCCGAATCCTACGTTCGCGCAGAAGAGAAGGAAATGTAAGTACGTGTAAAATCAGTTTTTTTTTAATTAGAGAATTTAAGAAAATCTTCTAATCTATAAAAGTGATTGAAATTAAGCAAAGAACATAGGTTTCGAAAGGAAGGGGTAAGTTTGTATTATTTTGGTGAATTTGATCATAAAGATATTTTTACTATCTATAGTTAGAGGTTATTATATTTGTTTTACATTGTTTTTGGTAAAAATAATTTTTTAACTTCTATTATAACCAAAAAATTTCTAAATATTTTATATTGTTCTTAAAAGGTTTATATAAAAATAAGGTCGCACAGTTAGCGTTTTTGGCCACTTAGTTTAATTATTGAACTTTGAAAAATATAGACGAGATTTAAACAAGTTGACTATATTATAGATTAAGGGCTTACTATAAATATAGTTAAAATAAAGTAAAAAACAATAAAGATATAATATAAAATGGTCCATTTTTCTATATCATAGATTTAGATAAAGAAGTATTCATGGTATGGCACGTATTAAATATGGTTTATTATAGCAAACAACAAGGTCAAAGATGGTTCACTAGTTTGAATAATACTAGAAAAAAGGAATATTAACTCATAATAAAATGAGATATTATTTTTGGGATTATATAAATAGAGTAAGTCATTAATTTAAGACTCATGTCTATGAATATTTGTTGCAAATGATTAATTTCTCATGATTTTGAATAGTCCTCTTAGCACAGATTGAATGAAGGGATGCTCACAATGGTGAAGAAGTGAGATTCAAGCTAGAAAAATAAATAATGTAGCATTGATAATCACTTTTGGGACTTGCACCTGATAACTAGGACTTCCTGGCAAGACATCCATCTCAATACTCAAACCTACTTAACTTGTTATCCCATTTGTAAAACCTTAGCAAGTATTTTTGTATATGAGATATTCAATTAGAACTCCCTAGATCTATTATTTATTGATAAACTTTTATAAATCAACATATACAAATAATATTCCGATATAAATATACACATCTATAACAAATTAATTAATAACTACGACTCAATTTTTTACTAAATATAATATGTTACAAAATCATTACTAACAATGAGCTACAAATTATTTATAATACTAATCAATAATATCATAAACAATATAACAAAACAACTAAAAATTTACCGAAGAAGAAGAAGAAGAAGAAGGACACCTGAAGTTGACACCAAATTGACAACATAACCAAGAGCTTACACTAAATATATCATTAAACCATATAACTAATATCTTAATATATAAATATTTTAGTGTTAAAAAAAACCAAACTACTTAACAACATCAATTATGCCTATAAATAGTGACTCATTTACATGATTAAGGATTGTTTAATTAAATTAGAATTGGTCAAAATGTTTACTCTTGCTTAATTTTTTTATTATTTAAAATAGTTGAGATAAATTTTATTTTCTTTATCATTTTTTGAAATGTCAATTTTTCTTTTTTTTTTTAATTTTAATGAGTTCAATCCTTTTAAAATAAGTTAAAAATTATGGAATTAAAAAATTTATAATTGAACTTTTCTGAACATAAAACAAAATAAATAAAATAAACAATAACTTCACAAAACTCATTAAATTAGATTTATTAATCAAGATAACGGGTAATAATTTTTTATTAAAATATATATATATTCAATTTTTGTTCTACTTTTTAGATAATGACTAATTTATATAATTAAAAAATTATTTAATTAAATTAAAATTGAGATAGTGTAGGGTTGAATATTCAATTTACAACATACCATTTGTTTCCTTGTCCCTCTCTCTCTGGTCTATTTTCAACGTGGGGCCTGGTCTACTCCACATTTGATCCTTGAAACAACTATAAATAGGTACATATCAATACATTGTTATTTTTGGGAATATTGCATGTTATCATATTTTCTGCTTAAAGAACAACTAACTTGAACTATATTTATTTTTAACTAAGATAAAAAAAATAATCAAAACAGTTTAGATAAAATAAAATTTCCATGGTTTCGAAGAAGTCCTTTGCGGGGTTTTGTAACAGGCTGGAGGAGCGTAATGGCTTCTATATTTGTTTTAATACATCTTTTATATTTGAAATAGTGTGATACAGAGAGGAAGCTAAACATACCGTCACATATGGAAGCCAAGCAGTTAAGATTTGGTGTACGGTGGCGGCAGCAACATGGTACGGCAACAGCGGCGACATGATTACAAAATAAGATCTAAATTTTCCTGACCAATCATATTTTAAAAAATTTAATTTAATATAATAAAAACAAAGTTTATAAAATTATTTAAAGTTCAACGCATTATACTTGCTAGCCTCAGGATGATAAGATTTTTTTTTTAAATAATAAAAATTAAAAAAAACTAAAATGACAGTTGGTATTATAGTTTTAATAGCTATATAAAAGTAGACAAGCCTACCATACATGTATTTTTATCTTCCCAAAAACATAAACATACATATTACTAAAATATTTTACACTAATTGATTTAGCAATTACTAAAAGTTTGAAATTAACCATAACTCAAAGCCACATCCAACCTCATGTGTTTATAAATAAATTATGAATATTTTCAAGTGTCGATATAATTTTTATTTTTAATCTAAGAATTTTAAAGATTCAAAAACAATATACATATATTAAAAGATTTCAAAGGTCATCTTATTATATGAGATGGACAATGTGGAGAAAATTTATTATATGAGATGGACAATCCGGAGAAAATTTAAATTGATATTACAAATTTGTAAATTAATCAAATAAATTTTGAAAATTATAAATTAAATAATATAATTATTATAATAATACAAAAATTTTAAAATAAAAAATATATTATTTTATTATTAAAAACTTTAAATAAATAAATAATTTTAAAATATTAATCTGTATTTTTCGAAAAAATTATAGATATATATATATTAAATAGCAGAATAGTATATTAGACTTGTTTAAAATTCAAAATAAAATACAAAAAAGATAGACAAAGTCATGGCTGTTAAAGAAGGAAAATGTTTTAGATATATATTACTTAAATTGTATTTAATTAAAATTGTATTTCTTTAGAATTGAAATTTTTTCATTCAATTTTTATTGTAACGAATTAAATTTCAAATCGAACTAACTTGATTGAAATGAGACTCACAATCTTAGAGTCTAATCCCAAACAAAACTATGAAAGCCAGAAAATCACTCACGTGATTTACTCAATTGAAATCAAAATTGAGAAATGTTAAAAAAGTAAATCCCATTATCCTCGGAGAAGAAATCCTCTGCCGTAAACAAACGAGAAAGAAAAGAAAAGAGGGAAAGAAGTACGTTAACGTTGATGCTGATTCTGGCCATCTCCCACTATCTCGCACTATGGCATTAATTAAAATTAATATCCGAATCTAGATTTTATAAAATGTTTGTTTAGTTCTCAGATATATTTAAGGGAGAGCTGAAGCGTACAAGCAGCTTTATAAGATCAAAATAATTATATTTTACTTTCCTATTAATAGGAATAGTGCGTTGTTGGAATGGTAATTTCAACTTGCAGATTTTTTTTCTGCGATGCGATCGCAGATCGCATATCGCACTTTCCCTCGTCACCCTTCGTTGCATGCTTGTATTATCTGCGATGCGATATTTGGATCGCAGATCACATGATTTAAAGGTTATAGAGGCGGTGGCACATCCTTTCTCTTTTTGCGATGCGATAGTTTGATAAGCCATGCATTAAATTCCAGTAAGATATTTTGAGCCGTGTAATTAATCATATTTACTAGGGTTGGGAAATATAGGTGAAACCTTAAATTTTATTATTTTTTATTTCACGGAAGTAAGGGAAAAGCAACACGTATTGTAAAAGATATTTTTGTGTTGTTCGATATAAAAAGAATGCAAGAGCAGAGACGCGTAGAGAGAGAGAGAGAGTATTAGCCAAGAAGTTTTTTTTCTTCTCTGCAACACACAACAATGCTGAAGATATAATTTTCTGAGATAGTGAAATCAGATTTTGGAATTGAAGTTCCTGTTGTAAATCCCTCTGAGTCGAGGAAGATAAATTCTGTAATAGTTTTTATTATTATTGTTTTATATAATAAAGATCCTGTAGTAGAAACAGAGCGTTGTTCTCTGTGTGTTATTTTTTTTTTGTGTTTGAAATGAACAGAAATTTCCAACATGGTATCGGCGCTAGTCTAGGCACTCAGTGAATAAAAAAACAGAGGTGGTTTTTTCACTGTAGGAGCTGTAAGAAGCTTACTGAGCAGATTTTCTCCAGCAGAGAAAGTTTTTGCTTGTTTTTTTTTATTTATACAGTTCAGTATCTCTTCTTTATTTTTCACAAGTTAAAATGGCAGATGCTGGAACTGGTTTGACAAATCCCCAACTGCCACAGTTTAATGGGAAAAACTACAGTTATTGGTCCATAACAATGAAAGCATTGTTTGCTTCTCAAGGAATATGGGAGCTGGTTGAAACTGGCTATGCTGAACCTGCAGATGCAACAGCACTGGCTGCTTTGACAGCAGCAGAAAGAGACCAGTTGAAGAGCGACAAGAAGAAGGATGCTAAAACCCTCTTTTTCCTCTTCCAATCAGTGCATGAAAGTGTTTTTCCACGGATTGCAGCAACAACAAAATCCAAAGAGGCATGGGATATTCTCAAAACTGCCTATCAAGGCATGGAGAAGGTGAAGACTGCAAAGTTGCAGATGTTGAGAAAAGACTTTGAAAATCTCAGCATGAAGGAATCTGAAACAATAGATTCATTCTTCACTCAGATTATTGGCCTAATAACCCAGGTAAGATCTCATGGTGAGATTCTTGAATAAAGAAGGATTGTAGAGAAAATCTTGAGATGTTTACCCTCAAGGTTTGAATATATTGTGGTAGCAATAGAAGAAACAAAAGATCTCTCACAGTGCACGGTAGATGAGCTGAGTGCTTCTCTGTTGTCTCATGAACATAGACTGAGTAGAGGAACAGATTCCTCACTTGAGCAAGCACTCAAGACTCAGATGTCTTTTGGCCAAAGAAGAGGTCGAGGCAGAGCAAATTACAGAGGTCGTGGAAGAAGCCAAAACAGAGGTAGCAATTATCCTACAAGCACAAGCGGAAGGAGCTGCAATCAGAACCAAGATGAAGGTTCAAGCAAACAACAAGCTCATGGACAAAGGTATGGCAAATCCCAAGTCCAATGTCATTATTGCAAGAAATATGGGCACTATGCCAATGAATGTAGGAAAAAGCAAAGTGACATGAATAATAGGCAGAATGTTAATTTTGCAAATGAAGAAGATAAGAACCCAAAGAACGTGCTGTTAACATGTAACATAGCACAAGACAAACAAGAAGATTTTTGGTTCTTAGACTCAGGTTGTAGTACTCACATGACTGGAAATATTGCAATGTTTGCCAATCTGGATGAAAATGTGAAATCTGAGGTAACAACAGGGACTGATGATACGATATCTGTCAAGGGTAAGGGAAGAGTCAGTATCCGAGCAAAAAATGGAGAACAGATGATTGTGCCAGATGTATACTATGTACCTGGTCTGAAATGTAATCTTTTGAGCATTGGACAGCTCATTAACAAAGGTTACAACGTGTTCTTCAAAGATGATTTGTGTACTATCAGAGACATACCTCCAAGTAAGAAGATCATTGCACAGGTGCAGATGACCAGCAATAGAATGTTTCCTCTCAAACTCAGGGCAGATTTGAAGGAAGGCAGAACTATTGCAGCTGTAACATAAGAAGTCTTTCAGGAACAAGTGAAAGATGTGAATTGGTTGTGGCATTTGAGATTTGGACATCTCAATTTCGGAGGCCTGAATTTGTTGCACAGAAAGGGAATGGTAAATGGATTACCATTGATCGAAAAACCAGATAGCCTTTGTGAAGGCTGCATCTTGGGCAAGCAACCCAAAGAAAGCTTTCCAGCAGGAAAAAGTATAAGGGCAAAAGCACCATTGGAAATTGTTCACTCCGATGTGTGTGGACCGATGCAAACACCATCATTTGCCGAAAATAAATATGTTTTAACTTTCATTGATGATTACACCAGAAAGACATGGGTGTATATGCTGAAACAGAAGAGTGAAGTGTTTGAGAAACTCTGCCACTTCAAAACTCTTGTTGAGAAGCAGGGTGGGCATTATATCAAAGTGCTCAGAACAGATAGAGGAGGAGAGTACATCTCCCAAGACTTTCTGCGTTTTTGCAGAGAGAATGGCATACAAAAGCAGTTCACCGCAAGGTATACACCTCAGCAGAACGGTGTTGCTGAAAGAAAGAATAGGACCATTCTTGACATGGTCAGAAGTATGTTGAAGGCAAAACATTTGCCGCATGAGTATTGGGCAGAAGCTGTTACTTGCGCAGTTTACATCTTGAATAGATGCCCAACTAAAGCTGTCATGAACAGAATACCAGAAGAAGCATGGAGTGGTCAAAAGCAAACAGTCACCCACATGAGAGTATTCGGTTGTGTGGCATATGCACATGTAACGGATCAGCTAAGAAAGAAGCTTGATAGTAAGGGGGAGAAGTGTGTCTTTATTGGCTATTGTGATGAGTCAAAAGCATACAAACTCTATAATCCTTCCACCAGGAAATTGATAGTAAGCAGAGATGTGCAGTTCATTGAAGATGAAGCTTGGGATGGAAGCTTAGAGAAGACAGTGAATGTGAAGACAATTGTGTCTCACGAAGAAGAAGAGGAAGGGACAGAGGCAAATAATCCTTCCTTAGTGGCTCCTCCTACACCACAGCAAGTACAACAAACCACACCATAATCTGGAATTCGAACAGCCTCAAGAAGTCAAGGAAGTGCTTCTCCAAGCACACCATAGGGATCAGATATACCCTCAAGTTCGGATGGAACTCCAAGTACACCAAGAAGACCAAGATTCAAAAATCTGAATGAGATTTATGAACAAGGAGAGGTATGTAACAATACCGGTCTGAATTCATTATTCGCTTTATATTGTCATGTTGATGACCCAGTCCATTTTGAAGATGTTGTAAATGAAGATAAATGGATTGAAGCAATGAATGAAGAAATTGGTGCAATTGAGAAGAGTAAAACATGGGAGTTAGTGGACCTCCCTGAAGGCAAAGATGCCATTGGAGTTAAGTGGGTCTATAAGACCAAAAGCAACGCTGAAGGCAAGATTGACATGCACAAAGAAAGACTTGTTGTGAAAGGCTACAAGCAGCAACAAGGCAAAGACTATGATGAAACCTTTGCACCAGTAGCAAGGATGGAAACAATCAGAACAGTGTTGTCTATTGCGGCACAACACAAATGGAAGATTTATCAGATGAATGTTAAATCTGCATTCCTAAATGGAGTGTTAAAAGAAGAGGTTTATGTTGATCAACCTCTGGGCTATGAAGTTGAAGGCCAAGTGCATAAAGTTTGTAAACTGAAGAAGGCTCTTTATGGGCTGAAGCAAGCCCCAAGAGCATGGTACAACAGAATAGATGCTTACCTGATTGAGAATGGGTTTGACAAGTGTGATGGTGAACCCACACTCTACATAAATGAGAATGACGGTAAGATTCTTATCGTTGTTCTATATGTAGATGATTTGATTTTTACAAGCAATGATGCTTCTCTCATTGCTGATTTTAAAGCAGTCATGAAAAGTGAATTTGAAATCACTGACTTGGGCTTCCTAAGATATTTTCTTGGAATTGAAGTAGACCAAAGTGAAAATGGCGTTTTCATTTCTCAAGCTAAATATGTAGAAGCAGTGTTAAAGAGATTTAACATGCAGAACAACAAAGCAGCTGTGACTCCAACTGTAATAGGGTTGAAATTGACCAAAGAAGACAGCAGCAAGGATTTTGATCCAAAATTATACAAGAGCATAGTTGGCAGCCTTATGTACTTGACTGCAACTAGGCCGGACATTATGCATGCTGTGAGTTTAATTTCCAGATTTATGGAAAGACCGAAAGAGACTCATTGGCAGGCAGCCAAGAGGATTCTAAGGTATGTGAATGGAACGAAGGGGTTTATTATTTTATACTCCTCTTCTGAAAGTTTCATATTGACAGGGTACACTGACAGTGACTGGGCAGGAAGTGTTGATGATAGGAAAAGGACATTAGGATATGTGTTTCATATGGGATTGGGAGCCATCTCATGGGCTTCCAAGAAGCAACCAGTTGAGGCTTTGTCAACAGCAGAGGCAGAATATGTGGTAGCAATAGCAGCAGCATGCCAAGCAGTGTGGCTGAGAAGAGTTCTCAAAGATTTGTGTCATAGCTCAGCAATAGCATTGTCTAAAAATTTTGTTTTTCATAAAAGGACAAAGCACATAGACACCAAATTTCACTTCATACGTGAATTGGTTAACATTGGTGAGATTGTTTTGCAGCACTGCAGAACAGAGGAACAGGTAGATGACATCTTGACAAAACCATTGGCAAAGAAAAGCTTTGATCATTTCAGGAAATGCCTGGGTATGCAGGAAAAACCCAGCAGTTAAAATTAAAGGGGAGTGTTGGAATGGTAATTTCAACTTGCAGATTTTTTCTCTGCGATGCGATCGCAGATCGCATATCGCACTTTCCCTCGTCACCCTTCGTTGCATGCTTGTATTATCTGCGATGCGATATTTGCGATGCGATCGCAGATCGCATGATTTAAAGGTTATAGAGGCGGTGGCACATTCTTTCTCTTCTTGCGATGCGATGGTGTGATAAGCCATGCATTAAATTCCAGTAAGATATTTTGAGCCGTGTAATTAATGATATTTACTAGGGTTGGTAAATGTAGGTGAAATCTTAAATTTTATTATTTTTTATTTCACAGAAGTAAGGGAAAAGCAACACGTATTGTAAAAGATATTTTTGTGTTGTTCGATATAAAAAGAATGCAAGAGCAGAGACGCGTAGAGAGAGAGAGAGTATTAGCCAAGAAGTTTTTTTTCTTCTCTGCAACGCACAGCAGTGCTGAAGATATAATTTTCTGAGATAGTGAAATCAGATTTTGGAACTGAAGTTCCTGTTGTAAATCCCTCTGAGTCGAGGAAGATAAATTCTGTAATAGTTTTTATTATTATTGTTTTATATAATAAATATCCCGTAGTAGAAACAGAGCGTTGTTCTCTGTGTGTTATTTTTTTTTTTGTGTTTGAAATGAACAGAAATTTCCAACATGGGTCACAAGCCCAACAAGAAACATGTTATGAGACTTTGGTTGCCATCTGACATAATATAGTATCCCAATGCCTTCGGGGATTTTCCAATTTCGCAAAGTGTTCCTTCGATTGTTGGATGCTAACCACAAAATATACATTAGCATTTGTGAGATTAAAAATTTAAAATCGACCAACAAAATTTCACTCCCTCTTTGTAACGACCTAAAGATAATATGCGACTGTCCTATAATAGTCTGACTATTGATAAATAAATGTAGACTGAGTTGAAATCTCCCAGTTGTAAGATGACATTTGTTTGCATTTAATATTCTGTATAAAATAGGTATGCAAATTTGCATCGTTGTTTACATGCAACTTCTCTAAAGATCTCAAACTACGGATTTGACATCTGAGATCACCAGTGCGGCCCATCATGACTGCAACCACGGTTGAAAACCAGGCAGTAAGCAGCTTTGCGGATAAGAAACACAGCGTATGAAAACAAGATGAAAAGCTAATGACATTACAATCTTATTATATTATTAGCCCCTCTTCGCTAGTGACTGTGGTAAGGACGATAGCACTGTCTTACAGTCGAAGACTATGGTAAGGACTATAGCCCTGTTTTACGTTCAAAGTCCTCTATTTTTTATTATTTTTCCAAATTATTGTAATTTTAGCTAAAGTTTTAGCAAAATGCTGAATACTTTTGTGTTTTTTAAGATTCAAAACCAATTTTTTAATTAATACGAATCTTATTTTTAATTTTCTATTAGTTGAGTGAGCATTGATTTGACATAATCTCCTTAAGGAGTTTTATTTTTTATATTTTTAAATGCCTAACAAATTATTTTAAAATAAATAAATAAAACTAATTTTGTAGCCATTATGTTGGTGAGTGCTCCTAGACTAACATTGACACATTGCTATTTGCAAGCAGGGAAAATTTTAAGAACCCCCCCCTAAATTTATAAATATAATAAATGGGCGAATCTCCATGGTATATAGGAAAAATGGAAGGCGATTTTATCAATAATATAATATGTATATATAATTTTTTGGCGAATCTCTCACCAGGCATGGCGAATATTTTACTCAATTATAAAATCTTGTAAGATCTTGGCGAGTCTTTCACTAAATAATAAAACTTTGTAAACTCCTAGTGAATCTTAGCATAGGCTACATGCTGGTTTAATTCCCCCATTTAAATAGGCTACATTCCAGGTGAATACCATGGGTCAATACCATGTGCCATTTTGGTGAATACCATGGGTCAATACCATGTGCCATTTTTATTTTTATCAATTCTAATATATAATGGTTTTTTGCATGGTATTAATAAAAATCTAGTCCATGGTATAGTATTTTGGCCATAGGTTTCACCTAAATATAACCCATTTTTTGAGTGTTCGTAAATATAAAGTGACTTATGGAGTAAATATAAAAAAAATGTTTTATTTGTTTACCATACCTCTCGTTTATTTATATTTTTATTAATTTACCATACCTCTTTTACAAATATGGTATTTGGCCCATAGGATTCACTTAAATAAAACTTCTTTCTTGAGCCTTCATAAATAGAATGAGGGTTATGGACTAAATATAAAAAAATGTTTTATTTATTTACGATACGGATAGTTTATTTATATTTTTATTTATTTACCATACCTTTTGAGTAAGTATAAAAAGACGTTTTATTTATTTACCATACCTCCACTTTACTTATATTTTTATCTGTTTACACCCTTACATGTATATAAGGTGACTTATGGAGTAAATATAAAAAAAGTTTTATTTATTTACCATACCTCTCATTTATTTATATTTTTATTAATTTACCATACCTCCTTTATAAATATGGTATTTGGCCCATAGGATTCACTTAAATAAAACATATTCTTGAAAATGGGCGAATGGATTCACTTAAATAAAACCTATTCTTGAAAATGGGCGAATGGAAGGTTGTAAGTCCTAATTTCAAGGGCTAAATTTACCTTTTTTACCATCTCCTTTAAAATAAGGTGGGCTATTTGAGGTGATTTGTAAAAATGTACTATGATACAAAATATTTGCCCACTAAAAATTTAAAACCCCTTAATTTCGCCAAAGGGCGAACATTCGCCCCTAAAATTATCCTTGTTTGCAAGTCCTTACTAAGGTTGATACATTTCTATGAGCAAGTCCTTTAGGTAAGCGAGGCTGAGATGATTCGGGAGAAAGAGGAGGCATTTCGTTCAATGAGTGTTGTCGTTACTAACATTGGGACATTGCCATGAGAACGTCCTTTAGGTAAGCGAGGGTGGGATGGGTAAGGAGAAAGAGAGGAGGCATTTCCTCAGTGAGTGATGTGACACTAACATTGACACTAATACCAAGACAAAAATTGCAAGTGCATTTACCTCTTATTTTGTTTTTTATTTTTTTAATCTTACATTTTTACAGATTTAGCTGTATGGGAGAACAAATGTATCCGAAAGAGGGGTAATATGCAAGAGAACAGGGAAATTTCTACTGTAGACATCAAATTATTTTAACCTTGAGTAGAAAGTTAATATCCAATATTGAATGAAGTGTCTTATTTTAACATTAAGTAGAAAGCCAATCTCCATAATTGAATGAAGTTTCTTTTTTGTGGGAGAATGAGTCTGAGGACAAGGCACTGAAACTTTCATCTACAAGACTCTATATCTTTGTATACATTCCCCCTTTGAAACTTATTCCGCATAGATCTCAATACTACATATTAATCAATTAATTAGTGGTTTGTCTTATTAAAGATTGGGATGTGAAATTTTTAGTTTACATGCATATCAAGTGCAAAAAATGGGTGGGTTATTAACACTTTCCACATCCGCCTTTGGGGGAAATGCATGGGGAAACATTTCTACATGCCCCCATTTAGTGGAAATGCATGAGTAAACATTTCCCCACACCCCCATTTTGGGGAAATGCATGGCTAAACATCAATATGGAAATCTCTAATTTCTTTAATGATGTACTAAGATATCAAGACTTCACCCTTTACTAATTTTTTTTTTTACTTTTTTTCTTGTTTTTGCTAATTTTTTCCAATTTTGAAAAAAAAACATATTTTTTATTGTTTAATTTTTGCTACAATTTGCCCATTTCTTTGTGAATGTTTTCAAGAAGATGTTTTTTGTACCCTCACTGATTTTTTCAATACTAAGAAACAATTTAACTTGCTATGTAACTAGTGTCACAAAATGACATCAGTTCGATAGTTTAACTTATCTATGTCAATTCTTATTATTTACAATCAAGTCCCTACTCACTTAAAAAATTTTGTTAACCTTTCCGAAACCGGACTCTTCAAATTTTGTCACAAATGTGAGTCCTAGTATATCTCATTCTAGAATACCTAAATCCATTTCCAATATTTCCTTACAACTTAAATACAAGTATGAATTTACATCTTTTCTGTCTTCCCATCCTATAGAGAGATTGGCTATTTGTTTGAAGAATATTCTAACTAGAATCATGTCAATTTTCACCCAATGCATCATTACCAAACTAATTTGAAATAAGATAGATAGATAGGATTCATTATATATACTATAACGAGAAGAAATAAAGTTATCAAATATTTGAATAATTGGAAAAGTTAATCTCTAAAGAAAAACACATTTGGAAATGGTTTATTTATATTTTACATAATAGACCATTTTTCACCGAATAATACTACAAATTGCAAACTTTTTGATTAATAAGGAAATGTCAAAAAGACTGGAACATATTTGTGCAACAATATTATCAGGCGGAAGCTAATAGACGAACATTAAATAATAATAGAATATAGGCTGTTAAAGTACAGGAATGCTTCCAAAACTATGCCCTCAAAAAAAATTGGCTAGGTTAATATTTACCTAATAATTGAGGACAAACTGTTGAAGGAGAAGAATGTGCCTTCAAAACCACATCTTCGATGTGGCTTCCTTCAAATTCCGTAAGGCAAATATCTACCTAATGCTTTTACAACGTCCATAAGATGGGAAGGGAACGTTTATATCAAATTTCAAACATCCCGTATCATAATAAATAGAAAAATTTAGCGGGTTAAATAAAACACAACACATGATAATAATTTTCCTACTCACCAAGGTTGGGAAAATTAATGGAGCCCGCAGAAGCCCTGTCCAAAAACCGGCTTACTCTACCTCTCCCGGCATCCATGGATTCTTCAAAACTGCATCATTTCCCCCAAAAAAATAGAAATCCCATCCCTCGAAAAACTGGAAAGACAACTTACAACACAGTCCTTCTGACTGAAAACCTTCTCCAACCCTCTCGTTTTAGCATCTTCTAAGCCAACCAAGACATCAAATTCAATTCTGTTATTCCCCATCTCAATTGGAGGCTCCTTAGTAACCACTTCATGCTTCTCACTTACTATACTAGCAGAGAAACTCCCATTTTCAATATTTTCATTATCAATTAGGGTTTCTATCTCACCTCTTCTCAACTGGACCTTCTCTCGAGCAAAGCCATGGACCTTCTCTCGAGCAAAGCCATGGTGCTGGCATGAGAAATATTGAATAAATTCGTGGAATTTTACTTCCAGATCCTAATTTCCACTTAAATTCTCGTTCGAATACGGCTCCCGTTCCCTACACGCCCTCGTATTTGAATTGACGGAGGATGCTAAGGATTTCGACCAACCTTTTTCTAACTCGTTCAATTGCTCTTTTAATTATTAGTACATCCACATTTTTCTTATATAGATTAAGGTTTCATAAATAGGTTAAGGTTTCATAAATATAACCAAAAAAATTGTTGCAATATAAAAATGTTTTATTATTAATAAAAAAATTAGAGGTAAATTTTAATTTAGAAAAAATTGAATTATAAATCAATGTTATACATAATTATGAGGAATTTATTATAGAGAAATTTATTAGAAATTGAATAATGTTAAATCTATAGGAAATTGGTGGGTGGGGAGCCATGTGGCACGAATCTAAGTTTTTAAATTTATTAAAAATAATGGACCATTTTGTTAAATAAAAATTGTTTATATATAACTGAATGTTATAAATATAAAGAGGAACGTATTAGAATTGGAATAATCTCAAATCCCTAGGAAATTGGTGGGCGGGAGCCACCTAACACGAATCTAATTTTTTAAATTTACTAAAGTTCAATCTAAACCCTCAATTAAATTAAAAAAAATCAACAAATTGTCATGCACATTAAGTTATTAATTTTATCATTTATATTTATATAATTTGAATGTCAAAATGTTTACTTAACATAAACTTACAACAACTTTTCTATTTTGTGTATTATAGAGCCTCTAGATTTAGTAATGTCTAATGTATCATGTATTAAGTGTTTTGTTGCTTCTTACAAAGAATTTAATTTATATGGTCATGCTATATATGAACTCCATATTAAGAATTCAATGAATTACATGTGTATATATAAACTCTGTATCAAGCATTCAAGAAATTGCATGTGTACATGTTTCTGTGTACATATAAAGTTGACATCAAAATAATTTACTTAACGTAGATATTAGAATATTTGATTTAAAATCAATTTTGTTTTTTTTGTTATGCATAAAATTTTAATATCATACATCAACTTCACAAGTACAAAATACATACACATATTCTTCATATATATATATATATATATATATATATATATATATATATATTCAATTTTTTAATTTCAACTCATTTTTCTAATATAAAAAATTGTATTTAAATTTTTTTAATCTTAAATATCCAATCACATTTCAAGTACAATAGTAAAATTAGATTCATTTTAAATACAAATTAACTAAAAGTTTAGAGGTATCAAGTATAGAATTATGATGAAACTAAACTAATACACTTGTATTGTATAATTGATTTTCTCAAGCTTTTAAAGATGCTCCATCTAACAAATATCATGGGTTATGAAATACTATGGAGTAACTCAAAGTTATATATAATTATTATGTTAAATTTTAATTTTAGCTAAGTCCAAATAATATTACATTACATAATGCTTACCATTTTACAATGCTAAAATATTTCCTTTTAACAACTTTTTTCTATATATATAAATATATAGAAAGTCCATATCCACATAATTTAATATATATTTTCAAATAATTTATTTAAATTTATTGTTGAAATATTTTTGAAATGTATAAGGTTTAAACATCTTACTATGGACAACTAACTAAACATGTATAGGATATATATTTTAAATTTTTATTTTTATTTTTTTATTTTAGCTATAATTGTAATTTATAAAATATCATATTTTTATTTTAAGAGGGATGTGTGTCAATTACACTTGAGCAAGATAGAATTCCACATGGCCGTCATACTAAACTACAGAATGATCTTTTCGGTTCAACTAGCCTAGATCCATTTTCACTCTCCAAAAGGCTAATATCTCTTTTGCACTCAAAATATATGATCTTAAACTTGGATATAGTTTAATTTCTTAAATATATGATATGGGACAAGTTATTATAATATTTTTAAATAATTACCCATTTAAAAAAAAAAAATCCAAATTTTGTTTTTCACATACTGTTACCAAAGGGCACATTTTGGTGGAGTCTGCCACCCTTGCCACCCTTTAAATAGACAATATTAATCATAAATCCCACAAGTCAATATGAGGAATTTGGATAAACCTGCTACTAAAAAAAGTGGATAACTTGACCGTGTTAACGACAACGACAACTACTAAAAAAAAAAGGTGGATAGCTTGACCGTGTTCACCACCACCACCTTTTAGTTTTATTATTTTAATTCAAATTTATTTTTAATTTAGTTTAGAGTTATCCACTTTTTACTCAGAATTCTCCGGATAACAACCTCCTTTCTAAGGATAAAAAAAAATTGACTTAATCTCTCCATGATAAATTCAAAATTATACTCCATCTATTCAAGTTATATAAGTTTTGTTTTTACTATAATTTAAGGAATCCTGACTAAAATATTAATTTTTATTTTAATAAATTTATTAAATATTAGATAACATGATGTAACATTACCATGATATATCACATTATAATATCTCTTGCATATGAAAAGAGCGATGCAAAACATATATATTTATTAATCGAAATAATAATATTCTTACAACTGGCATTAACCTTCAGTTCAATTTTTTTAATTAGTTGTAATTTAAATAGGGTCATTATATATGTAAATGGCCAAACGAAAATAACGTATATTAACTGATAGGTAGGAAAACACAGATGCGAAGCACCGCTGCAGTACGGTTTATCCGTGGAACCATGCATTGTGTGTATATAAAGAAAATAAATAATTCTAAACTTTTATTACAATAATAACAAAACGATTACATAACCAGTATATATATTAATGTGGTAGCAAAACAGCGCGAGTCAAGTGTGATTTTTTATTTTCTTTCCGCTTGTGAGAGGCTAATCGAGTTAACAATTTAACGAAGTATGATCTTTTATTTTCTTTCCTCTTTTGAGAGGAGAATCAAGTTAAGAGTGTAAGGTGTAACTACCAATTTTCTTCACCTTTTATTATTTTTGTTTACTAATTTATTTAAAGTATATATTGAAAAAAATTCCCCGGATGCGAGTGTTAGAGCGGTCATAAATGGCCCTGATGGCAAGTGTAATTACCGCGTACTGCATGCAGCAGAGCGGCGGGGCTCCCCAGATCTTCACCTCAGGTAATATGAATGTTCAGCGTTACGATGACAACGGTGGTGTCTGCGCATTTATGGTTTACATGGTTCAAGGCATGGCGAGGATGGTTATATTCCTCACCACCCAGCTCTTCCTTTTCACGATGTGTTCCAATTACTCTGGTTCTGAATTCTGGTTTGCGAACTCTCCTGGAAGCAAGAGAGTTCTCCTCCTCAGAGGCACGCCTTGCATGTTTCAAACACGACTCAGGGGTAAGCAGAACACTTATCCTTCTCTGGTTCACGCATTTCGCTTGTTTATTACGCTCTTTGTTGGTTCTGTGGTTTCTGTTGCCCTTTTCCTGCAATTCATCATGGGTCGACGAGGGGGCAGGAAGAGACCCAGAGGTAATCTTGGTGAAGGCTCTCGGCTCTCTCCCAGCAGCTCCGATAACCCTGATCACTCCCCTGCTAGTCCCCCTCCACCTCAGGCTAATGTACAGCCCACTAGCTCTGTTCGTCGGCCTCTCCCTAACAATGCCTTTTAGACCACCCATTTTAAATTCCAAAGTAACCTCAACCGACCTCTGGTCTCTACCCACATCACCTTAATTATCTCTGAGGAAGAAAATCACATCCATCCTTTGGCTTGCATCGCGCCGAAACCCTCTCAGAGCAGTGAGCAGCCTCTGACCTTGGACAGTCCGGAGAAAGCATTGGTGGATCAAACAGGCAACATTGAGAGCCCGAGAATCACTCTGCCCCATGTCGATACTCTCCCTGCTGAAGGGGTTGAAGCTATGAATGATTCCAACCGCCCAATTTTAATCCTTGAGGACGATAAGGCCGGCGATGAAGTTCTGGGGGTGGCTTGTGAACGTCCAGCAGACGAGAAGACCTCTAGCGGAAGCAAGGAATATTAAGCACACGCAGCACCGTTCGGTATCTTTTTGTTTTTTGTCTGTCAAGTAGACGACTCTTTTCAGGTTTCTTTGATAAAACACATGGCTTATCTCAGTCAGCTTGAAGTTTTTGCTCAGTTTCAGGGCAGAAGCAATGCTTTACAGGCAGACTTGCAATGGCTTCTCGCTTCTATGCTCTCGTGCACAACCTCTCTCATCTTCTGGTCTTTATCTGAAATGTTTTTCTGTAATGAAGTCTTTTGTAGCACCTATGCTCAGAATCCTTACATTCTGAGGTGAACTTGCTGTGTACAGAGGCCTCATGACTCTTCTGAGGTCTCGCTTATATGTAAAAATATTTTTGTTTTCAGTTAATAGATAATAGTTTTTGCCGAGAAAAAAATATATATATTGAAAAAAATTATTTCAAATTAATATTTTTTTTTTTTGTTATTAATACTTTTTTTAGGTCAAACATCAATTTCAGATGAGTAAAAATATATCCCCATCCTTTTTGTTATGATATTGCTATGTATTTCAATATATATATATATATATATATATATATATATTGCGAGTGGTTCATGAACACTTTTGGTCAACGAGTGACCCTACGTCCACTGGAAAAATATGGGCAATCTAGGCTGGACTGACGTCCAATGGAAAAATCTGGGCAATCTCGGCTGGCCCTACGTCCAATAGAAAAATCTGGGCAATCTGGGCTGGCCCTACGTCCACTTGAAAAATATGGGCAATCTGGGTTGGCCCTATGTCCACCAGAATTTCCAGAAAATTCTTGATTCTATGACCACCTTCGGTCAATGGGTGGCCCTACGTCCACTGGAAAAATCTGGGTCTGGGTTGGCTTGGCCCTACTTCCACTTGAAAAATAGGGGCAATCTGGGCTGGCCCTATGTCCACCAGAATTTCCAAAAAAATCTTGATCCTGTGACCACCTTTGGTCAACGGATGGCCCTACGTCCACTGGAAAAATCTGGGTCCGGGCTGGCCCTACGTCCATTGGAAAAATCTGGGCAATCTGGGTAGGGGTTGGCCCTACATCCACTGGAAAAATCTGGGCAATCTGGGCTGGCCCTATGTCCACTAGAAAAATCTAGGCAATCTCGGCTGGCCCTACGTCCACTGTGGGCTGGCCCTATGTCAATTGGAAAAATCTAGGCAATCTGGGCTGGTCCTACATCCACCAAAATTTCCAGAAAATTCTGGGCTGCTTTCGAGAATTGATCCTGTAACCACCTTCAACCTGACCCCAAAAAGCTTTCGGGAATTGATCGTGTGACCTCCCATCTGGCGAGGCCCCAACTTGACCGATTGAGCTAACCGTTGGGACTTCAAAACTATTATATTATATATATATATATATATATATATATATATATATGAAATTCTTTTTTTGGTTTTTAAGGGCTTCCATACTTGAGTGTCACTTCTCAGTAGCAAACGCTCAAATATGCTAATTCTCTGAACTAAAACAATTACATTAATAATTTTATTGATAATTTATTTGTTATGTTTTTTTAAAGTTGTTTTGTAATATAGCTATAAGTTTGACTTTAATTTTTTTTTTTTATGTTGTTTTGTAATATAGTTATAAGTTTATTTTTTGGTTTGAAAAATTAAATAGTTATTTATAACTTAAATTTAAAAAAATAAAGTATTAATGATGGGATTTAATGTTTGTTTCTGTTTTTTTCTTCTACTGATAAACAGAGGTATTTGAATCTCTGATCTTTCTCAGTTTTCACAAAACTCATATTATTTTAATCACCAATTCAACTACCAATAAAAGAAACATAAAAAAAAATATTATTAAAAAATAAATTAATATATTTTACTAAATATTAAATATAAATTTTATAAAATATATAATAAATTACCCCTATATTGTAATAATAATAAGCCACCATGGAAAATCAGATAGGGTCCCTACAACATGAATGGTGGGGACCGTGAGTACAGGGCTTGGTTAGGGTTTCTGTAACCCTGCAGACGCTGGTAACTCGCTCTGTTTACCTTAACCTTTGCACATCCTCCGTCATCTACCCTACCGTTCCTGTCGCCGTCCGGTTTCTCGACACTCGGGGGTTCACGTTATCCTGAAGCTGTTTAACGCTTTCACTATCCGGGATCATGACTTTCGGGGGTCTTTTCGTTTACCTGTTGTTGTTTATCGCTTACCACAGCGGCGGTTTCTCTTCAACTGCTACATGTCGTTTTCGCTGGGATTCACTGCACCGCAAAGCGCTCACGGTTCCGAGGAGCTGTTAACTATGGAGGACCTGGAGACCGTGGACTACTCTGCTGACCCCTTGGAAGGGGTTTCCATCTGGCGAACCCCCAATGCCAGCTCAGAAGGTATGTTTTTCGATGATTTCTCTGGGGTTTACACTCAGTACTCGCATGGTGAATCTTCCAGATCCCTGCCGGTGGTCCTCCCGGATGAACCCCCCACCTGGCCGGCTCTCTCGACGCCCCCCCACTCTCCGGCGACCCTGGGGTTTGTTGCTGGCAGCCTAAACCCTACCCTAGGGTTAACCCCTCAGACTGTCGGTTCATCTCACCGCCATCCCCTCAACCCTAACCTGGTTCTTGCCTCATCCGGTCCCGTGGGTTACCTTGGTCCCTCGTCAGGCAGTTTTTCTTCCGTTCCCCCGCTCTCGGGCCCCATTTCCGGTTTCTCTCACGTTTCTCCTGCTGGTATCCCTGCAACCTTTCAACCTTCGGCACCAGCTCATTTCCCTCCACCGGCTTCTAGCATTCCGCGGAACCCTATCCCCCCCGGCGGCCCTAGAAGGAAAACTAAGTGTTTCAAATCTAGAGAAGTTGATTATTTTCTCAGACTGGAAGAGGACATTCAGTGGGGCGAAGCGATGGATTTTGCGGACCGGGTTTTGGTCGGGCGCATCAGGGGTCGCAACTATATGGCGCCACGCTTGAAGGTTTGGGCTACTGATATTTGGGGGCACCATTTGGTTGATACCCCGTTTGTGCAGACATTTGTGAGGGGATGGTTTGCACTTAGGTTCGCGCGTGCCGATCACACTAACTGGGTTCTGTCCTCACATTGGCACTTTGACCACGCGCCTGTGCTCCTCAAGCGATGGACACCCTTATTTGATCCTGAGACAGAGCAGATTGGGGTTGGTCCTATCTGGATTCGACTACCTGGACTCCCTCTTCAATACTGGTCTGAAGAAATTTTCAAGCGCATAGGCAATGCACTCGGAACTTATATGGGCTATGACAAGTCCTATCTACAGACGGGCATGATGGCTTATGCCAGGATTCTCATATACATGGATACTCGGGGAGGACTTTATGAGTACATAACTATACAGTGGAGAGACTCGGCGCGAAGGCAGATCATTGACTATGAGGGCATCCCATATCGCTGCCGCAGATGCCACAAGGTAGGGCATCTCTACAGAGACTGCCCGCTTCTAAGGAAAGCACAAAGGAATGAGCAAGAAGAGGTCGCTGATATCAACCGGTCGACACCTCTGGATCAGCATCCGGTTCAGCCTCCTGAGACTCATCAGCGCTCACCAGGGGAAGATGCACCTCAGGATGGACCTGGACCTGCAAGTATAGAGACTGCTGCACCTCCCCCGGCACCGCCATCGTCCTCAGAGGCTCAGGAGCACACACTGACCCCTCCGACGGACACAGCGGTTACGGGTATGACATCTCCTCCTAACTCTTTGACATCTTATGCATCTTGCATTTCATCGGTCTCTGCACACTCTGTTCCCTCTATTACATTAATTTCTCTCACTCACGCTCATTCATCACTCACTTGTTCGATCCCGCCCCCTCCTCCCTTGGCTCCCCCCCCTCTGATTACTTCGACCTCAGCACTATCCAAGCCATCTCCCCGATATTCCCTTCGTCCTCGGATCAAAGACAGAGGACCGGATGTTATTGGTCTTGACCCTGTTAGTCCCCCCACCTCCCACAAGACCACTCGTGGTCGTCCATCCCGTATCACTAAAGCAAGGCAGACTGCGGATGAGGAGGTCGCCCTTGGGCGACAGCACACCATTTTTGGGGCCCTTAGAGCGAAGGATGGCCCTCCCCCTCCTTCCTCATGAAAATCCTCTCTTACAACTGTAGAGGGTTTGCTAGTTCAGCCAAAAAACTAGCACTCAGGAGGTTGTTAACCTCGGATCGTCTGGATATTATTTTTCTACAGGAGACCCTCTGCCAAGCGGACCACCTCATTCGCTCTCTTTCTACTTGGCTCCCGAATTGGACTTTCCATGCACTTGATGCATCAGGCAGATCTGGGGGCCTGGCTATTGGGGTCTGTAACAAGACTATGGACATCTGCAATTTTTGGGGAGGTAAGGGGTTCATAGGCCTCGACATACATGAACATACTCTCGAAAGGGATCTTCGCATTATAAATGTCTATGGACCCTGTTCTGATCGACTTACTTTCTGGAGATCCCTTCTTGAAAGGGGGCTCTTTCAAGCTGATAACATTATTTTGGGGGGGGACCTTAATTTCTCCCTGGGCTATTGTGAATCCTGGGGGCATATGGCCCAAGTGGATACTCTCTCTGATTCCATCTCCTCCCTCCTGGAGGACCACCACTGGGTTGACATACCCTCTGCTAGACTTCAGTATACCTGGACAAATAATAGGAGTGGAGATCAGAGTTTGGCCAGAAGACTCGACCGCTTCCTCATTAAAGAACGGTTATACAATGATCTACCCAGAGCTCGACAATGGGTAGGATCGGGTGGCTTATCGGATCACAGACCTATCTTTCTGGAGGTAGATGGCCTCACTCGCAAAATTAAGAGCCCCTTCAAATTCAATGCTGCATGGCTACAAGATCCATCATACATTCAGCTGGTCCATGAATACTGGCAAAACAACCCAATCCGGGAAGAAGAGGATCTGTCTACTGGCTTTGTCAGGAAGTTAACTGAACTCAAGCTGATTACTAAAAAGTGGGCACATCAGAAGAGGATCCAGGATAACCACACTCTCATGGAGGCCGAAAGGATCATCACTGAGTATGAAAACTCTTCATCAGGAACTTTCAACTCCCCGGAGAGTAAGGAGCAGTATAACCATCTGCTTGCTAAACGATCTCAAATATTGAAGGAAAGAGAAGAGAGCATGAGATTGAGAAGCAGGGCTATTTGGCTCACTGAGGGAGACAATAACACAAAGTTCTATCATAAATTTGCCAATGGTCGGAAAGCCATCAATACTATATGGGAATTAAAGGATGAGCATGGCCTCACCATCTCCAATCAGCAGAATTTGGCCAAGCTGGCTACCGAACACTTTAGAGGTATCTATAAGGCGCTTGGGAATGTTAATATACTGGAGATCATGAGAGTGGCTGAGATTTTTCCCAGATATGTGGACCAGGACAATTTGGAAGAGATTCTGAAGGAGGTGACCATGGATGAGCTGGAAGCAACTCTGAAATGGTTTAAAAAGGACAAAAGCCCTGGTCCAGACGGATGGACCATTGAATTCTACATCTCTTTCTTTGACATTCTGGGCCAAGATTTATTGAGTATAGTGGAGGATAGCAGAAAAAGAGGTTGGATATCATCAGCCATCAAATCCACTTTCATCGCCCTCATTCCTAAGACTGATGATCCGACCTCCTTTGATGATTTCCGACCCATCTCACTCTGTAACTGCCTTTACAAGATTATTGCCAAGATTATAGCAAACCGTCTCAAGCCCATCCTCTCTCAGCATATATCATCAGAACAGTTTGCATTCCTTCACCACAGGCAAATCCATGAAGCCATAGCTACAGCACAGGAGCTCATGCATACTCTACAAATCAAGAAGCAGAAAGGCATGATTCTCAAAGTAGACCTCTCTAAGGCATTTGACAGAACAAACTGGTTGTACCTTAGATTGCTGCTCACTCATCTTGGTTTCCCATATGATTTTATCAAATGGATGATGAGCTGCATCACTGATGTTACTTATAGTGTCCTCCTCAATGGAGAAGCTACCCCCTTCTTCACTGCTGAGAGAGGGCTCAGGCAGGGATGCCCTCTCTCACCGTTGCTCTTCCTCCTGATTATGGAAGGGCTGAGTAGGATAATCTCATCCACCAGAGATCGACACCTAATCACAGGAATCAAGATAGTGGATAATTTCTTCCTTACTCATCTCTTATTCGTTGATGATATTCTCATCTTCCTTAATGGCAGTATTGGTGACTCCTCCGCTCTTCATAACTCCTTCCTACTTTTCCAGCAGGCCACGGGGATGCAGATTAACAATAACAAATCCACTATTACATCAGTTGGATGCTCGGCACATGAAATCAACTATGCCTCACAGCGATTCCCATTTGTCACCATGGAATTATCGGATGGAATTAAGTATCTGGGGTTTAGATTGAAGCCATCGGGCTATAAAATTGCAGACTGGTTATGGCTCATCTCCAAAGTAGAGAAGAGGCTTCAAGTTTGGTACCACAAATATCTTTCGAGAGCCGGAAGACTTGTTCTCATTAAAGCGGTCATTGAGGCTACACCTGTGTACTGGATGGCCCTGGCTTGGATACCAAGGGGCATACTAAACCGACTCCAGAGCATATGCTGCAGATTCCTTTGGAAAGGGCAACAGCCAGGGCGCATTTTTGCATGGGTAAAATGGGAGACCATTACTAAGCCTAAGAGCTGGGGAGGATGGGGCATTAAGAGACTGGCTATCTTCTCAAAAGCTCTGGCAGCCAAACTCGGATGGAGTTTACTCACTGCAGACAGTCTCTGGACCAGGGTGGCTTATTCCAAGTACATTAAGCCAATGCCCATATTAGATTGGTTCTGTACCAGACATGGACACAATTATCACTTCTCCAACATCTGGAAAGCTGTCATTGATTCAATTCCCCTATTGCGAGAAGGCATCACTTGGCGGATCAAAGAAGGGAATGCAGTTCGTATTGGAGTGGACCCTTGGGTTGGATGCGGGAATGCCCACAGACTGCCGGCTGATCTTATTCGCTATCTCCATGACAGAGGAATCATATTTATCAAACACATTGGTGACCAAGCTAATTCCTCATTCCTCCAGCAGGCTTGGTTATCTGCCAGAACTCTAAATCTGCCTCACCAATGGTTTGATGATTGGAAGGATTATACTTCTGCTCTCACTCAAGCAAATATCAGACTTATGGAGGGACCAGATGAGATTATCTGGGCACATGCTAAACATGGTGTGTACTCTCCCAAGCTGGGATACCTCAAGCTTATGGAGCCACATAAACCACCTGACATCCTTCCCACTTGGAAGTCGATATGGAAACTCAAGGTTGCGCCCAGGACAAGACTACTGATGTGGAATATCATCTTTGATAAGATTCCCACAGGTTCTAATCTCATGAAATGATCCTTCTATGGACCATTTCGCTGTCATCTTTGTCTTAATGCTGAGGAGAGCACAGAGCACTTGTTTCTAACTTGCAGCTCGACCATTATCTTCTGGCAGTCCATATCATCACATATCCCGCAGCTGAAGCAATGGCATGGGAACACCCTACAGGAGGCTTGGTCTAACTGGTGCTTAGAGCATACAGGCAAGGCCAAGAACCTACCTCTGCTAATTTGTTGGGCTATATGGATAGCTCGTAACCAATCCATCTTCCAATTGAAGATGCCACACTGGCCTTCGATCATACTTCACACTGTGGCAGATTACAATTTATTACCTGAAGAGGACCCTGCCACTGCACCTAGAACTCTCACTCCTATCCCCATTGATAACACAAAGCCCTGGGCTTTTTTTGATGGCTCAGCCCAAGATGATGGGTGCGGGGGGGGCGCCATACTTCACCTAAACGACAGACACCGCTACAAGATTCAAATTAACCTTGGCAGAGGCACAAACAACTTCGCAGAACTCATCACAGCCAAGCATATCATTCATTTTGCTATCCTAAAACAATGCAGACACTTACAGATTTTTGGTGACTCCAAAGTTGTTTGCAATTGGCTCAATAATGCATCTCATTGTCATGCATTTGCTTTAAGACATATTCTTGATGAAGCTAAGAGATTGATTACGTCATTTGAATCTTTTGTCTGTCATCACATCTACAGGGAACAGAACACCACTGCAGATCAGCTCTCCAAAGAGGCAGCGCACAGAATAGGGGAGGGCTGGTGGATCCAGGAGGAAAACGATGACACCTTTTATCAGTACTATCATCGGCCATTTGATGAACAATTGGAATGATGGACTATAAGCCCATATACATATGCAGATATTTTTTCTTTTTCAGTATGTAGATACAGCAGAACAGTACATCTTTTTGTTTATATTACAGTTTATAATGCTCTCTGCGAAGAGCCAAGCACAAATTTTGAACATAGAACTGACTTATTTTCATGCTCCCTACGTGGAGACTTTTATATATAGCAGCTACAAATGAACTCGACAGGCATAAGCCTGCTTTTGAATATGCTTCGGCATCTGCAAAATGTAATTTTCTTCTTTAATGAAAATTACGACTTTTTCCCAGAAGAAAAAAAATAATAATAAGCCACTATTAGATTATATCTATATCTATATATGGTATAACTGAGATCATCATTTATCTATATATATATATGATTTCAAGTGTAAATATGTTATAATATATTATTATATATCCTAGATGTGAAAAAACGCAAATGCCAAAGACCTCCGGAATCTGTCATTACATTATATCTATATAGTTGTATAACTGAGATCTATCATTTAATTATTTATATATATATACACGATAGTGTAAATATGTTATAATATATTATTATATATATATAACCAAAATGCTAAAAAACGGAAATGCCAAAGACCTCTGGAATCTGTTTTTTCTATAATATATAACAAGTATATGAATGAATGTCAGATACTGATATTTTAAAACTTCAGTTTTTATTAATTCTAATCTAAATGGCCAAAAGAAGATAATGTATATTAACTGGTACGTGGCAAAACACAAACGCGAAGCGGCTCTCCGATCAGTTTTGCCTGTACATATATGGGAAGAACAAATCATTATAAAACTTTTAGGACAACAATAAGAAAACGATTACATAGCGAGTATATAAATTAATGTGGTAGCAAATTGTGCGAGTCAGTTTCCACAAGGTTTGCTTTTTTTAATTTGAGGCGAGAATAAACCACGATCCTTATTATTCTTAATGCGTAACATATAGCTTAGAGTCATTTTAATTCTGGATATATCAGCTGTCAAGTATATTTTAATGTTAAGTGTATGTTTAATTTAATTTTTAGTTTAGATTAAGCCAGGTAATTGTTGAAAGGAATTAATTTTTTTAATTTAAATTTATTTAATTTTTCTGTAATTAAATTTTTATATTTAATAAATTTAAAATTAAAATCGATTTAATTTTTAATAATTATTATTTTATTTTATTTATTTTTATTTTAATGTCATTTTTTTTGAGTTAATGTATTTACATAAGAAAATTTTACTATATTTTTTTTATATTGAATTGTAGAGCAATGTGCACTGTATAATGTATTAAGTGTGATGCTTCTTATTAATTATTGGTGGCATTAAATATATGAATTCCATATTAAGAATTCAATAAATTAATAATTAATTTTTTTCACTTTCTTTCTTTTTTGTTTCTTTGTATATATAGAGTTGACCTTAAAATATTTTATTTAAGAGAGATATTGAAATATTTTATGTAGAATCAATATTATTTTTTTTAATATAAAAAATTATATTATCAAGTAAGTTAATATATTTTACTAAATATTTTTTAAATGTTAAATATCAAATTTATATTTAACTTCAGACAAGAACAAGTTTGATGGATGTAAGAGGTATCAAGTCCAATGGATCTAAGTTGATACTCTTGCATTCCAAATTAATTTCCTCCATTTTTTAAATAGTCTTCATGGTAACTCTTTTTGGCTTTTGTAGAGCTCCTTTAGCATTCATTGAAATGTTATTATAGTTAGAAGGTTATTTATCAAATTTAATATCATAGCTATTTTAGTCTTGTCAATGCTTATTGGTTATTTCTCATTTCATATCTATGATATCTTTGTCTTATTTCCACCTTATTATAGGTAATGGTTATTTCCACCTTATTATAGGTAATGGTTTTTTCTTCACTGAAATAGAGAATATTGTAGTTGAGATCTAGGAATGGAGTGTATCACACTGCTGTTATTTATGATCATGGTTGTATTGGGAAAATTAAGGTCATTTTAACACTATTATTTAAAGTTTATTGCTCCTTAATTTTATGATCTTGTGCTTCTCAATTTTTCCATCTACATAACCCACTCTTCCTTTATGCTTATTCAGGTTAATTTCATTTTTGCGGGTGGATATTGCATCTGAAAGGAAAGTTTATGCCGAGCCATTTTGTGAAATTCTCTCAACTCTTGCTGGAGTTGTTCTAGTGCAGGAAAAGAATATTAATTTTTTTTAAGAAAGTAGATATGTGCACATGAAATTAATGCCTTCGGTGTTTTTTGTTGCTAGCAAAACATGCACAATTGGAACACATCGAAGTAGACCATATGTGTAGTCGTCCAACATATATGTTGTTACTGGTAGATGAGATGATAAAGGAAATTTTAGAAAGGTGATGAACGAAAAACGGGTGAAGAAGGAAATGGGACATAACACAATCGAGATTAAGAATGAGGTGCATACATTCAACACACATGAATGTTCTTAATTAGATAGTGTGATTGATATAGAGGATTTTGGCATAAGTATGGGCTTGGTTATAGTTTGAACTGTGAGTGAAAATGCCAGTGAGATGTTTGCATATGCACATGGTACTCAACATGAAAAGATTATTAGGTATTATTGGTTACTTACGTTTGAACATTGAAAAGTAATTCATGTGAAAATATCATTCGAAGATTTATTTTTGCTTATCAAATTATACTCAAGTTGAAACTTTCCCCCACATTTTAATATGTATATTTGAAAACAATTGTGTACATAGATCTAGCTCTTGAAATGTCATTAACTGTCTATGGAAGAGAATAAGAGGTTGATACACTTAAAGAACAAATGATTCTTGATTAGGATCCAATTCTATGCAATGGTGTGATTTATGGGGCACATTCAATAACAAATCCATTTGTCTTCTGTTGCACTTCGTTGTTTTCGATGTTGTGAGAATAATTGCAGTGCTAGCACTTCGATTTTTTTTTATACTCTGAACCTGAGCACGTTTATGTGTTATATTACAATGTACCATGTTTCTATTATTAAATCAATTTTAGACTTGATTTTTTATAACTTTTGTGCTACAATGAGAATTTGGCTCAATATTTAAAGAATAATATCAAGCGGGTCAGTGTATGATCTCTTGGTCCTTTATGTTGGTGCTAAATCAAACTCTACAAATTTAACAGACCCCATGAATAATTTCATTACTGTCTAAGTAATTACGCCGTAAGGCGTTCCCTCTGAGATCAATTCCCCTCTCTGCTTATCTGTCATCTTATAAGCCACACGATTATATGTTAGACGATTGCAAAAATTTCAGCCATTGATCGTTGATTCAAAAGGGTTGCCCAAAAGATTTGGGCGTTTCATTTGGTATCGAATAGTTTCATCTTCTCCAAATATCAAGGGTTTGAGATAGGCGTACGAGATACGAGGCATACTGTATTTTGAAAAATTTTCTCCGTTAATTATTTTCTCTGAGTCTGAGTACTTGTAGCAGAAGGCATGAATTCTCAAGGAAAGTGTTCGCTGGAATCGGTGGATTATGCATTCCTTGGTAGGATATTAGATTGGGCTGGGCTTTTCACGCAGGCAAGAATTCATAATCGGCGCTGCAAGCGGTGGATTATGCATTCCTCGGCAGGACATTAAATTTGGGACGATGTGTTATCTGGGCAAAATGCTTCAGATCCAGGGAAGACACCCAATTCTGAGCCAGGTGATATAGTATTACCAATGTTATCAGACACCAGTGATAATTTGAAGTCCTGTAGTGCTGTGGAGACAGAAATTGCCATGGGAGAGCAGTCTGGGGGTGCAGAGAATAATAATTTGGTAGTTGATCAGTCTGGGGGTGCACAGAATATTAATTTGGTAGTTGATCAGCGTGGGGGTGCAGAGAATATTAATTTGGTGGTTGATCAGTCTGGGGGAGCAGAGAATATTAATTTGGTAGTTGATGGTCTTTCCAGGGATGACAGTTGTCCCTCTAGGCCTGATGGTTCAATTGTGTCTGCTTCATGGGAAGAGGAGGAAGGTTCCAAAGGTAGAGAAGTGCTGGTAGAGCAGGGATTGGAAGCTTATGTAGCCGTACATAGTTCTCCTTCAAGCTTCACCAATGATATGGACTCTCCTTCCTTACAAGGGGAATCAACTAGTGTTTATGTTGTTAGAGATCTTGCACCTGAACACAGTGGTATAGGGAATTCACTTTCTGAATTGGGAAAAGATGAAGATAGCATGCCATACAGAGATCCTAAATTGCAAGAGCAAGTACACGCTCTGGAGAGCACCGATGTTGAGCTTGCAATTCTTGAGTTTGATAATGCAAATGAATTAGAACAGGTAAATCTAAATTTTTCTGAAGGCTCTTAAGAGAGCCAAAAAGCTCATTTGGAGGACAAAGTTGGTGCAGGGGATGAAATAAACTCGTTTGCTGTTTTGATTTTCTTATATATTCGGCACTGAGGATGTCTTTATTCATTTATAAGCTCACCTTGTTTTGGTTAGGGTTTTGCAGGAAGTCAGGTCTCCAGTTCTGGACTTGAAAAATGATGAACATGGAGAGCTACGGGGAGCTGGACAGTGTAGTGAGGATATACCTGTTGCATTTTTAAAAAATTGCAGTTCACAGCCTTCTCATGTTGATACCCTACATCACTTCAAAGGTGACAAGAACAGGAATATGAGCATGGACGAGTCCTTTGTGGATGCGCTTGACCATCTGACGGAAAGTAGAAGTGCAAGTCTGGAAGAGTCTAGTTTTCTTCTGAAGGGTAATTTTCTTGAGAAGGAAGGTCAGTTATCAAAACTTTATGCATGCGGTGAAGAAGCTGAAAAACCCGCTTCACTACTTGTAGAACAAGAGCAATTGAGACAGATGGCTCATGACTTGGAACAGGAGAAATTAGAAATGGCAAATACCTGGGATGACTTGAGATCCCAGCTGCAAAGCAAAACCCTGGAAATTACACAACAGAATCTTCATGATTCCATTGAACAGAAAGGTACACTTGCAGTTGCCAGTGATTCTGAGACAAAAGTGACTTACATTGAAGACTTGGAAAAAGCAACTGGTTTGTTGGAAGAGAAACCCCAGATATCTCAAACAGATGTGGAACATTTGACAAAGAATGGGAATCAATGTCCACTTGATTTTGAGACTCTGCGACAGAAATTAGAGGATCTTGAAGCAGAGAAAGCAGCCGCTTTTTCTAAAATCAAGGAAGCTGAACAAAATGTACGAGTGGAATCAGTGGGTGAAATCAAAGAAGGTAAGGCTTGTCTTGAAGTTGAAGTTGAAAGATTTATCAAGAGAGCCAAGGACAGAGAAGAAAATTATATTGAAATGTTAGAAAAACTCAGAACTCAAGAACAAAGTCTCAACGATGAAAATCACAATCTTTTAACGAAGCTTGATGAGCATGCAAAGAATATGGCAAAGGCAGAACAAGAAAATCAGCTTGTAAGAAATGAATTGGCTGAAATGAGACCTGTTCTAGATGAAGCTATTAAAGCTAAAGAAAAGATTACAAGAGATTTGAATGTTATAAGCTGGAGACATGTTCTACAATGGTTGAAAAAGAACAACTTGAGACAGAAGCTATGAGAACAAGGCAGCTGACTAATGAACTTAATGGTCAAATATCTCAACTTAGTGATGAAATGCATGAAATAAAGGCTGAAAAGGTTAAAGCGATGAATGATCTTGATGAATTCAAGGTCTTGGTCAAAAAATTAGAAAATGAGAGAGCAGAGCTATCTGAAGATCTTCATGTAGTGAGAGCTGAGCTGGAGCAAATGAAAAAAGAAGCTGATTTCCACCAAAAACATGAAGAAGAAAGGAATCGATTCTCTGAGGAGAATGCCAAAATTTCTGCAGAGCTATATGATTGCAAGGAATATTTATCAAGGAGGCAAGATGAAAAATCAGAACGTGATAAGAAATTGAGAGATATGGTACTTGAGCTTCATAAAGCTACATCAGAAAATATGAATTTTGCAAGCAATGTGTGCAAGCATAGACATATGTTAACAGAGGTAGAGGGTGAATTCTTTCTACCTATCCCTGAGGCAAGATGCGACTCAGCTTTGTTGCAGATTCAAACAGAACCATTGCATGGAGAGTATACTGACCAAGAAACATCATTGGGTGTTCAGAAAACTGATTGTCAAAATTCAACAGTTCATAAGGCAGAAAACATTGAGGAAACCATTCAACCATCTAAATCTATTAATGAATCAGAAATTTCAAATATTGATTTGCAGCTTGCTACTGCTGTGAGTTTTACAGTAAAAAGGCTTGCAAAATGTACAATCTTGCAGGTAATATTTGAATTCCATAGTTTAGAGATTTCAGAAATGTAGAATTCATTTGAAAAACTAAGGAGTTTCTGTGATGCAGGGGGAGAGAGATTCAGCTATACAACAACTTGCTATTATCCATGATCAGCTTAGAAAGTTGGTCTAGCAGCAAGAGAGGATGACTGAGCATAGTGAAGAGCTAGTTGATCGTCTGCGGCATGCAGAGTCCAGTGAAGTTGGAGAAGAAAACATGCAATCTTTTGTGGCATTGGACATCTTGGTCGCTGACTGTAGCAAGTTCATGAAACATTTGCAGAAAGCATTGGATGAAAGATCACAGTTTGAACCCACTATAAGAGAACTTGAGTCTGTTTTGTTTTCAAAGGACCAAGATATTCAAGATATGAATGTTAAGTTAGTTGAGCTATCTCAGAAATGTGCCCAACTTGAAGAGATTAGTGGTAAGTGCACAGTACTGGATGAAAAATGCACTGAAATGGCTTTTCAAGCAGCCCAAAATGAAAATGAAAGAGATTCCTTACATTTGGAGGTAGATTCCCTTAGAAAATCTCTTTCAAAAAAGGAAACATTAATGAAAGCTTCTTCAGAATTTTATTCTGACTTGAAACACTAGTTTGACACTACCATAGAGAAGTTAATAGCTGCCATTGAGGAAGTCATTCAAGATGAGACTTTGGCATCTGTTCCTTGCTCGGAGAGAATGTCTTATCTGGAGACAAGCCTCCTTTTTCTTATTGAGGAGTATAAGGTAGCTTTTTCACAAGTGAACCTGGTTCATAAATGCTTACTTGAGCTTGCTTCTAATTATGGAAACTTGTTGGAAGAAAAACCTACACTTTCTTTGGATGTGTTCCTCAAAGAAGTCTTCAGTTACAAAGAAAAGGAAGTAGACCAGTTAAATGAAGAAGTAAGCGTAATGAATTCAATTAAAACTCAGCATGAAGAAGAAATTAAGGAATTGAAGGACCGTTTATGTAAATTTGACGAGAATCTTAAAGAAATGAGCATGGATAACAGCAAAATGAGAACTGAGCTTGAGCAGACAGAAAGCAAATTGTCATCAGTGAGAGAAAAGCTTAGTCTGGCCATCGCTAAAGGAAAAGGATTGGTTCAGGAACGCAATACACTAAGACAATCATTAGTGGACAAGTCCAACGAGCTAGAAAAATGTTTGCAGGAATTGCAGAAGAAAAATGATACATTGCATGAAACTGAAATGAAAGCTTCTAAGCGTGTTAAAGCACTGGAATTAGAGCTAGAAGATATTCAGAATTCTGCAAGTGCTTTTCGGGAATCAGTTTCTAACAAGGACTCACTTCTTCAGAAAATTGAAAATGTCTTTGGGGAGATGAATTTGCCAGAGGCAATCCACTCCAAAGAAATAATTGATAAAGTTGAGTGGCTTGTAAAATCATCTCTTGGAGTAAATAACACTATGTCTGAAACAAGTGTGGATGATGACAAAACTGGGAAGAGTCATCTTGAAGATCTAAAAGAAGAGTACGAGGAACTACAAAATAAATACCGTAGTGTAGTTGAGCAGTCAGATATACTGGAGAAGACTTTGTTGGAAAGGAACCATCTTATTCAAAGATGGGAACAAATCCTTGAGAATGTTGATATGCCAAAATCTATGCGAAATACTGATCCATAATTTCAGATTGAATGGCTCAGCAGAGCACTAACGCAGGCCCAACAAGATGCAGCTTGTTTTAAGCATGAAATTGAGAATGCTCAAAGAATTGCTGACTTATCTGCCTTTGAAGTGGAGGACTCGAAGAGGAGAATAGAAAGCATAGAGGAAAATCTCTTGAAAGTAAACTATGAAAAACAGGAATATGTGAAAAGCCTCGAGGAGCTTAATTCTAAATTTGAATCTCTAAACGAGCAAGCAGTTCAAGATGCATCCCGGAAAGAGATTTTATGCAATGATCTTGTTGATCAACCTATGAGTGAGTCCCCTGTGGAATCAAGCATTGCTGATAGGAATTTAATTGCAGAAGACTGTATGAAGAGACTATTGGATATGGTTATTGAAACATTGAAAGATCAAGATCTACAGGAGCTATCTTTATTCTGCAATAATGGGGAGCATCTCGAAGGATGTATCAAGAAACTCATAGAAAAGCTAAATGAATTATCTGAAGAAGTTGAAAAGCTCAAGGAAAGTGGTGATGCAAAGATGATGGAGCTTCAGGGTCTTCAAGCTGCAATGACCACAAAAACTACAGAACTTGAGGAAATGAATAAAAAGCAAGAAGAAGTCTATTTAGCAGTGGCATCACATAGAATAGAGATAGAAAGTCATATACAACAAAATAGAATAATGGTTGAAGAGCTAGAGACAGTGAAAAAACAAAAGGATGCTTTACAGGTACGGCTCGAGGAGGCAGAAGAGAGATCATCAGTAATAAGGGAGAAACTGACTATGGCAGTGAAAAAGGGAAAAGGGTTAGCTCAACAACGAGAAAATTTGAAACAATCTCTGGATGAAAAAATAGTAGAACATGAGCAGCTAAAAACGGAGTTGCAATTACGTGACTCTGTGATTAATGAACAAAAGCAGAGAATCAGCGAGTTGTCAAGTGAGCTAGAGCGCTTTGAAAGTCTAGAAACAGATGTATTTTCCTTAAAAAGTCATTGTGCCGAGCTAGAGAAGAAGTTACTTGATAGCAACAATACAAGACAGAGTATAATGAAGACATTAAACACTATTGACCTATGTTACCAGAAACGAGAAACGGGAAACGGAACGGGAAACGAGAACGGTACGAGAAACGAAGTTTGGAGGTTTCACATATAAGAAACGAGGAGAGAGAAAAACACCATATTAAAGGTGAACAATATAAACAAAGCATTAATCATAAACCTGCAATGTTTTTTGCTCATGAAATTGTAAATTGCAAAATGCCAACTACAAAAAGGTTGAAACTGAGGCTGAATTGATACATTCCAAAAATCTGATGAATGATTTGAAAGGGAAAATATGTCATATGCATGATGAAATGTGCAAAGTCTCGCAGCACCTGTTTCAGGCTTCCATATACTTTTATCCAGGAACATATTAAAACCATTTCCACTGACCAGCAAGTACTGGTTATATCAGTATAAGCCATGAAGCCCCAATGTCAGAGGCAAAACAATATATAGAATTTTCACACATATAGATTGCCATTCAATTTAGGTGAAAAAACAAAGGAACCAGATATTTTCATAGAGATCAAGGAAGCAGTAGCAGAATTACAATACTGCCTCATGAATCATGTCTATTTACATCAATGGATTGTCATAGCAAAGCAAAGGGAAGTGGCATATCAACAAGAACGCGCCTTCATTTGAATAGGCAGCAGCGAAAAACATTTATAGACTGCTGCATCAAAAATCTTCCCTGATTGCTACCAAGCCTTTGGAATGCATATGAAAGTACACCGTGAATTTTGGCACAATTAGTTAAATTTCTGTCTGCATAGATGGAACACAGACTGCATCTTATTGGTCACGGGAAAAAAGAATGATTCTTGGACTATATTGCGAAGAATTCCAAGTTACACTGCAAATTCATTTAAGTGTAAAGAGGAATTCATTGAGGAATAATTAAAACGCACAGATTTACCTAAACCAATAAGATACTCATAAATTTCCCTTTAACACTCTCCTAGGCAATTGTTTTTTTTCACAAATGCAACCCGGAAAGGGATTTGCATAGAAGTACTCGACAGTTTTAGGAAATTCTCCAGGTTGTCGACTTGCTGGAGCTCCTGTTCTGTGGGCATGGATTTCTGTCACCTGTTGTTGAAATATTTCCCACTGCAGACTAAGGGCCGAAAAGAGTGATATGATCAAGCAGAATATATTGCTTAAGCAAGCAGCAGAAGCTAAAGACCAGGTTATTCTAAACATCCGGAATGAGGCAACTGACTTGTGGCACAGAGTACAGGTTTTAGAAGATGAAGTCATGGAGAAAGAAGGTCAAATTTCTATATTAAAGGGATCATTCTCTGAAGAGTATTGGTATTAACAAAGCATAAGAGCATGGATTCACCATCAGATTGGCCTTTTCTGTCAGGATGTTAGTAGGAAGAGAAGGAGATACTTGTTTTTGACCGCTTGGCAATGCAAGTTTCAGGTTCAAGCACCCCTCTTGATCCATATGGAACTGAACAGAGAACTGCTCATCCTCTGCAGATTGATTTATAGTCATAGTACAGTGCTTACAACAGGAGAATGACAAGACCGTATAGCAGAGAGTTCAAAATCCGCATACATGATACAACTTGGCAAGCATACAAGGATATTACGGGACTGAACACAGGGATAGCGCATTATGATATGAACAGTTGATCCCAGCGAACCTTACCTACCCAAATTTTGAGAGAATTATGTGGTCTAGACTCTAGAACGAGCATTCATAAAAGAAAACCAGAGATTGAAGTGTGTAGGTAGTACCTTTTGACAATGCTGTTGAAGATGCGGGCGTGAAGCTGCTTGGCTCTGAATTGTGCCTGGCTTGCATGTGAGTAGTGATGGGTTTGCTCTATTCTTCTGCTTAAATCCTTGAAAGAACATGAGCAACTGGAGTGGCAACTGGTGTTTTTCTTTAGCAACGCTCTCACAATACCCTGCGTTCTCAGCTAGTTCTTTCTTCAACTGCTCGCTCACAAATACTCTGGACTCTGGAGTTCTTATGTTTAATTTCCAGAAACTAACAGTCCAGCTCAGAAACTAACAGTCCAGCGCAGCAGACTAACAGTGAACTGCCAATTAAACTCTTTGTATGTGTAATCAATTGCTAATTAAACTTGATTTAACCCACGTTTGAAAAAATTAAATTTAATCTGAGTCTGAAAAAATAAATTTAACTGCACGTCTATCCAGAAACGGCCAGAAGAAACTGCAAGTCTATCCGGAAATGGCCAGAAGAAACTGTTTCGTTTCGCGGGAAACCGTTTCTTTCCAGTGAAAACGAAAACGGCCGTTGCAGACGGCGTTTCTAGTATGGTCCGGTTTCTCTCTAAGGTTTCTGCCAGAAACGGGGGACATCGTCCCGTTTCTGGTAACTAGGCTATTGACTTTACAGGTGAAGTTTTATACCAGGATCCGGTCAAGAAAATTGATTGGCTTGGTAAATCAGTGAATGAACTACAGCAAAAGATAGGTTTTGCTGAACAAGAAGCTACAAAATTCAAAGGAGAAGCTAACATACTAGCCACTAAGTTGGATAAGGTTTTTGAAAGGGTGCACTCCCTTGAGAGTGAGCTAGCAGATGCAGAAAACAAAATCTCAGCACTTTCAAATGCAAAAAAGGCAGTAGAAACAGAAAGTGACCATGAGATACAAAAAATCAAGGATGATCTGGCTGCACGCACTGAAGAGTTAAGAGAAGCTCATTCAAGGGCAGATGACCAGATTTCCAAATTGTTGAAACAACACGCTCAGTTGAAGCACTTAAAGGAAGAATATGGCTGCTTGCTCTCTCTTTTAGCACATGATTCTTCCAGGACGCAAGAGGTCTTGAGAAGTGTGGAGCTCTCTTTTCAAGATATATTAAGTCAACTTGATGCTTCAAAAGGGTTAGAGTTGCCTAGTATTGATCTTATGAGTGGATGGACTTATCCTAAAATTAAACAACCCAAGGAGGTAATGCCAGAGTGCCATTGATTGTTGAAATTGGTGTGATATATCATATAAAACCTGTTTTATAAAGTTTATTATTTTGTTTGTTGCGGGTTTTATCATATCACTTTAGAGTAACACTAGATGGGTTATGCTTCATGAACCTGCAGTCTGACCAAAATAAACTCCTTCATCCATAGGATTCACTATTCAGTAGTAGACCATTAAGGAAATGAGAGACATCCATAGATATGCAGAATACAAACGAGATTCAAAATATGCCCATAGTAATATTTAGAGGTCAACTATTACGATTGACAACTCTGCAATCTTTGTAGTTGGCCATGCCCTATTGGTTTTCGTCTAATACTTACCCATTAAATGTCCAGGTCAAGAAATTCTTTGATTTGAATATAGTTTTCAAAGGGGTGCCTACACGAGAATTGGTATACTTAACTTCAAATGATGCTTTATTTGGTGGATCTCTTGACCGACCAATATTAATGGACTAATGTTTGGATCTAACTATTAAAATACTTAGCTATGATCTGTCAAACTTGTAGTTAAATTAGAGCTCAAAACTAAAAACTGTTAGAAATTTCAGGGTCAGATATCAAAGGATTCTGACGCCATGTTAGAAATTAGCATATATCTTGCAGCGGAAGAATTTATACTTTTAGAATTTTATCTTCTGTCACCATTTAGAGAAAACTGTTACCATTGATTTACAGGAATTCACATATAGCAGAACAACATGAACTTGCTTTAATTTAATAATGCAGAATACGGAAGAGTACAATAGTGTGATGCTGTGCTATATGGCACTAATGACCCTCAAAATGATTTACAGCTCACAGGCCAACTCAGAACTTACAGCTCTAATATCCCTGTTACAATATGTAAGGCTTATAGAACCCTGCAATCATTTTTGCCTGTAAGGCCACTTATAGACACTTATATCCTACGTCAAATCTCAGAGCATATTATTCTAGGGTTTGGTCGTTTGAGTTTTCAAATCTTGATTTCAGTTTCTGTTCCAAATTCCAGCTTGATTGTGTGCTATGGTGGTTGCCCATGTTCTTCTTTTCTCTTTCCAGGTGGGCAGGTTTCTGGGATATTCAGCACCTTTTCCCACCCTCTGGTTTGGCCCCTGACATTATTAGGGCTTCACCATTCATATCCTGCTTGCTGGCAGTCTCAACCTTTGGTACTTCTTCTATATGCGCTGATGCCATCTATTGGCACTTATATTCTTATATTCACCCTTATGTTCTTCTTTTGCAGAGGACAATGCAGTTGCCAACTGACTTTTTTCTATTCGATGATCCCACCTAAAATGCAAACCAGATGATGATCTTCTGCCATCTGCACATTTGGCCTAGTGAGAATATGTAAATCTGACCAGCTCAATTATCTCATTCCAGGTATACCACAGGCCATATCTCAGTGTTCCTTATATATGACGTAGAATCTTCTTTTCCGCTCTCAAATGGCTTTTCAGAATCAGGCATCAACGTTCCTTTTATGTGACATAGAATTCTCTCTTCTGCCCTCAAATGGCTTGCTTTAGGATCATCCATATATCTTGAAACTACTTTTAACTGCATAATTGATGTTAGGTTGTGTTGTAAACTAAATCAGGCTTTTGACGAGCTGTCAGTGTAGTGTCCTATTGACAGGCTTACTTTTTTTCATCTGTGTTTAGCTTCCATAAGAATATCCTTAGGCATGCACTTTGTCATCTAAAACTTTTTCAATGGGTTTTATGCATGCCTTGTTTGAGATAAAAAAGGTTCTTTTAGGATTTTGCTAAACCTCCTTGCCCAAGTAGTAATGTAGAACTCCCATGTCCATCATGTTAAATATCTTCATCAAATTCTGCTTCATTGCCTTCTCGCAATTGCCTGTTATAATTAGATTATCCATGTACAGAGTTGCTAATAGCAATCAGTGTTCCATGGGGACGTGTTCCTTAGGGTGGGGGCTGCACCTCCCATGTTTTCCACCCTCCAGGGATAGGGGGTTGCTTGGGGAAATGTTTCCCCACATCCCCCTTTGGGGGAAACTCTGGGAAATGCATGGCAAAACATTTCCCTAGTGTGGGGGACACATTTTTTCAAAAGGGAGATGCCTGCCCCCCCTCCCCCTCCCCTCCAGATTTTTGGTCCATCAACCCATGATGTAATGGTCTAGGGTAATTTTTCCCTAGAATTTCTTAGGGCACTTGGGCTTCAACATATTTCTTCTTCTTGCACAATAGCTGAGTTCAATAGAATTAATACGTATTCAATAAAAGTTCAATAAACCCAATAGTGAATATATCATTCAACAAATCCACCAAACAATATAATCCAAGTTCCACAATATAGTTTCAATAGATCAGAGTAAATTCAACAATACAGAAGTACCCTAACCAGAAACATCAAATTATCCAAGTACAGTTTCCTAACAGCAAAAACCCTATGTGAGCTCTTGTCTGGACAAAATTCCTAAAGTGTCACCAAACCGTACTTATTTCCTGCCTCTGTATTGTCTTTGGAAAGCTCAGACCTCTTCCACAAATCTCAGACTTTTGCAACCGTAACCCTCTCTGCTGTGTACAGGTACTGATTCCTTTCCAGAACTTCAGATCTACCCAAAACAGGAAATAATTTGTTCTCCAAATGTCTCTGGTCCGCTCAGAATCTTTGCCTCAGGTAAGTTTCGGTGCCTCATACCTCTGTTTGAAAAGACCTCGGTTGCCTCAGGAACACATCACTTCTATCACAGAAGTCTTGGGTAACACAAACCCCACCGTGGCCCTGATGTTGTTTTAGAATGGAGGTCTTGGTCTACCTGTGCAGGTTTACTCTTGCTTTGGCATCCTCAAAAAATACACAAAATGATTTACTGTTCACCAAACTTCCCACTCAAATTGAATGTTTCAATATAACTTCGACCTGCTACAGACTGCCCTTATAAGATTTTTCAAGCCTCAGGACCTTCTTTCTGTTCAGGCCTCAACTTCCAGTAGTAACACCTACTGTTTAGGTGCTTTCCACAGAACTTAGATGCTGTTCAAAGGTTAATCACAGAGAGATCCACCCAGATTTTTCTTTCTTTGCCACCATACTATACTACTTCTCAGATAGAAGATACCCTGTTCTAGAACAAATAGAGAAAATAAAAAAAAGAACTAACTAGGGTGGAATTTTTCAGCACCAAAATTAGTATAGGAGAAGGGGTCTTGACTCTTAAAAGTTAAAACCCTCAGAGCTAAGCTCAAGAACACAAATGAATTGCTCTACAAAATCATGATGATCATTTGATCTCAACTTCTCTCTATTTATAGATTTCTCCACGGGCTTCAAGATGTGGGGGTTGTGGGTGCAACCCCTAATTTTGGGTTCTTTTGCTCCAGCCAATCCAACTTTTGCCCCAATTTGGGAAAAATTGGGTTTTTTACCCCTTTATCAAGGCTATAGCCTACTGGGTCAGATAGGCTATTTTGTCCCTCATCATCCCTTCAATTTGAAGAGGAAATTATAGTCCCTTCTACCCAAAATTGCTTGCACTCAAGCAATTGCAGATTTGGGTTCTGTAAACTTCATTTTCCTTCCCACGTGGTGTCCTCCTCTAGTAGACACATCCATCTAATAAGATATTCTGGGATTGTTCACCCTCTTAACTTCTTCTCTCGTACGATCATGATTGTTTCTGGAATCAATTCTAGTCATCCTGGAAAGACCATCAACTACCACACGATTATATGTTAGACGATTGCAACAATTTCAACCGTTGATCGTTGATTCAAAAGGGTTGCCCAAACGGTTTGGGCATTTCCTTTGGCATCAGATAGTTTCATCTTCTCGAAATATCAGGGGTTTGAGATAGGCGTACGGGATACGAGGCGTACTGTGTTTTGAAAATTTTTCTCCGTTAATTATTTTCTCTGAGTCTGAGTACTTGTAGCAGAAGGCATGAATTCTCAAGGAAAGGGTTCGCTGGAATTGGTGGATTATGCATTCCTTGGTAGGATATTAGATCAGGCTGGGCTTTTCACGTAGGCAGGAATTCATAATCGGCGCTGCAAGTGGTGGATTATGCATTCCTCGGCAGGACATTAAATTGGGCTTCTCACGCAGGAGCCAACAATTATTGCTGGGTCCCCGTCTTCCATCGTCGCTCACAGAGATCTGTATGTACTGTATTCTGCCTCTTTTGTTTCCTTCCCGATTCAACAGATTCTGGACAATTTCTGTTCAAGGTTACAAAATTGTGAAATCCGAATGTCTGATCTTTCGAAAATCAAAGAAAGTCGCGTATAATTTAAATAATTGATACAAATATTTTAAAATTTAGCATTCCAATCAGCGTCTCGATAATTAATTAGTTTCCGGGCTGGTTAATATTTGACAGTTTCGCCTCTATCTCCGGCCTGGATTTTGTCTGTCAGAGTGCCTGCCAAATTTGGCATACATGAAGGCTTCCCGCCGTGAATTCATAGAAGATTTCGTATAAATTACGAGATTCATGTTTTAGGAGTTGGAAGGTTAGTACAGGGTTTGGATTTGAATTTTTTGTATTGATTAGGTTTCCAGCCAGGAAATTCATAAAGCCTTTGTGATCAGGATAACAGCTGAAGTCAGATCACGATTTTGGAGGATACGGATCAGTTTTATCGGTTTTATCTTGAATAAAATGGGTTGTTATTACCGTAGAAAGATATTTGACATCAATAGAGCTCCCTCTGAGTGAAAAAAGGACACCAATAGAGCTCAGCCACCGGCTTTTTAGCCCTTGCTGGTGCACCCTGCACTCAGTGGGATGTATGAGATTTGCGGCATTTAATGTAGATTGGTAATGGTAATAAATGGGTTGAGAGTTAAAAATATGTGTTTTCTAAATCTGTTTAAATCAGTTTGATACGATATATAATAAGGAGTTTTCATATGAATTTGATTATGATTTAAATTCTGAAAAAAAAAAGTATTTTTATGTTTGCATTTCATTTTTATATTAATTATTTGTAATATTAACATAAAATTTAGGTTATTATTTTAATATATTTTTTTCCCAATATTTTATAAGTTAAAATGATCTTGAAATAAACATTATATCTGATAAATTAAAAATAAAATTTATATAATAATTTTAAAAGTTTATCTGAAAAACATAATTTAAAATGTAATATACATATAAATGCATATTAGTAAAAATTTATGTCTTTATGGATCACTAATATCTTATATTTACCTATTATTATAAATAATATAATTTTCCTTTGAATAAATATTGAAGATGATATGATTTTTCGTTTAAACAGCTCCAATAATAATCAATAATAACCATTCTCACAAGTAACCAGCATTATTCGTTACGTATCATAATCAATAATAACCATTCTCACAAATAACCAACATTATTCATTACGTAGGGAAACATAAAATAGTGAAAAATAAATGGTCCACGTTGAGATGCCCATAGAAGGTATCTTTCTGATTCATCCATCATTGATTTGGGGTTTGCCTGATCATGGCTTTAATGGGATGCTGCAATTTGTGGATTATGCATTCCTCGGTAGGGCATTAAATTGGGCTTTTCACGCTCATCTTCAATCCTCGCTTCCAGATGTATGTATTTACTGTGTTCTACCTCTTTTCTTTTCTTGCTAATTCAACAGATTTTGTACAAATCCTATTGAAGGTTTCAAAATTGTGAAATCCGTGGGGTCTGATCTTCGAAAAGCAGAGAAGCTTGCGCATAATTTAAAGCATTGATGCCTGAGATTTTGAAATCTAGCATTGCAAGGGAGCAACTCGATAATTAATTATTTAGGAGGCCAATTAATGTTTTGACCTGGATTTTGGCTGTCAAGGTGCCTGCCAAATTTGGCAGACATCTAGCCTTCCTGCTGCGAATTCATAGAAAATTTCCTATAAAATTATGAAATTTGTGTTTTTGCAGTTTGGAGGTTAGTACAGGGTTTGAATTTTTATTGATTCGGTTACCAGACATGGGAAGTTCATAAGACCTTTGTGACCAGGACGACAGTTGAGGTCAGGTCTAGATTGTCTCGGATGCGGATGATTTTAAGCCCCTTTTTTGGGAAACAAAATGAGTTGCTATTATTGTACAGAGATTCAATATAGATCAGCTGTTGGCCTTCTAGTCTTTTTGCTCCCAGAGAAGCTAGGTGCACTCTACACCGAATCACATGTAATATAGTAGGTGCACTCTACACCGAATCTCACTTGTAATATTGGAGGTGCACTCTACACCGTTGGATGGATGTGATATCACATGCAATGCGTGTGGGTAATGATAATAAACTAAAATGGAAATGGATTTCAGTTTTGTAATGTAATAAAAAAGGAAAAAAAGGAAGAAGATGGGAAAGAGGAAAACAGAAAGATACGTGCATAAAAGAAGAAATGAATTAACATAAAGCTATCCTAACTTTGAATTTTTAAGCAGTGAGATCCATTTCAATGGTTAATGAGTCTACGATTAAGATGGATCTCTGCAATGTTAACAACCAGTAAATAAATAGGCAATAGTCCCCGGGACATTGACATTCTAGGACACATGCCGTAGAAATGTCCTATATGTTCGACTTTAAAAGTATTTTGCATTGTTGTTTTGTGACTCTTAAGAGTTCTTACGGTCTCTTGTTCTTTCTTATTATGCAGGTGAAGGATAAAATGTAGATTTGAATTAACATGAAGCTATTTTAACTTTGAATTTTTAAGCAGTGAGATCCATTTCAATCGCTAATAAGTCTACGATTAAGATGGATCTCTGCAATGTTAACAACTAGCAACTAAATAGGGCAGTCCCCGGGACATTGACATTCTAGGACGCTTGACATGTACTTGATGTTTAGTTTTAGGGTTAAAGTGTTTTGTATTCGACAGTGTCTTGTTTTTAGGGTTAAAGTATCTTGTATTAGACTCTTGTTTTTCGTGTTCTACGTGTTTAATGTCCTTTGTGATGTGACTTAGATTAGTAGACTTGGCTTAGGAAAGACTTGACGAGGCAGAAGAGTGTCGATAGTTTGACTCATCTCAGGAGAAGCTTGGTAAAAACTCGGCAAGCGCAAAAATGTAAGTAGGGCATTTGTAGGCAGGGCTGTTTTGGGGCATTTATACTTGGGTTGGCCAATCATGACTTCAGGTCTTCGATGCCTCCAACAAGTTTTGATACAATGTCAAATATGGAATGACAAGCACAAAGTTCTTTAGAATATTATATTCACTATTTTTATTTTCCATTTGAAACTTGAAAAAGGATGTTTCAAGATCAAATACCATTTTGATAGTTTATGTCTTCACAACTGATTCATTATCAATGGGTTTTAACATATTTTGTTAACAAAATCAATTTATTTCAATGAATATAATACATGTTTTCAATATGTCTTCATATTAATTAAATTTCCTGTTTGATTAATGATTTCTTAAATAACCCTATTCAAATCGATATGGATACCCAACCCAGTTCTTGTTCGCGTTTCGCGTGAATTTATTCCTTTACCTTCACCTTCAACTACGCAATTTCAATCCAAATATGAGGGGTCTAGACAAGTTCAATGGACATTTAAGACTACTTGCATTCCTTTTCGTAGCCACTTTAACCCCCAAATACAACCCCCAAATACGCTTTTTGACATGGCTTCCTCAAATTAAAACTCAAATACATCGACCCTTGCTTTCAAAAAAGCCCATAAAAGCCCATTCACATTTGAATAATCTTCCACACACTATGCCTTACGGCGTTTTCTTTGCAACATTAGGTGCAAATGCTAGTATAATCCACATGTCACATATGGAGTAACCTTGGCAGTGGGTCTATTGTACAAACAGGACATTAAGTGAGGCCATTTTGTTGCTGGAACCATTAACATCAAATGTGGTAGATTATTTTCATTAAGGTGCGCTTATAGCCATTTCCATGGTTCTATGCAAACAAATGAGGCATGTGAACCTTGGGTAGGTAGCTTCAGGTGTGCTATTATACAATGTTCTAATCTTTTATTTAGCAAACAAAATGTTCATTGTTTCCATTGTAGTTGAAATTCTATTATTAAGTTTTAATGCAAAGTTTCCAATTGAAATAATAACTTCTAAATGTTGGAGTTTAAATGTAGAATTATATCCTATGCAGGCTGATGGTGCTATTATATTGCCTTCAAACTTCGGGTTTTGCCCCAATAGATCTTTTTATCACCCTGACATCATTTTTATTTATAAACTTGAGAAGGTCATCCTTGACAAGCATGAAGACACCATGACTAAGATGGGTGCAATTTTAGCTTTTGATATTTTAGATGTAGGTGGTCAGAATATCTCAATTAAGTTGTCATCCACCACTAAGCATTACAACATCACTCTTATTTTTGGTATGGAAGTATTTAGTCAATTTTTTTATTGGTATCCACTTATATACTTTTTTGAGACTCCCTTTTGCACCTACTCCTTTGATTGGGCTCAATTATGAAATAAAGGTCCAAAAAGTTGAGTTTCTTTCACATATCAAGTCCTCATTATTTGTGTTGTGTTTTAAATAATGGAGATCATCACAATGTAGCTTGTTGCAAGAATGTTCGGGACATTGAAGAAACCATCAGATTTTTTGTGCCACTTGCAACTGATACCCTCCCTTAACAATGGCTTCCATGGCTATAATGTGGGAGCTCTACATGTTGATTACAATGAATATGTAGAGAAAAGGATGGTTGAGCATAAATCCTAGTTGGAAAACCTTGTTTCTGCCTAAGAAATGTTGGATATCAATGCCATATCAATCGAAGAAGGGCCTACTTGTGTTTGCATCTCGATTCTTCCTATGGAGCAAGGTGATTGTACAAGGATGTGGATTATATTTTTCAAGTGTGGAGATGAATAAGATCAAGGTACCAGAATTGTTACAGTAGAATCCCTTGAGACCTACTTCGGTGACAACAGAGCGGGTGATTTTGTTGAAAGAGTTGAATACAACACATCTTTAGAGGTTGAATGGTTGTTAGAATAATTTATTCATCCTTTCTATTTCTCATGAATCCTGGGGTATCTAAATGATTATATATATTGGAGAGAATATATATGAAATCTCCATGAACTCAAAGACTCACCTTTGTTTCATATTGTGTCCATTTATTGTTGTTCCTTGAAAACATAATGTTGTCCAAGAGGATATCAAAATGAAAAAAATGTTCATAACTTCCTTGGATTTTGTTGAGGATAAAGGTTTTAAATTCTATGAAAATCTTGTTGGGAATTAAATATCACCACTTTCATAATGATTCAAGGAATTTCTAAACATTGGCTTCATCTCTATGAGGATAAGTGTGAAGGAATTATTGCATATATGGTGCCACATGTGGATTTTGTTTGTACATGTTCTTTTAGCCTTGTGTTATCACTGAGTTTGATGATAAACAGGTTTAGGATAGGTTGCCACAAGAAATATTCTCAAACATTATTCCAGCCCCCTTCAACATAACATTGACTTGGCATATGCTAGGTGATCTTATCATCTTTCAAAATTTCAATTCATGAAGATCATATTTCAGTGGAATTAAGACACAAAGTTGTCACGAGATACAAGGTTTATTTTTGTGTTCCAATTCTACTTTAATTTCCATATATAAAGCATTGATGATAGGGTATGAGAATGACCTCTGGAGGTAGTACCCATTGTAGCTTCAAGCTTTCAAATAAAGATGTAAAACTATAAGGCACTAGAGGTTGAAAATTATTGTAATAACCAACAGCAGAGGAAAATCTATTTTGCAAACCTTTCCCAAGAAATCATACGAGAAGATCACTTTGATCATATGATAATGTAAGCCTGGTCTTAGTATTAGTAAGCTTGCTTATAGTCTCCAATGGAAATATAATTGAGTGCTTGCACATAGGTATCACATTAATATTGGGAACTATTCAGGAAAACCTTTTGTGTCAATGAATTAAAGCCTAAAAAAATTTCTACCAGATTTTAGAGAAATTAAACTGGAAAAACCCACCAAAAAAACTTTAAAAAAATCCCCTTATAAAAACTAAATTTTAAACTCAATTCTCAATAACGCTCACTATTGTTTGGGACAACAATCCTCTCATTTCTATCCGTTGCAAACATTACCGTTGTCGCAGTCCTCAGTTGAGGATTCCTTGAAATATTCAGTGAGTTACCCTGTATCAGAATAAAACCCAATTCTCAGCAGTAAAAGATCGGTTGGTCGATATGGAGGTCAGATGAAAAAATATTACCGGCCAACACGTTGGGCCAAAAGCAAATGAGTTTATGTAATATGTGGGTGAGGTTGTGGCTGTGGTGTGGATGTTTGGTTGACACAAATTTCATGGTTAGGAAAGACTCTGTATACTGAAAAAATTGTTTTAAAAACATTTCTTTTTATTGAAATGTGGTGTACACATACCCCGTCTAATCTCTGGCATAGTTAATGGAAGCACCTCCCTGAACATAAATATATTCCTGCGGGGTAAGAAAAAAAGAAAAAACAGAATATTCAACCTTTGGAGACTTTGTGCGTTATTTAAATTTTATACGTTAGACTACCAAGTAGGTGGGTGGATGTATGAATAATAATGATTTTGATATTATCAGGGTGAAATGCACGCTATGAGCGATTACAATCTCAAAGGCAAGTCATAAGGCATGGTAACTAGGATTGACGGTGAGACAAAATCTTATTCTCCTCATTGATTTTTTCTCGGATGACCCAAACCAGTGAAGCCGAATCCTACGTTCGCGCAGAAGAGAAGGAAATGTAAGTACGTGTAAAATCAGTTTTTTTGTTTTTATTATTATTATTATTATTATTATTATTAATAATATTAATATTAATAGAATTTAAGAAAGTCTTCTGATCTATAAAAGTGATTGAAATTAAGCAAAGAACACAGGTTTTGAAAGGAAGGGGTGAGTTTATATTATTTTGGTGAATTTGATCATAAAGATATTTTTACTATCTATAGTTAGAGGTTATTATATTTCGTTTACATTGTTTTTGGTAAAAATAAATTTCTAACTTTTATTATGACCAAAAAAATTTCTAAAAATTTTATAATGTTTTTAAAAGATTTATATAAAAATAAGGTCGCATACTTAATGTTCTTTGCCACTTAGTTTAAATATTGAACTTTGAAAAGTATAGACGAGACTTAAACAAGTTGACTATATTATAGATTAAGGACATAGTTTAAATATAGTTAAAATAAAGTAAAAAACAATAACGATATAATATAAAATGGTCCATTTTTCTATATCATAGATTTAGATAAAGAAGTATTCATTGTATGGCCCTGTTACAAGAGAACATATTAAATATGGTTTATGATAGCAAACAACAAGGTGAAAGATGGTTCACTAGTTTGGAATCAATACTAGATGGTTCACTAGCTTGAATAATACTAGAAAAAAGGAATATTAACTCATAACAAAATGAGATATCATTTTTGGGATTATATAAATAGAGTAAGTCATTAATTTGAGACTCATGTCTATGAATATTTGTTGCAAATGATTAATTTCTCATGATTTTGAATAGTCCTCTTAGCACAGATTCAATGAAGGGATGCTCACAATGGTGAAGAAGTGAGATTCAAGCTAGAAAAATAAATAATGTAGCATTGATAATCACTTTTGGGACTTGCACCTGATAACTAGGACTTCCTGGCAAGACATCCATCTCAATACTCAAACCTACTTAACTTGTTATCCCACTTAACTTGTTATCCCATTTGTAAAACCTTAGCAAGTATTTTTGTATATGAGATATTCAATTTGAACTCCCTAGATCTATTATTTATTGATAAAATTTTATAAATCAACATATACAAATAATATTCCGATATAAATATACACATCTATAACAAATTAATTAATAACTACGACTCAATTTTTTACTAAATATAATATGTTACAAAATCATTACTGACAATGAGCTACAAATTATTTATAATACTAATCAATAATATCATAAACAATATAACAAAACAACTAAAAATTTAGCGAAAAAGAAGAAGAAGAATGACACTTGAAGTTGACACCAAATTGACAACATAACCAAGAGCTTACACTAGATATATCATTAAACAATATAACTAATATCTTAATATATAAATATTTTAGTGTTAAAAAAACCAAACTACTTAACAACATCAATTATACCCTATAAGTAGTGACTCATTTACATGATTAAAGATTGTTTAATTAAATTAGAATTGATTGTTTAATTAAATTAGAATTGGTCAAAATGTTTACTCTTACTTAATCTTTTTTATTATTTAAAATAGTTGAGATAAATTTTATTTTATTTTATCTTTTTTTGAAATGTCAATTCTTCTTTTTTTAATTTTAATGAGTTCAATCCTTTTAAAATAAGTTAAAAGTTATAGAATTAAAAAATTTATAATTGAATTTTTCTAAACATAAAACAAAATAAATAAAATAAACAATAACTTCATAAAACTCATTAAATTAAATTTATTATTAATCAAATAACGGGTAAGAATTTTTTATTAAAATGTTTATATATTTATATATATACTCAATTTTTGTTCTACTTTTTAGATAATGACTAATTTATATAATCAAAAAATTGTTTAATTAAATTAAAATTGAGATAGTGTAGAGTTGTGTGTTGAATTTAAAACATACCATTTCTTTCCCTGTCCCTCTCTCGGTCTATTTTCAACAATGTGGGGCCTGGGCTACTCCACATTTGATCCTTGAAACAACTATAAATAGGTACATATCAATACATTGTTATTTTTGGGAATATTGCATGTTATCATATTTTCTGCATAAAGAACAACTAACTTGAACTATATTTATTTTTAACTAAGATAAAAAATAATCAAAATAGTTTAAATAAAATCAAAATTTCCATGCTTTCGAAGATGTCCTGAGTGAAAATAAATGTTGTGGGGTTTTGTAACAGGCTGGAGGAGTGTAATGGCTTCTATATTTGTTTTAATACATCTTTTATATTTGAGATAGTGTGATACAGAGAGGAAGCTAAACATACCGTCACATATGGAAGGCAAGCAGTCAAGATTTGGTGTACGGTTGCGGCAGCAACATGACACGGCAACAGCGGCAACATGATTACAAAATAAGATCTAAATTTTCCTGACCAATCTAGTTTAAAAAATTTAATTTAATATAACAAAAAAAAATTATAAAATTATTTAAAGTTCAACGCATTATACTTGCTAGCCCAGGATGATAAGATTTTTTTTTTTAAATAATAAAAATTGAAAAAAAATTAAAATTACATTTGGTATTATAGTTTTAATAGCTATATAAAAGTAGACAGGCCTACCATACATGTATTTTTATCTTCCCAAAAATATAAAAATACATATAACTAAAATATTTTACGCAATTACTAAAAGTTTGAAATTAACCATAACTCAAAGCCACATCCAACCTCATGTGTTTATAAATAAATTATGAATATTTTCAAGTGTCGATATAATTATTATTTTTAATCTAAGAATTTTAAAGATTCAAAAACGATATACATATGTTAAAAGATTTCAAAGGTCATCTTATTATATGAGATGGACAATGTGGAGGAAATTTATTATATGAGATGGACAATCCGGAGAAAATTTAAATTGATATTACAAATTTGTAAATTAATCAAATAAATTTTGAAAATTATAAATTAAATAATATAATTATTATAATATTACATAAATTTTAAAATAAAAAATATATTCATTTTAGTATTAAAATTTTTTAAATAAATAAATAATTTTAAAATATTAATCTGTATTTTTCGAAAAAAATTATATATATAGATTAAGTAGCAGAATTGTATATGAGACTCGTTTAAAATTCAAAATAAAATAAAAAGAAGATAAACAAAGTCATAGTTGTTAAAGAAGGAAAATGTTTTAGATATATATTACTTAAATTGTATTTAATTAAAATTGTATTTCTTTCTAATTGAAATTTTTTCATTCAATTTTTATTGTAACGAATTAAATTTCAAATCGAACTAATCCCAAACAAAACTACGAAAGCCAGAAAATCACTCACATGATTTATTCAATTGAAATCAAAATTGAGAAATGTTAAAAAAGTAAATCCCATTATCCTCTGCCGTAAACAAACGAGAAAGAAAAGAAAAGAGGGAAAGAAGTACGTTAACGTTGATGCTGATTCTGGCCATCTCTCACCATCTCGCACTATGGCATTAATTAAAATTAATATTCGGATCCAGATTTTATAAAATGTTTGTTTAGTTCTCGGATATATTTGAGGGACAGCTCAAGCGTACGAGCAGCTTTATAAGAGCAAAATAGTTATATTTTCCTTACCTATTAATAGGAACAGTGGGTCACAAGCCCAACAAGAAACATGTTTCCAAGGCCGAGAAGTTGCCTGAGGAAAGTTCTATTTGGTTATGAGACTTTCGTTGCCATCTGACTTTCGTTCGGTGAGTGTTGTCGTTACTAGCATTGGGACATTGCTATGAGAAAGTCCTTTACTTAAGCGAGGGTGGGATGGGTAAGGAGAAAGAGGGGATGCATTTCCTTAGGAAGTGATGTGACATTAACATTGACACCAATACCAAGACAAAAATTGCTAGTGCATTTACTTCTTATTTTATTTTTTATTTCTTTAATCTTAAACTTTTACAGATTTAGCTGTATGGGAGAACAAATGTATCCGGAAGAGGGGTAATACGCAGGAGTGTAGAGGGAAATTTCTACTGTAGACATCAAATTATTTTAACTTTAATTAGAAAGTTAATATCCAATTTTGAATGAAGTGTCTTATTTTAACTTTAAGTAGAAAGCTAGTCTCCATAATTGAATGAAGTGTCTTTTGTGCGGGAGAATGAGTGTAAGGACAAGGCATTGAAACTTTCATCTACAATACTCTATATTTTTGTATACATTCCCCCTTTGAAACTTCTTCCGCATAGATCTCAATACTACATATTAATCAATTAATTAGTGGTTTGTCTTCAATAAAGATTGGGATGTGAAATTTTTAGTTTACATGCATACCAAGTGCAAAAAATGGGTGGGTGATTTACACTCTCCACATCCACCTTTTGGGGAAATGCATGGGGAAACATTTCTCCATACCCCTGGGGAAATGCATGAGTAAACATTTCCCCACACCCCCATTTGGGGGAAATGCATGGCTAAACATCAATATGGAAATCTCTAATTTCTTTAATGATGTGCTAAGATATGGATACTTCACCCTTTACTAATTTTTTTTTTTTTTTTTACTTTTTTTCTTGTTTTTGCTAATTTTTTCCAATTTTGAAAAAAAAGAATATATTTTGTATTGTTTAATGTTTGTTACAATTTCCCAATTTCTTTGTGAATGTTTTCAAGAAGATTTTTTTTGTACCGTCACTGATTTTTTCAATACTAAGAAACAATTTAACTTGCTATGTAACTGGTGTCACAAAATGACATTGGTTCGATAGTTTAACCTATCGATGTCAATTCTTATTATTTACAATCAAGTCTCTGCTCGCTTGAAAAATTTTGATAACCTTTTAAGAACTGGATTCTTCAAATTTTGTCACAAATGTGAGTCCTAATATATCTGATTGTAGAATACCCAAATCCATTTCCAATATTTCCTTACAACTTAAATACAGGTATAGATTTACATCTTTTGTGTCTTCCCATCAGATAGAGACATTGGCTATTTGTTTGAAGAATATTCTAGCTAGAATCATGTCAATTTTCACCATATGCATCATTACCAAACTAATAACAAGATCGCATAATTTGAAATAAAATAGATGGATAAGATTCACTGCGACTAGAAAAAATAAAGTTATCAATTAGAAAAGTTAATCTCTACAAAAAAAAAAAAACACATTTGGGAATAGTTTACACCAAATAATACTAAAAATTGCAAACTTTTTGATTAATAAGGAAATGTCAAAACGACTGGAACATATTTGGACAACAATATTATCAGGCAGAAGCTAATAAACGAACATTAAATAATAATAGAATATAGCCCGTTAAAGTACACGAATGCTTCCAAAACTATTCCCTCAAAAAAAATTCACTAGGTTAATATTTACCTGATAATTGAGGACAACCTGTTGAAGGAGAAAATGTACCTTCAAAACCACATCTTCGATGCGGCTTCCTTCAAATTCCGTAAGGTAAATATCTACCTAATGCTTTTACAACGTCCATAAAATGGGAAGGGAACGTTTATATCAAATTTCAAACATCCCGTATCATAATAAATAGAAAATAATAATTTTCCTACTGACCAAGGTTGGGAAAATCAATGGAGCCCGCAGAAGCCCTGTCCAAAAACCGGCTTACTCTACCTCTCCCGGCATCCATGGATTCTTTAAAACTGCATCATTCCCCCAAAAGAATAAAAATCCCATCCCTTGAAAAACTGGAAATACAACTTACAACACAGTCCTGACTGGAAACCTTTTCCAACCCTCTCGTTTTAGCATCTTCTAAGCCAACCAAGACATCAAATTCAATTCTGTCATTCCCCATCTCAATTGGAGGCTCCTTAGTAACCACTTCAAATTCAATTCTGTTATTCCCCATCTCAATTGGAGGCTCCTTAGTAACCACTTCATGCTTCTCACCTACTATACTAGCAGAGAAACTCCCATTTTCAATATAGAAAATTTCATTATCAATTAGGGTTTCTATCTCACCTCTTCTCAACTGGACCTTCTCTCTAGCAAAGCCATGGTGCTGGCATGAGAAATATTAAATAAATTCGTGGAATTTTACTTCCAGATCCTAATTTCCACTTCTGAAATTCTCGTTCGAATACGGCTCCCGTTCCCTACACGCCCTCGAATTTGAATTAACGGAGGATGCTAAGGATTTCGACAAACCTTTTTCTAACTCGTTCAATTGCTCTTTTAATTATTAGTACAGTCACATAAATATAATATAAAAAAAATGGTTGCAATACAAAAATGTCTTATTATTAATGTCTTATTATTAAGATTATGTATAAAAAGATTATAGGTAAATTTTAACTTAGAAAAAATTGAATTATAAATCAATGTTATAAATAATTATGAGGCACTTCAGAAATTTATTAGGAATTGAATAATGTCAAATCTATAGGAAATTGCTGGGTTGGGAGCCACGTGGCATGAATCTAAATTTTTAAATTTATTAAAAATGATGGACTATTTTGTTAAATAAAAATTGTTTATATATAACTGAATATTATAAATAATAAAGAGGAACTTAGTAGAATTGAAATAATCTCAAATCCTTAGGAAATTGGTGGGCCGGAGACACCTAACACGAATCTAATTTTTTAAATTTATTAAAGTTCAATCTAAACCCTCAATTAAATTTTAGAAAAAAATCAACAAATTGTCATGCACATTAAGTTATTAATTTTATTCATTTATATTTATATAATTTGAATGTCAAAATGTTTACTTAACATAAACTTAAAACAACTTTTCTATATTGTGTATTGTGGAGCCTCTAGATTTAGCAATATCTGATGTAAAATGTATTAAGTGTTTTGTTGCTTCTTACAAAGAATTTAATTTATATGGTCATGCTACATATGAACTCCATATTAAGAATTCTGATGTAAAATGTATTTCCATATTAAGAATTCTGATGTAAAATGTATTAAGTGTTTTGTTGCTTCTTACAAAGAATTTAATTTATATGGCCATGCTACATATGAACTCCATATTAAGAATTCTACGAATTACATGTGTATATATGAACTCTGTATCAAGCATTCAAGAAGGTGCATGTGTACATGCTTTTGTGTATATATAAAGTTGACATCAAAATATTTTACTTAACGTAGATATTGGAATATTTTATTTAAAATCAATTTATATATATATATATATATATATATATATATATATATATATTTTTAATTTGAACTAATTTTTTTAATATAAAAAATTGTATTGAAATTTTTTTAATCCTAAATATCAATTTTATGAAATATGAAATGAATCACATTTCCACTACAATAGTAAAATTAGATTCATTTTAAATACAAATTAACTAAAGGTTTAGAGGTATCAAGTATAGAATTATGATGAAACTAAACTAATACACTTGTATTTTATAATTGATTTTCTCAAGCTTTTAAAGATGCTCCATCTAACAAATATCATAGGTTATAAAATACTATAGAGTAACTCAAAGTTATATATAATTATTATGTTAAATTTTAATTTTAGCTAAGTCCAAATAATATTACATTACATAATGCTTACCATTTTACAATACTAAAATATTTCCTTTTAACAACTTTTTTCTATATATATAGATATATAGAAAGTCCATATCCACATAATTTAATATATATTTTCAAATAATTTATTTAAATTTATTGTTGAAATATTTTTGAAATGTATAAGGTTTAGACATCTTACGATGGACAACTAACTAAACATGTATAGGATATAATTTTAAAATTTTTTTTTAAGCTATAATTGTCATTTATAAAATATTATATTTTTATTTTAAGAGGCATGTGTGTCAATTACACTTGAGCAAGATAGAATTCCACATAACCGTCATACTAAACTATAGAATGATCCTTTCGGTTCAACTAGCCTAGATCCATCTTCACTCTCCAAATGGCTAATATCTCTTTTGCACTCAAAAAAGAATTTTGCAGCTTAATAGATCTTAAGCTTGGATATAGTTTAATTTCTTAAATATATGATATGGGACAAGTTATTATAGTATTTTTAAATAATTGCACATAAAAATAGAAAAAAAAAAAATCCAAATTTTGTTTTTTCACATAATGTTACCAAAGGGCACATTTTGGTGGAGTCTACCACCCTTTAAATAGACTATATTAATCATAAATACCACAAGTCAATATGAGGAATTTGGATAAACCTGCTACTAAAAAAAGTGGATAACTTGACCGTCTTAACAACAACTACTAAAAAAAGTGGATAACTTGACCGTGTTCACCACCACCACCACCACCTTTTAGTTTTATTATTTTAATTCAAATTCACCACCACCTTTTAGTTTTATTATTTTAATTCAAATTTATTTTTAATTTAGTTTAGCATTATCCATTTTTAACTCAGAATTCTCCAGATAACAGCCTCCTTTCTACGGATAAAAAAAATTGACTTAATCTGTCCATGATAAATTCAAAATTAAACTCCATCTATTCAAGTTATATAAGTTTTGTTTTTACTATAATTTAAGGAATCCTCACTAAAATATTAATTTTAATTTTAATAAATTTATTAAATATTTAGATAACATGATATAACATTACAATGATATAACACATTATAATATCTCTTGCATATGAAAAAGAGCGATGCAAAACATATATATTTATTAATCGAAATAATAATATTCTTACAACTGGGATTAACCTTCAGTTCGATTTTTTAATTGGTTGTAATTTAAATAGGGTCATATTATATATATGTAAATGGCGCAAACGAAAATAACGTATATTAACTGATAGGTAGGAAAACAAAGACGCGAAGCACCGCTGCAGTAAGGTTTATCCGTGGAACCATGCATTGTGTGTATATAATGAAAATAAATAATTATAAACTTTTATTACAATAATAACAAAACGATTACATAACGAGTATATATATTAATGTGGTAGCAAAACAGCGCTAGTCAAGTGTGATTTTTTATTTTCTTTCAAGCGAATCGAGTTAACAATTTAACGAAGTATGATCTTTTATTTTATTCCCTCTTTTGAGAGGAGAATCAAGTTAAGAGTGTAAGGTGTAACCACCAATTTTGTTCACCTTTTATTATTTTTGTTTAGGCATACATAAATTCAACAGGAAAGTAATTTATTAATTTATTTAAAATATATATTGAAAAAAATTATTTAAAATTAATATTAATTTTTTTTTTATTAATACATTTTTTTTACATCAATTTCAGATGAGTAAAAATATATCCCCATCTTTTTTGTTATGACATTGCTGTGTATTTCAAAATTTATATATATATATATATATATATATATATTGTGAGAACATTTTTTGTCGGTGGCCTTATTTTCACTGGAAAAATTTGGGTCTGGGCTGGCCCTACATCCACTAGAAAAATCTGGCAATCTAGGCTGGCCCTACGTCCAATGGAAAAATTTGGGCAATCTCGACTGGCCCTACGTCCACCAGAATTTCCAGAAAATTCTTGATCCTATGACCACCTTCGGTCAATGGGTGGCCCTATGTCCACTGGAAAAATCAGGGTCTGGGTTGGCCCTACGTCCACTAGAAAAATCTGGGCAATCTGGGCTGGCCCTACGTCCACTTGAAAAATATGGGCAATCTGGGCTGGCCCTATGTCCACCAGAATTTCCAGAAAATTCTTGATCCTGTGACCACCTTCAGTCAACGGGTGGCCCTACGTCCACTGGAAAAATCTGGGTCTGGGCTGGCCCTACATCCACCTTCGGTCAACGGGTGGCCCTACGTCCACTAGAAAAATCTGGGTCTCAGCTGGCTCTACGTCCACTAGAAAAATATGGGCAATCTGGGCTGGCCCTACGTCGACTAGAAAAATCTGGGCAATCTGGGCTGGCCCTACATCCATGTAATGACCCCAGATTTGTGTAAATTCGAAAAGTTACTATGGTAAAAGACTAATACAGTTGTTGTTATGTTTTAAACAAAACTGTGGTAAACTATTTTGATTAAAGTAATTTAAATACTTTCTTGAAATTGCTGGCAGCCTCTAAGAGGTGAATCTAAAAGAAAATGATCAGTTGTGATAACTGATGGAACTACCCTCCAAAACAGGAGAAAGTCCTGACTGAGGGAATTTTGTGCCGTGAGGACAGAGAGAGAGAATAGACAATCTTTTTCCAGGAAGAGAAAAAGTGCAGAAGAGGAGGGTTAAGTCTGGTTAGGACCAGATAACCTAGCACGTGAGTGCACAAATCGTGTTGAGGGCTGGAGGCCTGTAGGATGGCTCAGGGGGAGAACTCCGTCTGAAGGATGGGTCTCATGGCTGGGAGGAGAGCAGAATTAAAGCTCAGGTGACCTTTTGTTTGAAAAACCATTCCTCACATTGGTAATCAGGTACGGTTCCAAACTGGTAGGCCCTGTTAGAAAATGAATGTGCATTAAAATTACAGTGCTTTAAGTAGAAAAGGACTGATGTTCCTAGATACTGTTAGTGTAATGTATCTGTGCAAACTTGAGGAGAAACTGTCATTTAATAGACAGAGTCGGGTTTAGTACCCAGATCAAGTGAAATGGTACAGTGTCATTAAATAAGACTGCATATGATTAAGGAAGCCTGAATCCGAGAACTGGTTACAAGTAACAGTCTCGTCCTAGCTCTATTAACAGAATTTTTACATTCGAAAGAACAGGCCTTGAAACTAAATCAATATATAGCAGAAAAGTACGACTGATACTTGATTATAGATCTGTGAGGGATCTTTGGCTAAGAACATTAAGAAACAAACCCGACTATGGATGGAAGCAGATCCATAGTGAAAGAAATGAAATAGTTAATAACAGAAGTAAACAATTATCTGTGTATACCTATTCATTAACTCTACGCAGAGAGTTCTGGTCATTGAGAGAATATAAAGTACAGAGATGCGCTATATTCACCAAGGAATTTGCTATCGAATCTTTGTATTCGTTGCATAAATCTTTTTAACAGAGAAATCTATGGTATGAGACTATACTGCGCACAGTGTATCGCAAACAAGTGAAAGAACGATGTATTATAATAACATATGCAACAGTAGTGGAATATAGATGGTACAAATGCATGTAAACGACAAGATATGTATATCAGTCTCAGAGCTGGAGTATATGTCTATATACTAACCGTAATGGAACCTGTGTGAGCATGCGAAATTAATTACTAAACTTGCTAAGGCCGAAAGGCTGTGCATGCAACAGAGAAGTAAAACCCTTATATTAAAAACAAAGAGACTGTAATGAATCTGTCGCAAAGATAATAACTATACCAAAGGGCCGCCCTGTCCATAGGGAAATGTCTAAGCATCCAGACAGTGAACAAACGCCGAGGCGTAACATGCAAAGATATTATAACTCTTAGAACCACTGGGTCGCGAATCAAGAATGGACAAGTTACACAAGTAATCACAGAGGCGGAGGCCGCATGTGACCAAAAGACAGTTAATAACAGAATGCACGCTCATATCTCTGACTGAACAGCGATGAAAAAAAAAGAAATATTCCATTAAAACACAGGAATGCCCGAGGGCTTAGGGTTTACATACATCTGCAAAATACGAGCAGTACCAACAGCGAACTGATAAGCTTAAATGAAACTATACATTTGACGAAGGGGGTCACGCCCCTAAATAATAATACAAGTTCTGAGTTTAAGGACCAAAGACCGAAATCATGTAACGACACCAAGTCTACAGCAACGGCCGGAAACTAAACAGTAAAGCATAAAAATATATAACAGAACTTGGAGACGGTTTCATAAACTTAAGCCTCTCAACAGAGGAACCCCGTCGATTGCAGTGAAGGCCGCTGTAGGGGCTTCCCACAAGGAATACCCGGCAACGGATTTAAGAGAATCGAGCTGGAAAATAAGGTCTGCACCAAGTCACAGATGGTGGCTCAAGACCGAAACTTAAATCTCTAAATTCAAAACCAAACCCCAAATGCCGAGTCATACCTGGGTAGTGCCGGAGGTAGGCTCAGCTGAAGGAACGCCATGATCTTGCTGCAATATAGTAGGTTGCAGCTGCATGAAATTTGTCAGGGAAAACATAAGAACCTGTAAGGGAAATTCTCATAAATACATTGCTTCAAATGCAAACAAAGACTATCAACCGAAGTCACCTGTGAGGATTTGGTTCTGGGCTGAGAGGAACCCTGGAGTGTTGCAGGCCGGAGACATAAAGGTGTTCAGATGCGAGCTGGAGGAGAAACATTGCACCAAGTCCACAAAGACCGCGACAGCAAATGAGCAAAATGCCAATACGAATCCATTAATAGTCATAGCAAAACCCGGAACAATTCTTAACCCTTCGATCACCAAACATGATCTGAACCGTCGAAGTAAGGCGGGAGACTGTGGCGGTAAGCCCAAATTCTGCAATACCAACGCATCACGTGGCTGGTGAAACTAGGTTACGCCACCTGCCCTGGAAGTACTGATGCCTTTATGGTAAGGATGATCTGTCATCCGGTACTGCGGTGGGACATCAAGTCCACACCATTAGCTCTGTCGTTTGATAAATATCTCGGCTAGTATGTCAGATGGTAGAGTGGATCCATACTTATGCTATGTTAACGTTGTGTCAAATATAATATAAAGGCATTGACTTTAAACAAAACATGCATGCCGTGAACAATTGTGCATAGGTTATATGTATATGTTTGATGATGGTAAAGAAAAGGTAAAGTGCAATTATCAGATTATAGATTTACATTGTTATGTTTAAAAAGGTGATAGTTACCTTTTTAAAATTTATTTTTTATGGATATTTGGAAAAGTATGGAAATGGTCGTGACAATCCACCAGAATTTCCAGAAAATCCTGGGCTGCTCTCAGGAATGGACCCTGTCCAGAAAATTCTGGGTTGCTCTCAGGAATTTACCCTGTGGGCAATCTGGGCTAGCCCTACATCCACCAGAATTTCCAGAAAATTCTGGGCTGCTTTCAGGAATTGACCCTGTGACCACCTTTGACCCTGTGGGAATTGACCCTGTGACCACCTTCGACCTGACCCCAAAGAGCTTTCGGGAATTGACCCTGTGACCTCCCATCTGGCGAGGCCCCTTGGGACTTCAAAATTATTATATTATATATATATATATATATATATATGAAATTCTTTTTTTAGTTTTTAAGGGCTTCCAGCCTTGACTGTGACTTCTATGTAGAAAACACTCAAATACGCTAATTCTCTGAACTAAAACAATTACATTAATAATTTTACTTATAATTTATTTTTTATGTTTTTTTAAAGTTGTTTTGTAATATAGCTATAAGTTTGACTTTAATTTTTTTATGTTGTTTACTAATATAGTTATAAGTTTAATTTTTGGTTTGAAAAATTAAATAGTTATTTATAACTTAAATTAAGAAAAATGAAGTATTAATGATGGGATTTAAGGTTTGTTTCTGTTTTTTTCTTCTACTAATAAACAGAGGTATTTGAATTTCTGATTTTTCTCAATTTTCACAGAGTTCATATTATTTTGATCACCAATTCAACGACCAATAAAAACAATATAAAAAAAATTATTATTAAAAAATACATTAATATCTTTTACTAAATATTAAATACAAATTTTATAAAATATAAAATAAAATACACCTATATTGTAATAATAATAATAACAAGCCATCATTAAATTATATCTATATCAGTATATGGTATAATTGAGATCATCATTTAATTATATATATATATATATATATATAATTAATTTAAAGTGTAAATATGTTATAATATATTATTATATAGCCTAGATGTGAAAAAATGCAAATGCCAAAGACCTCTGAATCTGTCATTACATTATATCTATATCTATATATATGTATAACTGAGATCTATCATTTAATTATATATATCATGATAGTGTAAATATGTTATATTATATTATTATATATATAACCAAAATGCGAAAAAAAGGAAATGCCAAAGACCTCTGGGATCTGTTTGTTTATAACAAGTATATGAAAGGATGTCAGATACTTCAATTTTAAAACTTCAGTTTTTATTAATTCTAATCTAAATGGCCAAAAGAAGATAATGTATATTAACTGGTACGTGGCAAAACACAAACGCGAAGCGCCTCTCCGTACAGGTTTCCCTGTACATATATGGGAAGAACAAATCATTATAAAAATTTTAGGACAACAATAAGGAAACGAATTCTCATGAGCTCCATAGTAAAATTGACAATTGGGCAGTTCCCAGGACGCCATGGATAGAAAGGATCTGCCATATTTGTGAAAATAGGAGCATCGAGGATGAAAACCACTTCCTCTTAGAGTGCCCTGCATACAACCACATTAGATCTCAATTTCACATCCTTTGTTACAACACTGACCTTCCTAGCCTTTTACAATGCCAAAATTATAGTGAACTCGGGAGGCTTCTCTCCAAGCTTTTTGAGCATAGGAATAAAATCTTAAATCAAAATAAATAATTTTTCTTTTTAGGTCTGATAGATCATTATTTGGTCTCAGCGGACGTTAACCATCATCATCATCATCATATAAATTAATGTTGTAGCAAATTGTGCGAATCAGTTTCCACAAGGTTTGCTTTTTTTTAATTTGAGGCGAGAATAAACCACGATCCTTATTATTCTTAATGCGTAACATATAGCTTAGAGTCATTTTAATTCTGGATATATCAAATGTTAAGTATATTTTAATGCTAAGTTTATGTCTATGTTTAATTTAATTTTTAGTTTAGATTAAGACAGGTAATTGTGGAAAGGAATTAATTTTTTTAATTTAAATTTATTTAATTTTTCTCTATTTAATAATTAAATTTTTTGTATTAAATAAAATTAAAATTAAAATAGATTTAATTTTTAATAATTATTATTTTATTTTATTTATTTTTATTTTGATGTCATTTTTTTGAGTTAAAGTATTTATATAAGAAAATTTTACTATATTTTTTTATATTGAATTGTAGAGCAATGTGAACGGTATAATGTATTAAGTGTGATGTTTCTTATTAACTATTGGTGGCATTAAATATATGAATTCCATATTAAGAATTCACTAAATTAATAATTATTTTTTTTCACTTTCCTTTTTTTTGTTGCTTTGTATATATAGAGTTGAAATTAAAATATTCTATTTAAGAGAGATACTGTAATATTTTATTTAGAATCAATATTAGTTTTTTTAATATAAAAATTTATATTATCAACAAGTAAGTTAATATATTTTACTAAATAGTTTTTAAATGTTAAATATCAAATTTATATTTAACTTCAGACAAGAACAAGTTTGATGGATGTAAGAGGTATCAAGTCCAATGGATCTAAGTTGATACTCTTGCATTCCACAATTAATTTCCTCCATTTTTTAAATAGTCTTCATGGTAACTCTTTTTCGCTTTTGTAGAGCTCCTTTACCATTCATTGAAATGTTATTATAGTTAGAAGGTTATTTGTCAAATTTAATATCATAGCTATTTTAGTCTTGTCAACGCTTATTGGTTATTTCTCATTTCATATCTATGATATCTTTGTCTTATTTCAACCTTTTTATAGGTAATGGTTTTTTCTTCACTGAAAATATGCCGAAACATTCTATAGAGAATATTGTAGTTGAGATCTAGGAATGGAGTGTATCACACTACCATTATTTATGATCATGGTTGTATTGAGAAAATTAGGGTCATTTTAACACTATTATTTAAAGTTTATTGCTCCTTAATTTTATGATCTTGTGCTTCTTCTCAATTTTTCCATCTACATAACCCACTCTTCCTCTATGCTTATTCAAGTTAATTTCATTTTTGCGGGTGGATGTTGCATCTGAAAGGAAAGTTTATGCCGAGCCATTTTGTGAAATTCTCTCAACTCTTGCTCGAGTTGTTCTAGTGCAGGAAAAGTATATTAATGTCTTTTTAAAGGAAGTAGATATGTGCACATGAAATTAATGCCTTCAGTGTTTGTTGTTGCTAGCAAAACATGCACAGTTGGAACCACATTGAAGTGGACCATATGTGCAGTCTTCCAACATATATGTTGTTACTGGTAGATGAGATGATAAAGGAAATTTTAGAAAGGTGATGAAGGAAAAAGGGGTGAAGAAGGAAATGGGACACAACACGATCGAGATTAAGAATGAGGTGCATACATTCAACACACATGAATGTTCTTAATTAGATAGTGTGATTGATATAGAGGCTTTTGGCATAAGTATGGGCTTGGTTATAGTTTGAATTGTGGGTGCAAATGCCAGTGAGATGTTTGCATATGCACATGGTACTCAACATGAAAAGATTATCAGGTATTATTGGTTACTTACATTTGAACTTTGAAAAGTATTTCATGTGAAAATATCATTTGAAGATTTATTTTTTCTTATCAAATTCTACTCAAGTTGAAACTTTCCACCAGATTTTAATGTGTATATTTGTAAACAATTGTGTACATAGATCTAGCTCTTGAAATGTCATTAACCATCTATGGAAGAGAATAAGAGGTCGATACACTTAAAGAACAAATGATTCATGATTAGGATCCAATTCTATGCTATGGTGTGATTCATGGGGCACATTCAATAACAAATCCATTCGTCATCTGTTGCACTTCGTTGTTTTCGATGATGTGAGAAGAATTGCGGTGCTAGCACTTGGATTTTTTTTTATACTCCGAACCTGAGCACGTTTATGTGTTATATTACAATGTACCATGTTTTTATTATTAAATCAATTTTAGACTTGATTTGTTATAACTTTTGGGCTACAATGAGAATTTGGCTCAATATTTAAAGAATAATATCAAGCGGGTCAATGTATGATCTCTTGGTCCTTTATGCTGGTCCTAAATCAAACTCTACAAATTTAACAGACCCCATGAATAATTTCTTTACTGTCTAAGTAATATAATCCACATGTCACATATGGAGTAACCTTGGCAGTGGGTCTATTGTACAAACACGACAATAAGTGAGGCCATTTTGCTGTTGGAACCATTAACATCAAATGTGGTAGATTATTTTCATCAAGGTGTGCTTATAGCTATTTCTATTGTTCTATGCAAACAAATGAGGCATGTGAACCTTGTGGTAGGTAGCTTCAGGTGTGTTATTATACAATGTTCTAAGCTTTTATTTAGCAAACAAAATGTTCATTGTTTCCATTGTAGTTGCAATTCTATTATTATGTTTTAATGCAAAGTTTCAAATTGAAATAATAACTTCTAAATGTAGGAATTTACAGGGTAAGTTCCTTAGACAGAACACCAAAAAACACCGCTCACAAACAGATCGCAGATCAATACACCAGTACTTTTGACGTGGTTAAAACCCTCAAAGAGGGGAACAGTCCACGGCCTGAGCCAATGCAGCCACTTTAGGAAATTTATTAATAAAAGAATGAAAATTTACATAAGCTTCTCTCATGAACGGTTAACCTACAAATGACCCTCCATGCTCTTTAAATAGAGATCATGGACCAATCGGGTGTCAAGCCACAGATCAAGTGTCGGTAATACCAAGGAGAGAATGAACCGTTGGATCACTACATATCGTGACCGTTGGATTGTAAGTTACAAAATGTACATAGTAAAGAAACACACTTTACCTAACTCTATACTAGACCAAGTTATACTTAACTATTTCCTATGTGTCGGAATATCTTAACATCCCCCCTTAAGAACAACTTGGGATAGGATTGAAGGATTTACAAATATGATACAATAGGAGAAGGAAGGAGGCACTATAGCCTATCCCCCCTTTAGTGACAACTTCCTGAACTCCAACCATAAATCGAAGTTTAGTGAACTTCACCTCTATGAGAGCCTTTGTAAAGATGTCTGCAACTTGATCATCTGTTGAACAATATTGCACTTCAAGAACATGGTCGTGAATGAGCTTTCTGATGAAGTGCATGTGCAGTTCAATGTGTTTGCTGCGCTGATGTTGGACGGGATCTTTGCATAGATGAATGGAACTTTGATTATCACACCAAAGTGTAGTCGGATGTTGCTACTGAAAGCCAAACTCTGACAGGATCTGACGAAGCCACAAGGCTTCCTTACTAGCTTCTACAGCACAACGATACTCTGCTTCTGCTGAAGAAAGAGAAATGGCACCTTGTTTCTTGCAAGCCCATGTAATAGGTCCTGAACCAAGAGTGAACACATATCCTGCAGTAGACTTCCGATCATCAGGGTCACCAACCCAATCGGAATCTATGAAACCAACCAATAGAGGAGATGCTTCGGCACTGTAATGAATCCCAAACTGAACTGTACCTCAAACATAACGAAGTATTCTTTTAGCTGCTTTCCAATGAATTTCACATGGGTTTTGCATAAACTGAGCAACAAGGCCAACAACAAAGGAAAGGTCAGGACGAGTATGGGTTAGATAGAAAAGTTCTCCTACAAGTTGACGGTATAAGGTAGCATCAACTTCAGGAGAAGTACAAGTGGCTGAAAGTTTGACTCCAGACTAAAAGGGAGAAGGGGCTGGCTTATAGTCTTCCATGTGAAAATGGCATAGAATATCACAGGCATACTTGGACTGGGAAAGGGAAATACCTTCCTTGGATTGCAAGACTTGAAGACCAAGAAAATAATGTAAGTGTCCTAAGTATGTCATTTCAAACTTCCTTTTAAGGCTAGTCTTCACATGGTTTATAAGGTTGGGATCACTACCAGTCATGATAAGATCATCAACATAAAGAACATGAATGATAAGAGACTTTCCCACTTTCTTGGTGTAGACAGTATTGTCAGAATGACACCTAGAAAAGCCATTTTCTAAAATAAAGCTATCCATTTTGGCATACCAAGCTCGAGGAGCTTGGTTGAGACCATAAAGGGATTTCTTAAGCTGACATACAAGGCTGGAGTTTGTTTGTATAAAGCCAATAGGCTGTTCCATATAGATTTCTTCATGCAAGTCCCCATGCAGGAAGGCAGATTTAACATCCATCTGATGGACTTCCCATTTGAAAGAGGCGGCAAGGGAAAGAACAAGGCGGATAGAGTTCATTTTGGCAACAGGGGAGAAGGTTTCAGTGTAGTCAATGCCTTCAACTTGTGAAAAACACTTAGCAACAAGATGAGCTTTATGTTTATCAACTTTCCCATCTGGTCCATACTTGGTTCTATAAACCCATTTGCATCTACCAAGTTTTCGTCCCTTTGGTAGAGGAACAAGATCCCATGTATCATTTTCCAATAATGAATGATATTCTTCATTCATAGCTGCTTCCCAATCTGGATGGCTTGAAGCTTCTCCAAAGGTGTCAGGATCATAATTCACTGAATCTTGAGCTAGTAAAGAAGAGGCTCTATCAATCTGAGAACGTGTACGTCACTGATCTGTAGGATCACCGGCAAGATCACCTGCTGCATCCCGAGTAGCACAGACCCATTTTGGGAGCTGAGGAGCTGAAGGAGGATCCTGAGAAGGTGGGAGAGGATCTTCATCCTCGCTTTCATCATCTGAAGAAGAAATATTTTCAAAAGTAGAAAGGATAGGGAGAGGTGGCACATCCGCCGAACTAGGCTCGTAGACTGATATATTTTCAACAAACTTTAATCTCTTCTAATCATAACATTTTTGGACTTAAGTGGAATAAGTCTATATCCTTTGACATCTTTAGAATATCCAACAAAATAACATTTTTTACTCTTAGGTTCTAAAGCTTTATGTTTCTCATCTGGAATATGGGCCCATGCTTCACTTCCAAAAACACGAAAGTGACTTGCATCTGGTTTGATTGAGCTCCATGCTTCTTCTGGAGTGATATTCTTTAAAACCTTAGTAGGAGTGCGATTTATTATGTAATTTGCACAGTTAATTGCTTCTGCCCAATAATTAAGACTAAGTCCTTTAGATTGAAGCATACAATTAGCCATTGCCTTTAAGGTGTGATTCTTCCTTTCAACTACACCATTTTTTTGTGGAGTATATGGAATAGTATGTTGAATTTGAATTCCATTCTCGGTGCAAAAGTTGATGAATTTGTTGTTAACATATTCTCCGCCATTATTAGATCTTAGCTTAAGAATTTGATGTCCAGATTGTTTTTCAACAAAGGCCTTAAAGGCCAAGAACATGTTAAATACTTCACTCTTGAGTTTTAAGAAGTATACCCAAGTGCGTCTGGAGAAATCATCAATGAAAGTTAAGAAATACTTGTAGCTAGAGAATGAAACAAGTGGAAGTGGACCACCTAAATCACTATGCACGAGCTATAAAGGGGCTGAGGCGTGCCAAGAGGCACGGTTTTCAAAATTGTCCCGATGGTGTTTTCCAAGTACACATCCGGAACAAACACCATCTCTGCAAGATACCATTGGAAGACCTGTCACCATATTTTCTTTACATAGATTCTGAAGAGAGCGATAGTTTAAGTGACCAAATCGCTCATGCCAAAGTTTTCTCACTTCATCATTATGAGCAACAAATACTGAGGGAAGATTTGATGACCCAAAGTTGTGAAACTTATACAACCTTGTAGAATCATCAGCAATGCCGGTAGCTAAATTCTGTCTAGGATCTCTTAAGTCCTTAATTACAACATCGTGAGGTGAAAATTCAATGGTTTTACCTTCACCTGAATGGGTTATCTGATATACAGATAGAAGGTTGCAGGATAAGGTTGGAACACATAATACATCATTAAACTAACTATTGTCTATATGAATAGTTCCAGTCCCTACAACACTAAGAGATCTATAGTCACCAACATATATATTTTTGGTGTTACAATCATTTAAAGAAGAAAACATGGCTTTGTTTTTGGCCATGTGATAAGAAGCTCCAGAATCAATGAGCCACTCATGAGAATGAGAAGAATAAGATACATTTAGTGCATAGCCGGACCGAGATGCTTGACAACCACATGCAGAAAGTGCCATTCCTAAAGATGAAGTTGAAGTTGAAGAGTGCTCCAAATGGATGTGATGCTTCTTCATTGTTGCTTCCAAGGCTTCCATCTTCTCAAAGCATTTAGATTCTAAGTGGCAATCTTGATTACAAAAGTTGCAATGTCTATCAGTCTTCTTCCATTTGTTTTTATTTGTCTTATCATTTTGTTGAAATGATTTTTCATTTTGAGGCCGAGATTGCTTAGGACCCTTGTTTGGTTTAGGACCATTCCTTTTAGGATACAACTCCTTAGTATTCTTTGGATTTGGTTGCTGCTGGGTGGCTAACGCTTTCTTAGAAGAGTTTCCAAGATTAAGAAGACCAAGGTGTAAGAGTTTTTCTTGTTCTCTTATTAAAGAATCACAAAAAGAATCAAAGGAAGGGGACTTGTAGTCTTGTCCTTGACAAATGAAGGCTTCTCTTGTAGAATGGAAGGTGGAAACAAACAAAGAGTAGGTTGGTCCCAACTTAGTAAGAATGGAATAGATAAGGTTACTATCTTCTTTCTTAACCTTAACACCTTCGAGAGAAGTCTAAGGGTCTTGAAGTTGGACAAAAAATCTTCAATGCAAGAAAAAGTATTGGGGTCTAATGTAAGCAACTCATTTTCAAGTTGATGGGCTCTAAGTTCATTTTTTATTCCAAAAACTTTAGTAATTTGTTTCAATGCTTCATCAGGAGTATCAAGTTCTGCAATATGGAATCTAAGATCTGGAGAAATAGACATCCCTATCAACCCACGTGCTTGATCTTGCATATTTTCCCATTTAGCTGCCTTATCTTCATCTTTCAGTTTGGTTTCTTGGCCTGTGGCTATTCTGTAGAGACCTTTACTTCTAAGTAAATCCACAATGTAGGACCACCATTGGAAATAGTTGGTTCTGTCAAGAATAACTTGGCATGGAATTTCCATTTTAATAGATTCTGAAGCTATAGATGCTGAAACTAAGTGTTCCAATGGAAAGATCTCGAAAGATTAGGCTGTTTAAAAAAAAACGGTTCTGAAAATGGCTTCCGAATGAAATTATGGCTTTTTGAAGAAAATTTGATGAAGTCGCCGACGAAGTGCGGGAATGTGCGGAAATGAAAAATCCGCCCCCGATTTGAACTCAAGACCTCTACTCTCATAAATTAGCTTTGAACCAAGTGAGCTATACAATAATTTTGAGAGAGAGAGAGAGAGAGAGAGAGAGAGAGAGAGAGAGAGAGAGGTTCAAGCTTTGGGTTGCGTGCTTGCTTTGAGAAAGCTCTTTTTTCCTACAAAACAAAAAACACAAAACCCAACACGGACATACAAAAAAAAAACGAACCTTATGGCTCGAAGTTAGCTTTAGCCGGAAACTAAATATTTTCCTCAATGTTTCTGATTTTCCGAGATCACACTAAGGCACATCGGAAAAGAGCATACGCATGAGAAAAATCCTTCCTTTCTATTTCTGATTTGCCCAGATCGCACAGATTCGCGGGGCAAAGAGCATACACAAAAATGAAAGGCATAGATCCGGTAATAAAAAAAGGCTAAATAAACCGAAACTGAAATAAACAGAGAGAAAATAACTGTAAACTGCAAATAAACACTGTATACCTCCAGATCTTAAAAATGACGCAGCTAGGGCTGCCGGAAACCCTTTCGCGTGAAACGAAAGGGGTTCCTCGCTGGAACAGATGCTCCCAACACAAAAAAGCAGTCATCTCGGCCCGAAAGCAGTCAGAAACAGTAGATCTAGGAAACGACAGTCGGATGAAGTTCTACCGGCTTCAGATTTGGATCACCAATGGACGCGGCCCTCAAATAGCTCTGATACCATGTAAGAATTTACACGGTAAGTTCCTCAGACAGAACACGAAAGGACACCGCTCACAAACAGATCACAGATCAATACACCAGTACTTTTGACGTGGTTAAAACCCTCAAAGAGGGAAACAGTCCACGGCCTGAGCCAATGCGGCCACTTTAGGTAATTTATTAATAAAAGAATGAAAATTTACATAAGCTTCTCTCATGAACGGTTAACCTACAAATGACCCTCCATGCTCTTTAAATAGAGATCATGGACCAATCGAGTGTTAAGCCACGGATCAAGTGTCGGTAATACCGAGGAGAGAATGAATTCTTGGATCACTACATATCGTGACCCTCAGATTGTAAGTTACAAAATGCACATAGTAAAGAAACACACTTTACCTAACTCTATACTAGACCAAGTTATACTTAACTATTTCCTATGTGTCAGAATATCCTAACGCTAAACGTTGGAATTTAAATGTAGAATTATATCCTATGCAGACTGATGGTGATATTATATTGCATTCAAACTCTGGGTTTTGCCCCAATAGACCTTTTTATCACCCTGACATCATTTTTATTTCATATTTCAAGCATAAACTTGAGAAGGTCATTCTTGACAAGCATGAAGACACCATGAGTAAGATGGGTGCAATTTTAGCTTCTAATATTTTAGATGTATGTGGTCAGAATATCTCAATTAAGTTGTCATCCACCACTAAGAATTACAACATCACTCTTATAATTGGTATGGAAGTATTTACTCAATTTTGGTATTGGTATCCACTTATATATTTTTTTGAGACTCTGTTTTGCACCTACTCCTTTGATTGGGCTCAATTATGAACTAAAGGTCCAAAAATTTGAGTTTCTTTCACATATCAAGTCCTCATTATTTGTGTTGTGTTTTAAATAATGGAGATCATCACAATGTAGCTTGTTGCAAGAATGTTTGGGACATTAAAGAAACCATCAGATTTTTTGTGCCACTTGTAATTTATCCCGTCCCTCAACAATGGCTTCCATGGCTATAATGTGGGAGCTCTACATGTTGAGTATGATGAATATGTAGAGAAAAGGATGATTCAACATAAATCCTAGTTGGAAAACCTTGTTTTTGCCTAATAAATGTTGGATATCAATGCCATATCAATCGAAGAAGGGCGTACTTGTGTTTGCATCTCGATTCTTCCTATGGAGCAAGGTGATTGTACAAGGATGTGGGTTATATTTTTCAATGTGGAGATGAATAAGATCAAGGTACCATAATTGTTATAGTAGAATCCCTTGAGACCTACTTTGATGACACCAGAGCGGGTGATTTTGTTGAAAGAGTTGAATACAACACATCTTTAGAGGTGGAATGGTTGTTAGAATATTTTATTCATCCTTTCTATTTCTCATGAATCCTGGGGTATCTAAATTATTATGAATATTGGAGAGAATATATATGAAATCTCCATGAACTCAAAGACTCACCTTTGTTTCATATTGTGTCCTTTTATTGTTGTTCTTTGAAAACATAATGTTGTCCAAGAGGATATCTAAATGAAAAAAATGTTCATAACTTCCATGGATTTTGTTGAGGATGAAGGTTTTAAATTCTATGAAAATCTTGTTGGGAATTAAATATCACCACTTTTATAATGATTCAAGGAATTTCTAAACATTGGCTTCATCTCTATGAGGACAAGTGTGAAGGAATTACTGCAGATATGGTGCAACATGTGGATTTTGTTTGTACATGTTCTTCTAGCCTTGTGTTATCGGTGAGTTTGATGATAAACAGGTTTAGGATAGGTTGCCACAAGAAATATTCTCAAACATTATTCCATCCCCCTTCAATGTAAGATTGACTTGGCATATGCTAGGTGACCTTATCATCTTTCAAAATTTCAATTCATGAAGATTATATTTCGGTGGAATTAAGACACAAAGTTGTCACTAGATCCAAGGTTTACTTTTGTGTTCCAATTCTACTTTCATTTCCAGATGAAAAGCATTGATGATAGGGTATGAGGATGAGTTCTAGAGGTAGTATCCAGTGTAGCTTCAGGCTTTCAAATAGATATGTCAAACTATAAGGCACTAGAGGTTGAAAATTATTGTAATAACCAATAGCAAAGGAAAATATATCTTGCAAACCATTCCCAAGCAATCATATGACAAGATCACTTTGATCATATGATAATGTAACCCTGGTCTTAGTATTAGTAAGCTTGCTTATAGTCTCGAATGGAAATATAATTGAGTGCTTGCACATAGGTATCACATTAATGTTGGGACCTATTCAGGAAAACCTTTTGTGTCAATGGATTAAAGCCTAATTTTGTTATAAAGAAGAGCTTCCAAGTCCAGGAAATGGTAAAAATTAATGACAAATCTAAGATACAACAAAGGTAGCATGGTTATTCTGCATAAATTACAATGCAAATCCCACATCCAACATCCAAGACAAAATGATCAAAGCACATGTTCCTATCAGATTTGGTTACTCACACATACACTCAAACTTCTTTGATGTTATATATTTAGTTGAGTGAGTATTACACTTATTGGCCTATTCGTTAAAGCTAACTTGGCATGTTTTTGGCACAAACGTCAATGGTTTTAATAGTTGGTGAGATCATCTTCATCATATTTTACAATTTGGCCATTTTTTCATCTATTTGAGGTAGTATACATATAGGATTACAAGATTTGTTTTCCATCTCAACTGGTAGAATTTTGTGTTTGTTTAAAATTAATTATTCAACCATAAATATAACATTTTATGGGAAATTTTTCCTTGTGATTAATTGTTGGTCGTTTTTCAACACAAAATTGTTGAGTGTTGGAGAATGGGTAATTGACCTCAAGGTGGGTGATAGTGTCCTTCCTCACTATTATCCATGAGGCCAATACATAATTGAGGTTGAGATATTAATGTTTTTCGCTGTCTTCGATCTATCTTGTCACTCTACATTAATAACAGATTCTAAACTCCTTAGCCTCCTACATGTAAAAAGAAAAGATCGTCCTACTACTGTTTGGAACTTCTCAACCAATCTTTTTTCTAAAATATCAAAAGCAGTTGTTTTCATATATCAATATTTCTCGTTTGTAGGAATAAAAAAGATTTTGTAAACTCCTGCAAATCAAAAGTGGGATGACCCTGGGACTTACTTACCATTCAAGTTCCAAAAAGGAAACAACATAATTTTTTTCGTAAACAAAACAGGTTTCTTTTGGAATAGTTTAAATTAATTTCATGCTTTTTAAAAGTAGCTTTCTTGCGTGACACTTTTTCTTAATCAATCACAAAGTGTTGTATGGTATTTTATACAACCTTCTGTGTAAGATCAGAGATCCATTCTGAGCAGTCAAATCAACTTATCATGACTCCAGTCATATAAAAAAATACATAGATAGATATGAATACATTTTCTCATTTGTAATCAACACACCAATATAGCAAATAACTTATCATGACTCCATTCATATAAAAAAAAAGTACATAGATAGATATGAATACATTTTCTCATTTGTAATCAACATACCAATATAACGAATGTGTTCTTGCAGTTAGGGTTGTTAACAATTAAGGATAGTTCATCTAAAACAAAGTCAATGTTCTACATTAGAATTATGCATGACCAATCATGTACCATCATGATATAACAACATATTAGATAAGAAAAGGCTTGAGAACGGGATACAACTCACTATAATGATATAGCAAGAGCCAAATTCCGAAAGGTCATGGAAAGATGACATATGGTTCTACCATTACCACATAAGTTATACATTATGACTGTGTAAAAAGGTAATACTAGAAAGTCTACATTTTATAATACATCTAGAATGATACATGATGCTAAGCAAGCAATTTTTAGTATTAGCCTATAGATATTTTTGGAGTTACGATTTCTTAGACTTAGCTTGACAATTTGTTCCAGTACTCTAATTGTGATGTTCATTTTGATTAGAAGAATTGTAACTTGTTTCCAATATTGATTTTTATAGAATAAATAGCATATTTTTATCTTTGATATTATCCAGCACCATGGAAGCACTTCAAAAGTTGTGTCCAACAAAAGTACCTTCAACATTCTCATTTGTGTCCTCATAGGGTGATCAGAAGCCTATTTTTAAGTATTTATATTGTTCTTTGTCGTGGTAATAAATGTCGATTGAATGATCTTTGACATTGTAAATATATCATTTTGAAACGTCATAATGTTGTGTAGTAATTGCATCGATTTTACAAAACACTTCAAGCAACTACTTCTGTTTCTACTAACTTACAATGTTTCTTTGTAACATCTAGTACAAATGCTAGTCTAAATAGTCTTCATAGTAATAAATATCATGCATATAAACTATATAATAAGATAGCCTAATACAATTTTATATATAATTATCATTTTTTAATTTTAATATTCATAAAATAGAAATAAACATAATTCGAAATATATATATATATATATATTACAATTGTGATGTGGAAAAACGCAAATGCTAACCACCGTTGCAATCTTTTTCTTTTTATATTATATAGCAAATATATAAAATAATGGCAGATATTAAAAAAAAAAAAATCAGCTTTTTAACTAGTTGTAATTTAAATAGGGCCATATTATATCTACAAATGGCCAAAAGTAAATAATGTATATTAACTGATATGTGGGAAAACGCAAACGCTAAGCACGTCCGCAAACAGTTTTATCCATAGAAATGGGAAGCATGAACGGCGTATGTTTAACGAAAATAAATTATTACATAACTTTTACTGCACCAATAAGAAAAATAATTATATAACGAGTATATATATGAACGGTGTATGTTTAACGGAAATAAATTATTACATAACTTTAGCGGTCTTATGGTCTTAGCGGTGACAATGCTGGGAGGTATGGGGCCAAAAAGGAAAGGTGGATCTGTTGGGAAGGTTATTTCAAAGATTTATTTGCACAAAAAGATGTGATTCCAAGTCCTTTATGGCTGACATGGAGGAATGGGAGATTTGAAGAGGAGGGAATATCCAAGAGCTTGGATAGGTTCTTTGTTAATTCGTATTGGCATGAAATGCTGAGAAATTTATAGTCTTTGATATACTTTTTAGACATGTTTATAGTCTTTGATATATTTTTTAGACATGTTTAACCATGACCTTATGTTCCTAGAATGGTCAGGGTATAATGCATTCCAGGCTTTACTTTTTAAGTTTAATCACATTTGGATAGAGGAGAAGGATTTTACTGATCTGGTCAGAGTGTCATGGCTCAAACTGATTGAGGCATCTCATATGTCTAAAGTGGAGGTTGTCTAGATCACAAACTGAAAATGTTAAAGGGAGAAGTTAAAATTCGCGAAAGAAGGAGGAAAAAGGAACTTATTAGCAATCTCAGTGACATTGATTTTGAGGTCAATCCTTTGAATGACCCTATGGACTCATTGTGATTCACTAAATCCACAAAGAACTCACTTTTGGACTTACCCGAAAGGAAGATCAATATTTTGAAATGTCAAGAGGAAGAGTGGAGACTGAAAAAAGGGCCATATGGGTGGGAGGAATGTTGACATATGGTTGTCATTGATGTCAACCCAAGTAGCACTAGATGATTTCCCACCTTTGTTGACCAAAATGACATGGTAAATCATAATTTCTTGATTATATATCATCTTCATTGGATTCTTCTCATCGAGTCAATTCCACTGGCATGTGCCAAACCATGAGAGCCCTCACGGTTTGAGAGATATGCTTGTTTGAATATGAAGCGCCAACTTCTGAGGAAAAACCCCAAAAGAAGATCATCTAACACTCTATCATTAATGAGTATTTTATTCAAATCTTGAAAGTAGGATTTTCATCAAATGGATATCACTAAATTACTTCACGAAGGGTTTCAAACCTTATGAATGGGTTTTTTTTCAAATAAAAAATAAACTTTGACTCCTAAATGTAGACGACCTCATTTTTGAAACTTCAACTTTTAAAATTCATTTTTAAATTAAGGATTTCCCTCCATGCTTTTAAAGCTAAAACAATTTGGTTCCCTCCAATATAATAGGTTTTCTTCCCTCTTATGAGACCCTAAAGAACTATATAATAACGTTCGATTATACCTCCTTGTGGATGAACTTAACGCATATCTTGTGAAGCTCTAAGATTAAATTTCATCCCGTTGGTGTCCTTGATGATCTAACAAGACATATTTTATGAAAGGTTGTCTTTGGTTTCGGTAGTAGGGATACATTGATGATTCCTTGCAGGCCTTGGTACTTTCTAGGGATCAAATTATGAGCGTAAACTCTATTTGTGGTTCCTAGTTACAAGCCAACAAAGAATTGAAGTTGCTTGGTACAGGTCTCCCACAAGGTTCCTAGGCCATCCAACCTTTCCTTTCAACAAAACCGAGGGTTTTTTGAACAATGTTATATCTCTACATGACCCATTGAGTGTTGTTGCATATTCTTCTAAAATTGCATTTGATGTTTGTCATGATATATTTTGGCACTTAAAAGCATAGATCTGTTGTATTTTTTAGGCCTCATTCTGGAAAGTTCGAGCTCTTCTTCGAGGAACAATAGTAAGGAGTGTTTATTGTTGCTAGTTTTTATGCATTGCAATGACTTATAGACCTAAACTCCCCTTGAGGTCTAATATTCTGAGGCTTAAAGTGTCCTTCATGACTAATGAAGAAGTGGTCTAATTGCAACAATAATTTTGAGAATATGTATACATTTATACTTACTGTATTTGCATCTCATAAAGCCAACCTCTATGAGCATTACAAAACATATACACTTGTGCCTTATGGTTTAAACCCTTGAATAAGTTACCGAGAAAATATTCAGCCTCCATACACTAAGTTCGTTTGAGAAATATATTCTAATGTTGGGTATCATTGAAGTTCATTCTTAGCATAACAATGCCATATCTCCAGAGTTTAGACAGAAGCTACCTATGATTAATAATACACACTTCTGAGGTATGTTTGATTTTTCTAAGAAATCCTTACCAATAAGTTAAAACTAAATTTAATAAGTACTTATTGTTGATGAGAGGGTTTGGCCTAATCATGTCTTACATTGGTATATGAAAAGGACACCCTTGACATCAAATTGTCATCTTTTAGTAAGGGTTTCCTTATTTAGTCTATACTTGCAATAGCAGTTTGAAAAAAGTAGTGTTTTATACGAATATGAAATCACCCTAAATAGTTTAAGGTCATACGTATGATAATTATTATTGCAATACCCTTTTTTTATGGAGGATGTCCTTGAGCACAACACCATTTTTAATTGGGTGGACCTAATTTATCATAACATTCCCTGAAGTATCAAGTAGGGTAAGACAACAGCAAAGGGTGACACATATTACCATCATATGGTGTCATATCTCATGCACTATGTGTGTCCCTAAAAATAATTCTTGAGGTTCAAACCAATTTGGGAACCTACATGTGTTAATCTAGTGCACATGTACTTCAAAATTTTGGAGAAGAGAAGTTCTCATGATAGCACTCTATTATATGCAAGCATGTTCTAACCCCTCTACATGAAACGTTGTATGGAACATAGTGCCCACAATTCTCATGTTTCAACACATTAATAATCATAAAGCTGTTAGAGATCGTTCAAGATGGACTGTAGTAACAATGTGAAACGCTCACAGTAATAAGTGTCTTATACCTAAAAATAATATGTTTGAAAAAGGAACATATTATATATATATATATATACACACACACAACATAATGCATCTAGAAATTAGAAAGGTGAATAAAAGGGGGATTGAGGACCTGATATTACATAAATAAATATTTGGTATATGGGTAACACACAAGGAGGCTGACTGGGTATATTTAAAGATAAATGTTGTAAATATTGAATTGAAGATTCCTAATTACAAAGTAATGTATACATTGGAGCTGAGTAAATGCTGATAAGTAATATGATGGTATTTGATATTGTTAATGTGGAGTACACAACCTAGCACCGAAAAGGTAAAAATAAAAGATTATATATGCGTATATATGTTATAAAAAATTATGTCTATAGTAGATTTGATTTGAAACATGAACTGGTCCAATCCTGTAACGACCATCCAACACGAATAAACCCGAACTCCAGGACTAGTATGGAAGTGAATTAAAATAAAGAAAATGGCTCCCTAAAATCCTATTCACCAAGGGGGTCACAATAGTACGTTACCATTGTAAATAATCGGTTAAAAAAACCTTCTTGGGGAGTTTCCAAAGTCACGGTGATTAGGGACTGATCTTTGTTTTAAAAAAAAACACACATCCAAACGAAGATAAGCTAGTATAAACCATCATAGAACCTGCGATCGAAGGAGAATTTATTCAGAATAAAGAAGTGAGAGGAATAATTGAGGTTTTAAGTTGAAAATGGCATGAGAATAGTACATGAGATTACCGTAAGGTACATAATAAATGTAAAGGCACTTCAAATCAGTAATATTGATACTCAGTAAGATGGCAAATTTACACCAAATATAGTGAGTATGAAGTAAGAAAGACTGCATCCATTTTCAAGAATATGGGGATGCCATGGCCCCAAGTGTGCAAAAGGAATGCAAATAGCTTTCAAATTTCATGTAACTGTTGGACGTAGGGGGGGCAAGGTTTGTGGTGAGCTACAATTGATGATATGAACTATGAAATAAATTTGGTAATTGGTAACCACCTTGTGATCATAAAAAAATGAGTCTAAATGAAATTGAGATGAAAAAAAATATAGGATTAATTGGAATAGTAGTTAATTGTGTTTCCAATAAATTTCAATTGATAGAACAAGATAAATAGGAATAGGTGCAGGCTAGAATCTATGAGAAACCCACCATAAATGTAAAAGTTAAGACCAATGATACAACTGTAAGACACAAGGGGAGAATCTTAACCTGGTTATGGTGGGATAATACTTTCTCTTCAAAAGTTTGAGAGATAGCATAAGCTAGGAAATGTACTTTATAGTTGATAGAGATAACGGTGGAAGTATATAATTAGCGGCTAGCTAAGTAAGATAAATAAGGAAATATGGCATATAATTTTAAGTAAGATTTAGAGCTATGAAAAGAGTATGTTAGAGACATATTGACACACCTGTTACTTATGCTTGTTGATGCGTGAAGTGTTAACATGGGAAATACAACATGCCACTAGTCAGTGGTACCCCAAATAAATACCATGGATAACCTTAAATGAATTTTTTGGATACATATGAACTCTCATGAGAAAATCAGTTAATATGAACATATGATTATCAAATCATTGTGTTAGGATTGTCCACACTAATGTGATGTGCAAAAATAGATGATCGACACAAAATACGTGTAGGGAAAGAGACCCTATGTAACCATCAGATACCATAATCAATGAGTTACAAATTAGAAAGCGATGTAACAAGAGAAGAGAGTGAGGAAAATTGTGGATAAGGTGAGTCGGAATATTGTAGTAAAATTGGAGGCATAAATTTCCAATCACCTTTTCTTGATATGTTCGTATCTTTTGAGGATATGCCCTTGAATTGTCATAATGGTTCTTTTAATATTATCTCGAGTTTCTAGTATTAATGGTCAGCCGGGAAATATTATAACGAAAAGATAAGATAAAGAAACCAACTAAATTCAACCAATGATTATAACTAAGAAGGACAATGATTGATAATTAAGAAGGAAAAAATCCAGGTCCCCTTAGATAAAGGGAAAATATAATGTCCTCCATGAAGGTGTTAAGTTGAAGTAAATAGTAATGTTTGGTTGTGACTCATTTCAAATCATGAACACATAATGATCCGGTGAGAAATCATGGAAAATAAGAAAGGAAAGCTTCCATGAATTGTACAAAAAATAAAAATAAAAATAAAAATCCTCATATTGGAATACAATTTCGATCCACTGAATTTTTTACTAGTCAAAGGTACTAAAATAACCTATCGTTCAATTAAATAAATAATATACTAGAACAAATATAGAAATATAATATATATTATACATATGAGAGTAACATTGTTAGTCTGGGTCAATCGATGTGCTTATGAGTGCTATTTTTTTTTTAACAATTACGACTTACCTTGGGAGAAAAATTGCATCAATAATAAATAATATAGAATGATAAGGGCCGACATTGCTAATGGAAATTAGAGCTTTGTAATCAACCCAATGCGAATCTAACTGAGATAATTTGACAAATAGATAAAAATGTGGCCACCTTGAAGAAATCAGGTAAAGGAGGTTATCCTAAACCTATTTATGCTACGAAGTACAATATTGCACAAGTTACAATTTATTATAACAAGAGAGGAATAATAATAGTTTATGAAATATTTAAGCGAATAGTGCCAATGGAATTGGTACTTTAATGCTCCAAAAATTACAACAGAATCACACAGTGGGGTTATTGTTGATTGAAATCGTCATTGAATAAGGAAAAATGATTTATTACTATTATCAATAAATCTCATGGAGTGCAGGTTGCTATCCCTTTTCCACTTGTGATGCGTGATGATGACCTTTGTTGGGTACCTAATTCACTGATGGTATTGTAATATAATGTGAAATGAATTTATAAATATGTGTCCTAAATAATGATTGATGAATAACTAATGACAACATTTGATGATTGTGAATGTAGGTGGAAATAGATGGAGGATTCCTCGACAAACCTATGAACCTTCCCAAATGAAGAGAACTAATTTTATGAAGAAAATCGTCAACCAGGTTAAAATATAAATGAAGAATTTTACCCATAATAGGCGGGGGGAAAGATGTAACAACCTTTAGTGAATAGTAAAATTTTTAATTACGTTTACTAAAATAAGTTGGCAGACTATGGGCTAATAAAAATGTTAGGAAACCAGCTCACAAAAAGATAAAAAGATAGATCAACGCCTTAGAATTCAGCCTCTTCGAGGGGCCAACCTCCTTTACATTACACAAATGAACAATTCTTGGCTGATACAAATGACAAAACCTCCTTTCTATATATAACAGTCTAAGGGGTCATAATATAACCAAGCCGACCTGACAATAATAATATAAAGGCACAAAAATAACAATAGTGGGATTCTATGGGGCACAATAATAACAATATGGGGACAATAGGGGCACAACAATAACAATAAGGAATACAATGACAATAGTAATGGGGGAATAACTAGTATTATAGGGACCTAACATGCCCCTCTCCTTCAAAAAAGTTTTCTCCTCAACGCTTGATTAGTTATGGGTGCTTCTGTATAAAATTCTCGTCCTCCCATGTCGAATCTTCAACGGGTAAGTTCTTCCACTTGATGAGATACTCTGAAATTGATCATTTTCATAGCCGTCGAGTTCTTGTTTCTTTGACTGCTTCAGGTTCCAATATGACTTTTCCTTCCTCATCAAGTTCTGGCAATATTGTTTGAACTGGAATCTTGTCACCTATAATGTTCTTTAAGCATGAAACATGGAAAATTGAGTGCACTCGGGAAGCTGTAGGAAGTTCCAATTTATATTCCATAGTACCTATCTTTTGCAACACCTTGTACAAACCATAATACTTTGGTGATAATTTATTATCCTTCTTAGCTTGCTTGAGGGGCATTTGTTTATATGGTTGTAGCCGTAGGAATACCCAATCACCTACATCAAAACTTCTTTCGCTGCGATGTTGATCTACCTGCTGTTTCATTCTATTATGTGCCAAGGTAAGGTTATCCTTTAAGAGTTTCAGAACTTGTTGTTGATGCTCGATTTGATCTTCCACTGCTTGTGTAGGTTTTAACCCCATACAGAAATTACCTGCATATGAATTCTAAAACACATAAAACACATATACACAGAGATTTTCCATGGATGCCAAAACCGAGACTACCAGCTTGATTTTTTTCATTATGTTCCTTTCAATGTTACAATACATATTTATACATGCCAAAGCATCCAATACCATGGACCGAAAACCATTGCGTCCAAAACCATGGACCGAAAACCTTCGCATCCAAAACCATGTGCGAAAATCATGCTCAAAACCATAGGTAGGTCCACCCAACATAACATAGGGTCCAAAACCCCATAGAGTGGGGTTATTTACACCACTCAAACCCCCTGTGACTCCCCCCGCTACGCAATCGGCGCAACGAAGGGGGGGGATTCGCTCCCCCTCTAACCCCCCGGTTGACTACGTGGGCTAGTCGTGGAAAGAATATAACAAAACCCAACATTCTCCCACTTGTTGTTTTCTTTCCACAGGGGTCCACAAGAGAGATTAGTCATTTATCCAACCCTATAATGCCCATTGTTTCTATACACCATGAGAACTTCTCAGAGCTCACAGATTTTGTCAATGCATTTGTAGTATTCTTCAAAGTGTCCACCTTTACCAGCAACACCTTTTTGTCTTCTATCATATCCCTCACAAAGTGATACTGAACATCAATGTGCTTTGTCTTTGAATGATATGCAGGGTTCTTTGCCAAGAAAATTACGCTTTGGCTATCACAGTCTATCCTTATAGCTCCCTGTACTAACCCCATATCTGACCACAATCTCTGCAACCAAACTGCTTCCTTACTTACATGAGTTGATAGTGCCACTGCAAATTGTTTCTTACTCATCCAACTGACTGCACCTCCAAATGGGTTAAACACATACCCACTTGTAGATCTTCTCTGATCCAGATCTCCAGTCCAATCTACATCAACAAAGCCACAAATATCCAACACTCTGTCCAATCCTGGTCTTCCTTGGTAGCACAAACCTTAACCACTAGTGCCACGCAAATACCTGAAAACTCACTTCACTGATGTCCAGTGCTCCGTCCCTGGTTTTGACATAAACCTGCTCAATACTCCCACTGCATGTGTAATGTCTGGTCTAGTATAGACCATCACATACATCAGGCTACCGACTGCACTTGCATATGGAACACGGGACATGTCCTCTTCTTCTTCTTCTGTATTGGGACATTGTTCAGCAGATAACTTTACACCTATAGGAATAGGAACCTTCACCGGTTTACTATCCTGCATATTAAATCTCTGCAATATTGTCTTGACATACTTCCTCTGGTTTAACCATAACTTCCTCTTTACCCGATTTCTTTTAATTTCCATGCACAAAATATAGTTTGCAGCACCAAGATCTTTCATGTCTAATTTGGAGGACAATTAGATCTTCAAATCCTGGATAATTTCTTTGTCATTTCCAACCAGCAACATATCATCCACATACAAGACCAAATAAATAACACGGTCACCAATTAATTTAAAATACACACAGTGATCTACTTTGCTTCTGGTGAAGCCAAGTCCCCGTATAAATGTATCAAATTTCTGATACCACATCCTTGGTGACTGTTTTAACCCATACAGAGACTTCTTTAACTTGTATACCAGTTCTTTCTTACCCTTCACTGCAAAGCCTTCAGGTTGCTTCTTTTAGATTTCCTCTTCCAGATCCTCGTGAAGAAATGTTGTCTTCACATCCATCTGTTCTACCTCAAAATCAAAAGCAGCAGAAACAGATAAAATTAATCCAATAGAAGTTACCTTGGCAACAGGAGAACAAATATCACCAAAATCAATTCCCGGCACTTGGGAATAACCTTTTGCTACCATCTGATCTTTATATTTCTGCACCTTTCCTTCTGTATTTTTTCTCTTCTTAAACACCCATTTTCTGCCAATGGGTTTCCTTCCAGCCAACAACTCCACCAGATCCCAAGCTTCAATTTTGTGAAAAGATGCCATTTCATCAACCATGGCCTCCTTCCAAAGTTTCCCATCCTCTGAATCTATTGCTTCCTTCACAGTTTTGGGATCATCATCAGTAATAGATAAAGAAAAATTTGAACAGAAAGCAGATGGACTATACCTTTCTGGTTGCCTTCTTTCTCGAACTGATCTTCTCACAATCGAAGTTTGTGGCTCTGCATCTTTTGATTCCTCCTCTGTTGTACAGTCTGATTCTTCCTTCTTTAGCTCAAACTCTATCTTTTCAAGTTCCTTTCGTTGGACTTCATTTTTAATAACATATTTCACCTCTCTGAACACCACATCTCGGTTGTACACAACCTTCCTTATTACTGGGTTCCAAAGCTTGTAACCCTTTAAACCATCCTTATACCCAATAAAGATGCAGTTTTCAAATTTACTATCCAACTTGGTTCATTTCTCCTTTGGAACATGTACATATGCATCACATCCAAATACCCTCAGATCTGAAAGAGAGGGTTTCTCACCAGTCCATACCTCTTGTGGAGTTTTATCCTCCAACACTGATGAAGGTGATCTGTTGACTAGGTAACATGTTGTCTCCACCACCTCTACCCAGAATTCCTGTCCTAACCCGGTACCACTGAGCATGCTTCTTTCCGTTTCCATCAATTTCTACTTCATTCTTTCTACAACTCCATTTTGCTGAGGTGTATATGGAGTATTCTTCTGTCGTGCTATACCACACTTCTTACAAAATTCTTCAAATTCCTTACTTCAAAACTCTCCATTGTTGTGTGTCCTTAGCACCTTTATCTTCTTCTTTGTCTAGTTTTCTACCAGAGCCTTGAATTCTTTAAACTTGTCAAAGACTTCAAATTTCTTCTTAAGGAAATATATCCATGTATTCCTTGATGGAACCTTCACGGGTCCAAACACATCACTATGCACAAGCTATAATATATGTTTTTCCCTCTTACCACCAGAGGGGAAACTCACCCGATTCTGCTTCCCATATACAAAATTTTCACAGAAAGCAAAATCCAAAGAAATATTACTCATACCTTCTACCATACCTTTACCATGAAGTATTGGAAGGCCCTTCTATCCAATATGTCCAAGCATTTGACGCCACATCATGGTCTTCTCTCTAGAGACCACTAGATTTTTTGCTCCACTTTCAGGAACCACATAACTGTTGCACCCATCAACAACCATGCTACCTTGCAGCTTGTACAGAGTTCCAATTCGAACTCCACACATCAATACCAGCGCCCCCCAAACCATCTTGCAGGTATCCTTCTCAAACACTATTTTTACACCTGCATCATCCAACTTACTTACAAAAATCAAATTTCTATCCAATGCAGGAATATGCAGAACACCCGGAAGTGTTCTAACCCTTCCACCTTGCAACTTCAACTTTACTTTTTCACGACCAATGATTCTAGCCTTCCTATCATCCCCTAAGAAGACATCACCACCATCGTATTTCTCATACTTGCAGAACCACTTTCAATGGCGAGTGAAGTGAAAGGATGCACCTGAGTCAATCAACCATGCCTCATGATCTACATGTGTACTTGAAGAAGTCAAGTAAACATCCCCACCTTCATCTGAGGTGGTTTTCACCTCTGCAGAAGGAGCATCAACATATCCCTTTCCTCTATCAAGAGCTTTAGATTTATAGTCCCTTTTGTAGTGCCCTTCCTTTCCGTATTTCTAGCACACCACCTTTACAGGTTTTTCTGGAGATTTAGATCTCCCTATAGATTTAGATCTCCCACTCGATGACTTATTTTTGTTTATGTTCTGGGACCGTCCTTGTACAGACAAGGCATCACCATTCTGGCTCTCCATATTTTTCCGCCTCATCTTCTCCGTCAGCAAGGATGAGACTATTTCATCAAACTGCAAGGCAGTTGCATTGCTACCTATTGCAATAACTAGACTATCCCACGAATCTAGTAGAGAACACAACAAAATAATGCACTTATCTTCATCTGAAATTTTAATATCAATAGACACTAACTGACTTACCATAGTATTAAATGCATTCAGATCATCTGTCACTAAGTCTCCATCTTTCATCCTCAGGTTATACAGCCTTTTCCATAGGAACAATTTATTCACTAGAGACTTAGATTAGTACAAAGTCCCTAACTTGTCCCACAAAGCCTTCGCCATAGCTTCCCCTGATACATTCAACAATACTGAATATGAGACATACAATCCTATTGTGCTCTTTTCCTTCTGGTCCAACCTCTTTCATTCTTCATTGGACACTCCCGTTGGTTTAGTACCCAGATCTACCATGATCCATTGATCTTTATCCACCAAAAGATCCTCCATATTGAGTTTCAACAACTCAAAACTTTGACCATTAAATTTCTCGATCTCTATCTTTCCACTGCTCGCCATCTTCTTTCACCACCAAAATCGATCTCGTAGATCTCCCACTGAACAGGGTCTACCACAGGCCCGAGCGAAACCCCTCAGCAACAAAGGCGTCCCCTTGAATCCAAAACAAATCTGATAACAAATGCAGGGTTTAACCCCATATATAAATTACCTTCATATGAATTCTAAAACACATAAAATAAATAATGCGAGAGCATAACAAATAAAACACATATACATAGAGATTTTCCCCTGGATCCCAAAACCGAGACTACCACCTTGATTTTTTTCATTATGTTCCTTTCAATGTTACAATGCATATTTATACATGCTGAAGCATCCAATACCATCAACCAAAAACCATCGCGTCCAAAACCATGGACCGAAAACCTTCGCATCCAAAACCATGTGCAAAAATCATGCGCAAAACCATAGATAGCTCCGCCCAACCTATGATAGGGTCCAAAACCAAAATTTTCTGGGGCAATGCCTTGGGCCCCATATAGTGGGGTTATCTGCACCACTCAAATCCCCTGTGACTCCCCCCACTATGCAATCGGTGCAATGAAGGGGGGCTCCGCCCCCCCTCTAACTTCCCGATTAACTACGTGGGCTAGTCGTGGAAAGAATATAACACAACCCAACAGCTTGAACCTTATAATTTTCTATTAAATATGATGTGATGGATGGTGGATGATATACATAAAGTGCCATAAATGGGGTCATTTTTGTTGCAGTATGGAAGGAAGTGTTATACGACCATTCAGCCAGAGGCAACCATTTAACCCATTGTGTCTATTTATCAGATACAAAGCAACGAAGATATCCTTCCAAACATTTGTTTACTATCTCAATTTGCCCATCAGATTGAGGATGATAAGATGAGCTATGAGCTAACTAAGTCCCAAGACAAGAAAATAATTCTGTCTAAAAATTTCGAGTGAAAATGGGATCTTTGTCGCTTACAATAATCTTTGGGTTTCCATGTAGCTTTTGAATTGTTTCCATAAATGTAGTAGAAACTGTACTCGCTTTAAATGGATGAGATAATTCACAAAAGTGTGCATACTTGGTAAGTCTGTCAACTACCACCATGATAACACTTTTTCCTTCGAACTTAGGTAAACTTGTGATAAAATCCACTGAAATCTCCTCCCAGCATTGGCTTGGAATGGATACGGGTTGTAATAGTCTCAGGGTCTTAATTGTTTCAACTTTATTTTGTTGGCATACAAAACATTCCGCCACAAAATTTTGGATATCTCATTTAAGGCCATCCTCAAAAAAATCCTTCTTAACCTTGTGGTAGGTTTTTAGAAATCCTGAGTGCCCTCCTAAGGGAGAGGTGTGCAATTCCATAAGAATCTTTTGTTTGAGTTGGGAATTCTTACATAGGTATAACCGATCCTTGTACCATAACGAATCATTTTTCCAGCTAAATGTATCAGACGTACTGGGATATTGTTCTATCTTTTGAATGTGTGCCGACACTTCCTCGTCATTTTTCCATTCTTAATTTACTTCGTTTATCCACATCCTCATCTTTTTTTGAGAGTGCATCTGCCACAACATTTTTCTTCCCTTTTTTGTAGATGATTTCAAACTCATAGCCAAAAATCTTTGAGACCCCTTTTTGCTGCTCTTCTGAAGATAATCTTTGTTCCAAAAAGTATTTAAGACTATCATGATCTGTTTTTACCTTGAAGTGTCTTCCCATTAGGTAGGGTCGCCATTTCTTAAGTGCATGTAGTATTGCCATCATTTCCTTCTCATAAATAGCTTTCTGTAAATACTTTGCTTTGATTGGACGACTTTTGAAAGAAATGGATCTTTGTCCTTGCATTAAATCAACACCAATTCCATATCCTGAGGCATCACATTCTGCAATAATGGTTTTTGTGAAGTTTGGTGTAGCTAAGAATGGTGATTGGCACATTGACTTTTTAAGATGTTCAAAGGCCTTCGTTGCTTCTGGAGTCCATGAGAATGTATCTTTCTTTAATAATGTTGTTAGAGGTGCTTCTATTCTCCCATAATTCTTAACAAACTTGCGATAATACCCTGTCAACTCGCGAAATCCTCATAGATGCTTTATGGATTTGGGGATTTTCCATTCCTTAATGGTTTTAATTTTCTAGGGTCTACCTTAACACCTTCATGAGATACAATGACCCAAATATTCCACCTCTTGTACTCCAAAGAAACATTTGGACAATTTTTGCATATAATTGTTTCTCCTCCAACAGTTTGAGCACCATGTCAACATGTTGGACATGATCCTTCCAAGACTTGTTGTAGATTAGTATATCATCAAAAAATACTAACACAAATTTTCTAAGGAACGGTTTGAAAATGGAATTCATCAAACCTTGAAATGTAGAAGGTGCATTAGTAAGGCCAAAAGGCATGACCAAAATTTCATAATGACCCTCATAGGTTCTAAATGCTATTTTTTGGAATGTCTTCAGTCTTCATTCTGATTTGATGATATCCTGAACGAAGATCCATGCAATTCATCCAATAATTCATCAATGACAGGAAAGACAAATTTATCTTTAATAGTGAGCTTGTTGAGATCCATATAATCTGGACACATGCGCCATGATCCATCCTTCTTGTGAACCAATACTACTGGAGCAGAGAAAGAACTTTGACTAGGTTGAATTATACTAGCCTCTAGCATTTCTACAACCATACATTCAATTTCACTCTTTTGGACATAGGAATATCTGTAAGGTCTGATGTTTGGAGGAACACTTCCTGGAATCAAATTGATAGCATGATCATGATAACGAATAGGTGGGAGGCCTTTGGGAGTCTCAAATACCTTGGAATGATTGTCCAAGACTTTTTGGAGATCTGGAGAAATAGATGATTTCGATGTGGGAACCACTAGTGAACATAATTGTGGAATTATGCCTCCTTGTTCTTTCTTTAGAAGCTTTCTCATTCCATTAGAGCCGATTATCTTTCTTGGTTTCCCTGCGATACCCCTTAATTCAATTTCCTTTCCTTCTGAAGAGAATTTCATGAAACGTTCTTGAAAATTATGACCTATTGTACCTAAGGATTGTAGCCATTGGACTCCTAGTACAATATCATCACCACCAATTGGAATGGAAATCAGTGGGCTATTCAGTACATATTCTCCCATGGATAGCTTGATATTATGGAACTTTCCTGAGCAATTTATGGTTCCTCCACTTGCAACCATCACTTGACACTCTGGTGCTGGATATAGGAAGCAATTCAATTCTTTGGCTATCTTATAATGAATAAAATTATGGGTACTTCCCGAATCAATCAACACTATTACCTTTTTCCTCTTGATATGCCCTTCTATATTGATAGTTTACGGAGTGGTAATTCCAACCAATGCATTACAAGATATGGTCGGATTTATTTCTTATTTTTCTAGGGTTTTTTCCTCGTGTATATCCTCTTCTTTTGACGTTTCTTGTTCCTTTTCTTCCTCCTCTTCATAATCTATGTAAAATAATTTCTTCCCAACACACTTATGACCTTTAGTGTATTTGCTATCACAACTGTAACAAAGCCCTTTTGCTCTTTTTTCTTCCAATTGTTGTGGTGTCAATCTTGTAGGTTGTGGATGGCTAGGGGTAGCAACACTTCCATCTTTATCATTGTGAGTTGTAGGCTTTCCATTTTTCTTCCCAACCTGAATGCCTTCTCCAATGAATCTGGTTCCCAAAGGTGAACCTCATGTTGGATGTTATCTTTTAAAGTCCCTATGAACATATCAATCTTATGCTCCTCTGAAATATCTTTTATGCTTATATTAAATTTTTGGAAGTCCTTAATGTGCTCCATCATTGAACCCTTTTGTTTGAGATTTATCAATTGGCTAAAAAAAGTGTTGCTTTTTGTATCCTCATAATGTGCTATCATTTCATCCGTAAAAACAGCCCAAGTGACAATTTGTTTACGAGAGTAAAGCTATCGATACCATACAAACTGATTTGGTTCCAAATATAAAGTTGCAATACATATCTTTTCTGTGTTTTACACATTATGGAGATCGAAAAATTGCTCCATCTATAGTATCCATGTTCCGGGATCCTTTCCATCAAACTTCTTCATATCGATCTTTGGAACATGGTGGTTCTTCGATCCAATGTTAGAGTCTATGAAATCACGATTAACATTTATTTTGTTCTCATCATGAGTTTCCTTTACTACCCTTTCACCATTGGTAAGAATTTCTTGTAAAAAAATTTTCAAATCTATCTTAAAATCTTCCATGCCTGTCTTCAAATTTGTCTTCAAATCGTCCATCCTAGTTTCGACGCCATCCATCTTAGCTTCCACGCCATCCACCTTAACTTCCACGCCATTCATCTTCGCTTCCACGCCATTCATCTTAGCTTCTATGCTTTTCTTTAAACCATCCATCTTAGCTTCTACGTCTTTCTTTAAACCATCCATCTTAATTTCTGTTACCTTTTGTAGGAGTGAAATTTGTTGCACTTGGTTTCGTAACATTGATGTGTCATGTTGCATTTCTTCCTCTTCTTCATGAGTCATGCTAGAGCTTTTAGGTTGTTTACTAGGTGTTTCCATTTTCTTTCTTCGGGGGATCAATTACCAATAATAATGCTTCACTATGCCCTTTCAATTCCTTCAAACTAATTTTTCAAACCGAGCTTATGTAAAAATTTAAAAAATACACACCTTTTTTCACTTGTAGGAGCTCGATATTGAATTTGATGTACCTCTGTAATTTTGGATCTCCCAATTCTAGAATCGTGACCTGCAGTAGCCCTCTGCTCCTCTTTCCAATGCCACTAGTCTGATCCAAATTGGATTATCCAAGGAAGACTTATGAAAAATCTCCCACGGTGACCTGATTATAGACTAGTTCAATAGAGTGAACTTGTACGACATGGCACGTGTCACTGTTTTGACCTTTGCATCTGAAAAATATACACAAGGAACTACAGTCTGTCTTGTTTTTGTAACTTCTTACGAAATTTCAATATGATGCTTAGAGAGACAGTTATTATGATTTTCCCACAGTGACCTGTTTGGAATGTAATTCAGGGGTCTACAAAAACCCTAACTTCCTCATACTATATCTCTGAAAATATAGCAAGACAGGATCTAAAATTCAAAGCCAAGGTTTAGACCGATTTCTTCTCAAATGGGTTTTTTTTAGCTTCTGAAACTTCGTAGAGAAAGAGTTATATCGAAAATCCCATGATGTCATGTCTTAGCTTAAATTATGGAGCTTGCAAAAACCCTAACTTCCTCAGATCATATCTCCGAATATGTAGTGGGACAAGCTCTGAAATTCGGAGTCGAGGTGCAACACGATTTCGTCTCAAATGGGTTTTTTTTTTTTCGCTTGTGAAACATTGCAGAAAAAAGTTATAATGAAAATGCCACGATGACCTATTTGGAGCAGCGAAACCCTAGAATCGAAAGCTCTCATACCAAATGTTAGGAAACCAGCTCACAAAAAGATAAAAAGATAGATCAACGCCTTAGAATTCAGCCTCTTCAAGCGGCCAACCTCCTTTACATTACACAAATGAACAATTCTTGGATGATACAAATGACAAAACCTCCTTTCTATATATAGCAGTCTAAGTGGTCACAATATAATCAAGCTGACCTAACAATAATAATATAAAGGCACAAAACTAACAATAGTGGGATTCTATGGGGCACAATAATAACAATATGGGGACAATAGGGGCACAACAATAACAATAAGGGATACAATGACAATAGTAATGGGGGAATCACTAGTATTATAGGGACCTAACAAAAACTCCAATTGTAATGATAACATGATTATTTTATTTTAATTAAATTACCAAGTTCAGTTATGGACAGAAAAGGAATTACCAAAAAGTGGAAATACTAAAAGAGAATTTAGATGTCAGAAAGTTAATGGAGAATTACTCCTCTCCTTAGGGATAAATATCCCAGAGGGGGAAGAGAGCCAAGAGGGTATGAGAGGAAAATACCCGAGGAAATCAAGAAAGAGGAGAAGATAACTTATTACCTGAGATATTATGTTGTTGAGGTAAGGTAGGAGGCTCCCATACAAAAATTCTTGAGCTGGTTAGGATCACTGGAATTTATGTACAGACCTGTGAGTCTGTGAAAATTCTGAGCAAAAAAGATAATGTCATAACCACCACCTTGAAAATATTTTGTTTTTTCTAATAAGATTTTGGATCACGGACTGGTCGGTTCTGCAGAGGGTTCTAGGGTTTAACTAAGAGAGTGACAGAGGGCAAGAGGTACCCATGGAGGCACAGGGAGGAGGGAGCTCCACTCCCTCCTATACTAATGTGGTTTCAAACAGAGGAAGAGGAGGGAATAAAAACAAACCTCCACAACCCTTGGAGGTCAAGACAAAAGACACTGAAACTCAGAAGGTGGAAGGCAGCAAAACCCATGCAGATCAAGGGGCCCACAAAGAAGACCAACAGGAGGAGAAAGTGGAATACAGAGGTCAGGGAATAGAGAACAGAGCCAAGATGGGGCCCTGTAAACCCAAGACCATGACTAAACCTCGGGTTATTTTCAATGATCCAGCTCTACAAGCGCACAGGGATAACATGGCAAACTATGCCATCATATGTAAATTTATGGGAATCTAGCCATCAGAGAAAGCATTGTACACTTGGATAGAATACAACTGGAAACCGAAGGGGGAGTTAAATATACATATTGGAGCCAAAGGTTTTTTTACAGTGGTGTTCATGAACATGAAAGACAGAGACAAGATTTTTGAAGGAGGACCATACTTCTTTGCAACTGTTGGTCTCTATATGCGGCCATGGATGATGAACTTTGTGCCAAAACGAGAAACCTTCACTTCAGTACCGGTATGGATTAGAATCTACTTCTTACCTTTAGATTACTGGATGCCAGGTTCTTTAAAAGCTATAGGTAATAAATTAGGTCATTTCTTAAAAATTTGAGAGGCAACTCTACGGGGAAAATATACCTCCTATGCCTGTATATATGTGGAGATGGACCTGTCAAGAGCCCTTCCATATGAGATCATTCTAGAAGTCTATGATGAGGAATGGGTTCAAACAGTTGACTAAAAACATATCCTGTTTAGATGTCACAAACGTAATGAGCACGAACACCTATCTAGAGATTGTCCACTTAATAGAAGGGAGGAAAACCTAAACACCAACAAAGGGAAAGATCAGAAAGGTTTCACCAAAGCAGGAGGAAAAGGAAAAGGAGGGGGAAGGAAGACACAAAAGAACCCTATTGCGAATTATAAGAAAACAAGAAGTTACAATAATTTTGAGATCTTAGGAGAAAAGGAAGTAGATAGAGGTGATCAAGAGAGTACAGAGAATCAGTCAGCAAGCGGGAAAGGAAAAGAGACCAGCATGGAGTTCACTCAGGAATAGAATGAACACACGATGGACCATTTGAGTACCATGGAAATAGAAAAATACCAGGAAATGACTCAAAGTGAAAGTGGTACAAAGGACCAAGACTTACAGGAGATCCTAGAAAGGGAGAACCCAGAGCTGGAAAAGTTTCTAGAACAAAGAGGAAACCTGGGAATAAACTCCATCCCTCAAGAGGATGTGGACAGGGTACAATAGATATTCCTCAATAAGCCACATCAAACAACTACAGGAGTCAAAAGAGGACATGATAACCAGGAAAATAAAGGGACTTCCTCAATAGGATTAATAACAGGAAAACTAACAAAAAATCCAGGCAAGAGGAGGGGAAGAAAAAGACAAAAAGAACTACTGCTGGAGTGTGGAAAACTCACGATTGACTCAGGAAGGATGAAAGACCTTACCAGTTACTCTTTTAAAACCCCACCTCAATGAAAATCACAACCTGGAACATTAGAGGACTAGGGAGCAGAAGAAAAAAGAGGAATCTAGGTAACAGGATCAGAGAGGAAAAACCTAACATAGTATTCATACAGGGAAAAAAATGCTCAGTGGATAAGATCCACAAAATCATAGAAAATTGTTAAATAGATATGAATGCCTTGAATTTAAGGCAAATAAATCTGCTGGTGGCATTCTCACTCTATGGGATCCACTGAAATTTGGAGTGATTGATGTGGAGGCATCCAGACATCACCTTTCTCTGATTTTCCAACTGGTGGGTGACAAACAATGTTACATGATCACCAATGTCTATGGTCCACACCCAATTGAGGACAAACTTCGACCCCTCACAACACTGGAGGATATGAAGAAGAGATACCCTTCTCTACCCTGGATTCTTGGAGGTGATTTTAACATGACAAAATCACTCATGGAGAAGAAATGAGGAACTAGAACACTTGGTAGAGATTGAGTGGCCTTCCAAAACTTCATCACCAATATGAAATTGGTTGATATGGAAACAAGCAATGGAATATTCACTTGGAATAACAAAAGAGGGGGCCCTACCCAAGTAGCCTCAAAATTGGATAGATTCATTGTTTCAAAGGAACTTCTTCTCATGGGAAGCAGCATTATTGCGCTCATACTACCTTTTGGAGGTTCAGATCACTGGCCTATCCAATTGGAAGCTTCTCTTTTTGGTAAACCAAGGAATTCCCCCTTCAGGTTTGAGAACGCTTGGCTCCCACATTCAGATTTCCTCACAAACATCGAAAAATGGTGGAAGGAAGAGCTACAGCTACAAGGAACAAATATGTTCCTTCTACACTGCAGGCTCAATCACATTAAAGGAATAATCAAAGAGTGGAATAAAAAGGAATTTGGTAATATCTTCAAAGCTAAAGGAGATTTGGAAAAAAAACTAAAAGAAATAATCCATATTCTTATCACAGAAGACTACACAGAGGAAAGGAAAGAGATGGCAGAGTCACTCTAGAAGGAATGGGAAAATAGATGTCTTCAAGAGGAAATATTTTGGAGAGAGAAATTAAGAGTACAATGGATTAAAGAAGGGGAGAGAAACACCAAATTCTTTCACAGATCCACCATAGCTCACAGAAACAACAATAGAATTGTGAAACTTAGAGATCGACATGGAATAGAAAGAAACACTCATGAAGAGATGGAGAAGGTTCTAGTCCAACATTTTCAGAAAATTACTAAGCAAACCTTGGAAGACAGATACTAGCGTACGAAAATATTTACTCAGTACATTGCTAAATTGGTTACTAGAGAAGATAATTACAATCTCAAAAGACCAGTAACAGAGGAAGAAAATGAGGAAGTCGTTAAAGAGATGCACAATGGGAAAGCACCAGGCCCAAATGGCTTCAATGTGGACCTTTTCAATGCTTGTTGGAGGATAGTGAAACAAGACATCCTGGAGGTAGTGGAAGACTCTCAACAATTTAAGACAATCTTAAAGGCGCTCAATTAATCTTTCATAGCCTTAATCCCCAAACAGGAAAATGCCACCTCTCCAGACAGATTTAGACCTATAGCATTATGCAATGTGGTATACAAAATAATATCTAAAGTAATTTCCAACCATCTCAAACCACTCCTCCCAACCCTAGTGTCAGAGGAGCAAACGGGCTATGTGGAAGGAAGAAAAATTCTAGATAACATAATTCAAGCACATGAAATGGTTCATTCACTCATTACGAATAAACACATAGGAATGATAATTCAGCTAGACATAGCAAAGGCCTACGAAAACTTAGTTGGTCGTACATAAGAGCAATATTAAAAGCCTATGGATTTGATTACAATTGGATTAAATGGGTTATGGTGCTAGTTACCACCGCCAGCTGTTCAATTCTTCTCAATGGCTCTCCCTCCAAAACCTTCAAGCCTTCTAGAGGTCTCAGGCAAGGCGATCCTCTTTCTCCTTTCCTTTTCATTCTAATGATGGAAGGGTTAGGGAGAGCAATCAGAGCTGCTAAGGAGGAAGGGAGAATTCAGGGTCTGAGACTCACTCAAGGTGGGGACACGGTGACACATCAACAATTTGTGGATGATACTATGCTTCAAGGCACACCCACTGTCAAGGAAGCCAAAGCATTCAAGCAGATTCTGAGTGAGTTTGCTAGGGCAACAGGCACATAGGTAAGTCTTTCTAAATCAAAGATTTTCTTTCTTAATATAGATATTTCAATACAAAGAAATCTTTCTAGAATTTTGGGCTTTCAAAGGGAGTCATCGCTTGCGAAGTACCTAGGAGTTCCCCTCACTGACAAGCCACTACACAAGGATATCTCGGAACCTGTTCTAAATAAGCTAAAAGATAATATTAGAAAATGGACAAATATAACACTAAGTTTAGCAGGGAGACTGGTTCTAACTAAGTCTATCCTCCAAAGTATCCCTATCTATATGCTATCAACCATTCCGACACCAACTCGTGTAATTACTGATATAAGAAACATTCAAAGAGACTTTCTCTAGGGGAAAGGTGAAGAAAAGAAGAAATGGGCCCTTGTGGCATGGGACAAGGTATGCAAACCTAAGTCCCATGGTGGCTTGGGTCTCCATGACCCAAGAATTCTTAATAGAGTTCTTGGTGCCAAAATCTGGTGGAGATGGCTAAAGGAAATGCAAGTCCCCTGGGCAAAAATATGGAAGCAAAAATATGAAAGAGAGTGGCAGGAGAAGAACCTCATCAAAATGACAGGACAATTAAAACGTGCTGCAATTTGGAATAGGGAATCAGAGAACAGGGCCCTATTCCAAAATCATAGTTTCCGGGAAATCAAAAATGGAAATTTGGGCTGGTTCTGGGAGGATAATTGGCAGCAGGAGGACAATCTCCGAAGTGAAGAATTAGCATACGTTCACACCGATACCATCAACAAAGGATTAAGGTGGGTAAGTGACTATTGGGACCAATCAAGGAATAATGGGAAATGGAGAACATGGAAACTTCCAGATTACAGTGGATTGGGCATGTTGCATACTCAAGCTATAGCCCTTAAAGGTCTTCTAGACAAGAGGCAAATCTTAAACTCAACCTTGGACGATCAACTAAGATGGGGAAAGAACAAGGCAACTCTCTTCAACCTTAAGGAATCCAAAAGGATAGATTCAGGGCTTTACCTTCCAAACATTGATAATACATGGAAAGAACTCTGTGATAATCCTCATTGGATGAAAGTCAAATTGTTCAAGTGGCTGGTTCAACAGGGCAAGATTCTGACATGGGATAACCTAAGAAAAAGAGGCTTTGTTGGCCCCTCAAGATGTTACTTATGTAGAAAACAGGAAGAAACTACAAATCATCTCCTGAATAGATGCACTTTCACTACAATACTGTGGAATTGGGTTGGATAAGTCTTCAAGCAGATAGACATAAACGTAAATGACATCATTGCTACTTTGAAAAATGGGCGGAATTTTTTTTCAGATAATGAGATCATTAACTCTGCCTCGATGCTGACCCCAGGATTCATAATCTGGAATGTTGGGAAGGAGCGTAACAATAGGATTTTCAAGGATAAAGCAAGTCCGATGAGCAGCATCCTTAAGCTAATACTTAAACAACTTAAAGGGACTGTTCATATCCTGGGAGGTTTAGCTACTGGAAAACCCATCGGACAAATAGAGGCCAGAATACTGGAGAGGTTAGAGCTCAAGGTTCATCCCCCTCAGGGTTCTATGTAGATCAACAAGAATACCTCAACAGAAAAGGCTTGATGGAAACCCCCTTCACATGGCTTTTTAAAATTTAACATAGATGGAGCCTCAAAAGGGAATCCGAGAGAAGCAGGATATGGAGGGGTCATGAGGGATGTGGAAGGAAACATACAAGTCATCTTCCATAGTTATCTAGGAAAAGAAACCAACAATATGGCTGAGATCATGGTGATGGAACTATGCCTGGAAATACTACTTAAGTACAAAATTCACAATGTCATCGTTGAGGCTGACTCGAAATTAGTCATTAACTCAGTGAAGAGGATAAATTTTGGCGCTGCACCAGAGAAAATCTTAGGACACTGGAAACTTCTACAAGTCAACCAAAGAATCCAAGCATGCCTAGGAATGTTGAGAACTCTTAGGTTGGTGCATGTTCGTAGGGAAGCCAACAAAGTTGCGGACTGGATTGCCAATGAGGGGGTACGAAACAAGCATATAGACTTCTGTTGCTAGTGGGAGGAGGTAATGGATGACAGGTTGAAGGAGGAATGCTCATCCCGGGCCCTCAACGATAGACATCAGTATCAAGAAAAATCAAGAGAAAGAATTTTACTTCATGAAAATGATGGATAAGTTCACTTTCGACATCCTATCAGCGGAGATGCACTGTCGGTGTTCTAAGGGAGCTTCTAGAAACATAGGAAGTAATCGTGACAGAAGATATCTGCTCACAGGAGGAATGATTCCATGGAAGATGAATGCATCAAAGGAAGAGACTACTGGAGTGAAAAATTGCCCAAGACATACCACCTGCTTCGGGCAACCTTTGACCCGAGAGAAGTTTTCCCAGAAGACAAGTGTTTCCATTCAGCAGGCGACACATGGAGGTGGTTGGATAGTGATTATTGCCATCATCGCTGGGTATTTCGTGAGTAGTCGTGTGGTCCGATTTGGTTTGTGGCCGTCAGATCCGGAGAGGGAAGATCAACAGCCACGTTTTGACGTGGAATTTGGTGGGGCCGAAAGGATAAAACCACTAATGTTTTACCACCTTCATCGGGCGCTTTCCAAACCAAAGACGATATTAATGAAAAGCCAACGGTTCCACTCAAGAAGCAACACATGGTGGAGGACTGATAAAGCAAACCGCCTTCATCACACGGTATTCAGTGGGATTTTTAAGCCACGCAATATGGACTCCAACCGTTGGATCATAAGAAAAAAGATCAACCGTCAGCATTGATCGTGCAACTTTAGGGTTTTCGTGAGCAGTTGTGTGGTGTAATTTGGTCTGTGGCCATCTGATCTGGAGAGGGAAGATCAATGGCCACCTTTTGGTGTGCATGTTGGTGGGAGCGAGAGGATAAAACCACTAATGGTTTAACACCTTCATCGGGCACATTCCAAACCAAAGACGGTATTAAGGAAAATTCAGCAATTGCACTTAGGAAGCAACACGTGTCAGAGGACCGAAAAAGAAAACCGCCTTCATCACATGGTATTCAGCGGGCTTTTTAAGCTCTGCGATATGGAGTCTTATCATTGGATCAGAAGAAGAAGATCAACGGTCAGCGTTGATCGGGAAAATTTATGATTTTTTGGGGCTTCACCCCTGCGCGGGTTGAATCTTGATTGTCGGATTGTTAGAAGACAGATCTTTAGTCAGTTTTGGGGAGTGGACTTCGGTTCCACTTGCCTGCTCTTGGTTCCAGGGTAGTCTAAGCCTTGTCTCTGTTTGATTTTTGGAGGTTTTTGTTTTGGGTACTTAGGTTTTTTTCACTCCCCTTTGTGCGAGTTTTTGCCTCTGGGCATTTGTTGTAACATGTGTAAAATATTATTTTACCTAAGTTAGTGGAAGGACCGTCTCTTGCTTAAGAAAAAAAAAGAAAATTCTGAGCAAAAACTTCTTGGGCTAGTTGAGACCAATAGAATTTCTTTGCAGACCTGGGTGGTCTCTGTCCCATAAAAAAAGTTCTGAAATGGAATAAGCTTTGGGGGAGCTATCGGGGAATACCATGCTCAAAGGTTTGGTGGAGCATTTCTGTTTCAGTATTAAGTTCCCATGGAAGCCTAACTGACTCTAGACAAATACGTATTTCCACGTATTTCTGGAGAGAAAAGGTTTGTATATTTTATTTTTCTACAACTAATTCTTTAGCAGGTTCATGGTAAATTATTTCTGTGAATTTAGTGGTTGACTAGATGAAATACCAATCATGATTTGCTAATTTTTTTTATCTCGTTAGACATTGTTTCAGTAAAGGAATTTATTATTGGTGTCCAAGTTGTTTATTAAGTTAAGTACTTCTTAATAATGTAATGGATATATGTTGAGAAGTAGACCGAAACCTTGTATTTAGAGGTACATGTTCGTTCTAAACATAGAATATGAAATATAAGCAAAGAACCCATGAAGTAACAATAACAGTGTTGATGGAATTGTATAGTAGAGGAGACATGAACAATGTTCTAAGAGGAATCTAGGTTAGTTTCAAGGCCCAACAGTGTCAATAGCCACCTAGGAACAATCCCTAGTTCCTAATGGAACAAACCACATTAATAATTTGTATTATTAATCTAAAGTAACAGTTAACTTATGTGCAGAGAACCACTATTTTGCATAAGAAAAATGTAAAACCCAATTTACAAAAATCCATATATCGATATATCAACAAAAAAAAGTTATATACAGCAAGCAATTATATAGAAGTAAAATACTCTTGGTTCTTGCAATTTGCAAGAGAGATCAAATGCATAAACTACACAAAGAAAAAGGAACTAAGCAGGAATCATGCATAGATAAAAGACATAATTTATGATCATAAAAACCAGTCCACTAGAGAATGGTAAATTTTTAGTACAATTAAGGAAATTATAGTTACAGTTAACATCGAAAAACTTGAGAGCTAGGAAGCCACCCAAAAATAGAAAATCAACCATAATGAGTGATAAGTTTCATATTCTGGTCACGTGGACATTATAAATGTTGATAGCATCAGTACTATAAATACTTTATTTTCACCAAAATTCAATAAAAAGTTTTTGTAAAGCAACCATAACCTTGGTCGGACAAAGGACTAGCTACATGGCATTAGAGAAACATGTGTAAGAGAATTATACATCATGGTTAGAACCCGACACAACTCATAGTTATTTTGTATAAAAAAATAACTACGAATTGATATTGTTAAACTACACAGTAGAAAAATGAAAATGAGTCATGAGGCTGTACAACTAGAATCAAAGGAAGACTATAGGGAAGATATAAATTATTGGTCAAACCCTAGGGGTTGGCAAACTCTAAGAGTAAAAATCCATTAATCATTCATTTTTTCGATAATATAGGGGTGGATAAACCTTGAGGAAGGAGTATTATGTGCACATAACAATAATGGGAAACCCTGGCAGGGTTTCATCCCTACCAGAAACCAACACCATATAAAAAAGGGCAAATTAATTGTGGAACCTAGACATAACTTTTTATAAATCCGCGATGTTCTGGAATAGTCATGGAAAGAGTCTCACCTACAAGCATTAAAAGGTGAGAAAAGTCATCACAAAACAATTGTGAGTTTGTTGTGGAGACTAATCACCACAGAGTTGATTAACAAGTATGAGATATTTACCTGTACGTAGCCTCCAATAACATTACTGAGGGGAAAGCAAACCTACAAGAGAAATCCTAGTGAAACAAAGTGGTATAGTTACAGGGGAAAATGGAAGCCCTAATCAATCATAAGAATTACCTTTCGTTCCTCAAGTTTGGGAGGAAGTCTTCAACAGTGAAACCTTGCACCTATGAAACTGGTACGAACTGATTTAGTTCCCTCAAGAATCTTAAATAACAATATTCAATCTCTAGCACCAAAATGAACGAAGACATACAACATGAAAATTAAACAAGACCCTAGAATGGGTTGAGGAAATGGCTACTATAAACTGTTGAAGTTTGTGTTTAAATGGAAACCTACCATGGCAGCTGAAAGCCCCCTAGAAGGGAAAGAATTTGCAGAGAATATTCCCCATCAAATGCAAGTCACGAATGGCTCTAGGCACTCCAAAGGGAGAGGGAGGCAGTTACTGTGGTAACACCTCTTTTCCTAAGCACCCTTCTATTCAACCCTAATATCTCATTAATTCATTGAGCTAACATGTGGAGCGATGAAAATAGTCAAGTACTCCATATGTCAAATCTGGATAGTTGGCCTACGAGAGGGTTCGGGTAAACCATAGATCTTGGTGCTTATTAAGCTAGGTATTACGACAAAATTGTGTTGATTGACATATTACTATTGGAGGAGTGTTACACTTAGACTCTTCCATAGAGCAAGATTTGTTTTCTTGCGGATCAAAATCCACATTATTAACTTTGAGAATATGATAGAATTCTTTGGAATGGAAGGATTCTACTAGTCCTCTAACTTCTTGGAGTACCAATGCAAGTAAATTATCCTTTGGGCATTTCTTAATGAGATAATGGATTATTATTAAAAGGTCTCCGCGAATAACTATGTACTTTATTTCTTTGTTTTTAGCAATACATAAACTTTGTAGGAGGCCATACATTTCAACTTTATTATTGGTTTTCCTTCCGAGACCCCATGCAATTTTGATTTCTACTATTCCATAGGGATTGAGTAATATCACTCCCCCCCTCATCATCCCTCTTATAGTTCATTATTATGTAATATAATGATTACTATTGCACCAAGAGGTGCTTTACAACTCAACATATGAGGAAGTTGTTGTCACATAACATTATATATGATTATATATATATATATATATATATATATATATATATTCAAAACGTTGACTCAATTAAACTTGTAAATAAAACCCATATACCCAATGCAGAAAAAAAAACAATATAAAGTTTATTTAGAGAGGATTAACACCCAAATCCTCAATTAAGATATGGTTGTTCTTAAATAATTCTTGAACTATATAATATGTAACTTATAGTGATGAAATTAAATTATTTTTCTATAAATTATGACGTGACATTGGGAAAACAAACTCATCTAACTATAAAACTTACGAACACCTTAAGACCTTAAGATTATTTTCTAAAACATGAAACTGAATAGTACAAAAATTATGTGAATTTGCATCATCGTTAAAACATGTTTTTGTGAGATAAATTTCATCAAAGATAAAAATAATTAGCATTTCAGATATACAAATTATGTAAATTGATATGTTAGTTAAAAATTTTGTGTGGGATAATTTTTCTTAAAGTGAAAACAATAAATATTTATGAAATATAAATCACCTAAATTTATGGTAGTTAAGATGCTTTTGTGTGAGATAAAAAATAATCCAAGTATTAATTAGTAATCATCTAAGAGATATAAATAATGTAAACTGATATTATAGTTGAAATATTGTTGTGTGGGGTAAATTTTATCTAAATAAAAAAACTTATTTAAATTATATAAATTAATAGCATAGTTGAAATATTTTTGTATCAGGTAAAACAAATTTAATAAGTGTTTCACACACACATACATACTTGAAACATTTTGTTTTGTGTAAGATGAAAACAAATGTTTAGTAATATTTTGAGTGGAAAAATAATGATGTAATAAAAAAAGAGTATTTAAGATATATCAAAAATTAAAATCATCATTAGATTAGAGAGTGTATAATATGGGTGTATAACTTAATTGATTCCAAACTATTCAAGATTATAAATTATAATATATTTTAGGAAAAGGTCAAAATTAGTGAAAAATAATTTAAATGTAAAACAAAGTCACTATATTTTAGATAATTTAATCTAATTTAGATCCATTTAAAACCTCGATTTATCAAAAGCTTAGAGGATTGAATGTTTCTAGGCTAAAACCTCTTTTTTAGTGTAAAACTTGAAAAAAAAGGTTTAAATCTGGGAAAATTTGATCCTCTCATCACTAAATAAACTTAATTTAAAATGAATCTAAATTAATATAATAAATAGCCATAAGTATAATGTTTGTAATTGATTATTATATAATTTTTAATATATAGTAATAATATGTTATTTGTTTTCGAAATAACCTACAGCTCCATTATACCTTATTTTTATAATAAACAATTGTTATATAATATAAATAGCTTACTCTTTATTTATGAAACACATGAAGAAATATTTTCATTAAAAACTAAATATATTATATAAATTATTCTAAATTTTAAATTAAACTATAAATTATGTATTTAATAAATTTTCCTTAATCTTTTTTAAGAATCATATTAATTCCTCTTCACAGTTGCTTTCTTTTGGGTGGGAATCCATGAAGGAGTCGTGCCCTTTTAGGTTCTATATCTATCCATCCATATTTGATAGAAAAAATAGAAAGAGTGGTTTTAGACTATTAATTGTGATTAATTATTGGTGCACACCTATATATTGAGGGGATTTCACTGAAGGAGAAAATGAACTTTTTTGTGCAAGTTCTATGTCTTATGTGATGAATACACGAACTCTTACATGAACCCGTACATGAACTCCTAGATATTCACACAATAATTCTCTTCAACGACCTCTTGCCAACATGAGAAAAATGTCCATCGATCCTCAGTGAACCTCTTGTGAACCTCAGATGAACTTGTCCTCTCACAGCATATTTACAATAGCATAACAAAACATAAAATCATGCAGAACATTTTAAAAAAATTCTCTTTTATTTATTTCAAAAGATGAATTACAATCATGGAAGATTTAAAGAAATTTCAATCAGAGATAGAATGCTTGGGAATTTACCAGATGCTACACCTTAAATTAAGATGCACTCGAGAGGCTACCTGGCCCTTTCCAGACTCTGTCTTTGAATTTTCTGAAACAAGCAAAGACTCAAACTTAATGAGCTCAGCCACTTTAGGTTCTTACCAGGGTTATTAGGGCCTGGTACACAGGCTTTTCAAACTCGCCTCTAAAAGAGACTTTCTTCATGATGCAAGCATATCGAACACAGATGTTAGCAGATGCAAAGCAGGAAGATTATCTTAGACTTCAAACAACAAGAATCTTACTCTCAAAATCTCCAACTCTTGATGCCTCAATGAGCCTTACTTCTCTCTTTTTATAGGATGAGAAGGGGAAAAACATCAGACAATCGTACTGAGATTCTGAGATATGGATCAAATCACACCAAAGTCAGAGAAGTGCTCTGAGTCTCAAAAAATCAGAATTTTTACAAAGTAGAGATTATTCCAAATCCTGCAAAAAAGATATTTATAATGTGGAGATTTTTGTCATAAAATCCCACGAAAATCGGTCACTATCAAAGTCATTTGACAAGACGATACTGTACATTGTGGATGCTTTTCAGGAAAATCCCATGAGAACCCTTGGAGTTTTTTAAGTTATGTTCCCAATGGATTTGAACTAGGGAATCGACCATTATTATTATGGTATGCTCCACTAGTCTCCCATGCTTTCGTATAAATCCTTCGGAAAACCATTGGTTTCCTGAGGATAATATGATAGCTTACTTTGGTTAAGACTAACCAATGCTGATGTCCTCTCATGAAGTAACCTAATATTTGATCATCAGAAAAATTTCTTAGATCTGCAATAGTCTTATAATGAAGGTGAAAACACTCCATGCCATTACACTCCATGCACTCTCGGGAATCACTTTGAAAATATCTTTCAAAGTACCTTGGATCCATAGCAATCTTATTTATCCCATACCATATCCACCATTCCTGTAACCAAGTTGGTGGTAACAGTAACTGGGTAATGAAGACACGTCCAAATTTTAATAATGTTTAATGTATTTCTAATCTTTCCTCTCTACATAAGAGATCCCACCAGAGATATTTATAGCCTTGGAAATTATAGACAGTGTCAGGAAATATAAGGCTTGGATCCTTTTGTAGCCACATTATTCTTGCAGGATATTCAGGATATTTGAATCTTTTGATAGTATAATCTTTATGAAATGTTTTGGTTCTATCGATTCCCTCATTCCATATCAGACTGATATCATGAAAAATTTCCCTTAATGCTTCGTCTGCAAGATCATAATACATCATTGGATTCTTATACACCATATCATGTATCCAAGTGCTGAACTTTGGATAAATCTTTCTTTCTGGTACAAGGTGCTGTAAATCCTGATGAGGTTGTAGATTTGCATCCATAACTTTGGTGTTTCTTAATTTCCATGTGGCTTTCCATTTTTCAGCACAAATTGGCCATCAGGTGTTGTCTGGGATATCCCTAAGTTGTTCTTGCTACGTGTTAGGGTCCCATTCAGTGACAATAACCATTAGATGATTTTCTTTTTTCAGATACATTCGACTCAAAAAATCTGGTAGATAGTTTCTTTCTCCCTTTATATGCTCGACAAAAATATCAAAATTTTCAAACAAAGCTTTCCATATGGCAAACTTCGATTCTCCAGGAATTTTGATGTCTTCTGTTAACATTTTATTTAAAGAAGAAGCATGAGTCCTTAAAAGAAACCTTTTATGTATGAGGTTGATGTCAAATTTGTCTATACAATTCCATGCACCTTTTACCTCTTTTGCAATTGTAGAATAGTTTTGTTTTGCTTGGTTCCATGTTCCTGAAGCAAACTGTATAACTTGTTCTTCTACTTCTTTAGTTTGCTTGAGAATACATCCCCATCCAATTTTGATGGTGTCACTTTCTATAGTTTTTGGAAAATTTTCATCTGCAAGGTAGAGAATAAGTAAAGTTTTTACCATAGATTTTTTTTTTTTTTTTATGGCATTGATATGTTCTGAAGTACAAGGCACTGGATCTTTTTTCAATATTTGATTTAACACTTTTCTGTCATGGGCACACCCTTCATAGAAATTTCTAATGTAGTTCACACAACCTAGGAACCTCTGCAAGTATTTTTTATCTGTGATCATATCTAGAAATTTATGAGCAAATTCAAGTGCATGCTTTTGTAATGTGATTTGTCCATCCTCAATAGTATGTCCCAAGAATTTGATCTTTGTCTGAAACAATTGCATTTTATTCTTGCTTAGTACGAGCCCACTTCTCTTGACTCCCTGTGTTAAAGTTTGTATATGTTTTAAATGTTCTTCTACAAATTTAGAGAAGATTAACACATCATCAATATATACAATGAGCCAATCAAAGTATGGCTTGAAAACCTGGTCCATGACCTTTTGAAATTTCGATGGTGCATTTTTTAGGCCAAAGGGCATAACATTCCACTCATAATAACCAACGGTAATGTTGTAGTGTTATAGACATTTTTGTGCCTTACAGCATGAAGCATGAAATGTCAATAATCTGACGGATCCAAAGTCCCTAAACATGTTGTTCCTACCCCTAGAGGAACAAGGTCAGCAAACCACAGCACTAAATATCAGTTCTCCACCTGAAAACACTCAAAAACAAGCTAATTCTGGATCATGTCAACTGCTCCACTGAGCATCTACGCTGAATGTCAAATGCTACACTCTGTACCCGCGCTGAATGTCAACTCTAATGATGGCTACCTACGTTGGGCGAGATTGGCCAAGTGGCACAGTCATTCTTCAAGGTGTCAATGCCCAGGAAGCTTCCAAAATGACACTTGGATCAGGGAATTCGCCTTGTGATGAGTAAGAGGATCTAGATCTCCAAGTTGAAGCAAGAACCTCCAAGTGGACTCAAGAACTGAAGAATAACTGAAGTGGGAGAGGACACTAGTCAGCTCCATGCCAAGCTCAAGCTGACTCATCCTTTCTCCAAAAATCCTATATATAGAGCTCTCTCATGAGGTCTAGGAGGCTGGAATTTTGTGACTGTAAGGAAGTGCTGTTGGTTTGAGTTTAGAACTATTGGGTGATTGCTTTGAAGGAGGTGAAGAGGAGATTTCTTTCTGCTGGGAGGTGTTGCTGGATTGGGCCTCTTATGGTTGTAACACTCTCAGAACTTTACTTCTTCCATTAATAAAGCATTTGAGGTTCTTCTATATGCATGTGTCTCAATGGTGTATTGCTATACTTGTGTATTTGATTTATTCTAATCCTTGAATCAGTTATGAATGTATGCTTCTTGTAGTTTCCCTCTCTTGCCATTTTGCAGGATCTTGGTGTAGCTGGGCCAGTGAAAGAGCAAGGAGCTGGGAGCAAACAACAAAGAGAGAAGATTGGATCAATCATTAGCGGAAGACAACGGTTAGTGGATCTCTTTCTCCCCTCTCTTACATCTCATAAAGAAGTAATCTCGAATAGCTTTGCTTTGATTGTTGCTGAGGTACTATCACCCTTAGAGTGGGATAGGGTCATTCCGTATTGGATACTTTTCCCAACAACAAATTGGCGACTCCGCTGGGGATCGTATCTTGTTGGTTGTTTGTGTTTTTGCTATTCATTTCATAAACACAGGGAGTACCGAATCGAACTGCATTTGGATCTTTCAAATGCAAAGTAGAGGGCAGCTACTCTAGCTTAGTTTCTGGGCAAGTTTATGATTTTAAGAGCTGATACACAAGGACTCTTAATAGCTCTTAGTGATAGCTTTTCATCCTCCTTTTCATCCCTTAGTGTGTACTTGACTGATAGCTTATGATTTGGCCAAAAACTGTGAATTTTTGAGCAATCTGTGACCCGGAGACCAAGAGAAACGAAAGTTTCGTTCTTCAGTGCAGGCTGTGTGAAGGCTGTCTGCATTTCAGCGCAGTTCCCGAAGGGGCTACCTACGCTGAAGGTCAAATAGACAGTGTTCTACCTGCGTTGAACCAGTCTTGCCTTGTGCTACTAGGGTTTCCTGCTGTTTCTTGCCCTGTTTTCACCCTTGTTTTTGCTGCCTGTTACCAGTCAATGTACCTATCTGAAACCAACTTTCCTTACCACTATTCCACCTCAGTTGTATAAAGAAACTGTATTTGTTCTTTGTGTATTTCTTACATCATTTGCAGTTTCCCATAACGAAAGTGAACTAGTCTTGCTGTGGCCGCTTAGATCTTGACCTGTGATAAAGTGTCGTTTTGATCTTAAGAGTTAGTTTGTTTGCTGTTCATAGCTGATTGAGCTTTTTCTTTCGTCATATGGTTTGAATTTATATATTTCTAGTGTCGAAACAAGTAAATCTTAAGGTGTATTTTGATTTTGGACAAACTTGTTTGCTTTCGCTTGAAATTGAATTCAAAGTTATACAACAGCTTTCTTTTTGTATTACGCCAACATTAAGAAAGAGAAAAGAAATACCTGCATTGTGCATGTGCATTATGACAGTTTGCATGTTGATTTAGGGAAAAGTGCATTAGTGTGTGCTCTATGATCTGTGTGAAAAGATGTTGCCTTTCTTTTCCCTCAGTAGTTAAGATTTTCAAAGTTGAAAGATTGAAAAGCTTGCTTATCATCTTAGACTGCATTTAGGAGTGTTACTATACATCTCGTGGTGATCCATAAAGGCAAACTGCTAAACAAGATCAACCTTAAAATAAATTGAATTTACATAACAACTCTTTGAAACATAACGCAAACACATAGAGGTCTAAGCTAGAGATGTGTTTCGGCGTCGTTAAACGTGATATCTTAGCGTTGAGTGGTTGGGTGATTCCTCCACGGTGAAGCGATAAGTATCAATACGGACTTGTGCTCCCACGTACCGTCGCGTATATATTGGGAGACCCCTATAGGAACAAAGCCTTTATCCATAGGAAACCGTGTCGGCCGCCCTACTGATCGCAATGCAGTGAACACAACATTCACGAAGATCGACCACTCGTACCTTAAAACGTATTCTGTGGTTTTGCGAAAAGTTTGGCACACCCTCTGCCTAGAACTCCAGAGCAGTTTCTTTTGGCCTTTTTCAAACTCTATAACTGAAAAAGTCCATCCGAGCATTTGTCACTTCGGGCTCGTTAAAACATCGAAGGAGACTAGAGTCATCTTTAGCTTTTTCTTGACTCTTAAAAAGTGAAAAAGCAAGTTGTGTCTAAAGCGTCGTTATAAAATTTATTTTAAACGGAACATAATCACCTCCTATTCCCGCGTTGATCTTTAGGTTGAGAACATGGAACGCCCCAACCAAGGAATTCCACATGATGGAAATCCTAGTCCTTTCTCCTCTTGGGGAGAAGTTGGTGCGCCCCACATTGCCACATTGTCGCTTCCAGGACTGACAATTGGCCTGCCTATTTGGCTATTCTCAACCAATGTAGTTCAGAACACCATGGCGACTGAACAGTCGAGTCAACAGTTAGATGAGTCTAGAGCTGCCCACCAGCCTTCAACTTCCTATAACTCTTCCTCCAATCCTTCATCTTCGCAAGGTAGAGCCGGCAAAAGCCAAGCTCCCATGAAGAAGAAGGAGAAGAAGGAGAGAGAGAAGAAGAAGAAGGAGCCTAAGGCAACTAGGGGCAAGCAAAAGACATCTGACAAAAATCCACACACAGCACAGACCGGGCCTAAATCGCCATGTGTCATATGTAGAGGAGACCACTTCCATAGAGATTGTCCCTGTATTCCCCGGATACTAAGGGACAGGTCCCCTCGGTTGCACAATTCGGGAGCATCAACCTCTGATAGCCATGTTGAATGCTTACCGTCAACCAGCGAAGGTGAAGGTTCAAGACAAAGAAAGGGAGCAAGATCCCCTTGCAGAATGTGTGAAGGCGATCACGCCATCCACCGTTGTCCCTTCTTAGACGAAGCGAAGAGAGTTTTGGAAGATCACCCGGTTTCGCCGTTGAGACTTCCTCCTGCATACAAAAAACTCATGTTGAGTCCTTCGTTGGTTGAAAATACAGCCGGCCCGCTCAAGTGGTCAGCTGAAGAGTCAGTCATTGAAAATGAACCTACTGAATCCAGACCAGACGAAAGTCTAAAGGTCGATACGGCAGTTGACCCGGTTCCGCCTTCAGAGGTTTCATCTTCAAATGACACCGTCAATGAAGTTTCACCTTAAAATGACACTGTCAACGAAGATTCATCTTCAAATGACACCCTCACTGAAGAGAATAAGGATGACACCATCCAGATTCTTTTCATCAACACAGATTCTGATGAGCATCAGGGCAATGCGCCCATTCCTTTATCGCAGGAAGGAACATCGTGAGGGTCATATCCGGCTGTATATTCGGTCCCACCACCAAGCAACCTGGTTGTATCCTTTGATTGGAACCAACTAGGCAGACCCCGGTTACCAGCCAGTATACCATTCAGAATCATAGTCCAGATCTACAGAATGGTAATGGCTAGAACTATCATTGATGAAGGGGCATCTGTGAGTATCCTTTCCTCTATTGCTTGGAAAGCACTGGGTTCCCCGGAGCTTTTACCTGAGATAAGAAATCTCTCGGGTTTTGATAAAGGAACTAGTCGACCATTAGGGATCCTCCCCAATGTGCCTGTTACATTGAAAGGGAAGACCGTTCAAATGAACGTGATGGTCGTTCAAGGACCCTTGGATTATAACCTACTCCTTGGACGAGACTATATATATTGCATGGGAGCTATAGTCTCCTCACTCTTTAGAGTAATGTGTTTTCCACACGAAGGAAGAATGGTCAAGCTCGTAGACCAACTTTCATTTCCGGGATCACGCATCGCAAATAGTCACATACCAACCCTCAATGGTCTATTCACCCAAGAAATGTCTCCACCCCCAGTCCTCCTTCCCGATGAGTGCGAGTGATTCGGAAAGATCGGACTGGAACCCAGGGGGCATGCATCCTGGTCTGCTTCGGGTAGAGGAAACCTTGGGTATAAAGTGGAATTTCCGCGAAAGAATATGACTAGTCCGTACCCCGTCCATGGATGGAAGAGGGGTTGTTCTAGAACAAGATTCTTTTGTTAAAGTTACTTGTTTGACAAAGGTCACTCATCATTGTCTACTTCGGTAGACAGTGCCGAGGAAATGTTTTCGTTTGATGGTGTTAACAAAACAATCTTTGGGTAACCAGAAAGAGGCAAGCCTCACCCTTTAAAACAAATGTTTTATCGGATATGTAGGGGCAGCCTTGAAATTGTACTTTATACCTGGGGACATGCAAACCTTTTGGAGTGCAAGCTAGGAGCGGTTATTTATCTGTTTTTGGGATTAGCCGTTTCCGAACTTGCATAAAGAAAGGATGAGAGGGAGCATAGCTTATGTGAGGTGCGAGCTCTATAAAAAATGGAATCTTGCAAGAGACATTCTTATCTTATGACTAGTATATCGAGCAGTTTTACCACGGAATTTATGCTCGTTAAAAAATAGAAAAGTGAGATCCGAGCAGTTTTAGCACATAGTTCATGCTCGTTAAAAAATAAATATAAGATCGAGCAGTTTTACCGTGGAATTTATGCTCGTTAAAAAATAGAAAAGCGTGAGCAAGAGTTTCCTCCAGAGTTTAAGCTCATTAAAAAATGAACCTACCCCGGTAAATAACCATTGTGATCGTAAATTTATTAGCCATGAAAAGCCTTGGTCGTTTTTGCACCTGCCACCTCCATTTCATTTGGCCAATCGTTCACCTCCATATGATTGTTTACCCATTTTGAGGAACAGCTGCGAAGAGTGATTTCACCTAGCCATCCTTGTGACACTGCCGTGATTGGAAAATTCCAACCTGTACCTGGAATCTGCTGCTATCCCTGTTTATCAGTCGTTCCTCAAAAGACGAGTCTTCTTTGAGCTCTTTTCTCCTGACTCGTAAAATATGAAAAGTTTGCCGAGTTTTGCCCTTCCAGCTCGTTAAAGTGACCGGAAGAGCTATCCCTCCTCTAGATTTTAATCTTTTTGGACCTGAGGGATTATTACACAAAAAGGTCGAGCGCTTGTTTTATTCGGCTCGTTAAAGTTATCGAAAACTCATCCCTTCTGTATTGTTTTATACTTTTTCGGACTTAAGGGATTAGATGACGAAAAAGTTATTTTGGAGTTAACTTTCTGTACCTTTTCAGACTCTCTAAAAATGAAAAGGACCGAGTTTTCCTTGTCGTTAGACTCGTTAAAATGATTAAATAGCAACAAACTTGTCCTTAGACGAGAACGAGTTTCCCTATCGCTAAGCTCGTTAAAACATAGCGATGGGCTTGCCCGAAGGGCAGGTTATAGAACAAGCATATGTTATCCTCCTCAAGCTTGACAAAAATAAAGAGGTACTGGTCAGAAATGACTGGGGAAAAATTGGGAGAACCTCGAAGCTTTAAAGGTAGCAAGTCGCTCTTGAACATGACACTTTGTCCTCCGTATCACTTCGGGTTGGGTTGTTTCATTCACCGGTCTCATCACCATGGTCCTCGCCAAACCATCCACATTTGGGGTAATGCTACCAATCCATCACATCAGTGTCGTTATATGTTCAAGAGATGTTGTTTAGAAAGAGTCAACCGTGTCCCATCCACTGCCATACATTATCCTTCATCCACCCATGATCGCCACCCTGAATCATATTTCACAGATTGTTTTCACCTCCACTAAAATCATTAGCTCCGTTCCGTGTCACTGATGTGGGATTCATTAAGGCCCTCCTTTGACGGATCGCTTCTTGTTGACGTCAGCTCATTATCCAAGAAGTTGATCTAGGAACACCCCCCCTCAGTACTTTGAAGCTTGCATGCCTCAATGGCAAGTTTCTCACTTCCGGCGATAGGTATACATCAATGACCTTCGACCAAAAGATTTTGCGTGGTGTTCGACGCCAAGTCCTTTATTCACACCACGTGAATTGTACTGCAGTACCTTGAGGGTCATTATCATTATCGGTGATTCCTCTCGCGCTTGTTAACGGTTTACATTATTGACCGTTAATCAAGCGATGTCTTTCCATGTTCGACTTCAACGCAATTCTCACATGGATCGACTTGTACTTAGAGTGAAGATCGAACGAGTTTGAAGACCTCGGATCTAGTTTCATCCATCCGGGTTGCGATATATATTCAGGAAATATAAAGACATTTGATATGTACATTATTACAGCAGATGATCATCCTACTCAAAGGATGATAATTTCAGCATTGAATTATCAGTCTACCATCAGACGGTCGTCTGTTATATGTACCAAAATGAATTTATAAAGTTGAGCATGGGAATGCCCGCCTCAGCTAGATCATGAAAGTAGAATGAAAAATAATGTATTGTATTGTATTTATTACAGGTCACCTCTCAGCGATTGAATGAACTTCAGATCCTCCTGATAAAGCATTTCACCCGATAAACGACCTCATACTTTAGGGGGCAACTGTTATAGACATTTTTGTGCCTTACAGCATGAAGCATGAAATGTCAATAATCTGAGGGATCCAAAGTCCCTAAACATGTTGTTCCTACCCCTAGAGGAACAAGGTCAGCAAACCACAGCACTAAATATCAGTTCTCCACCTGAAAACACTCAAAAACAAGCTAATTCTGGATCATGTCAACTGCTCCACTGAGCATTTGCGCTGAATGTCAACTGCTCCACGCTGTACCTGTGCTGAATGTCAACTCTAATGCTGGCTACCTGCGCTGGGCGAGATTGGCCAAGTGGCACAGTTATTCTGCAAGGTGTCAATGCCCACGAAGCTTCCAAAATGACACTTGGATCAAGGAATTCGCCTTGTGATGAGTAAGAGGATATAGATCTCCAAGTGGAAGCAAGAACCTCCAAGTGGACTCAAGAACTGAAGAATAACTGAAGTGGGAGAGGACACTAGTCAGCTCCATGCCAAGCTCAAGCTGACTCATCCTTTCTCCAAAACTCCTATATATAGAGCTCTCTCATGAGGTCTAGGAGGCTGGAATTTTGTGACTGTAAGGAAGTTCTGTTGGTTTGAGTTTAGAACTATTGGGTGATTGATTTGAAGGAGGTGAAGAGGAGATTTCTTTCTGCTGGGAGGTGTTGCTAGATTCGGCCTCTTATGGTTGTAACACTCTCAGAACTTTACTTCTTCCATTAATAAAGCATTTGAGGTTCTTCTATATGCATGTGTCTCAATGGTGTATTGCTATACTTGTGTATTTGATTTATTCTAATCCTTGAATCAGTTATGAATGTATGATTCTTGTAGTTTCCCTCTCTTGCTATTTTGTAGGATCTTGGTGTAGCTGGGCCAGTGAAAGAGCAAGGAGCTGGGAGCAAGCAGCAAAGAGAGAAGATTGGATCAATCATTAGCGGAAGACAACGGTTCGTGGATCTCTTTCTCCCCTCTCTTACATCTCATAAAGAAGTAATCTCGAATAGCTTTGCTTTGATTGTTGCTGAGGTACTATCACCCTTAGAGTGGGATAGGGCCATTCCGTATTGGATACTTTTCCCAACAACATGTAGGCAGTTTTGAATCTATCTTCTTCTTTTATCGCAACCTACCAAAACCCAGATTTCATATCAAATTTGGAGAAAACTTTAGCTCTTGCTATTCGACTTATTAGGCTTCCATTGTGGGGAATAGGATATATATCATCTTCTAGTACAAAACTTAGAGGTTTGTAATTTACTACTAATCTGGGAACACCTCTAATATGTTATGAGTGTTTATTTACATAGAATCTGTAGCAGTTCCAGGGAATGCTAGATTCTCTGATCAATCCTCTTTTTAAGAGATCTGAGATTTCTTTTTGGCACAGAGTTTTGTAGTAACTGTTCATAGGTATGGCTCAGATCTCACGTGATTTTCTATCATATTCTTGTTTGAATGGAAATGAAACTCTGTGTTTCTTTTTATGCCAGAAAACATTTTGGTTTTCAGAACAACCCTTTTCTAATTGCTCTTTGACCTCTGAGATTTTTTTTGAACCTTTGGGGACTGTAGCTATTCTTTTATTCTGAGAGAGGACTTGAAGTCTTTTAATTCTCCCAATTTTCTTTCTATCAAATTAACTTCCTGCATAGTCTGAACCACGGTGGATATTCTTGCTGTTGAAATAAAAGGAAATGTGATGGTTGCAAGAAACATTTGTTATCAAGGATAGATATAAAATAACCATCTTTGCCATCTTATAATCTGGCCGATCCTTGTTGTTCAACAACAGCAAGAAAAATATAACCTAAAATACAGTCAATTCGAATATTTCCGACTGCAAACATCATTTTCATACAATGTTTTGAAATACAAAGTGTTGCAATGGAGACTTCATATTGAAAATCTTGTGTACCTACCCCGGTGACTTGCCTATACGCAGGTGTCCAGTATTTGGCTGGGATCACCTTTTTGTTTAAAACATTTATGTCTACACCCGAATCTATTAATGTTCTGACAATGAAGTTTTCTCCTTGTATATTAACATTTAATAGCACATGGTGCTACTGATACTAAATGGTAATTATCTTCATATTGCAAAACCCTATGCCACTATTTTCTATATCTTCAGAAATATAGACATTAGGATTTTCTATTGGTTCTTTCCATTTCTCTTCTCTATTTGAGATATTTTTGCTTTTAGCTCAACGATTTCCTTTCTTAAATGATGAATCTAATGACTGACTTCTCCTACATTCAGAGACCTTGGTTTTGTATGTTTTTTTTTTCTTTGAAAAGATTTTGTGTTTTTCTCATAAGAAGCATCAACAAACAATGCTTTAGAAATATTACCTTTTGAGGTATTACCAAGATCTATGTGTCTGATTTGTAAAAAAATTCTAGAAGTTTTTCTTTCATTTCTCCTTTTGCAGCCATCTTGATGCCTACCAGAACTTTTGATTCATCTTCATCAATAGTGTGTGTCATACACACTTTCTCTTTCGCTGTTGCTTTTTTTGTTTCTGTTTCTAAGCTAAAGTCTGAGTCTATCTCAGAAGGGTTGTAGTTGCACTCATCAGTATCTGTGCAATTGCACTATTGGGCATTCACCTGTTCTTCACTATGTTCAGAATTAGATAAACTCGAATCAGATGATTCTGATGAACTGCAACACTTTTTTTCATTAGTTGTACCTCTTCCTTGAAGTGGATTCTAGGTCTTCTATAGGCATAGTCTTGTGTCTTTTTGGCTCTATTTTCCCTTGAATCTCTTCCTTGAGGACATTTGGTTGCAGTATGTCTAGTTTATCCACATAACGAACATGTAATCATATTTTATCTTTGAGACATAAGATGGATATCTTTGGGCTCATAGTAGTGTGTTTTGGGCACTATTTTATATGATCCTTTCTTTTGCCTATTTTACTTATGAGGATGAATTTTATCTAAATTTTTATGACCTTTCTTTTGGGTGTTTTTGTGTGTTTTTATTTGCACAATTTGATCATCAATAATCAATCCATGTTTTTTTTTTTTTTAGGTATGGGGGTTTACGTAGTGCATTATATTAGATTTTTGGGGTTCAAATGCGTTAAGTAAGTCATTCACGTATGACCATTTCCATGAGAGGTAGTCGTAACTGACTAATTTCTCATGATTTTTCAATAGTTCACTTAGCACTCATTGCATCGCGTGATGCTCACAGGGGTGAAGAAGTGGTATTGAAACTAGTGAAATGAATCACGTAGCATCAATCATCACTTCATGGGCTTGCACCCGGTAACCAGGACTTCCCAGGAGGTCACCCATCCCAGATCTCCTCTGGCTCAAGCGCGCTTAACTGTGGAGTTTTCCCCACAATCAAGCCCACTTAGCTTGCTACCCCATTTGCAAAACCTTAGCAAGTATTGTGCCTCATGAACCATTCAAGTAGAGATCCCTTGACTCTTTTTGAATTTAAGTATGGGGGTTTGCGCAGTGCATTATATTAGATTTTTGGGATTCAACTTCGTTAAGTAAGTCATTCACGTATGACCATTTCCATGAGAGGTAGTCGTAACTGACTAATTTCTCATGATTTTTGAATAGTTCACTTAGCACTCATTGCATCGGGTGATGCTCACAGGGGTGAAGAAGTGGGATTGAAACTAGTGAAATGAATCACGTAGCATCAATCATCACTTCATGGGCTTGCACCCGGCAACCAGGACTTCCCAGGAGGTCACCCATCCCAGATCTCCACTGGCTCAAGCGCGCTTAACTGTGGAGTTTTCCCCACAATCAAGCCCACTTAGCTTGCTACCCCATTTGCAAAACCTTAGCAAGTATTGTGCCTCGTGAACCATTCAAGTAGAGATCCGTTGACTCTTTTTGAATTTAAGTATGGGGGTTTACGCAGTGCATTATATTAGATTTTTGGGATTCAACTACGTTAAGTAAGTCATTCACGTATGACCATTTCCATGAGAGGTAGTCATAACTGACTAATTTCTCATGATTTTTGAATAGCTCACTTAGCACTCATTGCATCGGGTGATGCTCATAGGGGTGAAGAAGTGGGATTGAAACTAGTGAAATGAATCACGTAGCATCAATCATCACTTCCGGGGCTTGCACCCGGTAACCAGGACTTCCCAGGAGGTCACCCATCCCAGATCTCCTTTGGCTCAAGCACGCTTAACTGTGGAGTTTTCCCCACAATCAAGCCCACTTAGCTTGCTACCCCATTTGCAAAACCTTAGCAAGTATTGTGCCTCATGAACCATTCAAGTAGAGATCCGTTGACTCTTTTTGAATTTAAGTATGGGGGTTTACGCAGTGCATTAAATTAGATTTTTGGGATTCAACCGCGTTAAGTAAGTCATTCACGTATGACCATTTCCATGTGAGGTAGTCGTAACTCAATAATTTCTCATGATTTTTGAATAGTTCACTTAGCACTCATTGCATCGGGTGATGCTCACAGGGGTGAAGAAGTGGGATTGAAACTAGTGAAATGAATCACGTAGCATCAATCATCACGGCTTGCACCCGGTAACCAGGACTTCCCAGGAGGTCACCCATCCCAGATCTCCACTGGCTCAAGCGCGCTTAACTGTGGAGTTTTCCCCACAATCAAGCCCACTTAGCTTGCTATCCCATTTGCAAAACCTTAGCAAGTATTGTGCCTCATGAACCATTCAAGTAGAGATCCGTTGACTCTTTTTGAATTTAAGTATGGGGGTTTACGCAGTGCATTATATTAGATTTTTGGGATTCAACTGCGTTAAGTAGGTCATTCACGTATGACCATTTCCATGAGAGGTAGTCGTAACTGACTAATTTCTCATGATTTTTGAATAATTCACTTAGCACTCATTGCATCGGATGATGCTCACAGGGGTGAAGAAGTGGGATTGAAACTAGTGAAATGAATCACGTAGCATCAATCATCACTTCTGGGGCTTGCACCCGGTAACCAGGACTTCCCAGGAGGTCACCCATCCCAGATCTCCACTGGCTCAAGCGCGCTTAACTGTGGAGTTTTCCCCACAATCAAGCCCACTTAGCTTGCTACCCCATTTGCAAAACCTTAGCAAGTATTATGCCTCATGAACCATTCAAGTAGATTTCCGTTGACTCTTTTTGAATTTAAGTATGGGGGTTTACGCAGTGCATTATATTAGATTTTTGGGATTCAACTGCGTTAAGTAAGTCATTCACGTATGACCATTTCCATGAGAGGTAGTCGTAACTGACTAATTTCTCATGATTTTTGAATAGTTCACTTAGCACTCATTGCATCGGGTGATGCTCACAGGGGTGAAGAAGTGGGATTGAAACTAGTGAAATGAATCACGTAGCATCAATCATCACTTCCGGGGCTTGCACCTGGTAACTAGGACTTCCCAGGAGGTCACCCATCCCAGATCTCCTCTGGCTCAAGCGCGCTTAACTATGGAGTTTTCCCCACAATCAAGACCACTTACCTTGCTACCCCATTTGCAAAACCTTAGCAAGTATTGTGCCTCATGAACCATTCAAGTAGAGATCCGTTGACTCTTTTTGAATTTAAGTATGGGGGTTTACGCAGTGCATTATATTATATTTTTGGGATTCAACTGCGTTAAGTAGGCCATTCACGTATGACCATTTCCATGAGAGGTTGTCGTAACTGACTAATTTCTCACGATTTTTGAATAGTTCACTTAGCACTCATTGCATCGGGTGATGCTCACAGGGGTGAAGAAGTGGGATTGAAACTAGTGAAATGAATCACGTAGCATCAATCATCACTTCCGGGGCTTGCACCCGGTAACGAGGACTTCCCAGGAGGTCACCCATCCCAGATCTCCTCTGGCTCAAGCGCGCTTAACTGTGGAGTTTTCCCCACAATCAAACCCACTTAGCTTGCTACCCCATTTGCAAAACCTTAGCAAGTATTGTGCCTCATGAACCATTCAAGTAGAGATCCCTTGACTCTTTTTGAATTTAAGTATGGGGGTTTACGCAGTGCATTATATTCGATTTTTGGGATTCAACTGCGTTAAGTAGGTCATTCACGTATGACCATTTCCATGAGAGGTAGTCGTAACTGACTAATTTCTCATGATTTTTGAATAGTTCACTTAGCACTCATTGCATCGGGTGATGCTCACAGGCGTGAAGAAGTGGGATTGAAACTAGTGAAATGAATCACATAGCATCAATCATCACTTCCAGGGCTTGCACCTGGTAACCAGGACTTCCCAGGAGGTCACCCATCCCAGATCTCCTCTGGCTCAAGCGCGCTTAACTGTGGAGTTTTCCCCACAATCAAGCCCACTTAGCTTGCTACCCCATTTGCAAAACCTTAGCAAGTATTGTGCCTCATGAACCATTCAAGTAGAGATCCGTTGACTCTTTTTGAATTTAAGTATGGGGGTTTACGCAGTGCATTATATTAGATTTTTGGGATTCAACTGCGTTAAGTAGGCCATTCACGTATGACCATTTCCATGAGACGTAGTCGTAACTGACTAATTTCTCATGATTTTTGAATAGTTCACTTAGCACTCATTGCATTGGGTGATGCTCACAGGGGCGATGAAGTGGGATTGAAACTAGTGAAATGAATCACGTAGCATCAATCATCACTTCCGGGGCTTGCACCCGGTATCGAGGACTTCCCAGGAGGTCACCCATCCCAGATCTCCTCTGGCTCAAGCGCGCTTAACTGTGGAGTTTTCCCCACAATCAAGCCCACTTAGCTTGCTACCCCATTTGCAAAACCTTAGCAAGTATTGTGCCTCGTGAACCATTCAAGTAGAGATCCGTTGACTCTTTTTGAATTTAAGTATGGGGGTTTACGCAGTGCATTATATTCAATTTTTGGGATTCAACTGCGTTAAGTAAGTCATTCACGTATGACCATTTCCATGAGAGGTAGTCGCAACTGACTAATTTCTCATGATTTTTGAATAGTTCACTTAGCACTCATTGCATCGGGTGATGCTCAGAGGGGTGAAGAAGTGGGATTGAAACTAGTGAAATGAATCATGTAGCATCAATCATCACTTCCGGGGCTTGTACCCGGTAACCAGGACTTCCCAGAAGGTCACCCATTCCAGATCTCCTCTGGCTCAAGCGCGCTTAACTGTGGAGTTTTCCCCACAATCAAGCCCACTTAGCTTGCTACCCCATTTACAAAACCTTAGCAAGTATTGTGCCTCATGAACCATTCAAGTAGAGATCCGTTGACTCTTTTTGAATTTAAGTATGGGGGTTTACGCAGTGCATTATATTAGATTTTTGGGATTCAACTGCGTTAAGTAAGTCATTCACGTATGACCATTTCCATGAGAGGTAGTCATAACTGACTAATTTCTCATGATTTTTGAATAGTTCACTTAGCACTCATTGCATTGGGTGATGCTCACAGGGGTGAAGAAGTGGGATTGAAACTAGTGAAATGAATCACGTAGCATCAATCATCACTTCCGGGGCTTGCACCCGGTAACTAGGACTTCCCAGGAGGTCACCCATCCCATATTTACTGCAGATAGATTTGTTGTTAGGTATTTTGGACATCTTTTGTAAGGACTTATTGACTTTCATGTTAGTGCAAATTCCTACCAATGCTTTTGTTATGTTGCAATGTATCTCTCCCCATGTGTAGCTTTCAAAAGAAGTTTGGAACACTTCTTGTTGTTGGATGTAATCAACAAATTTAGAGGGTAATGCTGCTAAATATACTTGTTTCCACATGTCATTCTGACTTTCTTTTACTTCGTAAATTCTTTGTGTCCAATCTCTGTGGAAATCTTCATAGTGGGACATTTTCTTAAATTTGAGATTCATCAGGATTATCTCATGTTTATTTCTAATTTCTATTGTTCCTCCACACCAATGTTCAACGATGAATAAGGTTAATGCTCCAATCATATTATTTTGGGGGTCACCATTTCCATTGTGGATAACATCTCCAACTTCATCCTTAACAAATTATGCTACCATTTTTGCAAATAATTTAGGGGAATATTCTATTTCCCACCATCTCTGTAGGGTACCTATAAAGAATTGGATGAGAGTTTTGCAAGATTCAATTTAGATTTTCCTCTAATACACATAAGATTATATTTAGTGTACATCTAGTCAATCATTCGCCTGATTTGACCATCACTGAAACCGTCAATATTCCATTCTTTATGAGATCTAGACTGAAAGGTATGAGTTTCTGGCATCTTTCCCTTGCCATTGAGGCCAGGAGCTGGATATCTAGTGCATTGGCTAGACAAAGGTTCATATATAGGAAAAATATGTTGTCATGAGGATCCCCACTCTTCTTCTTTTGTCATGGTCACTATGAAAAGAGAATAGGATTCACTAAAAGATTCTTTGGTGCCAGTGTGTTTCTTTGGTTTTTCTTGAGGAAATAGGAATGTAAACCTTTTTGTAGGTTTTGTGGCATGTTGAATGGGTATATGGTGGCTAAACAACATGGAGGTAGGGATATCCTTATCTTTGTGAGATATTGCAAGTTGCTCAAAATTTTCAGATAGTTTACCCATAAGAGTCTCAGTAGATTCGAACTCATACTCTACATTTCTATCCATGCTTTCAATTTGTGTTGCTGATTCTCTAACAAAACGTTTCAATACAGAAACTAAAAATTTGACATCATTGAAAGTCTTATTCACACTATGTACAAAAACTGATAGTGAGTCGAAAACATTCCTTTTGTCCAGAAGTTTTTATTGTATTCATCTCTAGCCCTTTAATTGTTGTATTTGTCTAGTTTATTTGTTCATTGGCCTTTTGGATCCTTCCATCTATTCCTAGGGATGAATCATATTTTAACACTAAATGAATGGCCTTGGCTGAGTTGCTAGCTTCTCCTAGCATGATTCCCTTATATGGAGGGAATGTTGTATTTGTTTCTTACTTTCTTCAATCACAATCTGTCCAGAAATGTTATTGTGTAGATGAAGTTTCTACATCTACCATATGTACTTCTGGTTGCTCCTTTAATTTCTTCTAGACATAGAAAGAAATCCATGAGTTTGTTTCTTCCATGTACTTTTCCATTCCAGAGAAAGAGTATATTTTTCATCAGCATATGTGATGAGACTAAATTATTTGGAATCAAGATGTGTATAGAGATCTCAATGTAGCATGTTCTTCATCTAGTCTCTATTAATATTATGTTTGGGACACCCATCCATGAGGGAGAAGCATTTGTACATTTCTAGGATTGATGGCCTTTTGTAGTCTAGTGGAATAGGATTTTGAAATCTTGAACATGGAATAAGACTGTCTAGTCTTTCAAAATATCACAAGCCATATTTTGGCATCCCAGGTGGTCTCATCTTGCTAAATATTTTAGTGAGACGGGGGTCTTCATTCTCGAGAGTGGGTAATTCATGAATCATTAGGACAATGTCATGAGGAAATAGAATGCCAGGGCATTTTGTATTTGGACATGAATTTGTAGTAATAGTAGAAGGGGCCTCTCCACTCCTGGGATTATGATTTTTGTGGAGAACAAGATCTGCGAGAGATTGTAAGCAAACCAATGTTTGGGAGACAGAACATTTTACTTTGAGAGTGGAAAAATGTAATAACTGAGCGAGTTCAAATAAATCAGCATGTGAGTAGCTTATAGATGGATTATTTAGATATGTGGAAGTAGATGACAGAACGCAGTGCGTAAGCGTAAATCTTGTTGAGTTTCTTTACCCTGAGGTGCAACACAGTGTTGATGGGGGCTACATTGTGTATTTAAAAGCCCGATGCCTGAGCCCCAATCCAAACATCCTCTATGCATGCAATGCAACGATAGAATGAAGCCCATGAGCCCTTGTTTATTCTGCTCTCGGATCCCAGAACACGACCATACATCACCAAATGGTCCAACACTACAACTAATTTTTAGCGGAGTTGTTTTTAGTGTAATTTTTGGAATTTCCAGTGCTGGAATGGGGCATAAAAAGTTTGAGGTGAAATCTTGATTTGTATTATTTAAACTGTTTTTTGACAAAATCCCTAGGGCACTTCAATTGTGTAGAGGTTACTCATCAACCTTGTGATTTCAATAAATTCCCACCAAATTTTAGAGAAATTAGACTAGAAAAACCGACTAATTTTTTTTTTTTAAACCTCCCTTAAAAAAACTGATTTTTGAACTCAGTTCTCAATAACTCTCACTATTATGTGGGACAAAAATCCTCTCATTTGTATCCGTTGCAAACATTACCGTTGTCACAGTCCTCAGTTGAGGACTCCTTGAAATACTTATTGAGTTACCCTGTAACATAATAAAACCCAATTCTTAGTAGTAAAAGATCGGTTGGTCGATATGGAGGTCAGAAGGAAAAATATTACCGGCCAACACGTTGGGACAAAAGCAAATGTGTTTATCTGATATGTGGGTGAGGTTGTGGCTGTGGTGCGGATGTTTGGTTGGAACAAATTTCATGGTTAGGAAATGATGTAGCCCAGGGCACTCCCAGGCCACTCCTACCAGGATCCTTCTCTCCAATGCATGTACACCTGTAAAAGCTTAGGTGATCTTATGATTTAGAAACCCATGCTTGGAATTAAATCCAATGGACATTCTCATAAACAATCTCAAAATATATATATGAGCTGGACTCAATCAAAGAGGGCGCATTACCTTCTCCATGTCCGGAGTTCAAATACCAAACAACACAACATTATAAATGGAATTTGACCATGGCCGCAGGCATATTTATATGACTGCACTGGGAATTGAATATTTATAAGCAGGCTCTTATACATGTATCAATCGCCCGGCACTAGTTTCAAATTTATTCTCATAACAGTCGCTGGCCCTTTGCATATAGACTACGCCTATATATACCTCCGCTCTCTCTTAAAGGTTCACCAAATGGATAACCAACTCGGACAGCCACGCATGCACAACACCGCTTCGGTCTTTTACATATACACTACTCCTTCCAATGCAACCGAACTGTATATATATATCAGTCCCAACTATTATGAAATTGACATATATAACGCTGCTCGGATTAAAAGCGATTATCTTTTATACGAATTACATAAATGCCATATATACCCACGCAATACATATATATCCACCGAAATTCCTTACCTCGACCGAAGCCTACATATACATCTCTATTGACTGTAATTTAGAGTCAATGCAGGTATAAGTCGCAATTCCGCCTCGCATGCAACCCTTACGCCCATCCATAGGTTTTTAAAAACCGGCATACAAGCCAATGAATAGTTCAAACAACCAACGCTGCTTCCTTACTAATGATGCCACGCATCCATAGTTAGCCCATACGCTAATTGCGTATTGAAACTCCACAATCGGATTAATACACAGCCACAAGCTATTACGCACCGTGTGTATTGGAAATTATGCAAGCGCCCTTCCTACAAGCACAACTGGATTAACCACCCGCACTTCAGTCGTCTTTAACATTTTAAAACATCAAATTATCACAGTAGCTGCGCATTGGGAAAGAAGCACCATTATACAAATTCAAGTTATATGATATCAATTTCTACCACTACGTGAAGAACCATATCTCAGAATTCATTAAACTCAACCATGCTACAGAACTGAAGTCAACATATCATATTTAAATAAAAGCAAGCATTTACAAAAGTTCTATTCATGGCCAGATATACAAATCCATGGCCCTTTTACAACTGCCTGAAGGCTTCCAAGGAGAATCCTTGCTCCCTTCTCCCACTCAATCTTCACACTCTTCTCTGCCTTCAATGCCTATGAGGCTCCATAATTTATTAAACTTAGCATGATAAAAAATCCCAAAATCACTCAACTAAAAGCTCTAACTCTACATGCAATGCATACACATGGAAAAGCATCTTTTTGTCTTTTTCCATCTTTTTCCTATTCTAAAATAGAAAAGCTATCCTTATCACTTTAATGTCCACATCCACTCCTTTATGCCTAAAAGCTCTCCTAGTTTTATTTGAGAATATCTAATTAACTAATGCATGACCCCTATTATTTACAATAATTTCCCTTTGGGTTGATGCTCCCGCATCATACTCCCAAGGTAGAAAAATTTCATGATCTCCTGATCATGTGTTCAGCTCCATGTTTCAGCTCCATGTTTGCCTGGATCCCATATCTTGTATTGTAACTTTGCACTTGCCACTGCTTCTATCTGTTCTTCTCCAGGTCTCCATATTTTATGCTGCTTTGCTCCACTAGCTGTACTCTTGCAATCTTCTATTGTCTTCCTCTTGCTGCTTCTCTTTTGTTTCACTGTTGCTGGTCTCTTCCGGAATTCCTTCATCATCATCCGCCTCATCATTTCAATCTCTTTGTCCAATAAATCTTCAAGCTGTTGATCTCTTGCCTCTATGCTGGTCTCTGTTCTGACTGCCACCCGATCATCCACCCTCTCTTGTCTTCTGGAACAGAGAACTTCTTTCCCCTTTAATTGATTGTTCAGTTGAGTCAAATGTTTCTCAGCACCGGTGCCACTACCTGCATTCACAAAACACTTGTTAAAATAAAAATCACAAGGCATCAGTGCCTTACTTTCCTCTGCCAGCACCTCAGTATGTTGTTCCATCCCAATCAGCACATCAGTATGCTGATTTTCCTTCACCATGAGACTGTTAGCTAGTCCTTCCTTCTTATCATCTATCTCTAGGATGTCTTTCTGCTCTCGTTCACTGTACTGAACTCTTTCATCTGCTGCAATCTCCTTGTCATACTTTGGATTCTGCAACCAATATTCCAACAATGCAATTTCTTTGTAGCATTGCTGAAGCATCTCATCATCACTTGCATTCATACAAACTTCCTCTTGTGCTGTAACAGTTGCACAAGGTTGCACATCCTCCTCAGTAAAACCTCCACTAGTGTTTGGCCAATCATCAGCTGGTCCTTCTCTTCCTGCATCAACATCCTGATTAGACTCTTTCCCCATCTGCTTCTGAGATCTTGCTAACTCATTATCTATCTGAACAGCTTTCAGGTTCAATTCTGCTTGCACAAACTCTAATGCTTGTTTATCTTCTTGTTCTGTACCTGCAAACATGCACAATTCATTAGTTTTAAAACCACAAGACTTTTCAGTCTTGACTGCTTCCTTCAACATTTTTCTTTTAATATCTCTGCATGCGGGAATTTCAAACTCCAACTCTGGCTCAAGAACTCTAAGTCCCTTTTTCAACAAGGCAATCATAATTTGCTTCAACCTTCTCTGTAACTATCGCCAAGTCACTCTCTTTCCCTTCAGTGGAAAGATCCATTTCCTATTTTGATCTTTCTGCTCTTGCAGCCATTCTTCCATTACCTGCAATTGTACCTTCATTATTGCAATCTCTCTTTCTTGAACTCCTGCAGTCATCCCATCAGCTAATTGTCTTTCACCTGCAAACATCCACAAATTGTCAGATTTAAAATCATATGACCCTTTGGTCTTACTTGAAGTTTCAGTCTTCAAGCCTTCATCATCACTATCTCCCAGAAATTTTCCTTGTTCTGGTTCACAAATGTATTCTTCAACTTCCTCTGGACTCATCTTCTTGCCATTTACGTTGGCATCCTCTTTCTTATGTCCTCTACCGTGGCTTTTCCCTGAACCTCTGCTATGACTATCAGTAGTCATCTTCTCCTTCGCCATGAGTTCCTCACCTATGAGTTGCATGAAGCCTCTACCACAACAAGCTCTCTTGCTGCCATTTACCTCACCATTCCTTCCCTCCGGATCTGGTCTTTTGGTAATCATTGGTCCTCCGCTGGAACCTTTCAAGCATCCTCTACTGCTCCTGTAAGCTTCTCTCATCTGCAACTTTCTTCAATCTCTGTTGATCTTCTTTGCAACAAGCCTCTGCAACAGCTAGTCCTCCTAGCTGCAATCTTACCTCACTAAGTTCTCCTTACTTAGCCTTTTGGTAAGCACGGTCCTTTGTCTGTAACCTTCTACTGAGCAACACCTTTGCTCCCTCTAGGCTTCTGCAATCTCCTTCTCTCTCCTGAGAACACTTCAGTTGTCCTCTTTATCCAATTCCTTATTGGATTCTTCAGGTTCACTGCCACTTCTCTGCAACCATAAACTTCAATTACAAATTTCAAATCAGAAAAATAATCTCACCTCTTAAGATCTTACATGATCTTGTCCTCCTTCTTCTTCTGCAATCTTGTTTACCTGTGGAGTTTGCATATCAGATTTAAAAATCATTCATCACACATTCAAAGAAACATACTTCAGTTTTCCACTGTACTCATGTAAAACAACCTTTCTTCAACAAAATGTTCCCGCTCTGATACCACCTGATGTAGCCCAGGCCACTCCCAGGCCACTCCTACCAGGATCCTTCTCTCCAATGCATGTATGCCTGTAAAAGCTTAGGTGATCTTATGATTTAGAAACCCATGATTGGAATTAAATCCAATGGACATTCTCATAAACAATCTCAAAATATATATATGAGTTGGACTCAATCAAAGAGGGTGCATTACCTTCTCCATGTCCGGAGTTCAAATACCAAACAACACAACATTATAAATGGAATTTGACCATGGCCGCAGGCATATTTATATGACTGCACTGGGAATTGAATATTTATAAGCAGGCTCTTATACATGTATCAATCGCCCGGCACTAGTTTCAATTTATTCTCATAACAGTCGCTGGCCCTTTGCATATAGTCTACGCTTATATATACCTCCGCTCTCTCATAAAGGTTCGCCAGATGGATAACCAACTCGCACAACACCGCTTCAGTCTTATACACCACTCCATCCAATGCAACCGAACTGTATATATATATATATATATATATATATATATATATATATATATATATATATATATATATATATATATATATATATATATATATATATATATATCAGTCCCAACTATTATGAAATTGACATATATAACGCTGCTCAGATTAAAAGCGATTTTCTTTGATACGAATTACATAAATGCCATATATACCCACGCAATACATATATATCCACCGAAATTCCTTACCTCGACCGAAGCCTACATATACATCTCTGTTGACTGTAATTTAGAGTCGATGCAGGTATAAGTCGCAATTCCGCCTCGCATGCAACCCTTACGCCCATCCACAGGTTTTTAAAAACCGGCATACAAGCCAATGAATAGTTCAAACAACCAACGCTGCTTCCTTACTAATGATGCCATGCATCCATAGTTAGCCCATACGCTAATTGCGTATTGAAACTCCACAATCGGATTAATACACAGCCACAAGCTATTACGCACCGTGTGTATTGGAAATTATGCAAGCGCCATTCCTACAAGCACAACTGGATTAACCACCCGCACTTCAGTCGTTTTTAACATTTTAAAACATCAAATTATCACAGTAGCTGCGCATTGGGAAAGAAGCACCATTATACAAATTCAAGTTATATGATATCAATTTCTACCACTACGTGAAGAACCATATCTCAGAATTCATTAAACTCAACCATGCTACAGAACTGAAGTCAACATATCATATTTAAATAAAAGCAAGCATTTACAAAAGTTCTATTCATGGCCAGATATACAAATCCATGGCCCTTTTACAACTGCCCGAAGGCTTCCAAGGAGAATCCTTGCTCCCTTCTCCCACTCTATCTTCACACTCTTCTCTGCCTTCAATGCCTATGAGGCTCCATAATTTATTAAACTTAGCATGATAAAAAATCCCGAAATCACTCAACTAAAAGCTCTAACTCTACATGCAATGCATACACATGGAAAAGCATCTTTTTGTATTTTTCCATCTTTTTCCTATTCTAAAATAGAAAAGCTATCCTTATCACTTTAATGTCCACATCCACTCCTTTATGCCTAAAAGCTCTCCTAATTTTACTTGAGAATATCTAATTAACTAATGCATGACCCCTATTATTTACAACAATTTCCCTTCGGGTTGATGTTCCCGCATCAGGAAAGACTCTGTATACTTAAAAATTGTTTTAAAAACAATTGTTTTTTATTGAAATGTGGTGTACAAATACCCCGTTTAATCTCTGGCATAGTTAATGGAAGCACCTCCCTGAACACAAATATATTAATCTCTGGCATAGTTAATGGAAGCACCTCCCTGAACGCAAATATATTACTGCGGGGTAAGAAAATAAGAAAAAACAGAAAATTCAACCTTTGGAGACTTTGTGGGTTATTTAAATTTTATACGCTAGACTGCCAAGTAGGTGGGTGGATGTATGAATAATAATGATTTTGATATTATCAGGGTGAAATGCACGCTATGAGCGATTACAATCTCAAAGGCAAGTCATAAGGCATAGTAACTAGGATTGACGGTAAGACAAAATCTTATTCCCCTCATTGATTTTTTCTCGGATGACCCAAACCAGTGAAGCCGAATCCTACGTTCGCGCACAAGAGAAGGAAATGTAAGTACGTGTAAAATCAGTTTTTTTTGGAAATGTAGAGAATTTAAGAAAATATTCTAATCTAAAAAAGTGATGGAAATTAAGGAAAGAATATAGGTTTGGAAAATAACATCGGTTTTGAAAGGAAGAGGTGAGTTTATATTATTTTGGTGAATTTGATCATAAAGATGTTTTTACTATTCACAGTTAGAGATTATTATATTGGTTTTACATTGTTTTTGGTAAAAATAAATTTTTAACTTTTATTAAAACCAAAAAATTCTCTATAATTTTTATAATGTTTTTCAAAAATGTATATAAAAGTAAAGTTACATAGTTAGCATTTTTGTCACTTAGTTTAATTATTGAACTTTGGAAGTTATAGACTAATTCCGAGATTTAAACAAGTTGACTATATTATAGATTAAGGACATAGTTTAAATATAGTTAAAATAAAGTGAAAAACAATAAAGATATAATATAAATTGGTCCAGTTTGCTATATCATAGATTTAGATAAAAAAGTATTCATGGTATGGCCATGTTACAAGAGAGCATATTAAATATGTTTTATGATAGCAAACAACAAGGTCAAAGATGGTTCATTAGTTTGAAATCAATACTAGAAAAAAGGAATATTAACTCATAATAAAATGAGATATTATTTTTGGGATTGTATACATACAGTAAGTCATTAATTTAAGACTCATGTCTATGAATATTTGTTGCAAATGATTAATTTCTCATGATTTTGAATAGTCCTCTTAGCACAAATTGAATAAAGGGATGCTCATAATGGTGAAGAAGTGAGATTCAAGCTAGAAAAATAAATAATGTAGCATTGATAATCACTTTTGGGTCTTGCACCTGATAACTAGGATACTCAAACCTACTTAACTTGCTATCCCATTTGTAAAACTTTAGCATGTATTTTTCTATATGAGATATTCAATTAGAACTCCCTAGATCTATTATTTATTGATAAACTTTTATAACTCAACATATACAAATAATATTCTCACATAAATATACACATCTATAACAAACTAATTAATAACTACGAGTCAATTTTTTTACTAAATATAATATATTACAAAATCATTACTAACCGTGAGCTAAAAATTATTTATAATAATAATCAATAATATCATAAACAATATAACAAAACAACTAAAAAATTAGCTAAAAAGAAGAAGAAGAGGAAGGACACTTGAAGTTGACACCAAATTAACAACATAACCAAGATCTTACTTTAAATATATCATTAAACAATATAACTAATATCTTAATATATAAATATTTTAGTGTTAAAAAAACCAAACTACTTAACAACATCAGCTATACCCTATAAGTAGTGACTCATTTACATCATTAAGGATTATTTAATTAAATTAGAATTGACTATTTAATTAAATTACAATTGATCAAAATGTTTACACTTGCTTAATCTTTTTTATCATCTAAATTAGTTGAGATAAATTTTATTTTCTTTATAGTTTTTAAAATGTCATTTAATTTTAATAATTTCAATCCTTTTAAAATAAGTTAAAAAAGTATAGAATTAAAAATTTTATAATTGAATTTTTCTAAACATAAAACTAAATAAATAAAATAAACAATAACTTAACAAAACTCATTAAATTAAATTTATTATTAATCAAAATAACGGGTAAGAATTTTTTATTAAAATATTAAAATAAATTTGGATATATATATATATATAATTAATTAACTACTCAATTTTTGTTCTACTTTTTAGATAATAACTCATTTATATAATGAACTAAAATAATTAAATTAAATTTGAGATACTGTAGGGTTGAATGTTCAATTTACACTATACAATTTGTTTCCTTGTCGCTCTCTCTGGTCTATTTTCAACAATGTGGGGCCTGGGCTACTCCACATTTGATCCTTACGTTGTTATTTTTGGGAATAGAGAATGTTATCATATTTTCAGCTTAAAGAATAATTAACTTGAACTATATTCATTTTTAGTTAAGATCAAAAAAATAATTAAAACAGTTTAAATAAAATCAAAATTTCCATGACTTCGAAGAAGTCCTGAGTGAAAATAAATGTAACAGTACAATACAGGAGTAAATTTTTATTTTACCTTAACAACAGTATATCTGATTATTAGTCATCCGAATGCAATAAAGACTATATAATTATCTTTATATAATTAAGTAATAGTGCTAAGCTTAACTACGCTAATTCATAGCACGCATCCATGACAACTATGGCACGTAACATTAACTTTGTCTCTTGTTCAATCTTGGAATTATCATTCGGCTGTCAATAATATCTATACGTACAAAGGTGTTATATGAGTTGATCGCTGGTACTACGGGATATAAATGAACATATGGCAATTTCTAAATTCGAGTTAATGGTTTACGCTGCCTGGAATGAATGTTGCCGTGAGTCACTCAGGCAACTGACGCTTGCCCAACTGGCCTTCTCCACATCGTCCATCTGGCACGATGAACGACCGGCCAGTTGACACCATGTGCTCTCGCGTGCTCAGGACTCCAGGGTTTAATGCGGACTGACACTTACCTCGATCTTACCACATGGTAGCTGTTTCCCGGGTTTTCTATGCTCAATCCCATGGCGGAGATGAACCCGCCCAGATCGAGGGCTGACATCGAGCCATGGGTCAGTAGTAAGTATTGAAAGTCTTTATGCGTTTGATAATTCTTTAGCCTTTTCATTGTTGGAATGACCCCTGTCGTTCACAGTTCTCTGGCGCTTCGCATTTGCACAGGGAACCTTTCCTTCAGGCGGTCTGTTGTGCGGTAGGAATTCTCTACCTTCCGATTCCGGTCATGGTAAGCCGCTCACCCAAATCTACTTGGTTACAGTTCATTTTCGTTTGTGTTTAATCTCTTCTGCAGGGTTTAATCTTTACTGCTCTATTTTTGAATGAGTCTCAGGTGAGGAGTTCAGTTGCCGAGGCCGACGTGCGATGGAGGGCCTGCTCCACTTCCCTACCCATTCCATGTTCCGGGTAAGAGTTGTATGCATCCGTGGTTAAACTTGTGAGGCGTTCCCTGGGTAACGGACTGAACCGTTGTCCTTCTTGACAGGCTATCTGAGTCATGCATGTGCAATGGAAGTCCATCGTTGTTTTCAGGGATTTCTTTCCATGAGGAAATTAACATTTTTTTTCCCGTCTCTGTTGCTTGTAAATTAAATTGGTTTCTACGCCAAAGCATTCAGGCAGAAACCTTGGTTGGGATGCATTGGATGCCCGACCTTTACTGTATATTTTGTTTCATAATCAAGGGTTATCAATTGTTACAGGTGGTCGAACATTGACTGGTTAATATATTGAGATTTCCTCCATAAATTTGTTTTCGGTTAGGGTTTTTTTTTAAAAGGAACATTACTGGTTCATTGTGGATAAACTCTTACCTGAGTTCCAGTATTTTTATTCGCTGTGTATTCTGGATACGCTTGCCTTAACAGAGGTTTTTACTGTGAATTTAATTAAGAAACATGTTTCCATGTTCTTTCTTTGTTTATGGTTACTTTTCATGTTAGAAAGATATGAGTTGCCGGCTTCGACTACGGAAGCCCTCGCTGGCTGTCCAATAATACTCACACGGCTATGGCCTTTTCTTTACAGGCCCAGTTTTAACACACAGGCTATGGCCTTTTCTTTACAGGCTCATAAATCCCTGTTATCATTTATTAAGTATATAATGTGGGCGCTGCCCCTCCTCTGTTCCTCGAGCACAGGAGTATTTTCGTTATCGTTTTCCTACATTCTTAAACACACTATTAAGATGTTGATATTGCGAACTTGAAATTGGTTGTTGGGTCTAAGGTATATGCATTATTTCAGTTTTTGATCTAAACAGTTCTTATTTCCTCAGCAGTAATTCTTGGAATCTCTGTGTACAATATTTATTGTTTTCGATTCGATTATGTAAGCTGAAATGATTATACACAGTATTCGGTTTTCCTGTTTGATTATCACTTATGCTACAGGAATTTGTTCCAGCATGGAATCTCTGTTTTTTTTTTAATTAAAATCTAGTTTAATCTCTGCCAGTTGCGCAGAAACTAGTTCTTAAAGTTATCAATGTATTTTTCGTTTCCACCTCTACCATTGTCTGCATAATTACAGAAACTCTTCCAATGCCATGTACAGTCTAGTCTGTCATAAACCTTAATTAATTTCCACAGTTTATAAACAAATTCTTTTAACTGTTAGGTTTCTTAGTAGACCATACCTGAGCAGAGGCAAACCTCTTATTTGCGCTTGTCAACCACCCGACCTTAGGAAGATCCTCCTCGATCTTCCACCCCCAAGCACTTTTGCAGATCCTTACTGTCTGCAACCCTCTGGCCACACCAGAGTCACGCTATCTGGTCCTTACCAGACGTAGCGGTTCAGGAAGCTTTCGCCTTCCACACACATGCTATCTGATCTTTACCAGACATAGCTTTCTTTTTTTTCCTCTTTTCAAAGAGTAATTCTTTTTCTTTTCTTGTTTTGCCATCTGATCCCTACCAGACTTGGCATAACCTTTTTTCCCCTTTTTCCTATGGGGTCTCAACCGTCTCATGAAAGTAGTTAGGTTTTCTTTTTCTAACTACCTCAATAGCTACTAACAACAATTAATCAACATACTTAATTAAACAGTAGTAGCAACAATTAATTATCATAATTAATTAACAACAGTAGCAACATAGTTATTTTAATTGCCAAACAAAACCTTAGTTAACAATTAAATTCCACTATCTTACTTAAAACATTATCGATTTACTAGGAACATTACAATAAATGTGGTGGGGTTTGTAACAGGCTGGAGCAAAGTAATGGCTTCTATATTTATTTTAATACATCTTTTATATTTGAGAAAGCGTGACACAGAGAGGAAGCTAAGCAGTCAAGATTTGGTGTACGGTGGCGGCAGCAACATGATACGGCAACACTGTCAACATGATTACAAAATACGATCTCAATTTTCTTGACCAATCATAATTAAAAAAAAAAAAATAATAATATAATAAAAAAATGTTTATAAAATTATTTAAAATTTAACGCATTATACTTGCTAGCTTCACGATAATAATTTTTTTTTAAATAATAAAAAATTAAAAAATCTAATAATTACATTTAATATTATAGTTTTAATCGCTATATGAAAGTAGACAAGCCTAACATACATGTATTTTTATCTTCCCAAAAATATAAAAATACATATTACTAAAATATTTTACACTAATTAATTTAGCAATTATTAAAAGTTTGAAATTAACCATAACTCAAAGCCACATTCAACCTTACTAAAAGTTTGAAATTAACTATAACTCAAAGCCACATTCAACCTCGTGTGTTTATAAATAAATTACGAAAATTTTCAAATTTAGATGTAATTTTTACTTTGAAACTAAGAATTTTAAAGGCTCAAAAACAATATACATATATTAAAAGATTTCAAAATTCATCTTAGATGGATAATTCAGAGAAAATTTAATTTGATACTGCAAATTTTAAGTTAATCAAATAAATTTTGAAAATTATATATTAATGATGATGATGATGGTCGTTAACATCCACTGAGACCAAACAATGATCTATCGGATCTAAATAAACAAATTATTTATTTTGATTTAAGATTTTATTCCTATGCTCAAAAAGCTTGGAGAGAAGCGTCTGAGCTCACTATAATATTAAATAATATAATTATTATAATATTATATAAATTTTAAATTAAAAAATATATTAATTTTAATATTAAAAAATTTAAAATAAATAAATAATTTTAAAATATTAATTTATATTTTTATAAACATTTATTAATAATACAAAATTATATATATATATAATATAGCAAAATTGTATATTAAATTGGTTTAAAATTCAAATAAAATAGAAAGAAGATAGCCAAAGTCATAGTTGTTAAAGGAAAAAATGTTTTAAATATATATTATTTAAATTGTATTTCATTAATATCTTATGGAATTTTTTTCAAATAAAATATTTTCATTCAATTTTTATGGTATGGAATTAAATTCCAATTCGAACTACTAACTCTGATTGAAATGAGACTCACAAATCTTACAGTCTAATCCCAAACAAAACTGTGAAAGCCAGAAAATCACTCACATGATTTACTCAATTGAAATCAAAATTGAGAAATGTTAAAAAAGTAAATCCGATTATCTTCGGAGAAGAAATCCTCTGCCGTAAACAAACGAGAAAGAAAAGAAAAGAGGGAAAGAAGTAGGTTAACGTTGATGCTGATTTTGGCCATCTGTCACCATCTCGCACTATGGGATTAATTAAAATTAATGTTTGTTTAGTTGTCAGATATATTTCAGGCACAACTCAAACCTATGAGCAGCTTTATAAGATCAAAATAGTTATATTTTCCTTCCTTTCCTATTAATAGGAACAGTGGGTCACAAGCCCAACATGAAAGATGTTTCCAAGGCCGAGAAGTTGCCTGAGGAAAGTTTGAGACTTTGGTTGCCATCTGACATAATATAGTATCCCAATGCCTTCGTGGATTTTCCAATTTCTCAAACTGTTCCGTCGATTGTTGGATGCTAACCACAAAATATACATTAGCATTTCTTTAAATCAATATGGAAATCTCTAATTTCTATAATGATGTGCTAAGATATATCACCCTTTACTGAAATTTTTTTTACTCTTTTTCTTGTTTTTGCTAATTTTTTCCAATTTTGAAAAAATAATATATTTTGTATTGTTTAATGTTTTCTACAATTTACCAATTTCTTTGTGAATGCTTTGAAGAAGATGTTTTTGGTACCTTTACTGATTTTTTCAATACTAAGAAACATTTTCTCAATGTGGGGGACATGTTCCACCACAAGGGAGATGGGCAGCACAATCCCCACAAGTAGAGGGATACCTAGGCCAATTTTATAAATTGTTTGTGAATCTTCTAGAATGGTTCCAACCACATCAAACTTCATATAAAGAAAGTAAAATTTCATATCTCATTTAGAATTTAACCAACTAATAGATTTTAGGATTTGGGGGTATTATAATATTTCCATTGGATTGCATACTGAAAAAATTCCATGGCATGAATAGTTATTGTTGTGATTTTATCATTATTATTTTTATTTTTATGATTTTAGAGATACAGAGCCCTATGCTAGGGACCTTGACATCGCACTATCCCTTCTAAATTTATCTAAATTTTGGGGGTGTTCCCACGTGTCACCCATGCATGTCTCCTTCCTTTTATGCTCCCCCATCTCGGAAACATGGTGGAACAATGAATTCTACAATTTATCAGCTTGAAAAAGATGAGAATTCGGGAGATGCCTCAAATCACCAAGAATGTTCCGTGTTACAAACAAGGTTAATGTTACCTCACAAACCATTAAAACATATAAATTGAAGTTTATATTGACGTTCCCTAAAGATTAAATAGCTCAATGGGAATAGAGATTAGACCCATCACGAGAATCCCATAGAGAAAGGTGTTGTGTTTGGGAAAGAGGCCCCTTTAAGATGAGACATAAATAACAACCAAAGTTAACTAAAAAACTAGTAAGCTAATAACCATAAATGAAAGAACAACATATCAAAACATAGTCCTACAGAAAGGATATTCTAGGGGGAAAAACCTATCTTTAAGAAAATGATGAGACAAAAATGGAGAAACACAAACAACCATGTCCAAACAGAAATAAGCCTACAACTAATAGAGTAGGTAGAATGTGGGCACCTAATAAGTAGAATTTTTTAGGTGCCCTTTGTCTGACTAGCTCCAAGTCAAATCAATGATATATTTCATAAAAGATTACTACATACAAAGAACTTGTGGCATACAAAAAGAAAATAATCAAACGTTCTTCCAAGATATTAATGACAAGAATCTAATCAATGTGGAATATTGGAATCACAATATTTCCATCAAATTAAAATGAAGTTCTCCTTATAGATACATAGGATAAACATCATTTTTCACTTACATTACATAAGAAAAGAAAAAGCAAAATTAAAAGTGATAGTACCCTCCAAAACCAAATAATTTGATTGTGAGCTTCACTATATTCATGTTACTAGGTATGGTCTTTCCAATCCTATACACATAAATCATGAACCTTCCCATACAACATTTGATCAACATATTTAGGTTCTAAAGCTCAGAGAAACTATTGGACTATTGAATTCCAAAGCAAATCAGAAAACCCTTGGGAAAAAAAATTTAACTTGCTATGTAACTGGTGTCACAAAATAACAACGGCTCGATAGTTTAACCTATCGATGTCAATTCTTATTGTTTACAATCAAGTCCCTACTCGCTTGACAAAGTTTGATAACCTTTTAGGAACCCAATTCTTCAAATTCCGTCACAAACGTGAGTCCTAGTATATCTCATTCTAGAATACCTAAATACATTTCCAATATTTCCTTACAACTTAAATACAAGTATGGATCTACATCTTTTGTATCTTCCCATCAAATAGAGAGATTGGCTATTTGTTTGAAGAATGTTCGAGTTAGGACCATGTCAATTTTCACCATATACATCAATACCAAACCAATAACATGACCACATAATTTGAAATAGGATAGATGAGTAATATTCACTATATATGCTGCAACTAGAAGAAACAAGGTGCTCAAATATTTGAGTAATTAGAAAATTCAATCTCTAAAGAAAAGCCCATTTGAAAATAGTTTATTTATATTTGATATAATAGACCATTTTTTCACCAAATAATACTACAAATTGCAAACTTCTTCATTAATAAGGAAATATAAAAAAGAGTGGAACATATTTGTCCAACAATATTATCAGGCAAAAGCTAATAAACAAGCATTATTATGGCAAAAGCTAATAAACAAGCATTAAATAATAATAGAATATAGCCTGTTAAAGTACACGAATGCTTTCAAAACTATTCCCTCAAGAAAAGTCCGCTCAAGGTTAATATTTACATAATAATTGAGGACAACCTGTTGAAGGAGAAGAATGTGCTTTCAAAACCACATCTTTGGCGTGGCTTCCTTCAAATTCCATAATGTAAATATCTACCTAATGCTTTTACAACGTTCATAAAATTGAAAGGGAACGTTATATCAAATTTCAAACATCCCGTATCATAATAAATAAAATAAATTAGCGGGTTAAATAAAAAACATGATAATAATTTTCCTACTCACCAAGGTTGGGAAAATCAATGGAGACAGCAGAAGCTATTAGTAGCTGGTTCCAAAAACCAGCTACCTCTACCTCTCCCTACATCCATGGATTCTATTAAAACTGCATCATTCCCCCGCAAAAATCCCCTCCCTTGAAAAGCTGGAAAGACAACTTACAACACAGTCCTTCTGACTCAAAACCTTATCCAACCCTCTCGTTCTAGCATCTTCTAAGGCAACTAAGATATCAAATTCAATTATGTTATTCCCCATCTCAATTAGAGGCTCCTTAGTAACCACTTCATGCTTCTCACCTACTGTACTAGCAGAGAAATTCCCATTTTCAATATACAAATTTTCATTATCAATTAGGGTTTCTATTTCACCTCTTCTCAACTAGACCTTCACTCGAGCAAAGCCAGGGTGCTTGCATGAGAAATATTCACTCGAGCAAAGCCATGGTGCTGGCATGAGAAATATTGAAAAATTCGTGGAATTTTCCTTCGAGATCGTAATTTCCACCCTTAAGATTCTCGTTCGTATACGCCTCCTGTTCCCTACACGCCCTCGTATTTGAATGATTTTGAAAAACCACTTTCGATCTCATTCAATTGCCGTTTTATTCACAGTTCTCGACTCATAAGTGATGAAGCCATCCACAAGGATCACATAAGACACCCTGCAGCAGTACATGAGATTCGACCCCACGACCTCTCTTCAATGTCATTTCTATTCAATGTCATTTCTAGCACCCCTCTCTTCAATGTCATTTCTAGCACCCCCTCCATTGCTGCCATCGCCAGCCTTGTAATGGCTGATACAACGAAACCGTGGAAAAAACCTCCAACTAGTCCTTCACAAAACCATTTACTATTATTTGTTGGCTCGCAGTTTATAATATTTTTCCCATTAATAACTTACAAAACCAACCACCAATTTTTAATTAAAAATTTGTCAAAATAACCATTTGACACAAAACACCAATTTTTAATTAAAAATTTAGCAAAATAACCATTTGCGACAAAATTATAAGTTTAAGATCAAATGATAATGCCTTTAATAAATTTGTTGAAACTATTTACTATTGATAATTGTTAATAATTTCTAATTTTAATTAATACATTTACTTATTTATATTTATGTAATTTGAATTTCAAAATATTTACATAATATAATTTTATAACATTTTTTTATGTATTGTGTATAAGAGAGCCTCTAGATCATGTATCATGTTTTAAGTGTATTAATGATTCTTACCAACCATTTAATTTATATGGTCATGTTATATATAAATTCTATATTCAGAATTCAAGGAATTACATATGTATATATGAACTCTATATTAAACATTGAAGGAATTACATGTATACATGTTTCTTTGTATATATAAAGTTGACATCAAACCAATTTATTTAAAGTGGATATTGAAATATTTTATTTAGAATCAAGTTTATTTTTTTGTTATGAATAAATTTTTATGTCATAAGTCAACTTCACAAGTACAAAAATAATTGCACATCTTTTTCATATAAAGTTATACAGAATGCACGTGTGTGTGTGTGTATATATATATATATATATATATATATATATATATATATATATATCATTTTCCCAATCATTTAATTTCAACTTTTTCTTAAATATTAATTAAAAAAATCTCACTAAAAAGCTCCATTCTATATCAATTTTATGTGGGAACCACTCCTCTCATTTGTAGTCGTTGAAAACATTACAGTTGTCACAATCCTCAGTTGAGGATTCCTTGAAATATTCAGTGACGGAACTGTAACAGAATAAAACCCAATTCTCAGCAGCAAAAGAAGATCGGTTCGTCGATATGAAGGTGAGAAGGAAAATGAAGGACGGGAAGAATGGACGACGAGAAAAATATGGTCGGCCAACACGTTGTGCCAAAAGAAAATGAGTTTCTGCAATATGTGGCCTAGGCTATGGTTAATGGTTTTTACCAATTTTTTGGTTTAATTTTTTTTGTAAGACTATGTACGTCTAATAGTTGTTTTAGGGGTGACTTTTTTCATTAGGAAGACTATATAAACCTGAAAGCTGCTCCAACCTTGATTTCTTTAATTGAAATCATAATTACCTAATTCACTAGAAAGAAAGCAAAAAAATAAGAAAATGTGCCAAATACTATTAGAATAAATCAATCATGTTTGTGCTTAACATAGTTTATGAGTTGAAAATAAAAATAGGTCATAGTTTGGATGCATGCATTGCTCATTCGCTAGCATAGTTAATGGCAGCACTTCCGTTAACTCAAATAGATTGCTGCAGGATTGCACGCACAAGAAAAAAATAGAAAATTCATCTTTTGGAGACTTATGGTGTATTTAATTTTACCGGTTAGACTACCAAGTAGTTCGGTTGGTGAATATATCAATAATAACAGTTTTGATATTATCAGGGCGAAATGCATGCTATGAGGGATTACAATCTCAAAAGAAAGTCATAAGGTAGAGTAACTAGCATTGACAGTAAGACTGAATCTTATTCTCATTCTCATTTATTTCTTCTCGGATGACCCAAACCAGTGAAGCCTAATCCTACCTTCGTGCACAAGAGAAGGAAATCTAATTACTTGTAAAATTAGATTTTTGTTTTTTTTTCCCAAAACAAGAAAGGAGAGAATTTGAGAAAATCTATGGGGAAAGGTTTTGAAAAGAAACGACATTATATGATATTAGTCTCCCCTCCCTAGGGATTATGGTGTCCTACCATCAAAGTCACTTGATTTTTATTATTTTTCTTAAATTATTGTAATTTTAGCTAAAGTTTTAGCAAAATTTTAAATATTTTTATTTTCTTGTAGATTCGAATCTTATTTTTAATTTTCGAGCGAGCATTGATTTGACATAATCTTTCTAGGGGCTTTATTTTCTATATTTCTCAGTTTCTAACAAATCGTTTTAAAATAGATAAATAAAATGTAATTTTGTAGCCATTATTTGGGTGACTGCGGTTACATTTACATTGACACATTGCTATGAACAATTCCTTTACCTAAGCTAGTTGTGTGCTCTGAGAGTGATATTGATACTCACACTAACACAAAAACTGCCATGACACTGATATTGACACTCACACTAGCACAAAAACTGTTTGCTCTGACACTGATATTGACACTCACACTAACACAAAAACTTATATGACACTGATATTGACACTCACACTAAAACAAAAACTGTTAGTATATTTACCTCTTATTTTATTTTAAACTTTTTTTCAGCTTAAACTTTTATAAAGTTAGTTGTATAGGAGAACAAATGCATGGATCCGTATGAAGGTCGTGCGGATAGGGGGTATGCGGAGCAGAACTAGGTGCAGAGGGAAATGAGGGAAATTTCTACCATGTAGAGGGAAATTTCTAGTGTAGACATCAAACTCCACATCTGCAATTGGGGGGAATGCATGGGGAAACATTTTCCATGCCCCCGTGGAAATGCATGGATAAACCTTTCCCCACAACCCATTTGGGGAAATGCCCGCGGAAACATCAATCTTGATAAAATCGCTAGTTATTTAATGATGTGCAAATATATTGACTTACCCTTTTTTTTTTTTTTCGTTTTTGCTAATCTTTTCCAATTTCAAAAATATGAATATATTTTGTCTTGTTTAATGTTTGCTACAATTTAAGAATTTTTTGTGAATGTTTTCAAGAAGATGTTTTTTGCGCCCTCAGTGATTTTTTCAACATTAAGAAATATTTTCCCAATGTTGGGGGCACATGTTCCACAACAAGGGCAACTCCATCCACACAAGTAGAGGGACACCTCACCGAACCTAGTGTGCCCTTCCCCCTAAGCCATTAAAACAATAGTTTTTGTCCAACAACCCTTTAAGATAGAACAAAGATAGGGGAGTTTGTGACCTTGATAATTAGTAGTGACTTTGGTAATTAATGATGATATTAATTTTTTTAAGTAAAAGAATAGAATATGCAACACAACCATGGTGAAAACATAAGTTAGAGGTGACATTTTCTAGTGAAAAGGTAAGATAAAGGTAAAAAAACTCCATTATCTTACATTTTCTATAATTGTACTTGAAATTTTAACATTTCTATAAACTGTTCCAAGATCTTTGAGAATGGTTCCAACCACATCAAACTTCATATGAAGAAAGTAAAATTTGATATCTCATTTAGAATTTAGCAAACTTAATAGATTTTAGGATTTTAGGATTGAGGGTATTATAACATTTCCATTGGATTGCATATTGTTAAATTTGCATGGCATGAATTTTTATTGTCGGGATTTTATCATTATTATTTCTACTTTTATTATTTTAGAGATAGGGAGCCCTATGCTAGGGACCTTGACATCCCACTATCCCCTCGAAATTTCTCTAATTTTGGAGGTGTTCCCACATGTAACCCATGTGTCTCCCCTTGGTTCTATGCTCCCCCATCTCGGAAACATGGTGGAACAGTGGCTTCTACAATTTATCATCTTGAGAGAGATGACAATTTGGACGGTGCCCAAAATCACCAAGAATGTTCCTTGTTACAAACAATGCTAATGTGATCTCACAAACCATTAAAACATATAAATAAATGTTTATATTGATGTTTCGTAAAGATTAAACAGGTCAATGGGACTAGAGATCAGACCCATCATGAGAATCCCATAGAGAAAGGTGCAGTGTGTGGCAAAGAGCCCACCCTAGGATGAGACATAAATAACAACTAAAGTGAACTAAAAAGCTAGTAAACTAACAATCATAAATGAAACAACAACGTATCAAAACATAGGCCTACAGAAAGGATATTCTAAGGAGGAAAAACCTATCCTTAATAAAAAGATGAGACAACAATGAAGAAATACAAACAACGATGACCAAACATAAATAATCCTACAACTAGTAGGGTAGGGAGGGTGTGGGCACCCAATAAGTAGAATTTTTTTAGGTGCCCTTTGTTTGACTAGCTCCAAGTCAAATCAAAGATATATTTCATAAAAGATTACTACATACAAAGAAATTGCAACATACATAAAGAGAATAATAAAATATTATTCCAAGATATTAATGACAAAAATCTAATCAATGTGTAAGATTGGAACCCCAATATTTCCATCAAAGTAAAATGAAGTTCTCCTTATAGATACATAGGATAAACATGAATTTTCACTTACATTACAAAAGAAAAAGAAAAGAAGAAGTTATAATACCCACCAAAACCAAATAATCTAATCGCCAGCTGCACTATATTCATGTTACTAGGTATTTCCTTTCCAATCCTATACACATAAATCATGACCCTTGCCATACAACATTTGATCGACATATTCAGGTTCTAAAGCTCAAAGAAACTATTGGAGTATTGAACTCCAAAGAAAATCAGAAAACTCTTGGGAAAAGAATTTAACTTGCTGTGTAACTAGTGTCACAAAATGACATTGGCTCTTTAGTATAACATATCGATGTCACTTCTTACTGTTTATAACCAAGTCGCTGCTTGCTCAACAAAGTTTAATGACCTTTTATGAACCCAATTCTTCAAATTTTGTCACAAGTGTGAGTTCTAGTATATTTGATTCTAGAATATCTAAATCTATTTCCAATATTTTCTTACAACTAAATACAAGTATGGATCTACATCTTTTGTATCCTCCCATGAGATAGAGATATTAACTATTTGTTTGAACAATGTTCGAGGTAATATCATGTCAATTTTCACCCTATGCATCAATTCCACACCAATAACATGACTAGAAAATTTGAAACAACATAGATTAGTAAGATTCACTACATACGCCGCAACCAGAAGGAACGAGGTGATCAATGTTGAAAATGGCAACAAGAAATGCTATAAATAACATTGCTATAAATAACAGTTCGTGTACCAGTGTTGGACATAGCAACAAGGAATGACAAATGGAAGTGCTAAAAATAGCATTGCTATAAATAGCATTTCGGGATGGATTCCAATTTTAGTTAGTCCCTGAACTAAAATTGAGAAGTAAAATTCGAATTTCATCTTAGCAGCTATTTGTAAAATAATTAGTTAATTCATCTTGAGTTAATTAGTTGCAGAAAATCAAACATGAAGTCTATCTGAAGACATGCAACAGTTTCTCCATTGATTGAGGAATTTATCCCTTAGTTAAGGAGATCAGGATGAGTTTTACTTTGAGTTGTAATTAGTTAGCTCAATTAACTGAGTTAAGTCCAGTTAGATTAGTTCTAACAGTTTGTAGAATTAATTGTGAGTTCAGTTAGTTAATGCTTGCATGCATGTAACTGTTTCTCTCCAGATAACTGCATATTCTCTCATAAATAACTCATGCATGTCATTTCAGTCAGAGACCCAGTTGAGATCAGAGGAAGGGACATTGTAATATCAGTTGGAGGATTTTTCCTATATAGGAAACTGATCCATGCAGAAGGAATTATCTCCTTCAGGGATGCGTAGTTACTATTGGGTTTAATGTGCTGTGTGAGATGTGAATTCACACTGGTGGAAGCATTGGAACCCAGGAGAAACTGCGCAATGAAATAGGACGCTTGGAGGGCAGAGGAGAAGGTTTGTGAGAAGCCTTTGACTGTCTATGAGCAGCAGTTGGATTGTAGAGAGAGCAGGATAGCTTGAGAGCTGATTCTTTTGGTAACTTGAACATATTTCCACTTGTATCATAATACAGAGATTGGGGTTTTAGGCTGAGGCTTTCCCCAAGTTATTTCTTCTGTGTTATGTGTGATTGATTTCTCATGCTCAATTATATGTCTTCTCATTGATCTTGCTCATATTCGATTAAGCTTCCGCAAATTTTGTTGTAGAAGTAGATCTTGTATTTTGTTTTAGTATGTTGCATAATCTGTTGATCTATAGTGGGAATTTCTACATGGTATCAGAGAGAAGGTTATCAAAGGAGAGAACAATATACAAGAAGGGAGAAGTTCGATGTTTGAGGTTCCTAAATATAGAAATCGAGTTCTTATCACATCTCATTTTCACTAATGGCATTCAACGATTTAAGACTCGAATATGCTCTTGATGGCAGCTTGAATTATATAGCCTGGAAGGATCGCATGGAAGAAGTATTAGAGGATAACGGTCTAAACGACTTCATTGATCAAGAAGTCCCCAAGCTCGTAGCGGCTAATGCTACTGAATTGGAGGAATGGAAGAAATGTGTGGCTAGAGAAAGGAGAATCCTTTTGGAGGGAGTTAGAGACCACATAGTCTCGAGTCTCCATGTGAAGGAGACACCATGAGTCTTGCACTCCTCGGCCTTCCTAAGAGCTAGCATAGCTACCAAGACTCGGTTAATGGAAGAGAAAATCTGCCAGCTTAGGAACGAATTTGGTCAGATCTGATGGAGGAGGAGATAAGAAGAAGCGCCATAAATGGATCCTCATCGAAGTAAGATGATGAGGAAAATCTAGACTTAACGAGTAAGGCGAGGAAGGGGAAAGGGAAGGCATCCCATTCGAAATCCAGTTCTTCCAATGGCGGGAAGAAGTTTGACAAATCGAAAGTTCAATGCTTTCGTTGTCATGAAGTGGGCCATTATGCTACGAATTGTCCATATAAGAAACCCAAGAAGGGTTCCTCTAAGGGATCTGATGGTGAGGCACTGGCCTCACAGTTTGAGTTAGATTTATCTCTTTTCGCATGCATAGTTTCATCCATGGTGGGATGTGGTTGGTTTCTTGATAGTGGAGCTTCTTTCCACATGACTGTCGACAAGAGTTTGTTCAGTACTTTGGAGGAGAAAGATCTCCAAATACTAATAGCGATGGGTAATGATGAAACGTATAGTGTCTCAAGTGTAGACACGGTTGTTTTTCAGAGGGAGCATGGAGCTTACATTACCTTGACCGATGTCAAGTATGTACTAGGACTGAGGAAAAATTTGGTGTCGATCGCAATGCTGGAAGACAAAGGCTATGATGTAGTCTTCAGTAAGGGAAATGTTTTCCTTCGACACATCACCCCTAGACAGGTGAAGTAGATCAGTTCACGAGTCACGAACATGTATCCTCTTAGGGTTCAAGATGCATGCAAAGCCTTGAGGAGCAAGGCAACTGATGGAGACTTGGTGGTTGAGAGGGAGAGTAAATTACCTCTCAACATGTAGCACCAGAAGAAGTCTCAAACAATTGTGGAGGAGCCACAATTGGTGAAGCCGCTTCAGGAGGTTGTGGAGCGGCCACAACTTGAGAAGCTGAGAGGAGATCGAGGGGAGGCATCCACTCATTCCGAGACATCCAGTAGGGGGAAATTTCTAGCCAAGTGGGTAGAGGGAGCACATGCATCCATACCTCTAGGTAGGAGGTGTGGCAATGTGGAGCAAAAATGCCAAGAAAGCTGGAATAGGGGCAGGATCATTGAGGTACCCAACCTCTTTGATTAGAACTTACTATTGGAGCCCCAACGAGGAGTAGAAAGACTGGTTGAGTGGGTAGAGGTAGTTGCGGATGGAGTGGCAGAGAGAGCTATAATGCAGGAATCCCAGGAAAGTGCAGAGCTAACAGGCTGCAACAATGTGAGAGGCACAGGAGTGTTGCACCAGTGCAGGATGGCACAGAGAGGTGTGCAATGGTGCGATATGCGTGGAGTGTTGCAGTAGCTCAGAGGTCAGAGAGGGAGCACTTGTCAGTGGTAGAGGGAGCTTCAGCATCACAGGGTGTTTCGAGCCCAACAAAGAGGGGAGTTGGGAGATTTTTTTGCTTCTAGAGTTGCTGGAGCAATAACACTTGGGAGAAGTGTTGCATGCAGAACATTCCAAAGGTTCAGGATTGGGTTCGAGTTGAATGCCTTTCTTGTTGAGAGGGAGTGTTGAAAATGGCAAAAAGAAATGCTAAAAATAGCATTGCTATAAATAGCAGTTCGGGTACTAGTGTTGGGCATAGCAACAAGGGATGAAAAATGGAAGTGCTAAAAATAGCATTGCTATAAATAACATTTCGGGATGGATTCCAATTTTAGTTAGTCCGTGAACTAAAATTGAGAAGTAAAATTCGAATTTGATCTTGAGTTAATTAGTTGTAGAAAATCAAACATGAAGTCTATGTGAAGACATGCAACAATTTCTCCATTGATTGAGGAATATATCCCTTAGTTAAAGAGATCGGGATGAGTTGTACTTTGAGTTGTAATTAGTTAGCTCAGTTAACTGAGTTATGTCCAATTAGATTAGTTCTAACAGTTTGTAGAATTAATTGTTAGTTCAGTTAGTTAATGTTTGCATGCATGTAATTGTTGCTCTCCAGATAACTAAATATTCTGTCATAAATAACTCATGCATGTCAGTTCAGTCAAAGACCCAGTAGAGATCAGAGGAAGGGACAATGTACTATTAGTTGAACTATTTTTCTTATATAGGAAACTCATCCATGCAGTAGGAATTATCTCTTTCAGGACTGCCTAGTTACTATTGAGTTTAATGTGTTGTGTGAGAGGTGAATTCACACAGGTGGCAGCATTGGACCCCAGGAGAAACTACGCAAGGAAACAACAGGCTTGGAGGGTAGAGGAGAAGGTTTGTGAGAAGCCTTTGACTGTCTATGAGTAGAAGTTTGATTGAAGAGAGAACAAGATAGCTTGAGAGCTGATTCTTTTTGTAACTTGAACATATTTCCACTTGTATGCAAATAAAGAGATTGGGGTTTTAGGGTGAGGCTTTCCCCGAGTTATTTCTTTTGTGTTATGTGTGATTGATTTATCATTCTCTCATTGATCTTGCTCATACTCGATTAATCTTCTGCAAAGTTTGTTGTAGAAGTAGATCTTATATTTTGCTTTAGTATATTGCATAATCTGTTGATCTACAGCGGGAATTTCTACATGGTATCAGAGAAAAGGTGATCAAAGGAGAGAACAATATACAAGAAGGGAGAAGTTCGAAGTTTGAGGTTCCTAAATATAGAAATCGAGTTCTTATCACATGTCATTTTCACCAATGGCGTTCAACAATTTAAGACTCGAATATGCTCTTGATGGAAATTCGAATTATATAGCCTAGAAGGATCGCATGGAAGCAGTATTAGAGGATAACGGTCTAAAGGACTTCATTGATCAAGAAGTCCCCAGGCTCGCAGTGGCTAATGCCATCGAATTGGTGGAATGGAAGAAATGTGTGGCTAGATCAAGGAGAATCCTTCTCGCAGGAGTTGGGGACCACATACTCTCGAGTATCCATTAGAAGGAGACACCATTTTCAGTGTGGAAAACATTGAAATATCTATGTCAAAACAACAACGATCAGAGGAAGTTGCCGCTGAAAGACAAGCTTCGAAAAGTTAAGTGTGAAAAGGGCGACACGATCTCTATGTATCTGAACAATCTCACCACCTGCATGGATGATCTTGGAAGCGTAGGGATCACGACAACCGATGATTACATGGTGATTCTTGCACTCCTCGGTGTTCCTAAGAGCGGGAATAGATACCAAGACTCGATTAATGGAAGAGAAACACTGTGATATTGGGAATGACTTTGGTTGGATTTGATGCAGGAGGAGATAAGAAGAAGCACCAGAGATGGAAACTCGACGAAGCAAGATGATGAGGAAAATCTAGCCTTAGTGAGTAAGGCGAGGAAGGGGAAAGGGAAGGTGTCCCATTCCAAATCCAGTTCTTCCAATGGTGGGAAGAAGTTTGACAAATCAAAAGTGCGATGCTTTCATTGTCATGAAGTGGGCCATTATGCTATGAATTGTCCACAGAAGAAATCCAAGAAGGGTTCCTCTAAGGGATCTGATGGTGAGCCACTGGCCTCACAGTTTGAGTTGCATTTCTCTCTTTTCACATGCATGGTTTCATCCATGGTGGGATGTGGTTGGTTTCTTGACAGTGGAGCTTCTTTCCACATGACCGACGACAAGAGTTTGTTCAGTACCTTAGAGGAGAAAGATCTCTAGATACTCATAGCAATGGGTAATGATGAAAAGTATAGTGTCTCAGGTGTAGGCACGGTTGTTTTTCAGAGGGAGCAGGGAGCTCGAACTACGTTGACTGATGTCAATTATGTACTAGGGCTAAGGAAAAATTTGGTGTTGATCGCAATGCTAGAAGACAAAGGCTATGATGTAGTCTTAAGTAAGGGAAAGGTTTTCCTTCGACATATCACCACTAGACAGGTGAAGCAAATAAGTTCATGAGTCAAGAACCTATATGCTCTTGAGGTTAAATATGCATGCAAAGCCTTGAGGAGAAAGGCAACTGATGGAGACTTGGTGGTTGAGAGGGAGAGTAAATTACCTCTCAACATGCAGCGCCAGAAGAAGTCTCAGACAATTGTGGAGGAGCCACAATTGGTGAAGCAGCTTTAGGAGGTTGTGGAGCAGCCACAACTGGAGAAGCCGAGAGGAGACCGAGTGGAGGCATCCACTCATGCAGAGACCTCCAGTAGGGGGGGATTTCAAGCCAAGTGGGCAGAGGGAGCACATGCATCCATACCTCCAAGTAGGAGGTGGGCCGATGTGGAGTGACAGTCAGAACAAGGCTGGAATAGGGGCAGGATCATTGAGGTACCCAACCTCTTTGATTAGACCTTGCTATGGGAGCCCCGACGAGGAGTAATAGGACTGGCTAAGTGGGTAGAGGAAAATGCGGATGGAGTGGTAGAGAGATTGCTACAGTGCAGGAATCCCAAGATAGTGCAGAGCTAGTAGGCTGTAATAATGCGATAGGCACAGGAGTGTTGCACCAGTGCAGGATGGCACAGAGAGGTGTGCAATGGTGTGAGATGCATGGAGTATTGTAGCAGCTCAGAGGTTAGAGAGGGAGCACTTGTCAGCGGCAGAGGGAGCTTCAGCATCAGAGGGTGTTTCTAGCCCAGCAAAGAGGTCAGTTGGGAGAATTTTTTGCTTCTAGAGTTGTTGGAGTAATAACACTTGGGAGAAGTGTTGCATGCAAAACATTCCAAAGGTTCAAAATCGAGTTCGAGTTGAATGCCTTTCTTGTTGAGAGGGAGTGTTGAAAATGGCAACAAGAAATTCTAAAAATAGCATTGCTATAAATAGCAGTTCGGGTACTAGTGTTGGACATAGCATCATGGAATGAAAAATGGAAGTGCTAAAAATAGCATTGCTATGAAGAGCATTTCAGGATGGATTCCAATTTTAATTAGTACCTAAACTAAAATTAAGAAGTAAAATTTGAATTTGATCTTAGCAGCTATTTGTAAAATAATTAATCAATTCGTCTTGAGTTAATTATTTGTAGAAAATCAACCATGAAGTCTATGTGAAGACATGCAACAGTTTCTCCATTGATTGAGGAATTTATCCCTTAGTTAAGAAGATCAGGATGAGTTTTACTTTGAGTTGTAATTAGTTAGCTCAGTTAACTGAGTTAAGTCCATTTAGATTAGTTCTAACAGTTTATAGAATTAATTGTGAGTTCATTTAGTTAATGCTTACATGCATGTAACTGTTGTTCTCCAGATAACTGAATATTCTCTCATAAATAACTCATGTATGACAGTTCAGTCAGAGACCATGGAAAATTTTAAGAACCACCCTAAATTTATATGTATAATAAATGGGCAAATCCCCATGATACATAGGAAAAATGGGAGGCAAATCTATCACTGAATTACAAAATCTTGTAAGATCTTGGCAAAACATTCACTGAATAATAAAAAGTGAAGTCCTGGCGAATGTTTTTTAAAGTATGAAACCATATATGATAATAGGAAAACATATTCATTAAATTGTAATATACTAACATACATGTTTGGAAAAAAGAAATATAATTTTCTCTTCCTACAAACCATGTTGCAAGTTTCGATGGCCATGTTTGTCAAGGTTCTCACTGTACACTCTTTCATATCCTTCTATTAGTTTTGATAATATTCCACAACAATGTTCTTGTAGGTGGTTATCTTGACCACCAGTTCTGTCAAGGTAGGAGAGATTAATCTTTTATCTACCACTTTTGTCAAGCTACTACTTTTGTCAAGCTATCAAATTTCTTTCCTATTCCATAGAGTCGAACTACAAGAAAAAAAAAAAAAAAAAAAAAAAAACATATTTTGTACCACTTTTGTCAAGCTATCAAACTTCTTTCTTATTCCATAGACTCCAATTGCGAGATAAGAAAAAAACACATTCTGTTTACCCCAACATGCCAAAAAGTAGCAAGCCCCAACTATATAATATAAGAAAGTAGTAGGTATCCCAAAGGCCTGAAGGGGATCTAATGGAAAGAAGTGACCGTTGTCAGAAGCCTTCCAATCAATATATTAATATATACATATAGATTTATTATTATTTTAATTGTAAATCTTCATTTAAATATTAAAATTTAATTACGTATTTCCCAATCTAAATTGCGTATTAGCATAATTCAGTACCTTCATATGTCTTGCACTTTTTAACAACGTTATGACATGTGGATTAATTTCCTTTTTGGTGCACAATCTCTGCCTTTTAGGACAATATGGTGCACTGGCCCAACGCCTACTGATCATTACGACAAATTAAGAAAAACAGAGAAGATGAAAGGTTGTACAAACCAACATATTTTTCAAGCAGTGGCCCAACCCCTACAGATCATTACGAAAAATTAAGAATAACAGAGAAGATGAAAGGTTGTACAAACTAGCATATTTTTCAAACTAATCCAACATCAATACCTTAACTTTTTCATGAAGATATCATATTGAGAATGTTTGAAAAATGGTGGGAAATCTCGGCACTGACTATCTCTCTTCTGCGAGGTTGATGCGGAAAGAGTGATAAGATTTCACTATTTTGAATTTTTTTTTGGTTAAATCAGAAAAACCAATATTAATGGAAATATTGGTATTTTTTACTAAATTTTGTGAAGTGACTAAATGTAGCTTTAACCATTCACATTAAGATGTTTTTTATAATATAGTTTCCTGAATCTCTTTAATATCTTCATTATCATAAAAACCAACCTATATCCATCTTAGCTCCACTTCTACCACTCTTGAAGTGATGAAATCTATTTATTCCTCTCAGCACTTGGTAGACCTGGAATTAAGATGGATAGACCTGGAATTAAGATGGATCTAAGCTGATAGAATTTCCCCTTTAAATAGTCTATGCTCACATGAATACCATGATATTACCGTGGGTCAATACCATGGGTTATCATAAACCTGGAGCTCAAAAACTACTATTAGTAATTTATAAAAATTAATAAAATTAATAATTGATTTTTTTTTTAATCCAAATTTAAATGTTTAAGTGACGTTAAATTACAAGATCGATTTTTACCCTTGATCTAACAAGCCAAGCCTGAGGATCAAATATTTTTTCACTCTACGCTAGTTGCATATTAGTATATTTGATGCCTCTAGAGTAAAGGTGTATCTATGCTGGTTTAATTCCCCCTTTAAATAGCCTACATTCCACGTGAATACCATGGGTCAATACCATGTGCCATATTTTTTTTATTAATACTAATATTATGGTTAATAATGGGTTAATAATGGTTTTTTGCATGGTATTAATAATAATTTGGCCCATGGTTTTTGGCCCATAGCATTTGGCCCATAAGCTTCACCTAAATATAACACATTTTTTTAGTGGAGTAAATATAAAAGATATTTTATTTATTTACCATACCTCTCATTTATTCATATTTTTATTAATTCACCATACCTCTTTTATAAATATGGTATTTGGCCCATAGGATTCACTTAAATAAAACCTCTTTTTTGAGGCTTTTTAAATAGAAAGAGGGTTGTGGACTAAATATAAAAAGAGGTCTTATTTATTTACCATACCTCTAGTTTATTTATATTTATATTTATTTACCATACCTTTGGAGTAAATATAAAAAGAGCTTTTATTTATTTACCATACTCCACTTTATTTATATTTTTATTTATTTACAGGTAAATATAAGGTGACTTAAAAATTCCATTATTTTTATATGATTATGACTAAACAGATGCAAACTTGGAATATGGCAAGAACATTATTCAATCTTTAAATAAACATGAAAATAAGAGACTTGAATTTTTAAATAAAATGAATTATTCTTTTGTGACCATTTGTTCCAAAAATTAAGGTCGTTTTCTCGAAATTAACCCCAATACCATGATATACGGGAAAATGAAAGGAAAAAACCTTTTTTACACTGAATGTGGAGGGTGAAATAACTATCATAAATACCTATTCTTGAAAATTAGGGCGGAAAGTTGTAACTCCTAATTTCAAGGGCTAAATTTACTTTTTTACTCTCTCCCTTAAAATAAGGTGGACTAACCTCCATACCTAATTTTTTTTATATAATAAATTTGAGGCGATTTGTAACAGTGCCTAATTTTTTTTATATAATAAATTTGAGGCGATTTGTAACAATGCACTGTGATACAAAATATTCACCGAATAAAAATATAAAACCCCTTAATTTTCCCCTACAATTTTCCATGCCAGAGACCCAGTTGAGATCAGAGGAATGGACAATGTACTATTAGTTGGAGAAACTTATCCATGGAGAAGGAATTATCTCCTTTAGGGCTACACAGTTACTATTGAGTTTAATGTGTTGTGTGAGAGGTTAATTCACACTGGTGGCAACATTGGACCCCATGAGAAACGGCGCAAGGAAACAAGAGGCTTGGAGGGCAGAGGAGAAGGTTTGTGAGAAGCCTTTGACTATCTATGAGCAGCAGTTCGATTGCACAGAGAGCAAGATAGCTTGAGAGCTAATTCTTTTTGTAACTTGAACATATTTCCACTTCTATGATAATACAAATATTGGGGTTTTAAGTTGAGGCTTTCCCCAGATTATTTCTTTTGTGTTATGTGTGATTGATTTCTCATTCTCATTCTCAGTTATATGTGTTCTCGTTGATCTCGCTCATATTCGATTAAGATCCGGCAAAGTTTGTTATAGAAGTAGATCTTATATTTTTCTTTAGTCTATTCAATTTTAAACCCGGGAAAAAATATATATATATAAAAAAATAAAAAATTCAATCTCTAAATAAACACATTTGTAAATAGCTTATTTATATTTAACATACATCATGGAAAACTAATTTTGGATCATAAACCATACTTCACCAAATAGTAAGACAAATTGCAAACTTCTTTAATAAGAAAATATGAAATTGTGGAACATATTTATTCAACAATATTATGAAGTAGAAGCTAATTAAACGAATGTTAAATAATAATAGAATATAGCCTATTAAAGTACATGAATGATTTCAACACTATTCCCTCAAAAAAAATTCGCTAACGGTTAATATTTACCTAATAATTATAATAATTAGGGACAACCTTTTGAAGGAGAAGAATCTGCTTTGAAAACCACATCTTCGACGTGGCTTCCTTCAAATTCCGTAAGGTAAATATCTACCTAATGCTTTTACAACGTCCATAAAATTGAAAGGGAACATTTATATCAAATTTCAAACATCCCGTATCATAATAAATAGAAAAATTTAGCGTGTTAAATAAACAACATGAGAATAATTTTCCTACTCACCAAGGTTGGGAAAATCAATGGAACCATCAGAAGCCCTGTTCCAAAACCTCTACCTGTACCTACGTCCATGGATTCTATTAAAACTGCATCACTCCTCAAAAAAAAATCCCAGCAGAAGCCATGTTCCAAAACCTCTACCTCTACCTACATCCATGGATTCTATTAAAACTGCATCACTCCTCAAAAAAAAAATCCCTCTATTAAAACTGCATCACTCCTCAAAAAAAAGCCTTGAAAAATTGGAAAGACAACTTACAACACAATCCTTATGACTGAAAAACTTATCCAACCCTCTCATTTTAGCATCTTCTAACCCAACCAAGACATCAGATTCAATTATGTTATTCCTCATCTCAATTGGAGGCTCCTTAGTAACCACTTCATGCTTCTCACCTACTCTACTAGCAGAGAAATTCCCATTTTCAATATAGAAATTTTCATTATCAATGAGGGTTTCTATCTCACCTCTTCTCAACTAGACCTTCTCTCGAGCAAAACCATTGTGCTGGCATGAGAAATATCGAATAAATTCGTGAAATTTCACGAATTTTCCTTCCAGATCCTAATTTCCACTTCTGAAATTCTCCTCCCAATACGCCTCGTATTTGAATTGACGGAGAATACTAAGGATTTTCAGAAATTATTTTCAATTTTTTTAATTGTCAATTTAATTACTAGTACAGACACATTAAAAATATTTATGTGTTTTATATAGATTAATGTTTCATAAATATAACCAAAAAATTTGTTGCAACACAAAAAAACGTCTTATTATTAACATTGTGTATAAAAAGGTTATAAGTAAATTTTAACTTGAGAAAAAAATGAATTATAAATGAATGCTATCCATAATTATGAGGAACTTATCATGGAGAAACTTATTAGAAATGGAATAATGTCAAATCCATAGGAATTTGGTGGGTGGGGAGCCACGTGGCACGGATCTAAGTTTTTAAATTTATTAAAATAAATGGACCATTTTGCTAAATAAAAATTGTTTATATATAACTGAATGTTATAAATAATAAAAAAGAACTTATTAGAATTGGAATAATCCCAAATCCCTAGGAAATTAGTGGGAACGAATCTAATTTTTTAAATTTATTAAAGTTCAATCTAAACCCTCAATTAAAAAAAATAAAAAATAAAAATCAACAAATCGTCATCCACATTAATTTATTAATTTTATTTATTTATATTTATATAATTTGAATCTCAAAATGTTTATTTAACATAAACTTACAACAACTTTTCTATATTGTGTATTATAGAGCCTCTAGATTTAGCAATGTGAGATGTATCAAGTATTAAATGTTTAGATGCGTTTTACCAAGAATTTAATTTATATGGTCATGCTATATATGAACTCCATATTAAAAATCCAACAAATTACATGTGTATATATGAACTCCATAGTAAAATTCAGGAAATCGCATGTGTACATGTTTCTGTGTATATATAAAGTTAACATCAAAATAATTTAGTCAAAGTGGATATTGAAATATTTTATTTAGAATCAAAATTATTTTTTTGTTATGAATAAATTTTTAATATCATACATCAACTTCACAAATACAAAAATACATACACATCTTTTATATATATATACTATTCATTATTCATTTTCTCAATCTTTTAATTTCAACTATTTTTTTAATATAAAAATTCGTATTGAATTTCTTTTAATCATATATATTTTGAAATATGCTCTTCGTTATTCATTTTTCCAATTTTTTAATTTCAATCAATTTTTTTAATATAAAAATTTATATTAAATTTTTTTAATCCTAAATATGAATTTTATGAAATATGAAATAAATCACATTTACAATACAGTAATAAAATTAAATTCATTTTAAATCCAAATTAACTAAAAGTTTAGAGGTATCAAGTATAGAATTATGATGAAACTAAACTAATACATTTGTATTCTATAATTGAGTTTCTCAAGCTTTTAAAGATGCTCCATCTAACAAATACCATGGGTTATGAAATACTATGGAGTAACTCAAAGTTATATATAATTGCTATTTTATATTTTAATTTTACCCAAGTCCAAATAATATTACATTACATAATACCTACCATTTTACAACACTAAAATATTTACTTTTAACAAGTTTTTCCTATGTATAGATATATAGAAAGTTGATATCCACATAGTTTAATATATATTTTCAAATAATTTATTTAAATCTCTTGTTGAAATATTTTTGAAATGTATAAGGTTTAAACATCTTACTATGGACAACTAGCTAAACATGTATAGGATATTCTTTTTTGTTTTTTATTTTATCTATAATTGTCATTTATAAAATATTATATTTTTACTTTAAGAGGGATATGTGTCAATTACACTTGAGCAAGAGAGAATTACACATGGCCCTCATGCTCAACTATAGAATGATCTTCTCGGTTCAACTAGCCTAGATCCATCTTCACTCTCGAAAGGACTAATATCTCTTTTGCACTCAAAAAAAGAGTTTTAGAGCTTGATGATAAATCTAGAATTATGATACATGTAGTTTAATTTCCTAATTATATTATATGGGATAAGTTATTATAGTAATTTTAAATATTTACCTCTAAGAATAGAAAACAAAAATTCCAAATTTTGTTTTTTCACATAATGTTACCAAAGGGCACATTTTGGTGGAGTCTTCCACGCTTTAAATAGACTATATTCATCGTAAATACCATAAGTCAATACAAGGAATTTGAATAAACCTACTACTCAAAAAATAGATAACTAAACAGTGTTAAGTTTATCGCAATTGTCTAATAAAAATAATAAAAATAAAAATTATTTTAATTCAAACTTATTTTTAGTTTAATTTACTCTCAAGATAACAATCTCTTTTTGAAGTGTAAAAGAAATTAACTTAATCCTTCTATAATAAATTCAAAATTAAACTCCATCTATTCAGGTTATATATATAAGTTTTGTTTTTACTATAATTTAAGGAGTCAGGACTAAAATATTCATTTTAATTTTAATAAATTTATTATTTATTAAATTTTAGGTAATATGATATAACATTACAATGATATAACACATTATAATATCTCTTGCATATGAAAAGATCGATGCAAAACATACATATATATATATTATTAATGAAAATAATAATATTTTTACAACTGAGATTAACCTTCACTTCGTTTTTTTAATCAGTTGTAATTTAAATAAAGTCATATTATATATATAAATGGCCGAACGAAAATAATGTATTTAACTGATATGTGGGAAAACACAGACGCCCAGCACCGCTGCAGTACGCTTTATTCATGGAACCGTGCATTGTGCGTATATAATCAAAATAAAGAATTATAAATTTTTATTACAATAATAACAAAACGATTACATAACGAGTATATATATTAATGTGGTAGCAAACAGCGCGAGTCAAGTGTGATTTTTTATTTTCTTTCCCCTTTTGAAAAGAGAATCGAGTTAAGAATTTAACGAAGTATGATTTTTTATTTTATTTCCTCTTTTGAGAGGAGAATCAAGTTAAGAATGTAAGGCGTAACTACCAATTTTGTTCACCTTTTATTATTTTTGTTCATGTATATATAGAGTCAACAGTAAAACAATTTATTAATATATTTAACGTATATATTGAAAAAAAATTATTTAAAATTAATGTTAATTGTTTTTGTTATTAATACATTTTTTAAGGTCAAACATCAATTTCAGATGAGTAAAGAAATATCCACATGCTTTTTTGTTATGACATTGCTGTGTATTTCAAAATTATTATATATTATATATATATAATTTATTTTTTGTTTTTTTAAGGGCTTCCAGCCTTGAGTGTGACTTCTCGGTAGCAAACGCTCAAAGACGCTAATTCTCTGAACTAAAACAATTACATTGAATACTTTTATTTATAATTTATTTTTTTATGTTTTTTAAGTTGTTTTGTAATATAGTTATAGGTTTGACTTAAATTTTTTCATGTTGTTTTGTAATATAGTTATAAGTTTAATTTTTGGTTTTGAGAAATTAAATAGTTATTTATAATTTAAATTAAAAAAATTAAGTATTAATGATGAGATTTAGGGTTTGTTTCTGTTTTTTATTTGCATTGATAAATATGAATATTTGAATCTCTGATTTTTCTCAGTTTTTACAAATTTCATATTACTTTGATCACCAATTCAACTACCAACAAAAACAATCTAAAAAAATTATTATTAAAAAATACATTAATATATTTTACTAAATATTAAATATAAATTTTATAAAATATAAAATAAATTACACTTGTAATAATAATAAGCCATCATTAGATTATATCTATATCTATATATGTATAAATGCTATCATCATTTAATTATGTATATATGATTTCAAGTGTAAATATGTTATAATATATTATTATATATAACCAAGATGTGAGAAAACGGAAATGCCAAAGACCTCTGGAATCTGTTTTTTCTATAATATATAACAAGTATATGAAAGAATGTCAGATACTAAAATTTTAAAACCTCAGTTTTTATTAATTATAATTTAAATGGCCAAAATAAGATAATGTATATTAACTGGTACGTGGCAAAACACAAACCGGAAGGGGCTCTCCGATCAGTGTTGCCTGTACATATATGGGAAAAACAAATCATTATAAAACTTTTAGGACAACAATAAGAAAACAGTTACATAGCGAGTATATAAATTAATGTGGTAGCAAATTGAGACGAGAATAAACCACGATCCTTATTATCCTTAATGCGTAACATATAACTTAGAGTCATTTTAATTCTGGATATATCACATGTTAAGTATATGTTAAATGCTAAGTCTATGTCTATGTTTAATTTAATTTTTAGTTTAGATTAAGATATATAATTGTTAAAAGGAATTAATTTTTTTTAATTTAAATTTATTTAATTTTTCTGTATTTAATAATTAATTTTCTTTTGTATTTAATAAATTTAAAATTAAAACAGATTTAGTTTTTAATAATTATTATTTTATTTTTATTTTTATTTTTATTTTTATGTAATTTTATTGAGTTAAAGTATTTACATAAGAAAATTTTACTATATTTTTTTATATTGAATTGTAGAGCAATGTGAACTGTATAATGTATTAAGTGTGATGCTTCTTATTAACTATTGGTGGCATTAAATATATGAATTCTATATTAAGAATTCAAGAAATTAATAAATAAAAAAAAAAAAATTCACTTTCCATCTTTTTTTGTTGCTTTCTATATATAGAGTTGACATTAAAATATTTTATTTAAGAGAGATATTGAAATATTTTATATAGAACCAATATTAGTTTTTTTAATATAAGAAATTATATTATCAACAAGTTAATATATTTTACTAAATATTTTTTAAATGTTAAATATCAAATTTATACTTAACTTGACACAAGAACAAGTTTGATGGATGTAAGAGGTATCAAGTCCAATGGATCTAAGTTGATACTCTTGCATTCCACAATTGATTTCCTCCATTTTTTAAATAGTCTTTAGCGTAACTCTTTCTCCCTTTTGTAGAGCTCATTTACCATTCATTGAAATTTTATTATAGTTAGAAGGTTATTTGTCAAATTAAAAATCATAGCTATTTTAGTCTTGTCAATGCTTATTGGTTATTACTCATTTCATATCTATGATATCTTTGTCTTATTGCCACCTTTTTATAGGTAATGGTTTTTTCTTCACTGAAAATATGCACAAACGTTCTCTAGAGAATATTGTAGTTGAGATCTAGGAATGGAGTGTAACACACTACTGTTATTTATGATCATGGTTGTATTGAGATAATTAGTGTCATTTTAACACTATTATTTAAAGTTTATTGCTCCTTAATTTTATGATCTTGTGCTTCTTCTCAATTTGTCCATCTACATAACCCACTCTTCCTCTATGCTTATTCAGGTTAATTTCATTTTTGCGAGTGGATATTGCATCTAAAAGGAAAGTTGATGCCGAGCCATTTTGTGAAATTCTCTCAACTCTTGCTCGAGTTTTTCTAGTGCAGGAAAAGTATATTAATTTTTTTTGAAGAAAGTAGATATGTGCACATGAAATTAATGCCTTCAGTGTTTGTTGTTGCTAGCAAAACATGCACAGTTGGAACCACATTGAAGTCGACCATATGTGCAGTCGTCCAACATATATGTTGCTACTGGTAGATGAGATGATAAAGGAATTTTAGAAAGATGATGAAGGAGAAAGGGGTGAAGAAGGAAATGGAACACAACATGATCAAGATTAAGAATGAGGTGCATACATTCAACACACGTGAACATTCTTAATTAGATAGCGTGATTGATACAGAGGCTTTTGGCATAAGTATGGGCTTGGTTATAGTTTGAACTATGAGTGAGAATTCCAGTGAGATGTTTGCATATGCACATGGTACTCAACATGAAAATATTATGAGGTATTATTGGTTACTTACGTTTGAACTTTGAAATGTATTTCATGTGAAAATATCATTTGAAGAATTATTTTTGCTTATCAAATTCTACTCAAGTTGAAACTTTCCACCATATTTTAATATGTATATTTGTAAACAATTGTGTACAGAGATCTAGCTCTTGAAATGTCATTAACGTCTATGGAAGAGAATAAGAGGTCGATACTCTTAAAGAACATATGATTCGTGATTAGGATCCAACTCTATGCTATGGTGTGATTTATGGGGCACATTTAATAACAAATCCATTCGTCATCTATTGCACTTCGTTGTTTTCGATGATGTGAGAAGAATTGTAGTGCTAGCACTTGGATTTTTTTTTATACTCCGAACCTGAGCACGTTTATGTGTTATATTACAATGTACCATGTTTTTATTATTAAATCAATTTTACACTTGATTTGTTATCACTTTTGGGCTACAATGAGAATTTGGCTGAATATTTAAAGAATAATATCAAGGGGATCAGTTTATGATCTCTTGGTCCTTTATGTTGGTGCTAAATAAAACTCTACAAATTTAACAGACCCCATGAATAATTTCTTTATTGTCTAAGTAATATAATCCACATGTCACATATGGAGTAACCTTGGCAGTGGATCTATTGTACAAACATGACATTAAGTGAAGCAATTTTGTTGCTGGAACCATTAACATCAAATGTAGTAGATTATTTTCATCAAGGTGCGCTTATAGCCATTTCTTTGGTTCTATGCAAACAAATGAGGCATGTGAACCCCGTGGTAGGTATCTTTAGGTGTGCTATTATACAATGTTCTAAGATTTTATTTAGTAAACAAAATGTTCATTGTTTCCATTGTAGTTGCAATTCTATTATTAAGTTTTAATGCAAAGTTTCCCATTGAAATAATAACTTCTAAATGTTGGCATTTAAATGTAGAATTATATCCTATGCAGACTGATGGTGCTATGATATTGCATTCAAACTCCGGGTTTTGCCCCAATAGATCTTTTTATCACCTTGACATCATTTTTATTTCATACTTCAAGCATAAACTTGAGAAGGTCATTCTTGACAAGCATGAAGACACCATGAGTAAGATGGGTGCAATTTTAGGTTTTGATATTTTAGATGTAGGTGGTCAGAATATCTCAATTAAGTTGTCATCCAGCACTAAGCATGAAAACATCACTCTCATTTTTGGTATGGAAGTATTTAGTCAATTTTGGTATTGGTATCCACTTATATATTTTTTTGAGACTCCCTTTTGTACCTACTCCTTTGATTGGGCTCAATTATGAACTAAAGGTCCAAAAATTTGAGTTTCTTTCACATATCAAGTCCTCATTATTTGTGTTGTGTTTTAAATAATGGAGATCATCACAATGTAGCTTGTTGCAAGAATGTTTGGGACATTGAAGAAACCATCAGATTTTTTGTGCCACTTGCAATTTATCCCCTCCCTCAACAATGGCTTCCATGGCTATAATGTGGGCGCTTTGCATGTTGAGTATGATGAATATGTAGAGAAAAGCATGATTGCGCATAAATCCTAGTTCAAAAACCTTGTTGTTGCCTAAGAAATGTTGGATATCAATGCCATATTAATCGAAGAAGGACCTACTTGTGTTTGCATCTCGATTCTTCCTATGGAGCAAGGTGATTGTATAAGGATGTGGATTATAATTTTCAAGTGTGGAGATGAATAAGATCAAGGTACGAAAATTGTTACAGTAGAATCCCTTGAGACCTACCTTGATGACACTAGAGCGGGTGATTTTTTTGAAAGAGTTGAATACAACACATCTTTAGAGGTGGAATGGTTGTTAATATTTTTTATTCATCCTTTCTATTTCTCATCAATCCCGGGGTATCTAAATGATTATGAATATTGGAAAGAATATATATGAAATCTCCATGAACTCAAAGACTCACCTTTGTTTCATATTGTGTCCTTTTATTGTTGTTCTTTGAAAACATAATGTTGTCCAAGAGGATATCAAAATGAAAAAAATGTTCATAACTTCCTTGGATTTTGTTGAGGATGAAGCTTTTAAATTCTATGAAAATCTTGTTGGGAATTAAATATCACCACTTTCATAATGATGCAAGGAATTTTAAAATATTGGCTTCATCTCTATGAGGACAAGTGTGAAGGAATTATTGCAGATATGGTGCAACATGTCGATTTTGTTTGTGCATGTTTTTCTAGCCTTGTGTTATTGGTGAGTTTGATGATAAACAAGTTTAGGATAGGTTGCCACAAGAAATATTCTCAAACATTATTCCAGCCCCTTCAACATAAAATTGACTTGGCATATGCTAGGTGATCTTATCATCTTTCAAAATTTCAATTCATGAAGATCATATTTCGGTGGAATTAAGACACAAAGTTGTCACTAGATCCAAGGTTTATTTTTGTGTTCCAATTCTACTTTCATTTCCAGATATAAAGCATTGATGATAGGGTATGAGGATGAGTTCTGGAGGTAGTATTCAGTGTAGCTTCAGGCTTTCAAATAAAGATGTCAAACTATAAGGCACTAAAGGTTGAAAATTATTGTAATAACCAACAGCAGAGGAAAATCTGTTTTGCAAACCTTTCCCAAGAAATCATATGAGAAGATCTCTTTGATCATATGATAATGTAAGTCTGGTCTTAGTATTAGTAAGCTTGCTTATAGTCTCGAATGGAAATATAATTGAGTGCTTGCACATAGGTATCACATTAATGTTGGGACCTATTTAAGAAAACCTTTTGTGTCAATGAATTAAAGCCTAACTTTGTTATAAAGAAGAGCTTCCAAGTCCAAAAAATGGTAAAAATTAATGACAAATCGAAGATACAATAAAGGTAGCATGGTTATTCTACATAAATTACAATGCAAATCCAACATCCAACATCCAAGAGAAAATGATCAAAGTACATGTTCTTATCAGATCTGGTTACTCACACATACTCTTAAACTTCTTTGATGTTATATATATTTAGTTGAGTGAGTATTAAACTTATTGGCATATTCATTAAAGCTAACTTGGCATGTTTTTGGCGCAAACGTCAGTGGTTTTAATAGTTGGCGAGATCATCTTCATCATATTTTACAATTTGGCCATTTTTTCATCTATTTGAGGTAGCATACATATAGCATTACAAGATTTGTTTTCCATCTCAACTGGTAGAATTTTGTGTTTGTTTGAAATTAATTATTCAACCATAAATAAGACATTTTATGAGAAAATTTTCCTTGTGATTAATTGTTGGTCATTGTTGAACACAAAATTGTTGAGTGTTGGAGAATGGGTAATTCACCTCAAGGTGGGTGATAGTGTCCTTCCTCACTATTATCCATGAGGCCAATACATAATTGAGGTTTAGTAATTAATGTTTTTCGATGTCTTCGATCTATCTTGTCACTCTACATAAATAACGGATTCTAAAAAAAAATTGTCCTACTACTATTTGGAACTTCTCAACCAATCTTGTTCTAAAATATCAATGGCAGTTGTTTTCATATATCAATATTTCTCGTTTGTAGGAATAACAAAGATTTTGTAATCTCCTACAAATCAAAAGTGGGATGATCCTGGGACTTACTTACCATTCAAGTTCCAAAAAGGAAACAACATAATTTTTTTTGTAAACAAAAGATGTTTCTTTTGGAATAATTTAAATTAATTTCATGATTTTTAAAAGTAGCTTTCTTGATTGACACTTTTTCTAAATCAATCACAAAGTGTTGTATTGTATTTTATACAACCTTCTGTGTATGATCAAGAGATCCATTCCGAGCAGTCAAATCAACTTATCATGACTCCAGTCATATAAAAAAAATACATAGATAGATATGAATACATTTTCTCATTTGTTATCAACACACCAACATAGCGAATGACTTATCATGACTGCAGTCATATAAAAAAAATACATAGATAGATATGAATACATTTTCTCATTTGTAATCAACACACCAATATAGTGAATGTGTTCTGGCAGTTAGGGTTGTTAACAATTAAAGATAGTTCATCTAAAACAAAGTCAATGTTCTACATTGGAATTATGCATGGCCAATCATGTACCATAATGATATAACAACATATTAGATAAGACAAGGCTTGAGAATGGGATGCAACTCACTGTAATGATATAGCAAGAACCAAATTCCGAAAGGTCATGGAAAGATGACATATGGTTCTACCATTACCACATAAGTTATACATTATGACTGCGTAAAAAGGTAATACTACAAATTCTACATTTAATAATACATCTAGAATGATACATGATGCCAAGCAAGCAATTTTTAGTATTAGCCTGTAGATATTTTTGGAGTTACAATTGCTTAGACGTAGCTTGACAATTTGTTCCAGTACTCTAATTGTGATGTTCATTTCGATTAGAAGAATTGTAACTTGTTTCCAATATTGATTTTTATCGTCGATATTATCCAACACCATGGAAGCACTTCAAAAGTTGTGTCCAACAAAAGTACCTTCAACATTCTCCTTTGTGTCCTCATAGGGTGATCAGAAGCCTATTTTTTAGGTATTTATATTGTTCTTTGTCATGGTAATAAATGTTGATTGAATGATCTTGGACATTGTAAATATATCATTTTGAAACATCATAATGTTGTGTAGTAATTGCAGCGATTTTACAAAACACTTCAACCTAATAGTTCTGTTTCTACTACCATACAACGTTTCTTTGTAACATCTAGTGCAAATGCTAGTTTAAATAGTCTTCATAGTAGTAAATATCATGCATATAAACTATATAATATGATAGCCTAATACAACTTTATATATAATTATCACTTTTTAATTTTAATGTTCATAAAATGAAAATAAACTTCATTCAAACAAAATATATATATATATATATATATATATATAAACTATGACGTGGAAAATTGCAAATGCTAACCACATTTTCAATCTTTTTGTTTTTATATTCTATAGCAAATATATATGCCATCACCCACACGTCTATGGCTTTCAAGTCTATGCCATAAGAGGCCGCTGAGTTCAGCTTGGACATATTAAGAGATCTCCTGTGCTGTCATGACTCTATTAAGAGATCTCTTGCGCTGTCGTGACTCCAGTAGCCGACTCACTCATTCACCGTCCCGGATTGACATTTGAAGTCATCCATCCCAGTGGATGCACATAACAGCGGCCTGACATTCTCGCCTCATTATATACATAGTGACATCCATTGATCTTCCCCATATGGCTGCGCAGTTTATATCACGGTTGAAAATAGTTGTCATTTTCGGGAATTAAATTATTTTAGGGAGAATTCAAGCTTGATTGAGATTCCTGATAACATTTTATTAGTGGTAGATTGTTTTTTTATATCTATTATTGAAGCTGACACCATTGAAGATGACTAATGATAGTGGGTAGATTGTTTTTTTCTATCCCACATTGAAGCAGAACCATTGCAGATTTGGAATGAACCATGCTCAAATCTGTGACTTTCAGATCTGCAGTGATTCTACAGTGATCTACTTTCGATTTGAAAAATATTTTTTACGATTTTGAAGGGTGCTAGTGCTTTCTTGGACCTGGACAATCATGGTCTATCCACACAACTTGACATGCCAAGATCTACGACTTTCAGATCTACGGTGATCTCAGTTACGCTCTCTTTCAGTTTTCTTGTAACTGAGCTCCGCGTATCATTTTCTCTCCTTCGAGTTGCTGCTGTTGCTGAGGAGTGCAATTGGGCTTTGCGTGCTCAGATCTGCGACTTTCAGATCTGCGGTGATTCTATGGTGATCTACATTGATATTTTATGTGGCTTTCAGATATGCGGCGATCTCCAGCTTTCAGAGCTGCGATGATCTGTGGTCTACGGCTTTCAGACTTGCCATGATATGATTTGCGGCTCTGCGGCACATTTAATTCCCGGTCTTGCTTCCCTCGCCTACTAAGGTGTTTTGTTGGTGGTCTGTGGCTTTCAGATCTGCGGCCTTTGGATATGCCATGATATGACCTGCGGCTCTGCGGCACATTTAATATACATTTATAAGTAGAACTTCGGTGTAAATCACATAAAGAGAGACATTTGTCGACGCATTTCGAACCAACCAGTGTGGCTCATCGTCAGGACAAGTTGAAGAAACAGATCTAGCCTATGCATGTTAAATAGTCTGAGCAGAGCCTCCAACGACTATCTTGATTAACGGCTAACTTTGACTTAGGGATAGTAGTTAAAAAGTCAAAATGATAATTTAAATGGAGTTAGTTAGATTATAGATGTTGATTACGTTAATTAGTAAAATCGTGACTTGTATAGGAATTAGTTAGATTAAATACCTGACTTTTATATATATATATATATATATATATATATATATATATATATATATATAAGAGTTAGTTAGATTAAGGACCTGCCTTATATATATATATAGGTCCTTAATCTAACTAAATTTTATATTTATATATTTAATACATACATATATATATATTAAATATATAAAAATTAGTTGACGGTTTGATTTAAAAATAAAGCAAGGGGAATTAGTTATGATAAAGACCAATATAAAGTTAATATTAAAAAATAAATAAAAGTTAGTTGAAAGGTATAAATCTAAAAATAAATGAAGGGGAATTAGTTATAATAAAGACCAATATATATATATATATATATAAGAGTTAGGTTAGTTAGTTAAATTACTAGAAAAGAAGAAATAATATTATTTTATATGGTGATTACTTATTGGTAGGTTAAAATTTTATTTTCCATTGTATTTTTTATTATTATTTATTTATCTATTTTATTTTTATTAATTTTCAACAGAAATTATTTAGATAAATGTATAAGAAATATAATTCAAGGTGATGGTTATAGTAATTATAAATTACTAATATGCTAGAAAAAAAGAAATAAATAGTAAATGAAAATAAATAATAATAATAATAATAATAATATTTACGATCATATTTATATAAAAAAAAAATTAACAGAAAGAAGCAAATAGAAAGAGTGCTAGAAAAGAAGGAGAAGAACCAAAAAAAGCCTTAAAACAAGAAGGACAAACACTAACGACAGCAAAGAAGAAGAAAAAAGAGGGGCGGGGGGGAAGGAAGAGAAAGCTTAGGATGAAAGGGCGGGGATCCAACATCTACTGATCTTCAAGCCGTCATCCTATTGAGATTGTTTGGCCTTCTTTCAATCTCAATAGCTTCCCTGAATTTACAATGATGGAAATGAGCAAATTTGGCGACAACCTTGGCCTCCTCTATACACACCTGATGCTTGGTCTTTTCTACATGCTCCACCAAAGCTGAAGACCTCGATCTCCCATGTCTTAGGTCAGCTGCATGTTCGTTGATCCTCTGATGGATGGAGCGCCCTGTTTCCCCAATATAGGGGGTCCCACAAGAACAAGGGATCAAGTAGACACCCTTCATGTCCTTGGGGTTGATGGGATCTTTCACTGATCGGAGGGAATTGCGAATGGTGTTGAGGGTCCTAAAGGTTGAGGGAATCTCATACCTCTTAAGGATCCGAGCAATCTTGTCCGTGGTTCCTTGGACATAGGGAAGATGGACACCTAGACGACGCTCTTTAGGCTCTTTCTTAATTAACATATTTTTAGAGGCTTTACGGAAAGCCTTCTGACCTAGGCACCTACTATATCCATTCTCCACAAAGACATCAAGGAGATGGGATCTCTCCTTATCAAAGCTCTCACTATCAGAAATCCTAAGGGCACGAGTAGCGAGGGTGTTGAGAACACCCATCTTCTGAGCGGGGAAATGATGGGAATCAGCAAGAAGATACTACTCAGTATGCGTTTTCTTTCGGAACACAGAGTGGGAGAGATAGCCATCCTTATTCTTGGATATAAGAATATCCAGGAAAGGGGGGCTACCGTTGACTTCTTTTTCCATGGTGAACTTAATGGCAGAGGACTGGCTATTGAGGTGATTAAAGAAAAGTTCCAGCTCCTCTGGGCCATGGGGCCAGGTGACATTAGTGTCATCTATATACCTTTTCCAAAGCTTGGGAAGGAGACGAACCGAGGCTAAAGATTTGGCTTTGAAATCTTCCATAAAAAGATTCGCAACAACAGTGGAAAGAGGGGAACCCATGGCAACACCACAAGTCTGTTCAAAAAACTCACCCTCAAAACAGAAGAAAGTGGAAGTGAGACAGATCTCCACCAGATGAGCGGTATCGGGATCTGTTAGGCGAAAGATCACTTCCAAGGCCTCCTTTATAGGGATGCAAGTATAAAGGGAGACCACATCAAAGCTGACGAGAATGTCATCAGGGCTAAGCTTAATATCCTTAAGCTCATTAACGAAGGATGCAGAGTCTTTCACGAAGGACTCAGTGCGGCCAACCAGGGGCTTAAGTTTGAGGGCAAGGAACTTAGCCAGAAGATAGGTCGGACCACCAATGGTGTTGACGATAGGCCTCAGAGGAGCCCCTTCCTTGTGAATCTTCGGCAACCCATAGATCCTAGGAGCAATGGGATTGCTTTCAATGAGCTTGTGGCAGAGGGATCTCACCAAGTTATTCGATTTGATGGCGAGAGACTGTCCTAGAAATCTTCTTCGGAGGGTTCTTGGACAGTTTTTTATAACTGCCACTATTGTGAAGAAGATCTAACATCTTCCTACGGTAATCATCCTTGTTAAGGATGACCGTAGCTCCTCCTTTGTCCGCTTTCAGAACTACAATATCTTCGTTCTGATTTAGGGATTTTAGGGCAGAGAATTCCTCATTGCTGAGGTTCTTCCGAGGGGGCTTAGCCTTTCTAAGGACGACAGCACAATCCTGCCTAATGGTGTCCTTGATCTTATCTGGAAGATCTCTAATCCCGTACTCCACGCCGCAAATAATGTCATCCACCGGGATATTTCTAGGGGAAAGGGCAAAGTTTAAACCCTTGCTTAAAAGGCTAAAGACATAAGGGGAGAACGAGAAGCTAGAAAGGTTAATAACTTTATTATTCCCGGAAGAAGGGGGAAGAATAACAGGATCCCCACCAAAAACCTTATGTTTATGGTTATCAGAAACATAGCTGTTAATGTTAGGAGAATCTTTGCCATCTTGGGATAAATTATTATTATTAGTATCATAAAAGTTGGTATTATTATTATTATCAGAACAAAAATTATCTACAATGCTATTCTTATTATATAATTCCTATCATTATTATTATTATTATTATAAGGATGATTATTATTATTAATATCATTAATGTGATTATTAAAACTAATGTAATTATCATTATTCACAGCGGAACAATTATTATCGATATCCTTATTATCATTCTCATGGGTACTATTATTATTAATAATATTATAACTCCTATTATTATAATTAAGCTTATGTGAATTATTATTCATAATACCTTCTAAACTGTTCTTATAACGACTATCGAAACAATTCATATAACGACTATTATAAAACATCAACGAGTTCTGATCGTTAACGTTAAACCCTCCATTGCTAACCGACTGCCATTGGCACGCGGATCGATCCGGCTCAAATGAAACTGAGATCGAACCACCTACCTGGTCTGCAACAGCACAGCTCCGGTCCTGAATCAGACAATCATCATTAAGATCAACTGTGCCATTCTTCAGGTCGATCGAGCCAAGCAGATCACGCGGATGAGAAACCAAACTGTCTCCCTGGTCAGCAGCATCCATACACTGGTTGATCGAGCAGCAGCGTATAGGATGAAACGGGGACAAACGCGCTGAGGGAGTGACAGAACCATCACTTCGGTCCGAAGCCTCACTACTGCGTCTGAGCTCGATTGGGGAGCCTGACGGAGCCGCGAACTCAGGAACCCGAGCGCAGATTGACTTGATTGCTGTCATCGAAACCTGAGCATTCGAACGAGGAAGCTCAGACACGTCAGATCTCTGGATGACAGGCTGATCAGCAGGAGAAACATCATAAACTTCTGCACAAACCGGAGATGGGGCAGGCCCCTGACCGCGAACAGAAGGAGAATATAACGAGCAGCCTATAGCCTGCTGCCTGGGAAGAGGTGCAGGTCCAATCGAGCACTCCCCAGAGATCTTGGGAACTGCTCCGGGTGAGGAGAGAACCCAAGAGCGGAGGGCTGATTTTTGACCAGCTGAAATGCGGCTTCGGGAAGCATCATGCACCGACTCACCTCCCGCAGATTTTCGAGATAAAATCTGGAACTTGGCTGCTTGCTTCTGTCCCCTGATCTCCTCCAAGCGCAAAGATTTTAATGCAGAGCATGCATCTATTCTGGACCACAGGGAGGGGGAGATCAAGTTCGACAGTTCCAAGTGCAACCATAGAAGATCTTGAGAGAATCGGCAGAGGTCTCTCCTGACCCTAATAATTTCAGACCTTAAAAGCGCTAGACTGGCCTTTACGAACACCCCATGGTTAGAAGGAGTGTGGAGGCGATGGCTGATCTGAGCGAAGACCGGGATAACAACGGAATCTCTGCATCTTTTCAGAAAAGCTAGATCTGTCTTCAACTTCGAGACCTGCAAGCGTGCCCGTTCAAAATGATGAACCTTAGATGCAATGGCTCTACCGTGCAGGGAATCAATTGTTGAATTGAGGCTTCTGTGATCCATAATATTTATAAGTAGAACTTCGGCGTAAATCACATAAAGAGAGACATTTGTCGACGCGTTTCGAACCAACCAGTGTGGCTCATCGTCAGGTCAAGTTGAAGAAACAGATCTAGCCTATGCATGTTAAATAGTCTGAGCAGAGCCTCCAATGGCTATCTTGATCAACAGCTAACTTTGACTTAGGGATAGTAGTTAAAAAGTCAAAATGATAATTTAAATGCAGTTAGTTAGATTATAGATGTTGATTACGTTAATTAATAAAATCGTGACTTGTATGGGAATTAGTTAGAGTAAAGACCTGACTTATATATATATAGATATATATATATATATATATATATATATATATAGAGAGAGAGAGAGAGAGAGAGAGAGAGAGAGATAAAAATTAGTTGATGGTTTGATTTAAAAATAAAGCAAGGGGAATTAGTTATGATAAAGACCAATATAAAGTTAATATTAAAAAATAAATAAAAGTTAGTTGAAAGGTATAAATCTAAAAATAAATTAAGGGGAATTAGTTATAATAAATACCAATATATATATATATATATATATATATATATATATATATATATATATATATATATATATATATATGTATATATATATATATATATATAAGAGTTAGGTTAGTTAGTTAAATTACTAGAAAAGAATAAATAATATTATTTTATATGGTGATTACTTATTGGTAGGTTAAAATTTTATTTTCCATTGTATTTATTATTATTATTTATTTATCTATTTTATTTTTATTAATTTTCAACAGAAATTATTTAGATAAATGTATAAGTAATATAATTCAAGGTGATGGTTATAGTAATTATAAATTACTAATATGCTAAATAATAATAATAATAATAATAATAATAAATAAATAATAATAATAATAAATAAATAAATAATAATAATAATATTTACGATCATATTTATATAAAAAAAAAAATTAACAGAAAGAAGCAAATAGAAAGAGCACTAGAAAAGAAGGAGAAGAACCAAAAAAAGCCTTAAAACAAGAAGGACAAACACTAACGACAACAAAGAAGAAGAAAAAAGAGGGGGGGGGGGGGGGGGGGGAAGAGAAAGACTAGGATGAAAGGGCGGGGATCCAACATCTACTGATCTTCCAACCGTCATCCCTATTGAGATTGTTTGGCCTTCTTTCAATCTCAATAGCTTCCCTGAATTTACGATGATGGAAATGAACAACTTTGGCGACAACCTTGGCCTCCTCTATACACACCTGATGCTTGGTCTTTTCTACATGCTCCGCCAAAGCTGAAGACTTGGATCTCCCATGTCTTAGGTCGGCTGCATGTTCGCTGATCCTCTGATGGATGGAGCGCCCTGTTTCCCCAATATAGGGGGTCCCACAAGAACAAGGGATCAAGTAGACACCCTTCATGTCCTTGGGGTTAATGGGATCTTTCACCGATTGGAGGGAATTGCGAATGGTGTTGAGGGGCCTAAAGGTTGAGGGAATCTCATACCTCTTAAGGATCCGAGTGATCTTGTCCATGGTTCCTTGGACATAGGGAAGATGGACACCTAGACGACGCTCTTTAGGCTCTTTCTTAATTAACATATTTTTAAAGGCTTTACGGAAAGCCTTCTGACCTAGGCGCCTACTATATCAATTCTCCACAAAGACATCAAGGAGATGGGATCTCTCCTTATCAAAGCTCTCACTATCAGAAATCCTAAGGGCACGAGTAGCGAGGGTGTTGAGAACACCCATCTTCTGAGCGGGGAAATGATGGGAATCCGCATGAAGATACTGCTTAGTATGCATTTTCTTTCGAAACACAGAGTGGGAGAGATAGCCATCGTTATTCTTGGATATAAGAATACTAGGAGAGGGAGGCTACCGTTGACCTCTTTTTCCATGGTGAACTTAATGGCAGAGGACTGGCTATTGAGGTGATTAAAGAAAAAGTTCCAGCTCCTCTGGGCCATGGGGCCAGATGACATTAGTGTCATCTACATACCATTTCCAAAGCTTGGGAAGGAGACGAGCCGAGGCTAAAGCTTTGGCTTCGAAATCTTCCATAAAAAGATTTGCAACAATAGGGGAAAGAGGGGAACCCATGGCAACACCACAAGTCTGTTCAAAAAACTCACCCTCAAAATAGAAGAAAGAGCCTAAAGAGCGCCGTCTAGGTGTCCATCTTCCCTATTTCCAAGGAACCACGGACAAGATTTCTCGGATCCTTAAGAGGTATGAGATTCCCTCAACCTTTAGGCCCCTCAACATCATTCGCAGTTCCCTCCGATCGGTGAAAGATCGCATTAACCCCAAGGACATGAACGGTGTCTACTTGATCCATTGTTCTTGTGGGACCCCATATATTGGGGAAACAAGGTGCTCCATCCATCAAAGGATCAGTGAACATGCAACCAACCTAAGACATGGGAGGTCCAAGTCTTCAGCTTTGGCGGAGCATGTAGAAAAGACCAAGCATCAGGTGTGTATAGGGGAGGCCAAGGTTGTCGCCAAAGTTTCTCATTTCCATCATCGTAAATTTAGGGAAGTTATTGAGATTGAAAGAGGGCCAAACAATCTCAATAGGGATGACGACTGAAAGATCAATAGATGTTGGATCCCCGCCCTTTCATTCTAGTCTTTCTCTTCCTCCCCCCCCCCCCCCCCCCCCCCCCCCCCCTTTTTTCTTCTTCTTTGTTGTCGTTAGTGTTTTTCCTTCTTGTTTTAAGGCTTTTTTTGGTTCTTCTCCTTCTTTTCTAGCGCTCTTTCTATTTGCTTCTTTCTGTTAATTTTTTTTTTATATAAATATGATCGTAAATTTTGGTATTATTATTATTTTTTTTATTTTTTTATTTTTTTTAGCAATAATTACTATAACCATCACCTTGAATTATATTACTTATACATTTATCTAAATAATTTCTTTTGCAAATTAATAAAAATAAAATAGATAAATAAATAATAATAAAAAATACAATGGAAAATAAAATTTTAACCTACCAATAAGTAATCACCATATAAAATAATATTATTTCTTCTTTTCTAGTAATTTAACAAACTAACCTAACTCATATATATATATATATATATATATATATATATATATATATATATATAGATATATAGGTCTTTACTATAACTAATTCCCCTTAATTTATTTTTAGATTTATACCTTTCAACTAACTATTATTTATTTTTTACCCGGATGCGGGTGTCCACACTTGTAATTAAGAGCCCCATGATACAGCCACATAGAGGCAGAAGGAGGAGCTAGCCCATGCGCGTGGAGGGAGGTGGTTATATTAAGTTTTTAAGCTGCAGGACGGCAGCATTAACTTCAACACAGAGCCGACGGGACACTGCCTTCAGGCGAACGCAGAAGAGGAGTGGTGAGGCATTTATGCCTGGTATGTGGGCGCAGAGTTCTAAGGAGAGCAGGGGAGGCGCCAAAAGCCTCTCACACGCATCAATTATGGTCATTCTCCTATTAATTGAGACCAGTAACCGATATCTGGCTCATCGATGGCAGTTTCATAACCTTGGGCATTACAGTGAAGTTGGCTCTCAAGTTTTTGGCAAAATGCCGCGGGATAGAGGCATCCCCAGAAGAGGGGGAAGATCCGGCGTGAGAGTTAGCTCGGAAAGGGGCAGTGTGCAGCCCATTTCTCCTGTCAATGAAGCGCCCCCTTCTCCTTCTGACACAGACAATTCTGAGCAGGAATGTTGGCTCCCACAGGGAACTTATCAGTCCTTCCGTTTTCGATTCCCAAGTCGCCTGGTTCGCCCAGAGGTAGTGGTGAATTTCTCTGTTTTCATAACGGAGGAGGACCCTAGCTGCATCAATTCGGGTTCCCCCTCTAGAGCTCATGACAGTGATGTTTTCGTCGGGGATGTGGAGGGTAAAGTCTACAGAACACGCCGCGATTCTGAGATGTTTGCTCCGAGTGTACTCGCCCAGCCGGCAGAACATAGGGAGGATTTGGGCAATGATCTGTCCATCCAGGAAATCATGCAATTGCCAGATTTGAATGCTGTGGCAGAAGTCTCAGGCACCCAAGCTCCTCCTAATCCTGAAGACGGGATGGTCATCTGGGTAGATTCTCCTAGCCACGGTGACATCGTCCAGACGGAATCGACTGGCCAGCATACTTAGTTCACTTCGGTCTGCAATCTTCTGCCTTTTGTCTTAATGTTTTCGTATCTAGTGTCTCTCTCTGATTTCCTCAATTTTCAGGCTCTCTACAGTTACTGCTGCTGGCTTCATGCCATAACAACTAGCTTTTTTTGCTCTACTCTTTATACTGTAACATGGCACTATCCTGTTAGTTGCCATAGTATCTATGTCAGTAGGAGTCTAGGTTCTATAATTTCAAGAAATCATGTGAAAGAATGGAGTTTTTGGTACCCAGCAAAGGCGGATAGACAGAATAGTCAAGCCTTCTCAGTTCGCGGACTGGCCTAGGCCTCCTTGTAATTTCTTCAGCTCTGTACATACTTTTCTCTTTTTAATATAGAAGTAGCATTTACTTAGAAAAAAAAAAACTATTATTTATTTTTTAATATTAACTTTATATTGGTCTTTATCATAACTAATTCCCTTGCTTTATTTTTAAATCAAACCATCAACTAATTTATATATATATATATATATATATATATATATAGATATATATATATATGTCAGGTCCTTAATCTAACTAACTTTTGTCTTTATATATTAAATATATAAAGACAAAAGTTAGTTAGATTAAGGACCTGACATATATATATATATATATATATATATAAAAGTCAGGTCTTTAATCTAACTAATTTCCATACAAGTCACGATTTTATTAATTAACGTAATCAACATCCATAATCTAACTAACTCCATTTAAATTATCATTTTGACTTTTTAACTACTATCCCTGTTACACAGTAATTTGTCACCATTGGTCACCGTCCCTATTACCCCTTTCCCGTACTTTGGAGGACTCATTCCGGGACCTGTGAGCAGTGACATAAATTAAAAACACTTGCATTATGTTCCCTTCAGTATGGACTTCATGTGCCCTGAAGACACCTCCTGCAAAATATCCCTGAAAAGTGCCCTTTTTCCATTAGCGCGGGTCCACAGTGTATTACCCGCGCCAATGAAGGAGATCCTCAAAAGAAGGCGTGCCCATTGGCGCTTTGTCTTAGAGTAACACCCGCGCCAACCAAGATTGGAAAAGATTTTTAACAAACGCGCGCCCAGATGTTTTTTCCCTTCAAGTCATGGAGTCTTCTGAGGATAAAGTTGATCTTCCAGATGTCGAGACTCATCATCTATCCTTTACATCTATCCACAGCTAATGGAAAAAGGGCACTTTTCAGGGATATTTTGCAGGAGGTGTCTTCAGGGCACATGAAGTCCATACTGAAGGGAACACAATGCAAGTGTTTTTAAGTTATGTCACTGCTCACAGGTCCCGGAATGAGTCCTCCAAAGTACGGGAAAGGGGTAACAGGGACGGTGACCAATGGTGACAAATTACTGTGTAACAGATTGTGGACCCACGCTAATGGAAAAAGGGCACTTTTCAGGGATATTTTGCAGGAGGTGTCTTCAGAGCACATGAAGTCCATACTGAAGGGAACATAATGCAAGTGTTTTTAAGTTATGTCACTGCTCACAGGTCCCGGAATGAGTCCTCCAAAGTACAAAAAAGGGGTAACAGGGACGGTGACCAATGGTGACAAATTACTATGTAACAATCCCTAAGTCAAAGTTAGCCGTTGATCAAGATAGTCGTTGGAGGCTCTGCTCAGACTATTTAACATGCATAGGCTAGATTTGTTTCTTCAACTTGTCCTGACGATGAGCCACACTGGTTGGTTCGAAACGCATCGACAAATGTCTCTCTTTATGTGATTTACGCCGAAGTTCTACTTATAAATATTATGTATCACAGAAGCCTCAATTCAACAATTAATATACATTCCCGGTCTTGCTTCCCTCGCTTGCTAAGGAGAACATTCTCTAGATGGCTCCGAGCTTCGCGAAAATAGCTGCTGGCTCAATTCCGTCCGCCTCTAGGGGGCAAGCTCCTGCCCATATCATCATTGAAGCCCCAGCTCCCACTGTCTAGGTGGTCCAGGCCTCACTCGATGAGGCTTTGATGTTCTTTGAAAGTGCCCTAATATGTTGATTCAATGGTTTTTGGCCGCAGCTGACAGCTCTCCACAGTTGGATCTCGGAGGTATGGAAGCCTTTAATTCCTGATGCAACTAATATCTACCCCTATGCTAGGGGTTTCTTTATATTAGATTTTGAAATCCGTGAAAGCAGACAATGTAATCTAGATTCCAGCCCTTAGTTTTGGGATAAATCAGGCATATTCATGAGGCCATGGAACCCATCATTCGATCCCTCAACAACACTCATAACCTCAGCACCAGTTTGGGTGAGATTGCCAAACCTACCCTTCCATCTCTGGAATTTGTCTTCGCTAGAAGCCATTGTAAATGCAATTGGGAAATTTTATTGCAGGTGCCCAGAAACAGAGCAATATGCCAGAACCACCTATGCACGCATCTGTGTGGAAATGGACTTCAGCACCGGATTCCTAGCTGAAATACACCTAACAATTAAAGACTATGTGTGGAACCAAAAACTCGATTACGAAAGTGTCCTCTTCAGATGTCGATCCTGCTTTGAGACAGGCCACCTAGCCAAAAACTGCCCAAAAGCCTCCCAAAAAATTTTTGCTAGAAAAAATCACCACAGATCTACATGGTGGGAAGGATCACAAAAAGAACACTACACTGTCATCCAAGAAGAATACTTTCGAGAAAACTATGAATTACAAGAAATCGGGCAAGATAGAAACAACTCTCAAAACAAGCAGGGAGAAAGCCCTGCCCAACAACAAAAAAGTGAAGTCAACAACCCCTCAAGCATTGACAGTTATGAGGTTTCGAATAATGCGCAAAATAAATCTTCATTTAACAGCAAAGCAGTTCTTCTAGACCAAACTTCTTCTCCGACTATCTCCAAAAGGACGAACACAATAGATCGCGAAGCTAAGACACCAATGTCCCAAGAACCAGAAGAGATGTAGGAGATGCAAGATAAAGAAAGTTGGAAGACCGTAGAGAAGAAAAAGAAAGCTACATCACCATTCTCACCAAGAAAGATGAGGCCATACAATTAGAAATTAAGAAATTATAGGTCTGATAGACCAATTTGGTCTCAGTGGACGTTAACCATCATCATCATCATCATCATCAAATAATAGTAAATATTAAAAATAAAAATTTCAGCTTTTTAACTAGTTGTAATTTAAATAGGGTCATATTATATCTACAAATGGACAATAGTAAATAATGTATATTAACTGATATGTGGGAAAACACAAACACTAAGCACGTCCGCAATCAGTTTTATCCATAGAAATGGGAAGCATGAATGGTGTATGTTTAACGAAAATAAATTATTACATAACTTTTATTAAACCAATAAGAAAAATAATTACATAACGAGTATATATATGAATGGTGTATGTTTAACGAAAATAAATTGTTACATAACTTTTACTGCACCAACAAGAAAAAGAATTACATAACGAGTATATATACTAACGATTACATAATGGGTCAGTTTCCACAAGGTTTCTATTTTTTTTTCAGAGGAGAATTAGTCACGAGTCCCTTTCTTAATCTAACGTCAGGTGGAGTTGGAACATTTTTGTTGCATTAAGAATTGGGTGGACTGATCACTGAAAGATTAAACATGTGCCGATGAAAGAGTCGGAGCATGTGGGTTGTCCCTCGGCCTAGGATGAGCAACGACCACAAGTATTGGGACTTCTTTGCACAATAGTACAGCCATCATTAGCGTGAAAGGTCATCGTTTAAGAATTCTTAATATTAATGCCTGATATTCCATTCGGAAACCCTTTTGGAATCGCCTTGACCTAGCAGTCTTATGGTATTAGCGGTGACATTGTATGCTGGGAGGTATGGGGCCAAAAAGGAAAAGTGGATCTGTTGGAAGGTTATTTCAAAGATTTATTTGTACAAAAGATGTCATTCCAAGTCCTCTATGGCTGAAATGGAGTAATGGGAGACATGGAGGAATCTGATATTTGAATAGGAGGAATATCCAAGAGCTTGGATAGGTTCTTTGTTCATTTGTATTTGCATGAAAGACTAATATACTTTTTAGACATGTTTGACCATGACCCTATGTTCCTAGAATGGTTAGGGTATAATGCATTCCAAGCTTTACCTTTTAAGTTTAATCACACTTGGATAGGGGAGAAGGATTTTACTGATCTGGTCAGAGTCTTGTGGCTCAAACTGATTGAGGCATCTCATATGTTTAAGATCACAAATTGAAATGGTTAAAGGGAGAAGTTAAAATTTGGGAAAGAAAGAGGAAAAAGGAACTTACCAGCGATCTCAGTGACATTGATTTTCAGGTCAACCCTTTGAATGACCCTATGGACTCATTGTGATTCACTAAATCCACAAAGAACTCACTTTTGGACTTACCCAAAAGGAAGAACAGTATTTTGAAATGTCAAGAGGAAGAGTGGACACTGAAAAAAGGGCCATATGGGTGGGAGGAATGTTGAAATATGGTTGTCATTGATGTCAACCCAAGTAGCACTAGACGATTCCCCACCTTTGTTGACCAAAATGACATGGTAAATCATATTCTCTTGATTCCATATCATCTTCATTGGATTCTCCTCGCCGAGTCAATTCCAATTGTATGTACCAAACCATGAGAGCCCTCATGGTTTGAGAGATATACTTGTTTGAATATGAAGTGCCAACTTCTAGGCAAAAACCCCAAGAGAAGATCATGTGACACTCTATCATTAATGACCATTTTATTCAAATATTGAAAGTAGGATTTTCATCAAATCGCTATGGCTAAATTATTTCTCGAAGGGTTTCAAACCTTATGAATGGGTTTTGTTTTCAAATAAAAAATAAATTTTGACTCCTAAATGTAGACGACCTCATTTTTGGAACTTCAACTTTTAAAATTCATTTTTAAAATAAGGATTTCTCTCCATGCTTTTAAAGCTAACACAATTTGGTTCCCTCCAATAGAATAGGTTTTCTTCCCTCTCATGAGACGCTAAAAAGCTATATAATAACATTCGATTATACCTCCTTATGGATGAACTTAACGCATATCTTGTGAAGCTCTAAGATTACATTTCGTCTCGTTGGTGTCCTTGACGATCTAACAAGAGGTATTTTATGAAAGGTTTTTCTTCGGTTTTGGTAGTAGAGATTCATTGATGATTCCTTGCAGGCCTTGGTACTTTCTAGGGATCAAATTCTAAGCATAAAATCTATGTCTGTGGTTCCTAGTTACAAACCAACTAAGAAGTGAAGTTGCTTGGTACATGTCTCCCACAAGGTTCCTAGGGCATCCAACCTTTTCTTTCAATAGAACCAAGGGTTTTTTGAACAATGTTATCTCTCTACAGGACCCATTGAGTGTTGTGGCATACTCTTCTAAAGTTGCATTTTATTTTGGCACTTAAAAGCATATATCTGTTGTATTTTTAGGCCTCATGCTGGAAAGTTCCAGCTCTTCTTCGAGGAACAATAGTAAGGAGTGTTTATTGTTGGCAGTTTTTGTTCATTGCAATGACTTATATGCCTCAACTTCCCTTGAGGTCTAAGATTATGAGGCTTAAAGTGTCCTTCATGACCAATGAAGAAGTGGTCTAATTGCAACAATCATTTTGAGAATATGTATACATTTGTACTTACTATATGCGCATCTCATAAATCCAACCTCTATGAACATTACAAACAATATACACTTGTGCCTTATGGTTTAAACCCTTGAAAAGTTACAGAGAAAATATTCAGACTCCATACACTAAGTTGATTTGGGAAATATAATCTAATGTTGGGTACCATTGAAGTTCATTCTTGCCATAACTATGCCATATCTCCAGGGTTTCGGTAGAAACTGCCTATGATTAATAATACACACTTCTAAGGTATGTTTGATTTTTCTAAGAAACCCTTACCAATAAATTAGAACTAAATTTAATAAGTACTTATTGTTGATGAGAGGGTTTGGCCTAATCATGTCTTAAGTTGGTATATGAAAAGCACACCCTTGACATCAAATTGTCATCTTTTAGTAAGGGTTTCCTTGTTTAGTCTAGACTTGCAATAAGAGTTTGAAAAAAGTAGTGTTTTATATGAATATGAAATCACCCTAAATAGCTTAAGGTCATCCATATGATAATTATTGTTGCAATACCTTTTTTTTTATGGATGATGTCCTTGAGCACAATAGCATTTTCAATTAGGGGGACCTAATTTACCATAACATTCCTTGAAGTATCAAGTAGGCTAAAACAACAACAAAGGGTGACACAAACTACCTTCATATGGTGTCATATCTAATGCACTATGTGTGACCCTAAAAACAATTCTTGAGATTCAAACCAAATTGGGAACCTACATGTGTTAATCTAGTGAACATGTACTTCAAAATTTTCGAGAAGAAAAATTCTCATGATAGCACTCTATTATTTGCATGTATGTTCTAACCCCTCTACATGAAACGTTGTATGGAACATAGTTTCCACAATTCTCATGGTTCGACACAAATTAATAATCATAAAGTTGGACTATAGTAACAATGTGAAAGACTCACAATAATAAGTGTCCTATACTTAAAAATAATATTTTGGAAAAAAGGAACATTATTACACACACACACACACACACACATATGCACACAACAAAATGCATATAAAGAACACTACACTGTCAATAAAGGGAAAATATAATGTCCTCCATGAAGGTGGTAAGTTGAAGTAAATAGTAATGTTTGGTTGTGACTCATTTCAAATCATGAATGCATAATGGTGAGGTGAGCAATCATGAAAAATAGGAAAGGAAAGCTTCCATGAATTGCATAAAAAATAAAAATAAAAATAAAAATCTTCATATTAGAATACAATTTCGATCAACCGAATCTTACTAGTCAAAGGTAGTAAAATAACCTATCGTTCAATTAAATAAGTAATATGCTAGAACAAATATACAAATATAATATATATTATACATATGAGTGTAACATTGTCACTGTGAGTCAATCGATGCACTTACGAGTGCTAATTTTTTTTAACAATTACGACTGACCTTAGGAGAAAAATTGCATCAATAATCAATAATATAGAATGATAAGGGCCGACATTGCAGGAACGCTACATAATGAAAATTATGGCTTTGTAATCAACCCGATGCGAATCTGAGTTAATTTTATGAATAGATAAGAATGCGGCCACCTTGAACAAAGCAGGCAAAGGAAGTTATCCAAAACCTATTTATGCTACAAAGTACAATAATGCACTAGTTGCAATTTATTATAAAAAAGAGGAATAATAAATAGTTTATGAAATAATATTACTTTTATGTGAATAGTGCCAATGGAATTGGTACTTTAATGGTCCATAAAATTACAACAGAATCACACAATGGGGTTATCGTTGACTGACATCATCATTCAATAACGAAAAATGATTTATTACTATTATCGCTAACTCTCGTGGAGTGTAGGTTGCTAGCTTTTTTCATTCACTAACGAAAAATGATTTATTACTATTATCGCTAACTCTCGTGGAGTGTAGGTTGCTAGCCTTTTTCAGGTTGTGATGCATGATCCTGACCTTTGTTGGTAGAATGTGAAATGACTTTATAAATATATTTCCTAAATAATGCTTGATGAATAACTAATGACAACATTTGATGATTGTGAATGTAGGATGAAATAAATGGAGCCTTCCTTGACAAACCTATGAACCCTCTCAAATGAAGAGAACTAATGTTATGAAAAATATCATCACCCACGTTAAAATATAAATGAAACATTTTACCCATAATAGGCTACATCGGAAGATGAAAATTTCATGCGCGAGGTTGATTCAACATGTTTGGAGGCCACGAAACACGGGGCATAATGTTTCACTCAAGGGGAAGATGTAACAACCCTTAGTGAATAGTAAAAAACATTTAATTACCTTTACTAAAATAACTTGGCAAAGTATGGGCTACTAAAAATCCTGTTGTAATGATAACATGATTATTTTATTTTAATTAAATTACCAAGATCAGTTATGGATAGAAAAGGAATTATGGGAAAGTGAAAATACTAAAAGAGAATTTACCAGCCAGACAATTAATAGAGAATTACTCCTCTCCTTAGGGATAAATATCCCAGAGGGGGAGAGAGAGCCAAGAGGGTATTAGAGGAAAATACTTGAGGAAATCAAGAAAGAGGAGAGGATAACTTCTTAGCTCAAATATGATGTTGTTGAGGTAAGGTAGGATGTTGCCATATAAAAATTCTTGAGCTGGTTAGGATCAATGGAAATTATGTACAGACCTGTGAGTATGTGAAAATTCTGAGCGAAAATTTCTTGGGCTAGTTGAGACCAATAGAATTTCTTTACAGACCTAGGTCGTGCCTATGCCATAAAAATTGTTCTGAAAGGGAATAGGCTTGGGGGAGCTCTCGGGGAATACTGTGCTCGAAGGTTGGGTGGAGCATTTTTGTTTCCTTATTAAGTTCTTATGGAAGCCTAACTGACTCTCTACAAATACTTATTTCCATGTATTTTTGGAAAGAAAAAGTCTGTATATTTTATTTTTCTAAGAAGGTTCACGGTAAATTATTTCTGTGAACTTAGTGGTTGACTATAAAATACCAATCACAATTTGCTAAAAAAAAATTATCTCGTTAAACATTGTTTTAGTAAAGGAATTTATTATTGGTTGTCCAAGTTGTTTACTAAGTTAAGTACTTCTTAATAATGTAATGGATATATGTTGGGAAGTAAATTGAAGCCCTGTATTTAGAGGTACATGTTCGTTCTAAACATAGAATATGACATATAAGCAAAGAACCCATGAAGTAACAATAATAGTGTAGATGGAATTGAATAGTAGAGGAGACATGAACAATGTTCTAAGAGGAATCTCGGTTAGTTTTGAGGTCTAGCTATGTCAATAGCCACCTAGGAACAATCCCTAGTTCCTAGTGGAACAAACCACATTAATAATTTGTAGTATTAATATAAAGCAACAGTTAACTTATGTGCAAAGAACCACTATTTTCTGTATTCAAGATTCTTTGATCCATAATGAATTAAACAAAGTCTTTTGGTAGAAATCACATGAAGGAATTTTTTGGCTGGCACATTTCAAACCAACAAGTGTGGTTCATCATCAGGACCAGATGAAGAGGCATACCATGGCAAAATCTTAAATAGAGAGCAATGTAGAGACGTAATTTCAAGTAACACCTATATTTGAACAATAATGTTTAAATTATAATATTAATTTATTAATATATTAAAAACAAATATTATTAAGTAACAGCTAGTTTTTGAAAAAAAAATATTTAAATAAAGATATTATTTCATTCATTTATTAAAAATATTAATAGGTAAAGGCTATATTAAAAGATTAGTTTTTGAAAAATAATATTTAAATTAATTTATTGAAACCAAATATTACTAGTTCTTGAAAATTAATATTTAAATAATGATATTAGTTTATTAATTTTTATTAATTTATTAAAATATTAATATGTAACAGCGACTAGTTTTTGAAAAAATATTTAAATAATGATATTATTTCATTAATTTATTAAAAATATTAATAGGTAATAGCTATACTAAATGTCTAGTTTTTGAAAAATAATATTTAAATTAATTTATTAAAACCAAATATTACTAATTTTTGAAAAAATAATATCATTATATCATTATTTAAATATTATTTTTAAAGAAGTAGTAATATTTGGTTTTAATAAATTAATTTAAATTTTATTTTTCAAAAACTAGATGTTTAGTATAGTCATTACCTATTAATATTTTTAATAAATTAATGAAATAATATCATTATTTAAATATTTTTTAAAAAACTAGCCGTTTAATATAGCCGTTACATATTCATATTTTCATAAATTAATAAACTAATATTATTATTTAAATATTATTTTTCAAGAACTAGTAATATTTGGTTTTAATAAAATAATTTAAATATTATTTTTCAAAAACTAGTCGTTACTTAATAATATTTGTTTTTAATATATTAATAAATTAATATTATAGTTTAAACATTATTTTTCAAATATAGCGGTTATTTGAAATTATGTCTCTACATTGCTCTCTATTTAAGCCTTTGCCATGGTATGCCTCTTCATCTGGTCCTCATGATGGACCAACTTGTTGGTTCGAAACGCGTCGGCCAAAAAATTCTCTCATGTGATTTGTACGAAAGACTTTGTTTAACCACTATTTTGCATAAGAAAAATGTAAAACCTAATTAACAGAAATCCATATATCTATATATCAACAAAAAGAATTTATATACCAGCAAGCAATTATATAGAAATAAAATACTCTTGAAAATACTCTTGGTTCTTGCAATTCGCAAGAGAGATGAAATGCAGAAACTACAACAAAGAAAAAAGAACTAAGCAGGAATTACACATAGTTAAAAGACATAATTTATGATCATAAAATCCACTCCACTAGAGAATGGTAAATTTTTAGTATAATTAAGGAAATGATAGTGACAGTTAACATCAGAAAACTTGAGAGCTAAGAAGCCACCGAAAAAATAGAAAATCAACCATAATGAGTAATAAGTTTCATATTCTGGGCACATGGACATTATAAATGATGATAGCATCAATACTACAAATGTTCACCAAAATTCAATAAAAAAAATTTGTAAAGCAACCATAGCCTTGGTCGGACAGAGGACTGGCGGCTGGGCATTAGAGAAACATTTGTAGGAGAATTATACATCATGGTTAGAGCCCGACACAACTCATAGCTATTTCGTATAAAAAAAGAATGATGAATTGATATTGTTAAACTACACAGTAGAAAATTGAAAATGAGTCGTGAGGCTGTACAACTAGAATCAAAGGAAGACTACAAGGAAGATATAAATTATTGGTCAAACCCTAGGGGTTGGCAAACTCTAAGATTAAGAATCCATTAATCATTCAAACTTTCAAAAATCCATGGGCAACTAGAATCAAAGGAAGACTACAAGGAAGATATAAGATATAAATTATTGGTCAAACCCTAGGGGTTGGCAAACTCTAAGATTAAGAATCCATTAATCATTCAAACTTTCGAAAATCCTTGGGTGGGGCAACCCTGGGGAAGGAGTATTATGTGCACACAAAAATACTGGGAAACCTTGACAGGGTTTCATCCCTGACAGAAACTGGCACCATTTAAAAAAGGGCAAGTAAATGGTGGAACCTAGACATTACCTTTTATAAATCCATGATGCTCTGGAATAGTCATGGTAAGAGTGTCACCTACAAGCATTAAAAGGTGAGAAAAGTCATCACAAAACAATTGCTAGTCTGTTGTGGAGACTAATCCCCACATATTTGATTAATAAGTATGAGATATTTACCTGTACGTAGCCTCCAATAACATTTCCGAGGGGAAAGAAAACCTACAAGAGAAATCCCAGTGAAGAAAGTGGTATAGCTACAGGGGAAAATGGAAGCCCTAACCAATCATAAGAATTACCTTTCCTTTCTTGAGTTTGCAAGGAAGTCGTCAACAGTGAAACCTTGAACCTATGAAACTGGTACGAATTGATTTAGTTCCCTCAACAATCTGGAATAACAATAGTCAATCTCCATCACCAAAATGAACTAAGACATACATCATGAAAATTAAATGATACCCTGGAATGGGTTGAGGAAATGGCTACTATAAACTGTTGAAGTCTGTGTTTAAATGGAAACTTACCATGGCAATTTAAAACCCCTGAAGGGAAACAATTTGCAGAGAAGATTTCCCATCAACTGCAAGTCACGAATGGCTCTAGGCACACTGAAGGGAGAGGGAGGCAGTTACTGTGGTAACACCTCTTTTCCTGAGCACCCTTATATTCAACCCTAATATCTCATTCATTCATTTAGCTAACATGTGGAGCGATGAAAATATTCAAGTACTCCATATGTCAAATCTGGATAGTCGGCCTACGAGAGGGTTCGGGTAAACCAAAGATCTGGGTGTTTATTAAGCTTTGTCTTACAACCATAAAGACAGGAAAAAAACATTATGATAGCAGTAAAATATTAGTAAAATTGTGTTGTTTGACATATTACTGCTGGAGGAGTGTTAGACTTAGTCTCTTCAATAGAGCAAGATTTATTTTCTTGAGAATAAAAATCCACGTTATTAAGTCTGAGAAAATGATAGAATTCTTTGGAATGGAAGGATTCTACTAGTCCTCTAATTCTTTGGAGCACCAATGGAGGGAAATTATCCTTTGGGAATTTCTTAATGAGATAATGGATTATTATTAGAATGTATCTTTGAATAACTATGTATTCTATTCCTTTGTCTTTAGCAATACGTAAACCTTGTAGGAGGCAATACATCTCAACCTGATTATTGGTTTTCCTTCCGAGACTCCATGCAAATTTGATTTCTACTATTCCATGGGGATTGAGTAATATCACTCCTCCTCCAATCATCCCTCTTATAATTCGTTATTATGTAATATAATAATTACTATTGCACCAAGAGGTACTCTACAACTGAACATATGAGGAAGATGTTGTCTCATAACATTCCATCATATATATATAGTAATTAATAATAAATAAATAATAATATTCCAAAGGTTTACTCAATTAAACTTGTAAATAAAACCCATATACGCAATGCAAATATATATATAAAGTTTATTTAGAGAGGATTAACACCCAAAACCTCAATTAAGATATAGTTGTTCTTAGATAATTCTTGAACTATATAATATGTAACTTATAGTGATGAAATGAAATTATTTTTCTATAAATTATGACCTCACTTCACATGGGGAAAACAAACTCATCTAACTATAAAACTTACGAACACCTTATTCCTCAAAAAAATATTAGTAATATAAAAAATCATATAAGATTATTTTCCAAAACATAAAGTGAATAAACTCAATCAACTCTAATAAAATGAGCATGAAATTGGAATACCTACAAAAATAATAACTGATGCCTACAAAAAATATGTGATTTCACATCATTGTTAAAACATGTTTTGTGAGATAAATTTCATCAAAGATAAAAATAATTAACATTTCAGATATATAAATTATGTAAATTGATATGTTAGTCAAAAAATTTGTGTGAGTTAATTTTTCTTAAAGTAAAAACAATAAGTATTTATGAAATATAAATCACCTAAATTTAGGTCGTTAAGATGTTTTTGTGTAAGATAAAAAATAATCCAAGTAAAAATTAGTAAGCATCCAGAGATATAAATTATGTAAATTGATATTATAGTTGAAATATTGTTGTGTGGGGTAAATTTTATCTAAATAAGAAAAATATATTTAAACTATATAAATTGATAGCATAGTTGAAATATTTTTGTATGAGGTAAAATAAATTTAATAAGTATTTCACACACATATATATACTTGAAACATTTTGTTTTGTGTAAGATGAAAACAAATGTTTAATAATATTTTGAGTGGAAAAATAATCATACAATAAAAAAGAGTATTTAAGATATATAAAAAATTAAAATCATCATTAGGGAGTGTATAATATGGGTGTATAATTTAATTGATTCCAAACTATTCAAGATTATAATTTATAATCTCTTTTATAAAAAGCTGAAAATTAGTGAAAATAATTTAAATGTAAAACAAAGTGACTATATTTTAAATAATTTAAACTAATATACATCCATTTAAAACCTTGATTTATCAAGAGCTTAGAGGATCAAATGTTTCTATCCTAAAAACCTCTTTTTTAGTGTAAAACTTGAAAAAAAAAATAATCGCGAAAAATTTGCTCCTCTCATCACTGCATAAACTTAATTTAAAATGGATCTAAATTAATATAATAAATACTCATAATTATAACATTTGTAATTGATTATTATATAATTTTTAATATATAATAATAATATGTTATTTGTTTTCGAAATAACCTACAGCTCCATTATACCTTATTTTTATAATAAACAATTGTTATGCAATATAAATCGCTTGCTCTGTATTTATGAAACAGATTAAAAAATATTTTCATTAAAAGCTAAATATTTTATATAAATTATTCTAAATTCTAAATTAAACTATGAACTATATTTTTAATATACAAAAATTATATATTTAATAAAATTTCCTTAATCATTTTTAAGGAATCATATTAACTCCTCTCCACCTTTGCTTTTTTTTTTTTTTTTTTGGGAATCCATGCTGAAGGAGTCGTGCCCTTTTAGGTTTTATATCTATCCATCCATATTTCATAGAAAAAAGAGAAAGAGTGGTTTCAGACTATTAATGGAGATTAATTATTGGTTCATGCCCATATATTGAGGGGTTCTTCTGAAGGAGAAAATGAAGCTTCTTGTGCAAGTTCTATGTCTTATGTGATGAATACATGAACTCTTACATGAACCTCTGGATATTCACGCAATAATGCTCTTCAACGACCTCTTTCCAACATGATAAAAACATCCCTCGATCCTCGGTGAACCTCTTGCGAACCACAGATGAACCTGTCCTCTCACGGAATATTTAAAATATCATAACAGAACATAAACTCATGCGGAACATTTTGAAAAAATTCTCTCTTTTATTTATTTCCAAAGATGAATTACAATATGGAAGATTTAGAGAAACTTCAATCAGAGATAGACTGCTTGGGCATTTACGAGACGTTACACCTTAAATTAATATGCACCGGAGAGGCTACTTGGCCCTTTCCAAACTCTGTCTTTAAATTTTGTGAAACAAACAAAGACTCAAACTTAATGATTTAAGCCACTTTGTTCTTACCAAGGTTGTTAGGCCCTAGTACGCAAGTTTTTCAAACTCGACTGTAAAAGTACTTTCTTTATTATGCGAGCATATCGAACATAGACGTTTGCAGATGCAAAATAGGAAGATTATCTCAGACTTCAAACAACAAGACCCTTACTCTCAAACTCTCCAACTTTGAATGCCTCAATGAGCCTTACTTCTCTCTTGTTATAGGATAAGAAGGGGAAAAACATCAGAAAATTGTACTAAGATTCCAAGATATGGATCAAATCACACCAAGAGTCAGAGAAGTGCTCTGAGTCTCGAAAAATCAGAATTTTTACAAAATAGAGATTATTCCAAATCCTACGGAAATGATATTTATAATGTGGATATTTTTGTCGTAACATCCGACGAAAATTAGTCGCTATCAAAGTCAAGTGACAAGACGTTACTGTACATTGTGGATCTTTTTCAGGAAAAGCCCAGATAACCATTGGAGTTTTTTAAGTTATGTTCCCAATGGATTTGTACCAGGGAATCGACCAATATTATGATGGTATGCTCCAATAGTCTCCCATGCTTTTTTATAAATCCTTCGGAGAGTCATTGGTTTCCTGAGGATAATCTGATGGCTTACTTTGGTTAAGACTAACCAATGATGATGTCCTCTCATCAAGTAGCCTAATATGCAATCATCAGAAAAAAATTATTATATCTGCAATAGTTTTACAGTGAAGGTGAAAAAACTTCATGCCATTAAACTCCAAGCACTCCTGGGAATCAGACTTTCAAAGTACCTTGGATCCATAGCAGTCTTATTTATTCCATACCATCTCCACCATTCCTGTAACCAAGTTGGTGGTAACAGTAAATGAGTAATGAAGACAGGTCCAAATTTTAATAATGTTTAATGTATTTTTGATCTTTCCTCTATACATAAGAGATCCCACCAGAGTTCTTTATAGCCTTAGAAATTATAGACACTGTTGGGAAATACAAGGCTTAGATCCTTTTGTAGCCACATTATTCTTGTAGGATGTTCAGGATACTTGGTTCTATTCATAGTATAATATTTATGAAATGCTTTGGTTCTATTGCTTCCCTCATTCCATATCAGACTGATATCATGAAAACTTTCTCTTAATTCTTTGTCTGCAAAATACATCATTGAATTCTTATACACCATATCATGTATCCAAGCCCTGAACTTAGGGTAAATCTTTCTTTATGGTACAAGGTGTTGTAATCCTGATGAGGTTGTAGATTTGCATCCATAACTTTGGTGTTTCTTAATTTCCAAGTCGCTGGTTTCCATTTTTCAGCACAGATTGGCCATGAGGTGTTGTATGGAATATTCCTAAGTTGTTCTTGCTATGTTTTAGTGTCCCATTCTGTGACAATAACCATTAGATGATTTTCTTTTTTCAGATACACCCCACTCAAAAAATATGGTAGATATTTTCTTTCTCCCTTTATATGCTCGACATAAATATCAAAATTTGCAAACAAATCTTGCCATATGGGAAACTTGGATTCTCCAGGAACTTTGATGTCTTTTGTTAACATTTTATTTAAAGAAGAAGCATCAGTCCTGAGAAGAAACCTTTTATGTATGAGGTTGATGTCAAATTTGTCTATACAATTCCATGCACCTTTTACCTCTTTTGCAATTGTAGAATGGTTTTGTTCTGCTTGGTTCCATGTTCCTTAAGAAAATTGCATAACTTTCTCTTCTCCTTCTTTCGTTTGCTTGAGAATACATCCCCATCCAATGTTGATGGTGTCACTTTCTACAATTTTTAGAAGATCCTCATCTGCAAGGTAGAGAATAGGTAACGTTTTTACCATAGATTTTATTTTTCTGATGGCATTGGTATGTTCTGAAGTCCAAGGTGCTGGATCTTTTTTCAATCTTTGATTTAACAATTTTCTATCATGGGCACACCCTTCATAGAAATTTTTGACGTAGTTCAAACAACCTAGGAACCTCTGCATTATTTTTTATCTGTGATCATATCTAGAAAATTATCAGCAAATTCAAGTGCATGCTTTTCTAATGTGATTTGTCCATACTCAGTAGTATGTCACAGGAATTTGATCTTTGTTTGAGACAATTTCATTTTATTCTTGATTAGTACGAGCCCACTTATCTTGACTACCTGTGTAAAAATTTGTACATGTTTGAAATGTTCTTTTGCAAATTTAGAGAAGATTAACACATCATCAATATATACAATGAGCCAATCAAAGTATGGCTTGAAAACCTGGTCCATGACCTTTTGAAATTTGGATGGTGCATGTTTTAGGCCAAAGGGCATAACATTCCACTCATAATGACCAACAGGAATGCTGAAGGCAGTTTTGAATCTATCTTCTTCTTTTACCACAACCTGCCAAAACCCATATTTCATATCAAATTTGGAGAAAACTTTAGCTCCTGCTATTCGACTTATTAGACTTCCATTGTGGGGAATAGGATATGTATCATCTTCTAGTACAAAATTTAGATGCTTGTAATTTATCACTAATCTCAGAACACCTGTAATATGTTATCAGTGTTTATTTACATAGAACTGTAGCAGTTCCAGGGAATGCTAGATTCTTTGATCAATCATCTTTTTAAGAGATCTGAGATTTCTTTTTGGCACAAAGTTTTATATTAACTGTTCATAGGTATGGCTCGGCTCTTGCATGATTTTTCATCATATTCTTGTTTGAATGGCAATGAAACTCTGTGTTTCCTTTTATGCCAGAAAACATTTTGATTTTCAAAACAACAACCCTTTTCTAATTTCTCTTTGACCTCTGAGATTTTTTGTTGTACCTTTGGGCACTGTAGCTGTTATTTTATTCTCAAAGAGGACTTGAAGTCGTTTCATTTCCTAATTTTCTTTCTATCAAATTAACTTCCTGCATAGTCTGAACCATGGTGGATATTCTTGGTGTTGAAATAAAAGGAAATGTGATTGTTTGTAAGAAACCTTTGCTAATAGGGGTAGATATAAAATAACCAACTTTTCCATTTTGTAATCTGGCCGATCCATGTGGTTCAAGAACAAAAAGAAAAATATAACCTAAAATACAGTTAATTGGAATATTTCCGATTGCAGGCATCATTTTCATACAATGTTTTGAAAAAAAAAGAGTTGCACTGGAGACTTCATATTGAAAATCCTGTGTACCTACCCCAGTGACTTGCCTATATGCAAGTGTCCAGTATTTGGCTGGGATCACTTTTTTGTTTAAAATATTTATGTCTGCACCTGAATCTATTAAGGTTTTGACAATGAATTTTTCTGCTTGTATATTAACATTTAATAGCACATGGTGCTACTAATACCGAATGGTAATGATCTTCATATTGCAAAACCCTAGGCCACTATTTTTTATTTCTTCAAAAATGTCGACATTAGGATTTTCTGTTGGTTCTTTGCATTTTCCCTTCTCTATTTGAGAGATTTTTTCTTTCAACTAAACTATTTCCTTTCTTAAATGATGAATCTCATGATTGACTTCTCCTGCAGTCAAAGACCTTGGTTTTGTATGTTTTTTGTTTCTTTGAAAAGATTTTGTGTGTTTCTCATAAGAAGCGTCAACAAACAATGCTTTAGAAATATTTCATTTTGAGGTATTACCGTGATCTATGTGTCTGATTTGTAAAAAAGTTTCTAGAAGTTTTTCTTTCATTTCGCATTTTGCATGCATCTTGATGCCTACCAGAACTTTTGATTCATCATCATCAATAATGTGTTCCATACACACTTTCTCTTTGGCTAGTGCTTTTTTTGTTTCTGTTTCTGAGCTAAAGTCCGAGTCTATCTCAGAAGGGCTGTAGTTTCACCCATCAGTATCTATGCAATTGCACTGTTGGACATTCACCTGTTCTTCGCTATATTCAAACTCAGATAAACTCGAATCAGATGATTAGAATGAACTGCAACAATTTTTTTTCATTAGTTGTACTTCTTCCCTGAAGTGGATTCTAGGTCTTCTAGAGGCATATTCTTGTGTCTTTTTGCCTCTATTTTCCCTTGAATCTCTTCCTTGAGGACATTTGTTTGCAGTATGTCCATTTTATCGAAATAACCAACTGTAATCATATTTTCTCTTTGAGACTTAAGATGGATATCTTTGGGCTCATAGTAGTGTGTTCTGCGCACTATTTTATATGATCCTTTCTTTTGCCTATTTGACTTATGAGGATGAATTTTATATGAATGTTTATGACCTTTCTTTTGGGAATTTCTGTGTATTTTACTTTGCAAAATTGGATCATCAATAATCAATCCATATTTACTACAGATATATTTGTTTTCAGGTAGTCTAGACATCTTTTGTAAGGACTTATTGACTTTCATGTTGGTGCAAAGTCCTACCAAGGCTTTTGTTGTGTTGCAATATATCTCTCCCCATATGTAGTTTTCAAAACAAGTTTGCAAAACTTCTTGTTGTTGGATGTATTCAACAAATTTGGAGGGTAATGCTACTAAATATACTTGTTTCCACATGTCATTCTGACTTTCTTTTACTTCATAAATTCTTTGTGTCGAATCTCTCTGGAAATCTTCATATTGGGACATTTTCTTACATTTGAGATTCATCAGGATCATCTCATGTTTATTCATAATTTCTATTGTTCCTCCACACCAATGTTCAATGATGAAGGAGGTTAATGCTCCAATAATATTATTTTGGGGGTCACCATTTCCATTGTGGATAACATCTCCAACTTCATGGTTAACAAATTATGTTTCCAATTTAGCAAGTAATTTATGGGAAGATTCTACTTCATGCCATCTCTATAGGGTACCTATAAAGAACTAGATGAGAGTTTTGCAAGACTCAATTTCAGATTTTCCTCTCATACACATAATATTATATTCAGTGTACATCTGGTCAATCATCTGCCTAATTTGACCAACACTCAAACCATTAATATTCCATTCTTTATGAGATCCAAACTGAAAGGTATGAGTTTCTAGCATTTTTCCCTTGCCATTGAGGTCGAGAGCTGGAAAACGATGTTGTCCTGAGGATCCTCACTCTTCTTCTTTGGTCATGGTCCATGTGAAAAGAGAATAGGATTCACTAAAGCATTCTTTGGTGCGAGTGTGTTTCTTTGGTTTTTCTTGAGGAAATAGGAATGGAAACCTTTCTGCAGGTTTTGTGGCATGCTGAATGGGTATATGGTGGCTAAACAACATGGAGGTAGGGATATCCTTATCTTTGGGAGATATCAAGTTGCTCAAATTTTTGAGATTGTTTACCCATAAGAGTCTAAGTAGATTCAAACTCATTATCTACATTTCTATCCATGCTTTCAATTCGTGTTCTTGATTCTTTGAAAAAACCTTTTAATAAGAAACTAAAAAGTTGACATCATTCAAATTTTTGTTCACACTATGTACAACGACTGATAGTGAGTCAAAACATTCCTTTTGTTCAGAAGTTTTTACTATATTCATCTCTAGCCCTTTAATTGTTGTATTTGTCTAGTTTATTTGTTTAGTGACCTTCTAGATCCTTTCGTCTATTCCTAGGGATGAATCATCTTTTAAAACTAAAGGAATGGCCTTGGCTGAGTTGCTAGCTTCTCCTAGCATGATTCCCTTATATGGAGGGAATGTGGTATTTGTTTCTTGCTTCCATCACAAGCTGTACAGAAAATGTTTTTGTGTAGATGAAGTTTCTGCATCTGCCATATGTACTTGTAATTGCTCCTTTAATTTCTTCTAGACATAAAAATAAATCCATGAGTTTGTTTCTTCCATGTACTTTTTCCATTCCAGAGAAAGAGCATATTTTTCATCAACCGATGTGATGAGACTAAATTCTTTAGATTCTGGATGTGTATAGAGATCTCAATTTAGCATGCTTTTCATCCAGTCTCAATTAATCTTATGTTTGGGACACCCGTTCATGAGGGAGAAGCATTTGTACGTTTCTAGGATTGATGGCTTTTTGTAGTATGGTGGAATAGGATTTTGAAATCTTGAACATGGAATGAGATTGTCTAGTCTTTCAAGATATCACAACCCATATTTTGGCATCCCAGGTGGTCTCATCTTGCTAAACATTTCAATGAGGTGTGGGTCTTCATTCTCCAGAGTGGGTAATTCATGAATCATTAGGACAATTTCATGAAGAAATAGAATGTCAGGGCATTTTGGATTTGGACATGAATTTGTAGTAATAGTAGAAGGGGCCTCTGTTGTCCTGGGATTATGATTTTTGTGGAGAACAAGATTTTCCAGACATTGTAAGCAAACCACTGTTTGGGAGAGAGAGCATTTTACTTCGAGAGTGGAAAAATGTAATAACTGAGTGAGTTCAAATAAATCAATATATGAGTAGCTTATAGGTGGAGTATTTAGAGATGTGGAAGTAGATGACAGAACCCACTGCATAAATCTTGTTGAGTCCTCTTAGCACATATTGAATAAAGGGATGTTCACAATGGTGAAGAAGAGAGATTCAAGCTAGAAAAATAAATAATGTAGCATTGATAATCACTTTTGGGACTTGCACCTAATAACTAGGACTTCCTGGCAAGCCATCCATCTCAATACTCAAACCTACTTAACTTGCTATCCCATTCGTAAAACCTTAGCAAGTATTTTTCTATATGAGATATTCAATTAGAACTCCCTAGATCTATTATTTATTGATAAACTTTTATAACTCAACATATACAAATAATATTCCGACATAAATATACACATCTATAACAAACTAATTAATAACTACGAGTCAATTTTTTTTACTAAATATAATCTTTTTTTTACTAAATATAATATGTTACAAAATCATTACTAACAGTGAGCTAAAAATATTTATAATAATAAGCAATAACATCATAAACAATATAACAAAACAACTAAAAATTTACCGAAAAAGAAGAAGAAGAAGAAGAATGACACTTGAAGAGTTCACCAAATTGACAACATAACCAAGATCTTACACTAAATATATCATTAAACAGTATAACTAATATCTTAATATATAAATATTTTAGTGTTAAAAAAAACCAAACTACTTAACAATATCAGCTATGCGCTATAAGTAGTGACTCATTTACATGATTAAAAATTGTTTAATTAAATTAAAATTGATTGTTTAATTAAATTAGAATTGGTCAAAATGTTAACTGTTGCTTAATTTTCTTTATTATTTAAATTAGTTGAAATAAATTTTATTTTCTTTGTATTTTTTGAAATGTCAATTTTATTTTTTTTAATTTTAATGATTTCAATCCTTTTAAGATAAGTTAAAAGTTATGGAATTAAAAATTTTATAATTGAATTTTTCAAATATAAAACAAAATAAATAATAACTTCACAAAACTTATTAAATTAAATTTATTATTAATCAAAATAACGGGTAAGAATTTTTTATTAAAATGTTAAAATAAATGTGATATATATATATATATATATATATATATATATATATATATATATATATATATATATATGACTAATCAATTTTTGTTCTACTTTTTAGACAATGACTTATTTATATAATTAAAAAATTGTTTAGTTCAATTAAAATTGAGATAGTATAGGGTTGAATGGTCAATTTACAACCTACAATTTGTTTCCTTGTCCCTCTCTATGGTCTATATTCAACAATGTGGGCCCTGGGCTACTCCACATTTGACCCTTGAAACAACTATAAATAGGTACATATCAATACATGGTTATTTTTGGAAATAGAGCATGTTATCATATTTTCTCCTTAAAGAACAATTAACTTGAACTATATTCATTTTTTAATTAAGATAAAAAAATAATCAAAATAGTTTAAATAAAATCAAAATTTCCATGATTTCGAACAAGTCCCGAGTGAAAATAAATTTGGTGGGGTTTTGTAACAGGCCGGAGCAGAGTAATGGCTTCTATATTTGTTTTAATACATCTTTTATATTTGAGTTAGTGTGATACAGAGGAAGCTAAACATACCGTCACACATGGAAGCCAAGCAGTCAAGATTTGGTGTACGGTGGCGGCAGCAACATGATACGGCAACAGCGGCAACATGATTACAAAATAAGATCTAAATTTTGTTGACCAATCATAATCTTAAAAAATTTAAATTAATTTAATAAAAAAAATGTTTATAAAATTATTTAAAGTTCAACGCATTATACTTGCTAGCCCCAGGATAATAAGATTTTTTTTAGATAATAAAAATTGAAAAAAATAATAATAATTACATTTGGTATTATAGTTTTAATAACTATATAAAATTAGACAAGCCTACCATACATGCATTTTTATCTTCCCAAAAATATAAAAATACATGTTACTAAACTATTTTAAATTAATTAATTTAGCAATTAATAAAAGTTTGAAATTAACCATAACTCAAAGCCACATCCAACCTCGTGTGTTTATAAATAGATTAGGAATATTTTCAAATGTCGATGTAATTTTTATTTTTAAACTAAGAATTTTAAAGGCTCAAAAACAATATACATATATTAAAAGATTTCAAAGTTCATCTTATTATGATGATGATGATGATGGTTAACGTCCACTGAGACCAAACTTTCGTCTATTGGATCTAGTTCGTCTATCCGGAGAAGTTTGAAGTTTGAGGTTCCTGAATATAGAAATCAAGTTCTTATCACATCTCATTTTCACTAATGGTGTTCAACGGTTTAAGACTCGAATATGCTCTTGATGGCAGTTCAAATTATATAGCCTGGAAGGATCGCATGGAAGTAGTATTAGAGGATAACGGTCTAAAGGACTTATTGATCAAGAAGTCCCCAAGATCATAGCGGCTAATGCTACTGAATTGGCAGAATGGAAGAAATGTGTGGCTAGAGTAAGGAGAATCCTTCTAGAGGGAGCTCGAGACCACATAGTCTCGAGTCTCCATGGGAAGGAGACATTGTTTTCAATGTGGAAAACATTGAAAGCTCTATATCAGAACAACAACGATCAGAGGAAGCTGGCGCTGAAAGGCAAGCTTCAAAAAATGAAGTGTGAAAAGGGCGACACGATCTCTACGTATCTGAACAAGCTCACCACCTGCAGGGATGAGCTTGGAAGCATAGGGATCCCGACAACCGATGATGACATGGTGAGTCTTTCACTCCTCGACCTTCCTAAGAGCTAGCATAGCGACCAAGACTCAGTTAATGGAAGAGAAAAACTGCCAGATTGGGAACGACTTTGGTCGGATCTGATGCAGGAGGAGATAAGAAGAAGCACCAGAGATGGATCTTCATCGAAGCAAGATGATCAGGAAAATCTAGATTTAACGAGTAAGGCGAGCAAGGGGAAAGGGAAGGCATCCCATTCAAAATCCAGTTCTTCCAATGGTGGGAAGAAGTTGGACAAATCAAAATTGCGATGCTTTCGTTGTCATGAAGTGGTCCATTATCCTACGAATTGTCCGCAGAAGAAATCCAATAAGGGTTCCTCTAAAGGATTTGATGGTGAGGCACTGACCTCACAGTTTAAGTTGGATTTATCTCTTTTTGCATGCATAGTTTCATCCATGGTGGGATGTGGTTGGTTTCTTGACAGTGGAGCTTCTTTCCACATGACCGATGACAAGAGTTTATTCAGTACCTTGGAGGAGAAAGATCTCCACATACTCATAGCGATGGGTAATGATGAAAAGTATAGTGTCTCAGGTGTAGACATGGTTATTTTTCAGAGGGAGCATGGAGCTCACACTACCTTGACCGATGTCAAGTATGTACCAGGACTGAGGAAAAATTTGGTGTTGATCACAATGCTGGAAGACAAAGGCTATGATGTAGTCTTCAGTAAGGGAAAGGTTTTCCTTCGACACATCACCACTAGATAGGTGAAGCAGATTGGTTCACGAGTCAAGAACCTGTATGCTCTTGAGGTTCAAGATGCATGCAAAGCCTTAAGGAGCAAGGAAACTGACGGAGACTTGGTGGTTGAGAGGGAGAGTAAATTACCTCTCAACATGCAACGCCAGAAGAAGTCTCAAACAATTGTGGAGGAGACATAATTGGTGAAATTTCTTTAGGAGGTTGTGGAGCAGCCACAACTGGAGAAGCCGAGAGGAGATCGAGTGGAGGAATCCACTCATGCAGAGACCTCCAGTAGGGAGAAATTTCTAGCCAAGTGGGAAGATGGAGACCATGCATCCATACCTCTAGGTAAGAGGTGGGACAATTAGGAGCAACAGTCCCAAGAAGGCTGGAATAGGGGTAGGATCATTGAGGTACCCAACTTCCTTGATTAGACCTTGCTATGAGAGCCCTGACGAGGAGTAGCAGGACTGGCTGAGTGGGTAGAGATAGATGTGTATGGAGCGGCAGAGAGAGCTACAATGCAGGAATCCCAAGACAATGCAGAGCTAACAAGCTGCAACAATGCGAGAGGCACAGGAGTGTTGCACCAGTGCAGGATGGCACAGAGAGGTGTGCAACGGTGCGAGATGCATGGAGTGTTGACATAGCTCAGAGGTCAGAGAGGGAGCACTTGTCAGCGGCAGATGGAGCTTCAGCATCAAAGGGTATTTCTAGCCCAACAAAGAGGTCAGTTGGGAGAATTTTTTGCTTCTAGAGTTGCTGGAGCAATAACACTTGGGAGAAGTGTTGCATGAAGAACATTCCAAAGGTTCAGGAGTGGGTTTGAGTTGAATGTCTTTCTTGTAGAGAGGGAGTGTTGAAAATGGCAACAAGAAATGCTAAAAATAGAAATGCTAAAAATAGCATTACTATAAATAGAAGTTCGGGTACTAGTGTTGGGCATAGCAACAAGGAATGAAAAATGGAAATGCTAAAAATAGCATTGCTATAAATAGCATTCCAGGATGGATTCCAATTTTAGTTAGTCCTTGAACTAAAATTGAGAAGTAAAATTCGAATTTGATCTTAGGAGCTATTTGTAAAATAATTAATTAATTCATCTTGAGTTAACTAGTTGTAGAAAATCAAACACGAAGTCTATGTGAAGACATGCAACAATTTCTCCATTGATTGAGAAATCTATCCCGTAGTTAAGGAGATCAGGATGAGTTGTACTTTGAGTTGTAATTAGTTAACTCAGTTAACTGAGTTATGTCTAGTTAGATTAGTTCTAACAGTTTGTAGAATTAATTGTGAGTTCGGTTAGTTAATGCTTGCATGCATGTAACTGTTGCTCTCCAGATAACTGAATATTCTGTCATAAATAACACATGCATGTCAGTTCAGTCAGAGACCTAGTAGAGATCAGAGGAAGGGACAATGTACTATTAGTTGGAGGATTTTTCCTATATAGGAAACTCATCCATGTAGAAGGAATTATCTCCTTCAAGACTGCGCAGTTACTATTGAGTTTAATGTGTTGTGCGAGAGGTGAATTCACACTGGTGGCAGCATTGGACCCTAGGAGAAACTGCGCAAGGAAATAGGAGGCTTGGAGGGCAGAGGAGAAGGTTTGTGAGAAGCCTTTGACTGTCTATGAGCAGCAGTTTGATTGAAGAGAGAGGAGGATAGCTTGAGAGATGATTCTTTTTGTAGCTTGAACATATTTTCACTTGTATTCTAATAAAGAGATTGGGGTTTTACTTTGAGGCTTTCCCTGGGTTATTTCTTTTGTGTTATTTGTGATTGATTTCTCATTCTCTATTATATGTGTTCTCATTGATCTTGCTCATATTCAATTAATCTTCCGCAAAGTTTTTTGTAGAAGTAGATCTTATATTTTGCTTTAGTATATTGCATAATTTGCTGATCTACAGTGGGAATTTCTGCATGGTATCAGAGCAAAGTTGGTCAAAGGAGAGAACAATATACAAGAAGGGAGAAGTTCGGAGTTTGAGGTTCCTGAATATAGAAATCGAGTTCTTGTCTCATCTCATTTTCAGCAATGGAGTTCAATGGTTTAAGACTCGAATATGCTCTTGATGGCAGTTTGAATTATATAGCTTGGAAGGATCGCATGGAAGCAATATTAGAGGATAACGGTCTAAAGGAGTTCATTGATCAAGAAGTCCCCAAGCTCGCATCAGCTAATGCTAATGAATTGGCGGAATGGAAGAAATTTGTGGCTAAAGCAAGGAGAATCCTTCTGGAGGGAGTTCGAGACCACATAGTCTCGAGTCTCCGTTGGAAGGAGACACAATTTTCAATGTGGAAAACATTGAAAGATCTATGTCAGAACAACAGCGATTAGAGGAAGCTGCCGCTAAAAGACAAGCTTCAGAAAGTCAAGTGTGAAAAGGGCGACATGATCTCTATGTATCTGAACAAGCTCACCACCTGCAGGGATGAGCTTGGAAGCATAGGGATCACGACAACCGATGATTACATGGTGAGTCTTGCACTCCTCGGTGTTCCTAAGAGATGGAATAGATACCAAGACTCGGTTAAGGGAAGAGAAAAAATTGGGAATGACTTTGGTCGGATCTGATGCAGGAGGAGATACGAAGAAGCACCAGAGATGGATCCTCGTCGAAGCAAGATGATGAGGAAAATCTAGCCTTAGCAAGTAAGGCGAGGAAGGGGAAAGGGAAGGCATCCCATTCCAAATCCAGTTCTTCCAATGGTGGGAAGAAGTTTGACAAATCAAAAGAGCGATGCTTTCATTGTCATGAAGTGGGCCATTTTGCTATGAATTGTCCACAAAAGAAATCCAACAAGGGTTTGTCTAAGGGATCTGATGGTGAGGCACTGACCTCACAGTTTGAGTTAGATTTCTCTCCTTTTCACATGGATGGATTCATCCATGATGGGATGTGGTTGGTTTCTTGACAGTGGAGCTTCTTTCCACATGACCAATGACAAGAGTTTGTTCAGTACCTTGGAGGAGAAATATCTCCAGATACTCATAGCAATGGGTAATGATTAAAAGTATAATGTCTTAGGTGTAGGCATGGTTGTTTTTCAAAGGGAGCATGGAGCTCGCATTACCTTGACCGATGTCAATAATGTACCAGGACTGAGGAAAAATTTGGTGTTGATCGCAATGCTAGAAGACAAAGGCTATGATATAGTCTTCAGTAAGGGAAATGTTTTCCTTTAACACATCACCACTAGACAGGTGAAGCAGATTGGTTCACGAGTCAAGAACCTATATGCTCTTGAGGTTAAAGATGCATGCAAAGCCTTGAGGAACAAGGCAACTGATGGAGACTTGGTGGTTGAGAGGGAGAGTAAATTACCTATCAATATGCAGCGCCAAAAGAAGTCTCAGACAATTGTGGAGGAGACACATTTGGTGAAAAAGCTTTAGGAGGTTGTGGAGCAGCCACAACTGGAGAAGCCGGGAGGAGATCGAGTGGAAACATCCACTCATGTAGAGAACTCCAGTAGGGGGGAATTTCGAGCCATGTGGGCAGAGGGAGCACATGCATCCATACCTCCAGGTAGGAGGTTGGTCGATGTGGAGTGACAGTCCCAAGAAGGCTGGAATAGGGGCAGGATCATTGAGGTACCCAACCTCTTTGATTAGACCTTGCTACGGGAGCCCCGAGGAGGAGTAGTAAGACTGGCTGAGTGGGTAGAGGTAGATGCAGATGGAGATGTAGAGAGAGCTACAGTGCAGGAATCCCAACACAGTGCAGAGCTAGCAGGCTGCAACAATGCGAGAGGCACAGGAGTGTTGCACCAGTGCAGGATGGCACATAGAGGTGTGCAACGGTGCGAGATGCATGGAGTGTTGCAGCAGCTCAAAGGTCAGAGAGAAAGCACTTGTCAGCGGCAGAGGGAGCTTCAACATCAGAGGGTGTTTCTAGCCCAACAGAGAGGTCAGTTGGGAGAATTTTTTGCTTCTAGAGTTGCTGGAGTAATCACACTTGGGAGAAGTGTTGCATTCAGAACATTCCAAAGGTTCAGGATCGGGTTTGAGTTGAATGCCTTTCTTGTTGAGAGGGAGTGTTGAAAATGGAAACTAGAAATCCCAAAAATAGCATTGTTATAAATAGAAGTTCAGGTACAAGTGTTGGACATAGCATCTAGGAATGAAAAATGGAAGTGATAAATATAACATTGCTATAAAGAGCATTTTGGATGGATTCCAATTTTAGTTAGTCCCTGAACTAAAATTGAGAAGTAAAATTTGAATTTGATCTTAGCAGTTGTTTGTAAAATAATTAATCAATTCATCTTGAGTTAATTATTTGTAGAAAATCAAACATGAAGTCTATGTGAAGACATGCAACAATTTCTCCATTGATTGAGGAATTTATCCCTTAGTTAAGAAGATCAGGATGAGTTGTACTTTGAGTTGTAATTAGTTAGCTCAGTTAACTGAGTTAAGTCCATTTAGATTAGTTCTAACAGTTTGTAGAATTAATTGTGAGTTCAGTTAGTTTATGCTTGCATGCATGTAACTACTGTTCTCCAGATAACTGAATATTATCTCATAAATAACTCATGCATGTCAATTCAGTCAGAGACCATGGAAAATTTTAAGAACCACCCTAAATTTATATGTATAATAAATTGGCGAATCCCCATGATACATAAGAAAAATGGGAGGCGATTTTATCAATAATATAATATGTGTATATAATTTTTTTGGCGAATCTGTCACTGGATTATATTATCTTGTAAAGGAATGGCGAATCTATCACTGAAATATAAATCTTGTAAGATCTTGGCAAAACATTCACTGAATAATAAAAAGTGAAGTCTTGGCGAATGTTTTGTTAAAGAATGAAACCATATATGATAATAGGAAAACATATTCTTTAAATTGTAATATACTAACATACATGTTTGGAAAAAAGAAACATAATTTTCTCTTCCTACAAACAATGATGCAAGTTTCAGTGGCCATGTTTGTCAAGGTTCTCACTGTACACTCTTTCATATCCTTCTATTAGTTTTAATAATATTCCACAACAAAGTTCTTGTAGGTGTTGATCTTGACCACCAGTTCTGTCAAGGTAGGAGAGATTAATCTTTTCTCTACCACTTTTGTCAAGCTATCAAATTTCTTTCTTATTCCATAGAGTCCAACTACAAGATAAAAAAAAAAATATTTTGTACCACTTTTTTCAAGATATCAAATTTCTTTCTTATTCCATAGACTCCAACTACGAGATTAAAAAAAAACACATTTTGTTTACCCCAACACGCCAACAAGTAGCAAGCCCCAACTATATAATATAAGAAAGTAGGAGGTATCCCAAAGGCCTAAAGGGGATCTAATGGAAAGTAGTGACCGTTTTCAAAAGCCTTCCAATCAATATATTAATATATACATATAGATTTATTATTATTTTAATGTTAAATCTTCAATTAAATAATAAAATTTAATTACGTCTCTCCCAATCTAAATTGCGTACTAGCATAATTCACTACCTTCATACATCTTGCATTTTTTAACAACGTTGTAACATGTGGATTAATTTCCTTTTTCGTGCACAATCTCTGCCTTTTAGGACAATATGGTGCACTGGCCCAAACCCTACAGATCATTATGACAAGTTTAGAAAAACAGAGAAGATGAAAGGTTGTACAAACCAACATATTTTTCAAGCACTCGCCCAACCCCTACAGATGATTACGACAAATTAAGAATAACAGAGAAGATCAAAGGTTGTACAAACCAGCATATTCTTTAAACAACTAATCCAACATCAGTACCTTAAGTTTTTCATGAAGATATCATATTCATAACGTTTGAAAAATGGTGGGAAATCTGGGCATTGACTATCTCTCTTCTGTGAGGGTGATGCGGAAAGAGTGATAAGATTTCACTGTTTTAAATTTTTTTTTTTGTTAAATCATAAAAACCAATATTAATGGAGATATTGGTATTTTTTACTAAATTTTGTGAGGTGATTAAATGTAGCTTTAACCATTCACCTTAATATGTTTTTTATAATATAATTTCCTGAGTCTATTTAATATCTTCATTATCATAAAAACCAACCTATATCCATCTTAACTCCACTTCTACCACTCATGGAGTGATGAAATCTATTTATCCCTCTCAACACTTTGTAGACCCGGAATTAAGATGGATCTAAGCTGATAGAATTTCCCCTTTAAATAGTCTATGCTCACATGAATACCATGATATTACCATGGGTCAATACCATGGGTTATCATAAACCTGGAGCTTATAAAAATTAATAAAATTAATAATTGATTTTTATTTTATTTTTTTATTTTAACCAAATTAAAATGTTTAAGTGACATTAAATTACAAGATGCATTTATACCCTTGATCTACCAAGCACGAGGATCAAATATTTTTTCGCTCTATGCTAGTTTGCATATCACGATATTTGATCCCTCGGGGGGCTTAGTAGATCCGGCATAAAGATGGATCTATGCTGCTTTAATTCCCCCCTTTAAATAGCCTACATTCCACGTGAATACCATGGGTCAATACCATGTGCCATATTTTTTTTATTAATAATAATATTAGGGTTAATAATGGGTTAATAATGTTTTTTTGCATGGTATTAATAATAATTTGGCCCATGCTGTTTGGCCCATAGTATTTGGCCCATAGGCTTCATCTAAATATAACACATTTTTTGAGTGGAGTAAATATAAAAAAATGTTTTATTTATTTACCATACCTCTCGTTTATTCATATTTTTATTAATTTACCATACCTATTTTATAAATATGGTATTTGGCCCATAGGACTTAAATAAAACCTCTTTTTTGAGTCTTCTTAAATAGAAAGAGGGTTATGGACTAAATATAAAAAGAGGTTTTATTTATTTACCATACCTCTAGTTTATTTATATTTATATTTATTTACCATACCTTTGGAGTAAGTATAAAAATAGGTTTTATTTATTTACCATACTCCACTTTATTTATATTTTTATTTATTTACATGTAAATATAAGGTGACTTATGGAGTAAATATAAAAAAATGTTTTCCATTATTCTTTATATGATTATGAATAAACAGATGCAAACTTGGAATATGACAAGAACATTATTCAATCTTTAAATAAACATGAAAATGAGAGACTTGAATTTTTTTTTTTTGTAAGCTAAGGTGGTACCATTCATATTAAATCGAGTTCAAGCCTGTACAGACATACAATGGCCTCAACCCGCCCCGAAGGGAAACCGGGTCTGTTGGCCATCTTAAGTTTTTAATTGCCATCCAGAAACAAAATTTACTGAGTCTACTTGTCCATGCTAAATAAACTACCCATTCAAAAAGACTATCACTATTTCCTATCTGCATTATGAAATATAACAAAAGGAAATCATGCTTTCAGCTTCCTAACTAAGGAGATGATTAACATATCTTAAGAGATCAGTCTGCCATTGCGTCCGGCTGATAATTTTCCTCCTTGGCTTCAGGAGTCATCTTCTTTAACTGTTGCTGTATCTCATCAAGCTTGCTATCCTGCATCAGAAGGGTTATCTAGATATTGTTTGTCTCTTTCTTCAGATTTGGGATGCCTTGGGCCAATTCTGCCATCTCCATAGCCACCTGTTCCATGGCTTTTGCTAGCAGCCGCTTCATTACCCAATACACATGGAGAGCCTGCTTGTACAGGGACATACGTCCTCTAGTATTTCCTGGGTCTGGCAGCAGATACTCCCAGTCTTCCATTTCAGAGTCCGATTGCTCCTGGGTCGCCTCCTCCTCCAAATGCTGGATTATCTTCCTGATATCCGCATGCGTATCTTTACTGTATGCCCTCTCCGCATACTGAACCTGTCACTTCATCGTCCTCCTGCCGCGTTTGTTTCCTGCCGGTGGATGGAAGCTCCGTTCCTGGTTTCCTGCTTGACTTCGTCTCCCTCTTCCTCTACGACCCCTTCCACGTCCTGCTCCGACTACATTGCCTTCCTTTACCCTGCTTCCCTGCCCAATTGCGCTTGAGGGTGATCCCATACAATCTTCCTCTTCTCTGCCTCTGGTTTTCTTGTCTCTAAAGTCAACCCCTTCTGGTTGCATGTCCTCCAGAGTTCTCCCTTTCCCCCTTCCGCTCCTCCTTGTCTGCATTTGACTGTCCCGTTCTGAGTCATACGCTTCCTCCATGTCCCCCTGGATCTGATTCTTTTCTTCCCGGGGTTCCACCTTATTGCCTTCGGTCCCCGAAGGTCTTCCTCCCCTGCTCTCGACCATCACAGTCTTCCTCATTCTACTCTCTGTAATCTTGCCCTGAGTTTTCCTAAGGTCAGGAGGTCGAAACCACTGCTGCTCTCTCCCTGCTTTAACTCTTGCTTTGGTTGCCACCTTTTTTCCCTTGTCTCCGCTCACATCGAGGGCATTAACAGCATACCTGCCCTTATACCTCCACCCGTATCCACTTCCTTTTGCTTGCCTCCCTTTCTTGTGTTGTTGCACCGTCTCCCTCTGTTGCCTGCATTCACCATAATAGCCCACTCTTCCTCGGTTTGCCTTCGTGCGAGCTGACCCTTGTCTCATCACTGGAGCGCCGTCACCTCCACCACCTCTGGCTTTGATCATTCCCTCCCTGCTGCTGTTTGTAATTATGCCCAGTCTGCCAGCCGTCCTGTCCACCTGCGATGATCTCCTTATGCAAGGTGGCTTATCATAGCCTCCCCTTGTCCTTTCATTAACTTCCCGTCTCGCCGCCTTCGTCACCCCGATCGGGGGTCCTTGGTATTTCTTTTTATCAATTTGTGGATTCATTACTATCCTGAGTAATTATTAGATTGAGTGTCTCCCATCCAGGTTTATTTGATAACTATTGGGCAGATGTTATCCACCTTTCCATCCTGTTCTTTGCATCCCCAATTTGCCAGAAAGTCTGCTGCTTTATTTCCATCTCGCTTAACATGACTAATAATTTTGTATTGAATACAATTCAGTATGTTTTCCAAGTCTTGAATTATCCCTGTTGTCCTCCACCTCTTGGCAACATGTTCCCAGTTCTTCCCATTGTTGAGTTTCCTGAGCATTTCAATTACTATCTGCGAGTCACCTTCAATCTCTAGGTTCCTGTATCCATTTCTTATTGCTATTTTAATACCTTGGTATACAACCATCATTTTTGCTTCGTTGTTGGTCATTATGCCTCCTCTATTTGCGTACACCCATCTGGTGTGTCCCATATTGTCTCTGAGGATACCACCAAAACCTGCATGTCCTGGGTTTCCTTTAGAAGCCCCGTCAAAATTCAACTTAAGGAAGTTATCCCCGGATATCTGAACTGCACATGACTCTGTATCTGCGGTCTTTGTTGTTTTTCCTCCTCGGGGTACATCATGTTATAATCTATATTGAGTTTGGCTAAGATTTGTCCCTCCTCAGGATTTTTCTTCCATTCCTCCTCCTCCTAGGTCTTAGCCAGAACAGTTTCTCTAATTAATTTTCGTTTTTTTTACCAAATCTTTTCAGGTGGATTGTTTTTGTTCTGGAATATCCTTTGATTTCACTCTTTCCATAGCAGCCAGATAACAAAACCTACAACTAAGCTCCATGTTCTCCTTACTACGGAGCATGAAAATTGACCCTTTCGCCATTGAAATATGGTATGCTTTATATCCATAGGGTCCCTATTAGATTTTCCAAAGAGGTTCCTGACCTCATCCCATTGATGCTAGGCAAAAGGGAAAGAGTTCAGGAGGTGCACTTGAGTCTCATTCTCCTTTTTGCAAATGCAACATCTGGGGGGGCCCTGGAATCCTCGTTTCTGTAGCTTGTCCCATGCCAAGATTATTCCTTTCCCTACTAGCCATGCAAACATTGTTACTTTCAGCCACCACTTATTCCTCCATATTTGTTTCTAGTCTATGTCTTACTCTTCTCCTTCTTATCTAGTGGCTAAATAGTAAGCTTCTTTGACAGTAAAGGTTCCTCTTGTAGATTTTCCCCATCTGAGTATATCTGGTCCCGTTCTATTTTTAATTCTTCTTGAATCCATCTCTTTTTTCATTATCTCTTTCTGTTCTACATCGATATTATCGTCCCATTCTTCAAGTTTCCTCCAGATTCACCCGGTCTCATCCAACACTTCTTCCTTCTAGTAATATTTAACAAATTTTAATCCCTCCATTATTGCCTTCCGATAGGTGTTTTGTAGAATTTGAATATCATCCATTCTATCCCTTTGTTGCCATGCCTCCTCCCAAAAATGAGCTGTACTTTCGTTCCTGATTTCCCAGAAGGCATATTTATTTATAAGATCTCTGTTTTGGCTCACTAGGTCCCAGATTGAAGATCCTTTTGGGACCTCTTCCACTCTGAGAATTCCTTCAGTTGATGAGGGCATGTTATATTTTTGAGTCCATATTTGTTTCCATATGTCATTTCCTCTCCTCATCCACCTCCACCATAGCTTTGCCCCTAGAACTTGGTTTAAAATTCCTGGGTCCTTGAGACCCAGTCCTCCTTTATATTTTTGTTTGGATATTCCCTTCCACGACACTAGGGCCCATTTATTTTCCTCTTTGGGTCCTCCCCATATGAATTTTCCAAAAAATTCCTTCATTCTTGCGCAAACTCCTTTGGGGGCTGCCATCACCGATAGAGGGTAAATTGGAATGGCTTGGAGAATTGATTTCAGGAGCACCAGTCTCCCAGCTATATTTAACGATCGGAAGGACCAATTCTCAAGTCTGATCTTGAGTTTGTCTATTATTTGATTCCAATTAGCTATTCTTGTAGGGTTTAGAGCTAGTTGATTTCCCAGATACTTTGTTGGTAGCTCTCAAGATCTAAAGCCCAACGTTCTGGTTAAGTGGGTTTTGATTGGCTTTGGGGTGTTGAAGATAAATGTGCATGATTTGTCTTTATTAATTTCCATCCCCAAGGCTTCCATGAACAAATCCAAAATCTTTTTCACTCTCTTCACTTCCTATAGCGAGACCTCGCAGAAGAGCATGATGTCGTCTACAAACTATTGGTGGGTGATAGGCAAGTTGTTTCCCCATAGCCTTAGTCCCTTGATCTTTCTTTCCCTCATCTCTTTTTTGAAGTATCTTCCCAGACCATCTGCCGCCATAATAAACAGGAAGGGAGATAAGGGATCACCTTGTCTTAATCCTCTAGTGGCATTGAAGGTCATAGTGGGCGTCCCATTCAACAGAATAGAGAAATTAGGCGTTGATATCATGTTATAAATCCAGTCAATCCATTTGTTACTAAAACAAAATGCCCTGAGTGTAGCCTTGAGGAAGTTCCAATTTAGGCGGTCATAGGCTTTTGACAGATCTAGCTTTATCATCATTCCTCTCTCCTTTTTTTGTTTTAGAGAACGGATCACCTCCTAAGCTACTACCAGCCCATCTAGAATTTGTCTCCCCTCCACAAAACCCGTTTGTTCCGGGGAGATTATGTTTAAAAGAATTGGCTTCAGTCTTTTATTTATCAAGGTAGCAATAATCTTATAAATTACATTACAAAGGGCTATTGGGCGAAAACCTAGGGCATTCTCAGATTTGGCCGATTTAGGAATAAGAGTAAACAGGGTAGAGTTGAGGCTTGGCCATACCTTTTACTGTCTACGAGACTCCTCTACCACTTCCAGAATATCTTGTCCCAGGAAATGCCAGCCTGCTTAATAAAATTCTGCCGTAAATCCATCCGGTCATGGTGCTTTATTTTTCTTCATTCCTTTTACTATTTCCTCCACTTCTTCTAGTGTTTCTGCCCTCATCAAAGCTTTATTCTGGTCTTCAGTTACCATCTTGGGGATTTCATTGCAGATTCTTCCTATTGCCTCGTCTCTGTTGGCCCGTGGTTCTGTCAGCAGGTCTCTGTGATACTCAACTAATACTTGTTCAATTCCTTCATGTTCTATTATTCTTTACCCTTCTTTTTTTAAGATAGAGAAGATCTTGTTCCTTTGTCTGTGCTGGACCATTGCTTGGTGGAAGAACTTTGTGTTCCTTTCTCCTTCACGGAGCCAGTTTATCCTGGACATTTGTCAACATAGGATTTCTTCCTATTTTCTCCACTCCTCTACTTGGCTAATCAATGTTCCTTCTTCTCTGCTCTTCTCCTCATCTCTTCCTTCTGTTATGATTTTCTATTGTAGCTCTTCCATTTTCCATTCTAATCTCTGCTTCTCCATTAAAATGTTCCCAAACTCTTCCTTGTTCCATTTTTTGATTTCCCCTTTGAGTTCCTTGATCTTTAGCTGAAATGTATGCATCTTACTTCTCCCTCTTTGTTGACTCTGGGTCCACTATTCCTCGACCTTCGGTATGAACTGATTATTCCTGAGCCAGAAGGCCTCAAACTTGAATGGGCGTTTGTAGGGGTTCTTCTTAATATCTATCTCTAATCTGATAGGCCAATGGTCAGAACCCATGGCAGGTAGGATCTTTGCCTCTATGAATACATCCCTATTTAAGATCTATTTTGATACTAAGAATCTATCCAGCCTAGATGCTATTTGATTTCTGCCTCCCCTTCGATTGTTCCAAGTGTGAACTCCATTTATCGTCGGAATATCTACCAATATTTGCTCTGTTATCATTTCACTGAAAGCCTCCATGTCTTGATCTGGTCTACTTATTCCTCCTCTCTTTTCTCCTAGGGTTTTAATCATATTAAAGTCTCCTCCTACAATCCACAGAATCCCAGGGAAGATCCTGCAGATAGTTTGCATGTTTTTAAGGAAGTTTTTGCATTCTCTTGGGATGTGCGGGCCATAAACTCCAGTGATGAGTATCCACTCAGATGACCCTATCATTCTGAATGAGCCTGAGAGTATTCGAGGGAGGCTGACCCAATTTTTGAATTGCACCTCCTCTGGGTTCCATAGGATTGCCAGTCCTCCAGTTGTGCCGGTCGCATCTTGACCCATGACTTCATAGTGTATCTTATATTTTCTCATTATCTCTTCTAATTTTTGAGAACTGATCTTAGTCTCTTGGATTATCATTATACTAGGCTTGTGTTTCTTCACCCTATCCCTCAGATACCTCTGTTTTCCTTTACTGTTGAGACCTCTGATATTCCAGCTTGTGACAATCATTTATAACTTTTTGGATGGTTGTTGAAATACCTCTGAGAGAGGTATGACTCTACCTGAATTTAATAGAGTTTCCGCTACCACCTGAATAGTTTCACTCATTGGCCGTCTTCCTCTTTTCGTATTTCCTTTGCCAGAACTGCCCATTCCCATACTCTGTGTTCCTTGTGTTCCTGTTTGTTCCAGTTGATTTGTCAGAATGGTTCCATTCTTCTCCTTGTATTTTTGGAACATCTCTTTGTATAACTGTTTTGCTTCTCCGGGATAAACCTCTCATCCAAGTTCTTCCAGTCCTGTAACAACCTTTTCATTACTCTCTCCTCATCATTTCCACTCTCCTTTTGAGGATCTATCTCCATTTGCGATTGTTCTATTAATATATCTGTGTTCTCTTCTATCCCTTCTTTTTCTATGTTTCCTTGGTTTGAGTCTGTCTCCTTTGTATCTTTGATAGAATCCATAGGTTCTTCTACGCTTTCTTCTTTTTCCATCTCTCCTTCATTTTCCTGGAGTATATTGAACTTGTTCTGACAGACTACTGGCACTGATTTAGCGGTTTGTGGCCTTCTTACCGCTTCTTTCTCGAGCCTCCTTTTTATTGGGATTTCCTGGAAAACCTCCTCCACTCCTTCTGTTTCTTCTGTCCTTCTCCTTTCTGCTTCTACTTTCCTTGATGTTTCCTCTACAACGTTCAATGGACATTGTTTAAAGAGATGGTCATATTCATGGCACCTTCTACACCTGAAAGGTATATGTTCGTAATCCATCGGTTGTTGCCATACTTCATCATGGTATTCTAACTCTATGTACTCTGGCAGGGGATCTGATATGTTCATGTATACACATATCCTAGCATAGTATGTGTATCTCCCTCTCTTTGTGGTCTCTGCTACTTTAACAAATGACCCTATTGTATTTCCTATTCCTTCCAGGATCTCAGGGTCCCAAAACTCTATTGGTAAACCAAACAGTCGAATCCAGACAGGTGCTGCCAACATCTTTTCTTGATCTGGATTGTAACAGTCTTCCAGTGCCTCATGAATAAACTGGTGTTATTCATGAAATACGACCCTCCTTCAAAGGTTCTTTCCTTGTCCTCTAGATTAGCAAATATCACTGTAAAAAATCCCTTTGCCCCCAGCTTCATATCTATGTGTCCTTTCGATTTCCGTCTTTATTGTATCCACCTTGCCAGGTCTTTTTCAGCCCGCCAGAACCCTAAAACTTACATATTAGAGCATGGTCCCTCATATAGCATCTATACTCTTCAAGTTTGTTGTTCAGGATGACGAACCTTGGCTTTTTCAGGGCTCTAGGAAGGCATCTGCCTCCTAACCTTGTTTGCCATTGGTTTCCCATCACTGGCGCATCCCTAATATCTTCCTTTGATTCTTTTCGTAGTCCGCTTCCACTTGCTTCTCCCGCCATTACGTTCGTGTAGAAGGGAATTTCTCCCCTCCCTCGATCCCCTGCCATGCCGCCTTTCAGTTCCTCCTTGATTTATGAACCTACCCTTCTCTCCTTTATGTTGCTGTTGGCTTGGTTGCACGCCGGATGCTCGTTCCCTGCCTTTATCTCAACTGTTGCTCCTCTTTCCACCTCTCCGTTGTTAACCCTATTGTTTCAGAAACCCTCGCCATTTCCTGAGCTCGGCTCCATCCCCCCATAAGAGACTTGAATTTTTAAATAAAATGAATTATTCTTTTGTGACCATTTGTTTCAAAAATTAAGGTCATTTTCTCGAAATTAACCCCAATACCATGAAATACGGGAAAATGAAAGAAAAAAACCTTTTTTACACGGAATGTGAAGGGTGAAATAACTATCATAAATACCTATTCTTGAAAATTAGGGTGAATGGAAGGTCGTAACTCCTAATTTCAAGCGCTAAATTTACTTTTTTTACTCTCTCCCTTAAAATAAGGTGGGCTAACCTCCATACCTAATTTTTTTTATAAATAAATTTGAGGCGATTTGTAACAATGTACTATGATACAAAATATTCACCCAATAAAAATATAAAACCCCTTCATTTCGCCCAAGGGCAAAAATTCGCCCCTAAAATTTTCCATGTCAAAGACCTAGTTGAGATAGGAATGGAAAGTGTACTATTAGTTGGAGGATTTTTCTTATATAGGAAAATCATCCATGCAGAAGGAATTATCTCCTTCAGGACTGCGCAGTTACTATTGAGTTTAATGTGTTGTGTGAGAGGTGAATTCACACTGGTGGCAGCATTGGACCCCACGAGAAACTGCGTAAGGAAACAGGAGGCTTGGAGGGCAGAGGAGAAGGTTTGTGAGAAGCCTTTCACTGTCTATGAGAGTAGCAGTTCGATTGCAGAGAGAGCAGGATAGCTTGAACGCTGATTCATTTTGTAACTTGAACATATTTCCACTTGTATTATAATACAGAGATTGGGGATTTAGGCGGAGACTTCCCTTGATTATTTCTTCTGTGTTATGTGTGATTGATTTCTCATTCTCAATTATATGTGTTCTCATTAATCTCGTTCATATTCGATTGAGCTTCCGAAAAGTTTGTTGTAGAAGTAGACCTTGTACTTTTTTAGTCTATTCAGTTTTAAACACATGAAAAAAAATAATAAAAAAATTCAATTTCTAAAAAAAACACAAAACACATTTGTAAATAGTTTATTTATATTTAACATACATCATGGAAAACTAATTTGGATCATAAACCATACTTCACCAAATAGTAAGACAAATTGCAAACTTCTTCATTAATGAGAAAATATGAAATTGTGGAACATATTTATTCAACAATATTATGAAGTAGAAGCCAATTAAACGAACGTTAAATAATAATAGAATATGGCCTATTAAAGTACATGAATGATTTCAACACTATTCCCTCAAAAAAAAATCGCTGACGGTTAATATTTACCTAATAATTATAATAATTAGGGACAACCTTTTGAAGGAGAAGAATGTGCTTTGAAAACCACATCTTCGACGTGGCTTCCTTCAAATTCCGTAAGGTAAATATCTACCTAATGCTTTTACAATGTCCATAAAATTGAAAGGGAACATTTATATCAAATTTCAAACATCCTGTATCATAACAAATAGGAAAATTTAGCGGGTTAAATAAAAAACATGAGAATAATTTTCATACTCACCAAGGTTGGGAAAATCAATGGACCCAACAGAAGCCCTGTCCCAAAACCTCTACCTATACCTACATCCATGGATTCTATTAAAACTGCATCATTCCCCAAAAAAAATCCCATCCCTTGAAAAACTGGAAAGACAACTTACAACACAGTCCTTATGACTGAAAAACTTATCCAACCCTCTCATTTTAGCATCTTCTAAACCAACCAAGACATCAAATTCAATTATGTTATTCCTCATCTCAATTGGAGGCTCCTTAGTAATCACTTCATGCTTCTCACCTACTCTACTAGCAGGGAAATTCCCATTTTAAATATAGAAATTTTCATTATCAATTAGGGTTTCTATCTCACCTCTTCTCAACTGGACCTTCTCTCGAGCAAAGCCATTGTGCTGGCATGAAAAATATTGAATAAATTCGTGAAAGTTTCCTTCCAGATCCTAATTTCCACTTCTGAAATTCTCGTTCGAATACTCCTCCCGTTCCCTACACGCCCTCGTATTTGAATTGACAGAGAATACTAAGGATTTCCAGAAACTATTTTCAATTTTTCCAATTCTCGATTTCGTATTTGAATTGACAGAGAATACTAAGGATTTCCAGAAACTGTTTTCAATTTTTCCAATTCTAATTACTAGTACAGTCATATTAAACATTTTTATTTATTTTATATAGATTCATAAATATAACCAAAAAAATTGTTTCAACACAAAAAATGTCTTATTATTAACATTATGTATAAAAAGATTATAGGTAAATTTTAACTTGAGAAAAAAATGAATTATAAATGAATGCTGTACATAATTAATAATTATGAGGAACTTATCATGGAGAAACTTATTAGAAATGGAATAATGTCAAATCCATAGGAAATTGGTGGGTGGAGAGCCACGTTGTACGGATCTAAGTTTTTAAATTTATTAATAATAATGGACCATTTTGATAAATAAAAATTGTTTATATATAATTGAATGTTATAAATAATAAAGAGGAACTTATTAGAATTGGAATAATCTCAAATCTCTAGGAAATTGGTGAGAACGAATCTAATTTTTTAAATCTATTAAAGTTCAATCTAAACCCTCAATTAAAAAAATAAAAAATAAAAATCAACAAATCGTCATCCACATTAATTTATTAATTTTATTTTTTTATTAATTTTATTTATTTATATTTATATAATTTGAATGTCAAAATGTTTACTTAACATAAACTTACAACAACTGTCTTATAGAGCTTCTAGATTTAGCAATATGAGATGTATCATGTATTAAGTGTTTTGATGCTTCTTACCAAGCATTTAATTTATATGGTTATGCTATATATGAACTCCATATTAAGAATTCAACGAATTACATGTGTATATATGAACTCCATATTAAACATTTAGGAAATCACATGTGTACATGTTTCTGTGTATATATAAAGTTGACATCAAAATAATTTACTTAAAGTGGATATTGAAATATTTTATTTAGAATCAAGATTGTTTTTTTTTGTTTTGAATAAATTTTTAATATCATAGATCAGTTTCACAAATACAAAAATACATACACATCTTCTTGAATGATCTATATATATATATATATATATATATATAAATAAATAAAAGTCATTATTCATTTTCTCAATTTTTTAATTTCAACTATTTTTTAATATAAAAATTAGTATTGAATTTTTTTTAATCGCATATATTTTGAAATATGCTATTCATTATTCATTTTTCCAATTTTTTAATTTCAACCAATTTTTTTAATATAAAAATTTGTAGTGAAATTTTTTTAATCCTAAATATGAATTTTATGAAATATGAAGTGAATCACATTTCCAATACAGTAATAAAATTAAATTCATTTTAAATCAAAATTAACTAAAGGTTTAGAGGTATAAGTATAGAATTATGATGAAACTAAAATAATACACTTATATTCTATAATTAACTTTCTCAAGCTTTTAAAGATGCTCCATCTAATAAATACCATGGGTTACGAAATACTATGGAGTAACTCAAAGTTATATACAATTATTATTTTAAATTTTAATTTTACCTTAGTCCAAATAATATTACGTTACATAATACTTACCATTTTATAATACTAAAATATTTACTTTTAACAACTTTTTTCTATATATAGAAAGTTGATATCCACATAATTTAACATATATTTTCAAATAATTTATTTAAATCTCTTGTTGAAATATTTTTGAAATGTATGAGGTTTAAACATCTTACTATGGACAACTAACCAAACATGTATAGGATATTCTTTTTTGTTTTTTATTTTAGCTATAATTGTCATTTATAAAATATTATATTTTTGCTTTAAGAGGGATATGTGTCAATTACACTTGAGCAAGAGAGAATTACACATGGCCCTCATGCTAAACTATAGAATGATCCTCTCAGTTCAACTAGCCTAGATCCATCTTCACTCTCGAAAGGGCTAATATCTCTTTTGCACTCAAAAAAAGAGTTCTGCAGCTTGATAGATATGATGCTTGATAGATCTGGAGTTATGATAGATGTAGTTTAATTTCTTAAATATATGATATGGGACAAGTTATTATAGTAATTTTAAGTAATTACCTCTAAAAATAGAAAACAAAAATTCCAAATTTTATTTTTTCATGTAATGTTATCAAAAGGCACATTTTGGTGGAGTCTGCCACCCTTTAAATAGATTATATTCATCATAAATACCATAAGTAAATACGAGGAATTTGAATAAACCTACTACTCAAAAAAAAAATAGATAACTAGACGTGTTAAGCTTATCACAATTGCCTAACAAAAATAAATAATAATAACAAATAATGATTAGTTACATTATTTTAATTCAAATTTATTTTTAGTTTAGTTTACTCTCAATATAACAATCTATTTTTGAAGTGTAAAAAAAATTAACTTAATCCTTTTGTAATAAATTCAAAATTAAACTCCATCTATTCAGGTTATATATATAAGTTTAGTTTTTACTATAATTTAAGAGTCATGACTAAAATATTAATTTTAATCTTAATAAATTTATTTAATATTTACGTAATATGATGTAACATTACAATGCTATAACACATGATAATATCTCTTGCCTATGAAAAGATCGATGCAAAACATATATATTATTAAGCAAAATAATAATATTTTTACAACTGAGATTAACCCTCACTTAAATTTTTTTAATTAGTTGTAATTTAAATAGGGTCATATTATGTATGTAAATGGCCAAACGAAAATAATGTATATTAACTGATATGTAGGAAAACAAAGGCGAAGCACCGCTGCAGTACGCTTTATCCATGGAACAATAATAACAAAATGATTACATAACGAGTATATATATATATATATATATATATATATTAATGTGGTAGCAAACAGCGCGAGTCAAGTGTGCTTTTTTATTTTCTTTCCCCTTTTGAAAGGAGAATCGAGTTAAGAATTTAACGAAGTATGATTTTTTATTTTCTTTCCTCTTTTGAGAGGAGAATCAAGTTAAGAATGTAAGGTGTAACTACCAATTTTGTTCACATTTTATTATTTTTGTTTAGGTATATGTAAATTCAACAGGAAAATAATTTATTAATTTATTTAAGATATATATTGAAAAACTATTTATTTATTTAAGATATATATTGAGAAAAACTATTTAAAATTAATATTAACATGAAATTCTTTTTTGCTTTTTTAACGGCTTCCGGCCTTGAGTGTGACTTTTCAGTTGGAAACGTTCAATTACGCTAATTCTCTAAACTAAAACGATTACATTGAATACTTTTATTTATTTTATTTATTTTTTTAAGTTATTTTATAATATAGTTATAAGTTTGACTTTAATTTATTTTTTATATTGTTTTGTAATATATAAGTTTAGTTTTTGGTTTGAAAAATTAAATAGTTATTTATATTTTAAATTAAAAAAATTAAGTATTAAGGATAGTATTTAGAGTTTGTTTCTATTTTTCTCTTCCACTAACAAATAGAATTATTTGAATCTCTGTTTTTTCTTAATTTTGACAGATTCCATATTCTTTTGATCACTTCGATTACCAATAAAAACTATATAAAAAAAAATTATTATTAAAAAAATACGTTAATATATTTTACTAAATATTAAATATAAATTTTATTAAATATAAAATAAATTACAAATAATAAACCATCATTAAATTATACCTATATTTATGTATAATTGAGATGATCATTCAAGTGTAAATATGTTATGATATATTATTTTATATATATAACCTATATGTGAAAAACCCCAAATGCCAAAGACCTCTGCACTCTGTCATTAGATTATATCTATATATAGATATATCTATATATATGTATAACTGAGATCATCATTTAATTATATATATATGATAGTGGAAACATGTTACAATATATTATCATATATATATAACCGAGATGTGAAAAAACGCAAATGCCAAAGACCTCTGGAATCTGTTTCTTCTGTAATATATAACAGGTATATAAAAGAATGTCAGATACTGAAATTTGTTTTTATTTATTCTAATCCAAATGGCCAAAACAATATAATGTATATTAACTGGTACGTGGCAAAACATAAACGCGAAGCGGCTCTCCGATCAGTGTTGCCTGTACATATATGGGAAAAACAAATCATTATAAAACTTTTAGGACAACAATAAGAAAACGATTACATAGCGAGTATATAAATTAATGTGGTAGCAAATTGTGCGAGTCAGTTTACACACGCGAACATTCTTAATTAGATAGTGTAATGGCTAGAGAGGCTTTTGGCGTAAGTATGGGCTTGGTTATAGTTTGAAGTGTGAGTGCAAAGGCCAGTGAGATGTTTGCATATGCACATGGTACTCAACATGAAAAGATTATCAGGTATTATTGGTTACTTACATTTGAACTTTGAAAAGTATTTCATGTGAAAATATCATTCGAAGATATATTTTTGCTTATCAAATTCTACTCAAGTTGAAACTTTCCACCATATTTTAATATGTATATTTGTAAACAATTGTGTACAGAGATCTGGCCCTTGAAATATCAATAATTGTATATGCAAGAGAACAGGAGGTCGATACACTTATAGAACAAATGATTCGTGATTAGGATCAAATTCTATGCTATGGTGTGATTTATGGGGCACATTCAATAACAAATCCATTCGTCATCTATTGCAATTTTTTGTTTCTAATTATGTGAGAAGAATTGCGATGCTAGCACTTGGATTTTTTCTATACTCCGAACCTGAGCACATTTATGTGCTATATTAAAATGTACCATGTTTTTATTACTAAATCAATTTTAAGCTTAACTTGTTATAACTTTTTGGCTACAACAAGCATTTGGCTCAATATTTTGAGAATAATATCAAGGGGGTTAGTGTATGCTCTCTTGGTCCTTTACGCTGGTGCTAAATCAAACTCTACAAATTTAACAGACCCCAAGAATAATTTCTTTACTATCTAAGTAATATAATCTGCATGCCACATATGGAGTAACCTTGGTAGTGGTTCTATTGTACAGACACAACATTAAGTGAGGCCATTTTGCTGCTGGAACCATTAACATCAAATGTGGTAGATTATTTTCATCAAGGTGCGCTTATAGCCATTGCTATGGTTCGATGCAGACAAATGAGGCATGTGAACCTCATGTTAGGTAGCTTCAGGTGTGCTATTATACAATGTTCTAAGCTTTTATTTAGCAAACAAAATGTTCATTGTTTCCATTGTAGTTGCAATTCTATTATTAATTTTTAATGAAAATTTTCCAATTGAAATAATAACGTGTAAACATTGGCATTTAAAGGTAGAATTATATCCTATGAAAACTGATGGTGCTACTATATTGCATTCAAACTCCAGGTTTCGCCGCAAGATCTTTTTATCACCTTGACATCATTTTTATTTCATACTCCAAGCTTCAATTTGAGAAGGTCATTCTTAACAAGCATGAAGACACCATGAGTAAGATGGGTGCAATTTTAGCTTCCGACATTTTAGATGTAGGTGGTAAGAATATATCAATTAAGTTGTCATCCATGTCTAAGCATGACAACATTAGTGTTCTTTTTGGTATGGAAGTATTTAGTCAATTTTGGTTTTGGCATCCACTTGTATATTTTTCTGAGACTCCCTTTTGCACCTACTCCTTTGATTGGGTTCAATTACGAATTAAAGGTGCAAAAATTTGAGCTTGTTTCACATATCAAGCCCTCATTATTTGTGTTGTGTTTTGAATAATGGAGATCATCACAATGGAGCTTGTTGCAAGAATGTTTGGGACATTAAAGAACCCATCATATTTTTTGTGCCACTTGCAATCTATCGCCTCCCTCAACAATGGCTTCCATGGCTATAATGTGGGAGCTCTACATGTTGAGTATGATGAATATGTAGAGCAAAGGATGATTGACCATAAATCCTAGTTCGAAAACCCTATTGTTGCCTATGAAATGTTGGATATGAGTGCCATAGCAATCGAAGAAGGGCCTACTTGTGTTTGCATCTTGATTCTTCCTATGGAGCAAGGTGATTGTACAAGGATGTGGATTATATTTTTCAAGTGTGGAGATGAATAAGATCAAGGTACCATAATTGTTATAGTAGAATCCCTTGAGACCTACTTTGATGGCACCAGAGCGGGTGATTTTGTTGAAAGAGTTGAATACAACACATCTTTAGAGGTGGAATGGTTGTTACAATATCTTCTTCATCCTTTCTCTTTCTCATGAATCCTGGGGTATCTAAATGATTATGAATATTGGAGAGAATATATACGAAATCTCCACGGACTCAAAGACTCGCCTTTTTCTCATATTGTGTCATTTTATTGTTGTTCTTTGAAAACATAATGTTGTCCAAGAGGATATCAAAATGAAAAAAATGCTCATAACTTCCTTGGATTTTCTTGAAGATGAAGGTTTTAAATTCTATGAAAATCTTGTTGGAAATTAAATATCACCACTTTCATAATGATTCAAGGAATTTCTAAACATTGGCTTCATCTCTATGAGAACAAGTGTGAAGGAATTATTGCATATGTGGTGCACCATGTGGATTTTGTTTATACATGTTTTTCTATCCTTGTGTTATGGGTGAGTTTGATCATAAACAGGTTCAGGATAGGTTGCCACAAGAAATTTTCTCGTACATTATTCCATCCCCCTTCAACATAACATTGACTTGGCATATGCTAGGTGATCTTATCATCTTTGAAAATTTCAATTCATGAAGATCATATTTTGGTGGAATTAAGACACAAAGTTATCACTAGATCCAAGATTTATTTTTGTGTTCTAATTCTACTTTCATTTCCATATATAAAGCAATGATGATAGGGCATGAGGATGAGTTCTGGAGGTAGTATCCATTGTAGCTTCAGGATTTCAAATAAATATGACAAATTATAAGGCACTAGAGGTTGAAAATTATTGTAATAAGCAGCAGAGGACAATCTGTTTTGCAAACCTTTCCCAAGCAATCATATGAGAAGATCACTTTGATCATATGGTAATGTAAGTCTGGTCTCAATATTAGTAAGATTTCTTATAGTCTCGAATGGAAATATAATTGAGTGCTTGCACATAGGTATCACATTAATGTTGGGACCTATTCAGGAAAATCTTTTGTGTCATTGAATTAAAGCCTAATTTTGTTATAAAGAAGAGCTTCCGAGTCCAAGAAATGGTAAAAATTAATGACAAATCTAAGATACAACAAAGGTAGCATGGTTATTCTCTATAAATTGCAATGCAAATCCAACATCCGAGAGAAAATTATCAAAGTACATGTTCTTATCGGATTTGGTTACTCACACATACACTCAAACTTCTTTCATATTATATATATTTAGTTGAGTCGGTATTACACTTATTGGCATATTCATTAAAGCTAACTTGGCATGTTTTTGGCACAAATGTTAGTGGTTTTAATAGTTGGCGAGATCATCTTCATCATATTTTACAATTTGGCCATTTTTTCATCTATTTGAGGTAGTATACATCTAGCATTACAAGATTTGTTTTCCATCTCAACTGGTAGAATTTTGTGCTTGTTTGAAATTATTTATTCAACCAGAAATGTAACATTTTATGGGAAATTTTTCCTCGTGATTAATTGTTGGTCGTTGTTGAACACAAAATTGTTAAGTGTTGGAGAATGGGTAATTGACCTCAAGGTGGGTCATAGTGTCCTTCCTCACTATTATCCATGAGGCCAATACATAATTGAGGTTGAGATAATAATGTTTTTCGTTGCCTTCAATATACTTGTCACTCTACATAAATAACATATTCTAAACTCCTTAGTCTCGTGCATGTAAAAAAATGATCGTCCTACTACTATCTGGAACTTCTCAACCAATATTCTTCTAAAAGATCAATGGCAGTTGTTTTCATATATCAATATTTCTCATTTGTAGCAATAAAAAAACTTTTGTAATCTCATGCAAGTAAAAAGTGGGATGATCCCGGAACTTACTTACCATTCAAGTTCCAAAAAGTAAACAACATAATTTTTTTCGTAAACAAACAGGTTTCTTTTGGAATAGTTTAAATTACTTTCATCCTTTTTAAAAGCAACTTTCTTGCGTGACACTTTTTCTAAATCAATCACAAAGTGTTGTATGGTATTTTAAACAACCTTCTGTGCAAGATCAAGAGATCCATTCCGAGGAGTAAAATCAACTTATGATGACCACAGTCATATAAAAAAAAATACATATATAGATATGAATACATTTTCTCATTTGTAATCAACACACCAATATAGCGAATGTGTTATGCCAATTAGGGTTGTTAACAATTAAATATAGTTCATCTAAAACAAAGTCAATGTTCCACATTATAAGTATGCATGGCCAATCATGTACCATCATGATATAACAACATATTAGATAAGACAAGGCTTGAGAATGTTTTGCAACCCACTGTAATGATATAGCAAGAGCCAATTTCTGAAAGATCATGGAAACATGACATATGGTTCTACCATTACCACATAAGTTATACATTATGACTGTGTAAAAAGGTAATACTACAAAGGCTACATTTTATAATACATCTAGAATGATACATGATGCCAAGCAAGAAAATTTTAGTATTAGCCTGTAGATGTTTTTGGAGTTATGATTGCTTAGACTTAGCTTGACAATTTGTTCCACTACTCTAATTATGATGTTCATTTTGATTAGAAGAATTGTAACTTGTTTCCAATATTAATTTTTATAGAATAAATAGAATATGTTTATTGTCAATATTATCCAGCACCATGGAAGCACTTCAAAACTTGTGTCCAACAAAAGTACCTTCAACATTCTCATTTGCGTCCACATAGGGTGATCAAACTATTTTCCAGGTATTTATATTGTTCTTTTTCATGGTAATAAATGTTTATTGAATGATCTTGGACATTGTAAATATATCATTTTCAAACATCATAATGTTATGTAGTAATTGCATTGATTTTACAAAACACTTCAGGCTACTAGTTCCTTTTCTACTACCTTACCATGTTTCTTTGCAACATCGCGTACAAATGCTAGTTTAAATAGTCTTCATAATAATAAATATCATGCATATAAACTATATAATTGATTCGGACTTAAACAGGAACGCAACAAATTACAGAGATAACCATAAACAAAAAGATGCAGCGGAAATAATACTTCATTTCATTAATGTAAAATACTGAGATATGCTTACAAACAGAAAATGGAAATAAAGAACTAGGGCGATGGTAGCTTATCTCTGAGAAGAGATGTGGTGGCTACATGCCTCTGAACTGTGTTACAATGAGGCTCGAAGGCCTATTTATTGTTGAGAAACAATGGAAAACCCTTCACATCACAAAATCTAACCCTAGAAGATGAAACGCAAAATTGTGGGCCCCGTTTGGGTAAATTGGTACATCAATTTCCCAGGGTCGTAAATTGGCATACGATCATTGTTTGACGTGTACAATAGCTCGTTAGAAAGATCTATTAGAGCACTACAACTTTGGGAAGGCAAACATCGGTCCATGGACCCATGTTGCCCCCAGATTTGCAAAAAAACGTCGTTTAGGGCCTCAAAACGGTTCCGGGAGTTCAAGACCCCAAAAAATGCTAAAAATAATAAATTGTGCTAGAATTTAGGAAACTAAAAAAGCTGAAAGAGACAGTTGTGGGGGTCCAAATGGGATAGGTGGGTGGCCACCAACATCCACCTGGATCATTCCTCCCCCCTTAGGAAGCAATGGTCCCCACTGCGTTGAGTTCCTCAGTCTGCTAAACTTGGTCCCTGGTGAGTTGTTCTACAATGTTGGATATGTCCAGTAATGGTGGGAAGCATGGTCGACGGCAGTACACATTGAATACTTGGTGCAGGTGAAGGAATGGAGGAATGATGTGCTCCAAAGTATTATTTCCCACAGCCTTAGCAATGGTGTAAGGACCATGTTGGCGTGGTCGGAGCTTTTGATGGGCCCTTGTAAGGTGTTCTTTCTGCATATGCAACCAGACTTGGTTTCCCACCTGAAGCTTGTGTGGCACCCCTGTGGGTGAGGAGAAGTTATTCCTGTGTTCTGTCATGAGCTTATTCCTTTGCTGCTGCTGCTGCATGGAGGAACCCTTTGCGGGGGTCATGGATTTGGCAATGATCTTCCCCTTACTTTGGGAGCGAACCAAACAGATGAATTTCCTAGTCTAGGAGATGAGCTTGTTGCCTTTCTTAGCAGTGATCAAAGAGGTGGCGCTATGTGGGGCTACCTCTAGTATCCTTTATAATGAATCACCCAAAGAAATGATGACAGTGCGATGCCTTGACTCATACACAGCATGTCGCCTCCACAAGTATGGTTGGCCTAATTGTTATAGACAATTTTGTGCCTTACAGCAACAAGCATGAATTGTCAATAATCCAAGGGATCCAAAGTTCCCTAAACATGATGTTCCTACGCCTAGAGGAACAAGGTCAGCAAACCAACAGCTCTCAGATCAGTTCTCCACCGGAAAACACTCAAAAACAAGCAATCCTGAAATCAAAGCAGGTGCTCCACTAGGCTTCTGCGCTGAAACACAACTTCTCCATGGTGTACCTGCGTTGCAAAGCAGGCAGAATAAAGCCCACCTGCGTTGGGCGAGTTTGGACATGTGGCACAGTGAGTCATTGCTTTGGAATCTTCCAAAAATGACACTTGGATCAGGTATTTTGCCTTGTGATGAGTCAGAGGCTTTGTTTCTCCAAGTGGAAGCAAGGTTCACCAAGTGGACTCAAGAACTGAAGATCAACTAAAGATTAACTTAAGAGAGAGAGGACACAAGGCAGCTACACATCAGTTACAAGCTGACTCATCCTTTCTCAATTCATCTATATATTGAGCTCTCTCCTATGAGCTCAGGAGGCTGGAATTTGGTGCAAAGTAATGATATGTTGTTGGTTTCATTCTTGAGTTATTGGGTGATTGTTTGAGAGAGGTGAAGAAGAGCAATTCTTTCTGCTGGGAGGTGTTGCTGGGTTGGAGCCTGCAATGGTTGTAATCCTCTCAGAACCTTTATTTCTTCATTAATAAAAGCTATTGAGGTTCTTCTATGTGCTCTTGTTTCAATTATGTATTGTGATGATTGCATGTTTGGTTTACACTAATCCATGAACCAGTTATGATTGCATGCCTCTTGTAGTTTCCTTCTTTGTCATTGTGCAGGATCTCATTGCAGCTGGGCGAGCAGAAGGACAAAGAGCTAGGAGCAAGCGGCCAAAGAGGAGAGTTTGGATTCGACATTAAGCGCAAGGCAACGATTAGTGCTTTCTCCATCCTCTTTTGATTTCATAAAGAAGTAAACCTTCAGTAGTTTGTTTTACAGTTGTTGCTAAGGAACTGTCACCCTTAGAGTGGGTTAGGGTCATCCGAGTCGGATACTTTTCCCTACAACAAACTGGCGACTCCACTGGGGATCGTATCCGTTTGATTGTGTTTGTAGTATTTTGCTATTCATTTCCTGAACAAAAGAGTACCAAATCGAAAAGCTTTTGACTATATCAAAAGCGAAGTAGAGGGGCTGCTACTCTTGCTCATTGTCTGAGCAGATTCATGATTTGAAGAGCTGATCTACAAAGATCCTTGTAAGCTCTTAGTGATAGCTTTGCACCTTCTAAATCATCCCTTTGAGTGTGCTTGACTGAATGCTTCTGATTTGAGCAAAAACCGTGCATTTTTGAGAAAATTATGACCCGGAAACTGTGAAAACGCAACTTTCGTTTTCCAAAGCAGGTAGTACACAGGCTACCTGCTTTGCAACGCAGGTCCCGAACTAGCTACCTGCGTTGAGAGCCAGTTTGACTGTGCAGAGCCTGCGTTGACCCAAATTTGCTTAGTGCATTTGGGGTTTCCTCCTTTCTCTTGCCTGTTTTCACTTAGTTTTGCTGCTAGGTGTCAGTCTTGTGCCTGTTTTGAAACCAATATTACTTGCCATCATTCTGCCTCTGTTATATAACGAAATTGTACTTGTTCTTTGTATTTCTTGCTCATTTACAATTTCCCATAACGAAAAGTAAACTAGTCATGATTTTGGCCTCTTAGATCTGAACCTGTGTTAGGCGTTTTGCTGGTCTAAAGAGTTAGCTTGTTTGCTGTCCATAGCTGGTTAGTCATTTTACTTTCGTTCGTATGGTTTGATTTCATGTATTTCCAGTGATTAAGCAAGTGAATCTTAAGGTGTCTTTTGATTTTGGACAAGCTTGTTTACTTTCGCTTTAAATCGAAATCAAAGTTATATAACCACTTTCTTTTGTATCCATCCACATTAAGAAAGGGAAAAGAAAATACATGCATTGTGCATTTTGCATTTGAAAAAAAGGTTTGCATGATGATTTAGGAGAAAGTGCATTAGTTTGTGCTGTATGAACTGTGTGAAAAGAATTTGCCTTCTTTCTCTCTCAGTAGTTAAGATTTTCATCAGTCAAAAAGATTTGAAAAAGCTTGCTTCTCATCTTAGGCTGCATTTAGGAATTTGTCATATACATCTCGTGGTGAACCTTGAAAGGCAAACTTTAAAAAGATCAACTTAAAATATACTGAATGAACCTAACAACGCATTTGAAACATAACGCAAACATCTAGAGGTCTAGGTAGAGACGTGTTCCGGCGTCGTTAAATATAGTGACTGTCGATCTCTACGAAGGTGGGTGATTCCTCCTGAGAGTCGGTGGCACTAATACGGACTTGTGCTCCCACGTACCGTCGAGTATATATTGGGAGACCCCTATAGGCAATTATCCTTTATCCATAGGAAGCCGTGTCGGCCGCCCTACTGATCGCGATGCAGTGAACACAGCATTCACGAAGATCGACCACCCGTACCGTAAAACGTATTCTGTGGTTTCGCGAAAGGTTTGGCACACCCTCTGCCTAGATCTCCAGAGCAGTTTCTTTTGGCCCTTTTCAAACTCTATAACTGAAAAGGTCCAACCGAGCATTTGTCACTTCGGGCTCGTTAATACATCGAAGGCGACTAGAGTCATCTTTAGCTTTTTCTCGACTCTTAAAACATGAAAAAGCAAAGTTATGTTTAAAAGCGTCTAATAAAATTCATTCAAATCGGAAACACAAATTTTCCCCTTTATATTTTAGTTGATCGAGTAATCCGCAATCGTGGAAGAAAGTCAATTGAATATCCGTCGTTCTCGAAGGCTTGCGAGTCAACCGTCTTTGTCTCCGGAATCGAAAACAATCCGGACAAAGCGAGCTCGTCAAACCAGTTCAAAATGTCCTTTAAAAGTTAGAACAAGCGTTCCAACAACATCTGAGATTCTGGTCACTCCAAACATTTCTGGAAACCCTGCCTCAATAGAAGAAGTTCAATCGCCACATAGGGACAGTAATACTGATTCTAGTCTGGGGGCAAATACTCGTATGACTGAACCAGTTCCATCTATAACCGGTCCAGAGAGTTTTGTTCCTCAAACATCTGTCGCGGTCGATACAACCCCTTCTTCGGCACCGGAAATCTTTTACGGACCTGACGGTCTTCCTCTTCCACCTGGTCTGATTGCGATAGAGGAAATTATAGAGGAACCGCAAGTATCCACTCCAATTCAATTTGGAGTAGGGGTCACTCTATTTCCTGCTACAACAGAAGTTTGTCCATCACCAGTGGAAGTTCCTGTAGAATCACTAGGTGATCAATTGGATAGACTAAAAATGACTGAACAACCGTCGACATCTAGGACTGTGTCGAATGACACGGCGATGGCAGAATTACCTGCTGCAAATCCAACAATGTTCGCCGGCATACCATCTGTCCCAACTAGCTCGCAGTCGCTAGAAGGAGTCCATCAAGAGACTATCTCGACAGTATGGTCTGTTCCTGTTTGTTCCGGAGTAATGTCTGGTAACTCTCATGGTGAGGCTCATCAAATTGACCCTTTTGGGAATCTAATTAGGCCATCCAGTCCTCCAAGGCAGGCAGTTGCCTTGAGTTCTGGGTTGCTACCGTATGGGGGGCAGTACCCATACGGGAGCTCTCAACCTTATTCAAGTTATGGCGGAATTGCAACGAGTAGTTGGGTACCTGTGCTATCCCAGCCACCGAGAGTTGTATATTCTATGCAACAGTGTGTACCTGTGACAAACATCCCAACTACACCGGCTATTGTGACCGTATCGCAAGGCCAAACAATGCCTGTTGTGTGTCAACCTCAGATTGCTCAGGTTCTCATGCAACAGCCACTTGACCCTGCGACCCAACCACAATCACTTACTGGTGGGACAACACAAGTACAGTTGGGTACGACTACCCGACATCTTGGTCCAATGGTTAGTGTAGCGCAACAACCCATGGTGTCGCAACCGTGGATAATGCAATACCAACAGCCGCAATTCCAACAAGTGTACCAAGGTTCTGAACAACAAATATTTGCGAATACTGGACAACCATATATTCAAAATGGTCAAAATCAACCACTTTATAGTGGCCAAGTCCATCAACCGTATTCATCATACCAACATCAACTCCATTATGCTGGTATGCAAAGACCGACTGTTCAGGCGATTCCATCGTATCCTGGTTACGCTTCACCTAACTTGAACCAGCAGTTACCATTCGTGGCGACTTTAGAGTTGCCTGATTTACATCGGTTAACAAACAATCCAATTGCTTACGCCCCTTGGTGGCCAGTGATTCCACACAAACTCCCGTCCGACATTCCTAAATTCAATGGAAATCCAGGTGAAGACCCGTCGAATCATGTGATGACATTTCATCTATGGTGTTCATCGAACACTTTGAATGACGATTCGATAAGGCTTCGCCTCTTTCAGAGGACATTGACAGGTCCGGCGACAAAATGGTATATAGAATTGCCTAGAGCTTCGTTCGACAATTTTGGCTCCCTTGCCACAACATTCTTGACCCACTTTCAATTACCAATAAGGTACGAAACGGGAACAGAGATATTGACTAACTTCAAACAGACAACCGCAACTCATATATCAGATCATATACATGAGTGGCGACGTCGACGAAGAATGGTTAAAACATACGTTCCTGATCAGCTTTTAGCTGAGTGGTTTATAAAGTCATTACTTCCGGCTATAACGGAAGATGTAGCAAAGGGAGGAGTCGTAACAGAAGAGCAAGTTATCGCTCGTGCACAATACTTGGATTTAGTATATACTCAGTCCGGCACGCTCTATGACAAAATACCAGACGCCCCTAGACCAGAGTTTTCAATCCCTCCTCCTCCTAAATCAAACAGTGACTCTCATGCCGACGATGGCGTGATTGGCACGGCAAACGCGAATCCGAAAAGAACCAATCAAAAGAAGGCCCGTAAGGATTCGAATCAAAATTCGCATGATGAAGTTCTTGCTTCGGAAGTAAATGCCGTATCGACAGATAGGGGCAAAGAAACCAATCAACCAGGAAGCAAGAAGAATCAAAACAAAGAGAAGAAAAAACAAGGAGATTCGTCTCCTCGAAAAACTTCTTTTGGAAAAGGGAAACCACCTTCTGGGTGTCAAATATGTGATGAGGATCATTGGACAAGAGATTGTCCATATAAAGCCGAGTTTAAAAGATTCTTAAAGAATTCACAAACCCCAGCTGTATTGACTGATCCGTTTCCCGATCCAAGTCAAAATCTGGTTGATAGTGGAGATACTTCCCGGTGCCAGGTGCTAATGGTGTCGACCTCTAAACAATAGAATGATGATTTGATTTCGACAAAATGCAAAAACTGCGGGAATCCGCAGTCGTCGAACGGTAAAGGAAATGATCAACCAAGCAGTTCGACGACAACTTCGACAAAAGTTGTGCCACCATTTACTACGGGAAGCATTCCTATGATCCAGGGAAGGAATCACTCTCTCCAAAATATCGGAGTCATTTTCCTAAAAGACCCTACTTTAATGGGTACTTCCGCATTGCCGCCTTCAAGTAATCTGGCGGAAATGACCACAATGGAATATGAGACCTTCTGTTTCTAGCGGATCTAAAACTTCGAGGATAGTTCCTTTCTCAAGTCAACCTCGTTTAAAAAATGAAATAAGGAGTAAATGAGGATAGTTCTTTTACTATGTCAACCTCATTAAAAAATGAAACAATCCCCTTTCCAGATCTCAATGGTAAACCTTCATTCCAACCAACAAAGTTGAATGCAATGAAGCTTGGGGGGCATGCACCTCGTTTTGCGTTATTATGCTGGGGGCATGCAAGCGTAGAATCGAGCAGTTTTAGCAATGTTCATGCTCGTTAAAAAATAAAAGCAATCATCGAGCAGTTTTTGTGCAGAAGTTCATGCTCGTTAAAAAATAAACGTAAATTGTGAGCAATCTTTCCCTAGCAGTTCAAGCTCATCCAGAAAAATGAACCGGTAAACAACCTCGAGAAATGTAACCTTTGAAAGCCATATTAAAAGCCCTTGGTCGTGTTTATATGCCATCACCTCCATCTGTTCATTTGGCCAATCGTTCACCTCCATATGTTTGTTTACCCATTTTGAGGAACAGCTGCGAAGAGTGATTTCACTTAGCCATCCTTGTGACACTGCCGTGATTGGAGAATTCCAACCTGTACCTGGAATCAGCTGCTATCCCTGTTCATCACTCGTTCCTCAAAAGACGAGTCTTCTTTGAGCTCTTTTCACTGACTCGTAAAATATGAAAAGTTTGCCGAGTTTTGGCTTTCCAGCTCGTTAAAGCGACCCGAGAGCTATCCCTCATCTAGATTTTAATCTTTTTGGACCTGAGGGATTATTTCACAAAAAGATCGAGCGCTTGTTTGTTCGGCTCGTTAAAGCAACCGAAAATTCATCCCTTCTGTATTGTTTTAAACTTTTTCGGACTCAAGAGATTAGATGACGAAAAAGGAATTTTGGAGTTAACTTTTCGTACCTTTTCAGACTCTCTAAAAATGAAAAGGACCGAGTTTTCCTTGTCGTTAGACTCGTTAAAATGATTAAATAGCGACAAACTTGTCTTTAGACGAGAACGAGTTTCCCTATCGCAAGGCTCGTTAAAACATAGCGATGGGCTTGCCCGAAGGGCAGGTTATAGAACAAGCATATGTTATCCTCCTCAAGCTTGACAAAAATAAAGAGGTACTGGTCAACAATGACTGGGGAAAAATTGGGAGAACCTCACAGTATTAATGGTAGCAAGTCGCTCTTGAACATGACACTTTGTCCTCTGTACCGCATTGGGTTGGGTTGTTTCATTCACCGGTCGCAGAACCATGGTCCTCGCCACACCGTCCACAATTGGGGTAATGCTACCAATCCATCACATCAATGTCGTTATATGTTCAAGAGATGTGGTTCTATAAAGAGTCAACCGTGTTCCACCCACTACCATACATTATCCTTCATCCACTTCATGACCGCACCTCCATCTGTTCATTTGGCCAATCGTTCACCTCCATATGTTTGTTTACCCATTTTGAGGAATAGCTGCGAAGAGTGATTTCACTTAGCCATCCTTGTGACACTGCCGTGATTGGAGAATTCCAACATGTACCTAGAATCAGCTGCTATCCCTGTTCATCACTCGTTCCTCAAAAGACGAGTCTTCTTTGAGCTCTTTTCACTGACTCGTAAAATATGAAAAGGTTGCCGAGTTTTGGCTTTCTAGCTCGTTAAAGCGACCAGAGAGCTATCCCTCATCTAGATTTTAATCTTTTTGGACCTGAGGGATTATTGCACAAAAAGATCGAGCGCTTGTTTGTTCGGCTCGTTAAAGCAACCGAAAATTCATCCCTTCTGTATTGTTTTAAACTTTTTCGGACTCAAGGGATTAGATGACGAAAAAGGAATTTTGGAGTTAACTTTTCGTACCTTTTCAGACTCTCTAAAAATGAAAAGGACCGAGTTTTCCTTGTCGTTAGACTCGTTAAAATGATTAAATAGCGACAAACTTGTCTTTAGACGAGAACGAGTTTCCCTATCGCTAGGCTCGTTAAAAAATAGCGATGGGCTTGCCCGAAGGGCAGGTTATAGAACAAGCATATGTTATCCTCCTCAAGCTTGACAAAAATGAAGAGGTACTGGTCAGCAATGACTGGGGAAAAATTGGGAGAACCTCACAGTATTAATGGTAGCAAGTCGCTCTTGAACATGACACTTTGTCCTCCGTACCGCATCGGGTTGGGTTGTTTCATTCACCGGTCGCAGAACCATGGTCCTCGCCACACCATCCACAATTGGGGTAATGCTACCAATCCATCACATCAGTGTCGTTATATGTTCAAGAGATGTGGTTCTGTAAAGAGTCAACCGTGTTCCACCCACTACCATACATTATCCTTCATCCACTTCATGACCACCACCCTGAATCATACATCACAGTTTGTTTTCACCTCATCATAATCACTAGCTCCGTTCCATGTCACTGATGTGGGATTCATTAAGGCCCTCCTTTGACGGATCGCTCCTTGTCGACATCAGCTCATTATCCAAGGAGTTGATCTAGGAACACCCCCCTCAGTACTTTGAAGCTTGCATGCCTCAATGGCAAGTTTCTCACTTCCGGCGACAGGTATACATCAATGACCTTCGACCAGAAGATTTTGCATGGTGGTCGATGCCAAGTCCTTTATTCCCACCATGTAGATTGTACTGCCGTACCTTGAGGGTCATCATCCTTCTCGGTTATTCCTCTCGCGCTTGTTAACGGTTTACATCATTGACCGGTAATCAAGCGATGTCTTTCCATGTTCGACTTCAAGAAATTCTCACATGGATCGACTTGTACATCGAGTGAAGATCGGAAGAGACTGAAGACCCCGGATCTAGTTTCATCCATCCATGCTGCGATATATATTCAGGACATAAAGACATTTGATATGTACATCATTGCAACAGATGATCATCCTTTTCAAAGGATGAAAAATTCGGCAGAGAATTATCAGTCTAGCATCAGACGATCGTCTGTTCTATGTACCAAAATGTATTTATAAAGCTGAGCATGGGAATGCCCGCCTCAGCTAGATCATGAAAAATGTATGAAAAATAATGTATTGTATTGTATCTTATTACAGGACACTTCTCAGTAGATTGAATGAACTTCGGATCCTCTCAATAAAGCATTTCACCCGATAAACGACCTCATACTTTAGGGGGCATCTGTTATAGACAATTTTGTGCCTTACAGCAACAAGCATGAATTGTCAATAATCCAAGGGATCCAAAGTTCCCTAAACATGATGTTCCTACCCCTAGAGGAACAAGGTCAGCAAACCAACAGCTCTCAGATCAGTTCTCCACCGGAAAACACTCAAAAACAAGCAATCCTGAAATCAAAGCAGGTGCTCCACTAGGCTTCTGCGCTGAAACACAACTGCTCCATGGTGTACCTGCGTTGCAAAGTAGGCAGAACAAAGCCCACCTGCGTTGGGCGAGTTTGGACATGTGGCACAGTGAGTCATTACTTTGGAATCTTCCAAAAATGACACTTGGATCAGGTATTTCACCTTGTGATGAGTCAGAGGGTTTGTTTCTCCAAGTGGAAGCAAGGTTCACCAAGTGGACTCAAGAACTGAAGATCAACTAAAGATTAACTGAAGAGAGAGAGGACACAAGGCAGCTACACATCAGTTGCAAGCTGACTCATCCTTTCTCAATTCATCTATATATTGAGCTATCTCCTATGAGCTCAGGAGGCTGGAATTTGGTGCAAAGTAATGATATGCTGTTGGTTTCATTCTTGAGTTATTGGGTGATTGTTTGAGAGAGGTGAAGAAGAGCAGTTCTTTCTGCTGGGAGGTGTTGCTGGGTTGGAGCCTGCAATGGTTGTAATCCTCTCAGAACCTTTAATTCTTCATTAATAAAAGTTATTGAGGTTCTTCTATGTGCTCTTGTTTCAATTATGTATTGTGATGATTGCATGTTTGGTTTACACTAATCCATGAACCAGTTATGATTGCATGCCTCTTGTAGTTTCCTTCTTTGTCATTGTGCAGGATCTCATTGCAGCTGGGCGAGCAGAAGGACAAAGAGCTAGGAGCAAGCGGCCAAAGAGGAGAGTTTGGATTCGACATTAAGCGCAAGGCAACGGTTAGTGCTTTCTCCATCCTCTTTTGCTTTCATAAAGAAGTAAACCTTCAGTAGTTTGTTTTACAGTTGTTGCTAAGGAACTGTCACCCTTAGAGTGGGTTAGGGTCATCCGAGTCGGATACTTTTCCCTACAACACTAATAGCACGTCACAAACATCCAGAGGTGTAACATCACACAATACCTCATCTGTGAAGGGCTTGATGCTATAGGGAAGGCGGGACTGTTGGCGAACTTTGAGATGTTGTCCTTCATGAAGCCACCCAATACTGTACGGCTGCAGATGTGGTCTAGTCGGTAGGCCCAACCGCTTCACGACCTCTATTGAAATGAGGTTCTTTTCGCTGCCACTATCGACAATGAATTGCAGTGGCGAACCCTTCACCCACATCTGTGAGTGGAAAAGATGTTCCCCCTCCTCTGGATCTTCGAGTTCATTCTTCTAGATCTTGGCGGTGGCAACAGTGGCACTAGGATTTGCATCAATGATCTGCTTCCCTTTGCCATTCCCCTTGTCAGGTTCTGGCTCAGGGTCAGAACATGCATCTGATTCGGAAGCCTTCAACTCAGCCACCAGCGACTGCTTGGTCCGACACTCACTTGTGTTATGAGTGGGACTCTTATGGAACTCACACCACTTTCCTGTGTCCTTCTTTGGCTTCATGGTGTTGTTCTTTTCTTGCGGCTTCGACGGGTTGTCTTGGGTCACCCCGCCTTGGCTTTTTCCTTTGGTCTTCGGATTTACAGATCCAAAGTCTCGCTTCTTTTGTTTGAACTTTTGTTCGATTTTGATAGCATATCGGTACGCTGTGCCGAGCGAGGAGATGTTCTAGAACTCCATCTCTTCCTGGATGTATCTGTGTAGGAAGCCAGGGTATTTGAGTACCAAATTCAACTCAGAGTCCTTAATACCCAACTGTGTGCGAAGGGTATGAAAAATGTTTGTGAACTCCGACACATCTTGGTCCCACCCTTGCCGCAGTGTTGTCCATCTGATGTATTTGTCCTCATAGCTTTTGACACAGTAGTACTACTCCTTGATGGCATCCCGGAATGAATCCCAAGTGGGTGTAGCTGAAAATAGTGAGGCTGTGCTTTCATCCTTCTACTCGCAGTAACTTTTCCACCAGTCCTTGACGTGAGGGGCTGCTTTGAGAAGAGCGAAAACAATCTTTTCCCGACTTGAAAATTCATGAATAGAAAATACCCATGTAGTAGAATTAACCATTTATCTACGGCATCTGCATCTATTTAACCCTCGAAGATGGGGATTTCAAAATTAACTTGTAACTTAAAGGGTGTGGCATTTCCAGAGTAGCTGTTGGAAGCCAATGCATTGCCTTTGGGTAGTCGCTGAAGGATCTGCACAAAGCTATCCATCATCACGTTCCTTTGTCGCTCGAGGGCTTCTTCGAGCAAGATTTTGATAGGATCTCCTGCCCCCTCATCTTTATTTCATCCGCCATGGGAGGCCGTCGGGATTTGTGAGGCTGGTCTTGCAAAGGTTCGACCAGTTCAAGCCCTAACTCCTTATATCCCGACCTCGTTGGGGACATGCAAAGAAAAACAGAGAAAAAGCAGACCGCTCTGATACCACTGATCCAGATTTAAACAAGAACGCAACAAATTACAAAGATAACCATAAACACAAAGATGCAGCGGAAATAATACTTCATTTCATTAATGTAAAATACTGAGATATGCTTACAAACATAAAATGGAAATAAACAGCTAGGGCGATGGTAGCTTATCTCTGAGAAGAGATGTGGTGGCTACATGCCTCTGAACTATGTTACAATGAGGCTCGAAGGCCTATTTATTGTTGAGAAACAATGGAAACCATTCACATCCCAAAACGTAACCCTAGGAGATGAAACGCCAAATTGTGGGCCCCGTTTGGGTAAATTGGTACATCAATTTCCCGGGACGTAACTTTGGCATACGATCTTCGTTTGACACGTACAATAGCTTGTTAGAAAGATCTGTTCGAGCACTACAACTTTGGGAAGGGAATCATCGGTCCATGGGCCCATGTTACCCCCATATTTCCCAAAAAATGTCGTTTAGGGCCTCAAAATGGCTCCGGAAGTTCAGGACCCGAAAAACTGCTAAAAATAGTAAACTGTGCTACAATTTAGGAAACTGAAAAAGATGAAAGAGACAATTGTGGGGGTCCAAATGGGATAGGTGGGTGGCCACCAACATCCACCTGGATCAATAATATGATAGACTAATTCAAATTTATATATAATTGATCATTTTCTAATTTTAATGTTCATAAAATGAAAATAAACATCATTAAGATATATATATATATATATATATATATATATATATATATATATATATTACAACTGTGATGTTGAAAAACGCAAATGCTAACCACCTTTGCAATCTTTTTGTTTTTATATTCTATAGCAAATATATAAAATAATGGCAGATATTAAAAAAAAAAATTCAGCTTTTTAACTAGTTGTAATTTAAATAGGGTCATATTATATCTACAAATGGCCAAAATTAAATAATGTATATTAACTGATATGTGGGAAAACACAAACGCTAAGCACGTCCGCAATTAGTTTTATCCATAGAAATGAGAAGCATGAATGGTGTATGTTTAAGGAAAATAAATTATTACATAACTTTTACTGCACCTATAAGAAAAATAATTACATAATGAGTATATATATATATGAATGGTGTATGTTTAATGAAAATAAATTATTGCATAACTTTTAGTGCACCAATAAGAAAAATAATTAGGTAACGAGTATATATATTACTGATTACATAAGGTTTCTATTTTTTTTATCAGAGGAGAATTAGTCACGAGTCCCTTTCTTAATCTAATGTCTAGGTGGAGTAGGAACATTTTTGTTGCATTGAGAATTGGGTGGACTGATCACCGGAAGATTAAACATGTGCCGGTGAAAGAGTCGGAGCATGTGGGTTGTCCCTCGGCCTGGGAGGAGCAATCACCACAAGTATTGGCACTTCTTTGCACAATAGTTCAGCCATCATTAGTGTGAAAGTAGTCACCCTTTAAGAATTCTTAATATTAATGCATGATATTCCAATCAGAAATCCTTTTGGAATCGTCTTGACCCTAACTGTCATGCCCCAAATTCGTTTTTCGTTAATTGGCAACCATGCGGCACCGCATAAGTACTTAACATGTTCATTTGTTAAATTACTTTGCGAAATACTCCTAACATTCATCATCTTCAAACATCAATATTAATATGGGGAATCCATTAACATTATAACATTCAACATAAACATTCAACACAACAGAGACATCACCATCAAATGCAATAATAATACTTATATTATGATCTTTTAAGAATATAGATGACCGGGACCAAAAGCCCCACCGGCATTTACAACTGTGTCGTTTTGCCAAATGGGTGCCCCAACCATGCACACTGTCACACGTTGGTCACACCACGCAAATCCACACTTAACCGATTTCCTTTCCCGAACACCTACCCGACGTGCACGACGCGCCCTCACCCGGGTCGCCTGTCCGCCCTACGATCGTGTCGTTCGAGCGGGTCGCCCATGTGCTCCAACTCGTCGAGCAGGCACGCCTTCGTGCAGCCCGTCACTCGACTCACCCTCCGTTACCAAACTCCGCCAAGTCTTTGTGTTTTCCCGACGAGTGGGCACATGAACTGCACCTATGGTTCTGCACCACGCCTCACACCTGCTCCTCGCACTTCAACTTGTCTTCATTGAGTTTTCGTTGATGCCTTTCCTCGCAACTACACCGCCAATATATATGGCACTGTTGGCAAGTCGTGCCACCCGGCTGACTCATCTTCACTTGCCCGACCGACTTGATTTGCATTGCAAACTCATTCAAGAGGTGGGTCAGCCCGCCCAACTCGCGAGACCATCCCCTTCTTAGCTCACCCATTGCAATCTTCGTTCGATCGGCCGTGGTTCGAGTGCCCAGCTCGTCTATGTATAAACTCGCAACCAATACCTTGCCCACATGCTCGTTTAAGGTGTCTCGCCTGTCTCAGTCGCAGCTCACCTACTTTTCTAACTCATCTGTTCGGTGGGCGCAGTCGGGCGAATCGTAAGCCACAGGATGTTACATTCTCCCCCACCCGAAAGCATTGCCATCCCTAGCAATCCGACTCTCCTCCGTAAATTCCTATCATACTTCGCAATCTTCTGCTTCCATCACCAAACTGAGTCCTCTATTTCCCAACTATCTTCCTCCGGTGCATTCTTCCATCTGGTAAGAAATTCTCGTCGTATGTGGCTACCAATCCCTACAGATCGACAACTCAAAATCTTTTCCATCTGATGATGTGGCTTGTCCACAATCATGGCTAGTCCCCTCGGAGGTTCCACCCTCTCTGGATGATCAGCATCAAGTCTGCATCTCTTCAACTGAATGATATGAAAAACTGGATGTTTCATATGCATATGGCGTGGAAGCTCCACCTCATAAGCAACTTCCCCCACTCTCTTCTTCACTCGAAATGGTCCCTCATATTTCCACATCAACGATCTCGCAGTCCCCTTAGGTGGTTGAAACTGATCTCTGGTAATCCTGAGGAACACCATATCTCCCACACTGAAGTGTGCATCCCGTCTTCCCTTGTCTGCCCATTTCTTCATTCTCCTTGCGGCTTCGTGCAAGCGAAACCGTGCCAACTCGAAGGTCTCATCCCAAGCCTTCATGAATTTCTTCGCATGAGGACACCTCAACAAACCTCCTGTCACTATGATATGCGGTGTGACTGGCATCTGTCCATTCACCAACTCAAATGAACTGTACCCTGTCGCAGAACTCTTTTGAATGTTGTAGCTAAACTGAGCCACATCCAAGAGTTCAGGCCAATTCTTCTGATCAGCAGTCACATAATGTCTCAAGTAATACTCCAACAATGCGTTGATCCTCTTGGTCTACCCATCTGTTTGCGTATGGTAACTCGAACTCATCAACAACTCTGTCCTGACTAACTTGAATAATGTGGTCCAAAATTTACCCATAAATCATGGATCTCGGTCCGACATGATGCTTAATGGCATCCCCCAATACTTCACTACAATCTTGAAGAACAACTCTGCAGTCCGCTCGGCTCCACAAGGCATCTTTGTTGGAACAAAGACATCATACTTGTAAAAGTGATTAACCACGACCATTATCCCATTATACCCCTGTACCTATGGCAACTGAGTAATGAAGTCCATCGAGACACTCATCCATGGTCTCTCAGGAATCGGTAAAGGCTGTAACAGACCTCCTTGCCTCTGAGTATCCAACTTGTCCTGTTGACAAATGATCCACGTATGTACATACTCCTCTACATCCTCCTGCATCTTCTCCCAAAAGAATCCTCTCTCCAATGATGCCAAAGAACGACGCTGCCCTGGGTGGCTAGCCCATGGTGAGTCGTGGAACTCCTTCAAAACGTGCCTCCTAATCCCAGATGACTTTGGAACATAGATTCGGTTTCCAAAGAACAAGAATCCATCTTGGAGAAAGAACTTTTGTGTCTTCCCCTCCTTTATCTGCTTCGCTATATTCTGCGCCTGAGTATTGGTCTCAACACTTTTCTTGAGCTTATTCTGCATCTCTTCTGACATCTGAACTCGACTCCTACACCTTATTGCCCGGTATTCCCCTTCCAATGCTGCAATTTGTCCCTTCCTACTAAGGGCATCTGCTACTGCATTGAGTCTCCCCAGTATATACTCAATAGTCATGTCGAATTCTACCAAGAAGTCCTGGCAATGAGCTTGCTTTGTAGAAAGCTTTGGTTGTGATGCAAAATAACTTGTTGCAACATTGTCTGTCTTGACAACAAATGGCTTCCAAATCAGGTAATGCCTCCACACATGAAGACAGTGAATGATCGCAGTCATCTCCTTCTCATGGACCAGATACCTCCGTTCTCTATCCTGCAACTTCCGACTCTCATACGCCACCGGATGCCCATCCTACATAAGAACCCCTCCTATGGAAACTTCAGTATCGATGCTGTATGCATCCTCTTCTTCAAATCATCAAATGCCACCTGACATTTGTCTGTCCAGCTCCATCTCTTGTCTTTCTTCAACATGTCTGTTAGTGATGATGTTACCTTGGAGTACCCCTCTACAAACTTTTGTTGGTAGTTGGTCATGCCCAAAAACACCATCATATCATGGACATTCTTTGGTTCAACCCAGTCCTCGATTGCCTTCACTCTGCTTGGCTCCATCCGTATGTACCCTTGACTCACTATATGTCCAAGGAGCGAAATCTCGGTCTGAGTTAGATTTCTTCAAGTACAACTGATTTGCCTTCAGTGCCTCGAACACCATCGCCAAGTGCTCCTTATGATCCTCCATGTTATCACTGTATACCACTATATCATCCAAGTACACTACTACGAACGAATCCAAGTATGGATGTAGAACATCATTCATCAAAGTGAAAAACATAGCAGGAGCATTGCTTAACTTGAATGGCATACTAATGAATTCAAAGCTACTATACCTTGTTACTATCGTGGTCTTCTTCTCGTTTCCTTCAGCTATCCGCACCTGATAATATCCATGCCTCAAGTCCAACTTGGAAAACACTCAGGCTTTCACAAGCTTGTCGAAGCAATTAGCAGCGAATGGCAAAGGATACCTGTTCTTCATTGTCTGCTTTTTAAGAGCACGGTAATCACAACACATCCGTAGCTCATTCGTATCCTTTTTTCGCTGGAACAATACCAGAGCTCCATAGGGGGACCTTGAAGGTCTTATGAAACCTGCATCAGTTAACTCCTTTAACTGTCATTTCAACTCTTCCAACTCAGGTCCTGACAACTGATAAGGTGCTTTAGCCGAAGGTTTCTTCCCTGGCTCAAGCTCAATGCTATGGTCCACTGCATGCCTTGGTGGAAGTTTCTTTCGTAGCTCATCGAGCATCAAATCTAGATATTTGGCCAATACCTAGGAAATCTCAGCTGGAACAGGCGTCCCCACTCCATCACCTTTGACTCCCTTGAACATAACCTCATATGTCTCCATATCTGATTCCTTCATAGCTTTCAACAAACTTAGTGCAGAAACATGATGCACCTTGACTTCCCGCCTTTGCCTATGAGTGGGCAAAGTCCAAGTTTGTGACTATCCAACCAGCAACACCTCATCACATAAGGGGACAACAATTGCCTTGTTGCCCTCCAAGAAATCTTGCCCCAGTATTGTTGTTGGGAAAATTGCCTATGCAGGACGATCCTATCCACCTAAGGTGTGATAGTACCTTAGCAACAAACGAATACAGCTATTTCGATTTCTTCCTTTATGAAATATGAAAGAGAGGAGATTGGTAGACTTACCGTTATCTTCCGGTTGTCCCTCGATCTAAATCCTCTGCTCTTTGGGTGTCCACAGCTACTCGCCTCCTCGCTTGCTCAAGAGAACAGCTACTTGATTCCCACGAGATCACAAGAGAACAGCTACCTGTGACAAGAGAACAACTACTTGCGACAAGAGAAGGACACAACACAAAGGCAAATGTACATATTCATAAATGATTCAGGATTAGAAGTAAATAAAATACACTAATGCAAATCATACAATAAACACCAGCATATAGGAAAGAACCAAGAAGCTTTAGTGATTGATAAACAAGGTTCAGGAAGAGATACAACCCATAGGGTTCCAACCCAGCATCTCCTTCCCAGCAGAATGGAATTCCTTCTTCAACCCCTTTCAAAGCATAAACACCCAATGATCCAACCACAAACCAACAACAATTCTTTGCAATTACAATATTCCAGCCTCCTTGACCTCATGGAGAGAGATCTATATATAGGAGTTTTGGAGAGAGGATGAGTCAGCTTGAGGCTGGCATGAAACTGACTAGTGTCCTCTCCCACTTCAGTTCTTGAGTCCACTTGGAGGTTCTTGCTTCCAATTGGAGATTTGGAACCTCTTACTCATCACCAGTCGAATTCCCTGACCCAAGTGTCATTTTGGAAGCTTCCTGGGCATTGACACCTTGAGAAATGAGCCTGCCACTTGTCCAGTTACGCTCAGCGCAGGCAGCCTTCTTTGCAGTTGACATTCAACGCAGGTAGACAGTGGAGCAGTTGACATTCAGCGCAGATGCTCAGTGGAGTAGTTGACATGATCCAGAATTGGCCTGTTTTTGAGTGTTTTCAGGTGGAGAACTTTAGTGAACTGCTGTGGTTTGCTGGCCTTGTTCCTCTAGGGGTAGGAACAACATGTTTAGGGACTTTGGATCCCTTAATTATTGACATTTCATGCTCAGTGATGCAAGGCACAAAAATGTCTATAACAGTTGCCCCCTAAAGTATGAGGCCGTTTATCGGGTGAAATGCTTTATCCAGGGGAGTCCGAAGTTCATCCATTTGCTGGGAGGAGACCTGTAACAAGATACAATACAATACATTATGATTCATTCTGCTTTCATGATCTAGCTGAGGTGGGCATTCCCATGCTCAGCTTTATAAATACATTTTGGTACATAGACAGACGATCGTCTGATGGTAGACTGATAATTCTGGCGAAACTATCATCCTTTGAGTAGGATGATCATCTGCTGCAATGATGTACATGTCAAATGTCTTTATTTTCCTGAATATATATCGCAGCCCGGATGGATGAAACTAGATCCAGGGTCTTCAAACTCCTTCGATCTTCACTCTAAGTACAAGTCGATCCATGTGAGAATTGCGCTGAAGTCGAACATGGAAAGACATCGCTTGATTACCGATCAATGATGTAAGCCGTTAACAAGCGCGAGAGGAATCACCGATAATGATAATGACTCTCAAGGTACTGCAGTACAATTCACGTGGTGCGAATAAAGGACTTGGCGTTGAACACCACGCAAAATCTTCTGGTCAAAGGTCATTGATGTATACCTGTCGCCGGAAGTGAGAAACTTGCCATTGAGGCATGCAAGCTTCAAAGTACTGAAGGGGTTGTTCCTAGATCAACTTCTTGGATAATGAGCTGATGTCGACAAGAAGCGATCCATCAAAGGAGGGCCTTAATGAATCCCACACCAGTGACATGGAACGGAGCTAATGATTTTAGTGGAGGTGAAAACAATCTGTGGCATATGATTCAGGGTGGCGGTCATGAATGGATGAAGGATAATGTATGGCAGTGGATGGGACCCGGTTGACTTTTTCTGAATGACTTCTCTTGAACATATGGCGACACTGATGCGATGGATTGGTAGCATTACCCCAAATATGGATGGTATTGCGAGACCATGGTGATGTGACCGGTGAATGAAACAACCCAACCCGATGTGGTACGGAGGAAAAGTGTCATGTTCAAGAGCGGCCTGCTACCATCAAAGACTTCTTGATTTTTCCGAATTTTTTCCCAGTCATTGCTGACCAGTACCTCTTTATTTTTTTCAAGCTTGAGGAGGATAACATATGCTTGTTCTATAACCTGCCCTTCGGGCAAGCCTATCGCTATGTTTTAATGAGCCTAGCGATAGTGAAACTCATTCTCGTCTAAAGACAAGTTTGTCGCTATTTAGTGATTTTAACGAGTCTAGCGACAAGGAAAACTCGGCCCTTTTCATTTTTAGAGAGTCTGAAAAGGTACATAAAGTTAACTCCATAATTCCTTTTTCGTTATCTAATCCCTTAAGTCCGAAAAAATATAAAACAATACAGAAGGGATGAGTTTTCGATAGTTTTAACGAGCCTAACAAAACAAGCGCTCGATCTTTTTGTGCAATAATCCCTCAGGTCCAAAAAGATTAAAATCTAGAGGAGGGATAGCTCTTCCGGTCGTTTAACGAGCTGGAAGGCCAAAACTCAGCAATCTTTTCATATTTTACGAGTCAGTTGAAAAGAGCTTAAAGAAGACTCGTCTTTTGAGGAACGAGTGATGAACAGGGTTAGCAGCTGATTCCAGGTACAGGTTGGAATTTTCCAATCACGGCAGTGTCACAAGGATGGCTAGGTGAAATCACTCTTCGCAGCTGTTCCTCAAAATGTGTAAACAATCATATGGAGGTAAACGATCGGCCAAATGAACAGTGGAGGTGACGGTGCACAAACATGACCAAGGCTTTTATGGTTGATCAGGTTACATACTTCAATGGTTATTTACCGGGATGGGTTTATTTTTTAATGAGCTTGAATGCGGCGCTAAAACTGCTCAATCTTATGTTTATTTTTTAACGAGCATGAACTATGTGCTAAAACTGCTCGGATCTCGCTTTTCTATTTTTTAACGAGCATAAATTCCGCGGTAAAACTGCTCGATTATACCAGTCATATGATAAGAGCGTCTCAATGGAGATTGCTATTTTTTTATGGAGCTTCATCTCCTTGCGCTTTACTCCTCATCCTTTTTTTATGCAAGTTCGGAAACGGCTAACCTAAAAAAACAGGTAAATAACCGCTCTTTGCTTGCACTCCGAAAGGTTTGCATGCCCCCAAGTATAAAATACAATTTCAAGGTTTCCCCTCCTCCTTCTCACCTCTGCTTTTCTTTGGGTGTTCACAGCTACTTGTCGTCTTGCTAGTCCAGTCTCAACGGGTCTATACGAGGTCACAAGAGAACAGCTACTTGTCTTCTCGTTAGTCCAACTTTCAATAGATTTTTTGCAAGATCGCAAGAGAACAGCTACTTGCGACAAGAGAGCAGCTACTTGCGACAAGAGAAGAACACTACTCAAAGACAAAACATTTGTGTTACTGAGGGAGGCTTACCTCTTTCAGGTTACCCAAAGATTGTCTCGTTAATCAAAACACTTCCTTGGCCTACCTTTTTCAGGTTACCTAAAGATTGTCTCGTTAAACAAAACACTTCCTCGGCAATGCCTACCGAAATAGACAAAGGTGAGCGACGGGTCCCGTCCTCTCACATAACTTTGACAAAAGAATCCTATTCTAGAACAACCCTCTTTCCTCCACGGACGGGGTACGGACTAGTCATATTCTCCCGCGGAAACCTACCTTATACCCAAAGTTCTCTGCCGAAGCAGACCAGGACGCATGCCCCCTGGGTTCCAGTCATATCCTCCCGGATTACTCGCGCTCATCAGGAGGACGGACCGTGGGTTGAGACACTTCTTGCGTGAATAGACCATTTAGGGATGGTATATGACTATTTGCGATGTGTGATCCGGGAAACGAAAGTTGGTCCACGAGCTTGACCATTCTTCCTTCATGCGGAAAACACATTACTCTAAAGAGTGAGGAGACTATTACTCCCATGCAACATATATAGTCTCGTCCAAGGAGTAGGTTATAATCCAAGGGTCCTTGAACGACCATCACGTTCATTTGAACGGTCTTCCCTTTCAATGTTATTGGCACATTGGGGAGGATCCCTAAAGGGCGACTGGTTCCCTTATCAAAGCCTGATAGATTTCTCATTTCAGGAAAAAGCGCAGGTGAACCAAGCGCTTTCCAAGCAATAGAGGAAAGGATACTCACAGATGCCCCTTCATCAATAACTTTACCAGCCATTACCATTCTGTATATTTGGAAAATAATTCTGAATGGTATGCTAGCTGGCAAGCGGGGTCTACCTAGTTGGTTCCAGTCAAAGGACACAACTAGGTTGCTTGGTGGTGGGACCGAGTAAACGGCCGGATAGCGCTCTGATGAACTTCCTTCCTGCGATAAAGGAATGGTGGCATTGCCCCCCTTGATCATCAGAGTCAGTGCTGATGAAGAGAATTTGGACGGTGTCGTCTTTATTCTCCTCTGTGATGGTCTCATTCGAAGATAGAGCCTCTGAAGGCAAAACCGGGTCAACTACCGTTTCAACCTTTAGACTTTCGTCAGGTATGGATTCAGACGGTTCATCTTCAATGACAGGTGCTTCGGCTGACCACCTGGGCGGGTCAACCGGATTCTCAACTAGCGAGGGACTTGGCAAGAGTTTTTGATATCCAGGAGGAAGATTCGCTCGTAATATAGGGCGATCTTCCAGAACTCTTTTCGCCTCATCTAAGAAGGGACAACGGTGGATGGCGTGATCGCCTTCACACAGTCTGCAGGGAAATTTAGCTTTCTCGCTCGGTCCTGGAGCTTCACTCCCGCTAGTTGATGGTGAACAATCGACATGGCTATCAGAGGTCGATGCTACCGAATTGTGCAAACGGGGGGACCAGTCTCTTAGTATCCGGGGGATACATGGACAATCTCTATGGAAATGGTCTCCCCTGCATATGACGCATGGCGATTTAGGCCTTACGAGTGCTGTGTGTGGATTTTTGTTAGATGACGCTTGTTTGCCCCCAGTTGCCTTAGGCTCCTTCTGCTTCTTTTCTTTCTTCTTCTTCTCCTTCTTCTCCTTAGGAACCCGGTTCTTTGAACGACCAGCTCCATCAAGCGAAGATAAAGGAGGAGAGGAAGATGAAGTAGAAGGTTGGGAGGAAACTCTTGTCTGATCTAACTGTTGACTCGACTGTTCAGGAATGGTGGCATTCTGAACGACATTGTTTGGAAAAAGCCATACTGGTAGGCCAATTGTCAGTCCTGGAAGGGACTAGGATTTCCACCAAGGGGAACTCCTTGGTTGGTGTGATCCATCTTTTCAACCTAAAGATCAACGCGGGAATAAGGGTGATTGTTCCGTTTAAAATAAATTGTTAACGACGCTTTAGACACAACTTGCTTTTTCAGTTTTAAAGAGTCGAGAAAAAGCTAAAGATGACTCTAGTCTCCTTCGATGTTTTAACGAGCCCGAAGTGACAAATGCTCAGATGGACTTTTTCTGTTATAGAGTCTGAAAAAGGCCAAAAGAAACTGCTCTGGAGATCTAGGCAGAGGGTGTGCCAAACTTTTCGCAAAACCACAAAATACTTTTTACGGTATGGGTGGTCGATCTTCGTGAATGGTGTGTTCACTGCATTGTGATCAGTAGGGAGGCCGACACGGCTTCCTAAGGATAAAGGATATATGCCTATAGGGGTCTCCCAATATATACGCGACGGTATGTGGGAGCACAAGTCCGTATTAGTGCTATCGTCCCTCAGGAGGAATCACCCACCTTCTTAGAGATCGACAGTCACTACGTTTAACGACGCCGGAACACGTCTCTACCTAGACCTCTATGTTGTGCGTTATGTTGCAAAGCGTTGTTAGGTTCATTCAATATATTTTAAGTTGATCTTTTTAAAGTTTGTCTTTCAGGATCACCACGAGATGTATTGGTACAAATTCCTAAATGCAGTCTAAGATGATAAGCAAGCTTTATAATCTTTCAACTTTGAAAATCCTAGCTACTAAGGGAAAAGAGAGCGACTATCTTTTCTCAAAGAGCAATCAGCACACTCTAATGCACTCTTCCTAATTCACACATGAAAACTTATCAAAATGCAAATGCACAATGCAGGTGTTTGTTTTCACTTTCTTAGTATAAATGCCTACAAAGAAAGCTTTTTGTACAACTTCGAATTTGCTTTTAAATGACTGAAAATAAACAAGTTTACTTTTCCAAAATCAGCAAGGGTAGAAGAGATTACAATCACTTTGCGATTTTAGAAATGAATACTTGTTTTGACATTCAAAAGTGACAAACTCAAACCAATAAGCAAAAGCAAATGATAATCAAACTGCAAACAGCCAATCAACTCTCTCCTAAGATCACAATCAATCAATCAATCAGATCTGAATCAAGGCTACAGGATGACTATTTCGCTCATGCAAAGGAAAACTGTAAATGATGCCACAAACACATAAAAACACTTACAGTCTTTTTGTACAAAAATGAGGTGGAATTCGAGCAAAGAAAAGGGGTTATCAGAGTGGTACCTATGCTGGTTAAAGGCTGCAAAAACAGAGATCAAAACAGGGAAAAAGACAGCAAGGAACCCCAGCTGCACAAGGCCACACTGGTTCAGCGCAGGTACAACACTGTCAGTTTGACATTCAACGCAGGTAGCCTTCACGGGACCTGCGTTGAAATGCAGACTACCTTCACAGTGTCTGCGCTAAAAGGAGAAACTCTCGTTTCTCTTGGTTTCCGGGTCATAAAATGCTCAAAAATCAACTGTTTCAGGCCAAATCAGAAACACAAGCAAGGTATAAACAGAGGGATGCTTTGAGAGGTTACTAAAGACTATCACAAAGGATCATCAATTCATTTGTGAGTCCATTGTTGAGATCATAGATAAAAAACCCAGTGAAGGATCAAAGCAGCAACATTCTACTTTTCAAAGCAGTTCGATTGTTGTTGTTGAGTCTATGAAGTAAACAATGATGCAAACACAAACAAAATGACTAAAACAAAGTTCTTCCCCAGCGGAGTCGCCAATTTGTTGTGGGGAAAAATGCCTATGCAGGACGATCCTATCCACCTAAGGTGTGATAGTACCTTAGCAACAAACGAATACAGCTACTTCGGTTTCTTCCTTTATGAAATATGAAAGAGAGGAGATTGGTAGACATACCGTTATCTTTCGGTTGTCCCTCGATCTAAATCCTCTCCTCTTTGGGTGTCCACAGCTACTCGCCTCCTCGCTTGCTCAAGAGAACAGCTATTTGATTCCCACGAGATCACAAGAGAACAGCTACCTGTGACAAGAGAACAGCTACTTGCGACAAGAGAAGGACACAACACAAAGGAAAATGTACATATTCATAAATGATTCAGGATTAGAAGTAAATCAAATACACTAATGCAAATCATACAATAAACACCAGCATATAGGAAAGAACCAAGAAGCTTTATTGATTGATAAACAAGGTTCAGGAAGAGATACAACCCATAGGGTTCCAACCCAGCATCTCCTTCCCAGCAGAATGGAATTCCTTCTTCAGCCCCTTTCAAAGCATAAACACCCAATGATCCAACCATAAACCAACAGCAATTCTTTGCAATTACAATATTCCAGCCTCCTTGACCTCATGCAGAGAGATCTATATATAGGAGTTTTAGAGAGAGGATGAGTCAGCTTGAGGCTGGCATGAAACTGACTAGTGTCCTCTCCCACTTCAGTTCTTGAGTCCACTTGGAGGTTCTTGCTTCCACTTGGAGATTTGGAACCTCTTACTCATCACCAGTCGAATTCCCTGACCCAAGTGTCATTTTGGAAGCTTCCTGGGCATTGACACCTTGAGAAATGAGCCTGCCACTTGTCCAGTTACGCTCATTGCAGGTAGCCTTCTTTGCAGTTGACATTCAACGCAGGTAGACAGTGGAGCAGTTGACATTCAGCGCAGATGCTCAGTGGAGCAGTTGACATGATCCAGAATTGGCCTGTTTTTGAGTGTTTTCAGGTGGAGAACTTCAGTGAACTGCTGTGGTTTGCTGGCCTTGTTCCTCTAGGGGTAGGAACAACATGTTTAGGGACTTTGGATCCCTTAATTATTGACATTTCATGCTCAGTGATGCAAGGCACAAAAATGTCTATAACAAGTATCACAACAAAATCATTTATCCCCATCACCGTGAAGTCCAACTGACCTTTCCAGTCTCTTATCTACACAAGCACTTCATGTGCGAAACCCGCCACTTTAGCTCTAGGGTTCACTGCCTTGACTTCCACATTTGATGGGAAGATCATCATTCCAACCTCTCTTGCTAACTGTGTCATCATGAAGTTATGAGTGGCCCCCATGTCCACAAGAGTTTGGATGGTCTTGCCATGAACCACCAAGTCCATGAAACCCAGACTGTTAATTCACGATTTCTCCATAACTTTTCCCTACATACATGTCCATTCTCTACAAGTAGCTCTAACACCATCTGTCACACCCGCAATTATTTTTTCGTTAATTGGCAACCATGCGGCACCACCTAAGTACTTAACATGTTCATTTGTTAAATTACGTTGTGAACTACGCCTAACATTCATCATCTTCAAACATCAATATTAATGTGCGGAATCCATTAACATTATAACATTCAACATAAACATTCAACACAGCAGAGAGATCACCATCATATGCAATAATAATAATTTTATTATGATATTTTAAGAATATAGATGGCCGGGAGCAAAAGCTCCACCGGCGTTTACAACCGTGTCGTTTTGCCAAATGGGCACCCCAACCGTGCACACAGTCGCATGTTGGTCACACCATGGAAATCCACACTTAACCGATTTCGTTGCCCAAACACCTACCTGGTGTGCACCATGCGCCCTCACCCGAGTCGCCTGTCTGCCCTGCAGTCGTGTCATTCGGCGGGCGCCATACCCGAGGTTGCCCGTGTCCTCCAACTCATCGGGCAGGCACGCCTTCGTGCGGCTTTTCACCCGACTCGCCCTCCGTTACCGAACTCCGCTAAGCTTTTGCATTTTATGGATGAGTGGGAGCATGAACTGCACCTGCGGTTCTGCGCCACACCTTACACCTGCTCTTCATACTTCGACTTGTCTTCACCGAGTTTTCATTGATGCCTTTCCTCCCAACCGCACTGCCAATATATATGGCATGGTTGACAAGTCATGCCACCCAGCCAACTCATCTTCACTTGCCTGGCCGACTTGCTTCACATTGAAAACTAGGTCAAGAGGTGGGTCGGCTCGCCCAACTCGTGGGACCACCCCCTCCTTAGCTCGCCCATTGAAATCTTCGTTCGGTTGGTCGTGGGTCGAGCACCCAACTCGCCCATGTATAAACTCCCAACCAATACCTTGCCCACATGCTCGCTCAATGTGTCTCACCCGTCTTGGTCGCAGCTCGCCTACATCACTAACTCGTCCGTTTGGTGGGCGCGCTCGGGCGACTCCCAAGCCGTAGGGCGTTACACTGATGGTCTTATGGTCTTAACAGTGACACTAGATGCTGGGAGGTATGGGGCCAAAAAGGAAAAGGGGATCTATGGGTAGGTTATTTCAAATATTTATTTACACAAAAATATGTCATTCCTAGTCCTCTATGGCTGACATGGAGGAATGGGAGATTTGAATAGGAGGGAATATCCAAGAGCTTGGATAGGTTCTTTGTTCATTCATATTTACATGAAACACTGAGAAATTTATAGTCTTTGATATACTTTTTAGACATGTTTGACCATGACCCTATGTTCCTGGAATGGTCAAGGTATAATGCATTCCAAGCTTTACTTTTTAAGTTTAATCACATTTGGATAGAGAAGGATTTTACTGATTTGGTCAGAGTCTCATGGCTCAAAATGATTGAGGAATCTCATATGTCTAAAGTGGAGGTTGTCTAGATCACAAATTAAAAAGGTTAAAGGGAGAAGTTAAAATGTGGGAAAGAAGGAGGAAAAAGGAACTTACCAGCGATCTCACTGACATTGATTTTGAGGTCAATCCTTTGAATGACCCTATGGACTCATTGTGATTCACTAAATCCACAAAGAACTCATTTTTTGACTTACCCGAAAGGAAGAACAATATTTTGAAATGTCAAGAGGAAGAGTGGAGACTGAAAAAAGGGCCATATGGGTGGGAGGAATGTTGAGATATGGTTGTCATTGATGTCAACCCAAGTAGCACTAGACGATTCCCCACCTTTGTTGACCAAAATGACATGGTAAATCATAATTTCTTGATTATATATCATGTTCATTGGATCCTCCTCATCGATTGGAGGAATGTTGAAATATGGTTGTCATTGATGTCAACCCAAGTAGCACTAGACGATTCCCTACCTTTGTTGACCAAAATGACATGGTAAATCGTAATTTCTTGATTATATATCATCTTCTTTGGATTCTCCTCATCGAGTCAAATCCATTGGTATGTGCCAAACCATGAGAGCCCTTATGGTTTGATATATATGCTTGTTTGAATATGAAGCACCAACTTCTGGGTAAAAACCCCAAAAGATGATCATGTGACACTCTATCATTAATGAGCATTTTATTCAAATATTGAAAGTAGGATTTTCATCAAATGGCTATCGCTAAATTATTTCACAAAGGGTTTCAAACCTTATGAATGGGTTCCGTTTTCAAATAAAAATAAACTTTGACTCGTAAATGTAGATGAACTCATTTTTGGAACTTCAACTTTTAAAATTCATTTTTAAAATAAGGATTTCCCTCTATGCTTTTAAATCTAAAACAATTTAGCTCCCTCCAATATAATAGGTTTTCTTCCCTCTTATGAGACCCTAAAGAACTATATAATAACATTTGATTATACCTCCTTGTGGATGAACTTAACGCATATCTTTTGAAGCTCTAAGATTAAATTTCGTCCCGTTGGTGTCCTTGACGATCTAACAAGAGGTATTTTATGAAAGGTTGTCTTTGGTTTTGGTAGTAGGGATTCATTGATGATTCCTTGCAGGCCTTGGTACTTTCTAGGGATCAAATTCTGAGCATAAACTCTGTCTGTGGTTCCTAGTTACAAACCAATGAAGAAGTGAAGTTTCTTGGTACAGGTCTCCCACAAGGTCCCTAGGCCATCCAACCTTTCCTTTCAATAGAACCGAGGGTTTTTTGAACAATGTTATCTCTCTACAGGACCCATTCAGTGTTGTGGCATATTCTTCTAAAGTTGCATTTGATGTTTGTCATGTTATATTTTGGCACTTAAAAGCATAAATCTGTTGTATTTTTTAGGCCTCATTCTAGAAATTTCCAACTCTTCTTCAAGGAAAAATTGTAAGGAGTGTTTATTTTTGCTAGTTTTTATGCATTGCAATGACTTATATACCTCAACTCCCCTTGAGGTCTAAGATTCTAAGGCTTAAAATGTCCTTCATGACTAATGAAGAAGTGGTCTAATTTCAACAATCATTTTGAGAATATGTATACATTTGTACTTATTGTATGTGCATCATATAAAGCCAACCTCTATGAGCATTACAAAACATATATACTTGTGCCTTATGGTTTAAACCCTTGAATAAGTTACAGAGAAAATATTCAGCCTCCGTACACTAAGTTCATTTTGGAAATATAATCTAATGTTGGGTATCATTGAAGTTCATTCTTGGCATAACAATGCCATATCTCTAGAGTTTAGACAGAAGCTACCTATGATTAATAATACACACTTCTGAGGTATGTTTGATTTTTCTAAGAAACCCTTACCAATAGGTTAAAACTAACTCTAATAAGTACTTATTGTTGATGATAGGGTTTGGCCTAATCATGTCTTATGTTGGTAAATGAAAAGCACACCCTTGACATTAAATTGTCATCTTTTACTAAGGGTTTCCTTATTTAGTCTAGACTTGCAATAGGAGTTTGGAAAAAGTAGTGTTTTATATGAATATGAAATCACCCTAAATAGTTTAAGGTCATCCATATGATAATTATTATTGCAATACCCTTTTTTTATGGAGGATGTCCTTGAGCACAACAACATTTTTAATTGGGCAGACCTAATTTATAATAACCTTCCCTCAAGTATCAAGTAGGGTAAGATAACAACAAAGCGTGACACAAATTACCATCATATGGTGTCATATCTCATGCACTATGTGTGTCCCTAAAAATAATTCTTGAGATTCAAACCAAATTGGGAACCTACATGTCTTAATCTATTGCACATGTACTTCAAAATTTTGGAGAAGAAAAGTTCTCATGACAACACTCTATTATTTTCAAGCATGTTCTAACCCCTCTACATGAAACGTTGTATGGAACATAGTGTCCACAATTCTCATGTTTCTACACAAAGTTATAATCATAAAGCTGTTAGAGATCATTCAAGATGGACTATAGTAACAATGTGAAACGCTCGCAGTAATAAGTGTCTTATACGTAAAAATAATATATTGGAAAAAGGAACATATTATATTTCTATATATATATATATATATATAACACAACATAATGCATATAGAAATTAGAAAGGTGAATAAAATGGGGATTGAGGACCCGATATTACATAAATAAATATATGGTGTATTGGTAACACACAAGGAGGTTCACTCTGTATATTTAAAGATAAATGTTGTAAATATTGAATTGAAGATTCATAATTACAAAGTAATGTATACATTGGAGTTGAGTAAGTGCTGGTAAGTAATATGATGGTATTTGATATTGTTAATGTGGAGTACACAACATAGCACCCAAAAGGTAAAAATAAATGATTATATATGTGTATATATGTTAAAAAAAATTATGTCTATAGTAGATTTGATTTGAGACATGAATTGGTCCAATCCTGTAATGACCATCCAACACGAATAAACCTGAATTCCAGGGCTACTATGGAAGTGAATTAAAATAAAGAAATTGGCTCCCTAAAATCTTATTCACCAAGGGGGTCACAATAGTACGTTACCATTGTAAATAATTGGTTAAAACAACCTTCTTGGGGAATTTCCAAAGTCAAGGTGATTGGGGACTGATCTTTGTTTAAAAAAGAACACACATCCAAATGAAGATAGCTTGGATAAACCATCATAGAACCTGTGATGGAAGGAGAATTTATTCAAAATAAAGAACTGAGAGTAATAATTGAGGTTTTAAGTTGAAAATGGCATGAGAATAGTACATGAGATTACCGTAAGGTACAAAATAAATGTAAAGGAACTTCAAATCAGTAATATTGATACTCAGTAAGATGTCAGATTGACACCAAATATAGTGAGTATGAAGTAAGAAATACTGCAACCATTTTCAAGAATATGGGGATGCCATGGCCCCAAGTATGCAAAAGGAATGAAGAAAGCTTTCAAATTTCATGTAACTATTGGATGTAGGGGGGCCAAGGTTTGTGGTGAGCTACAATTGATGATACTAAACTATGAAATAAATTTGGTAATTGGTAACCACCTTGTGATCATAAAAAAATGGGTCTAAATGAAATTGAGATGAAAAAAAATATAGGATTAATTGGAATAGTAGTTAATTGTGCTTCCAATAAATATCAATTTATAGAACAAGATAAATAGGAATAGGTGTAGGATGGACTCTGTGAGCAACCTACCATAAATATAAATGTTAAGATCAATGATACAACTGTAAGACACAGGGGGATAATCTTAACCTGGTTATGGTGGGATAATTCTTTCTCTTCAAAAGTTTGAGAGATAGCATAAGCTAGGAATTGTACTTGATAGTTCATACAGATAATGGTGGAAGTGTATAATGAATACTCAGACAAGAAGAAATGTGTGATTTGGAATTAGCGGCTAGCTGAGTAAGATAAATAAGGAAATATGGCATATAAATTCAAGTAATATTTAGAGCTATGAAAAGAGTATGTTGGTGGAGACATATTGACACACCTGTTACTTATGTGTGTTGATGTGTGAAGTGTTAGCATGGGAAATACAACATGCCACTAGTTAGTGGTACCCCAAATAAATACCTTGAATAACCTTAAATGAATTTTTTGGATACATATGAAGTATTATGAGAGAATCAGTTAATATGAATATATGATTACCAAATCATTGTGTTAAGATTGTCCACACTAATGTGATGTGCCAAAATAGATGATCGACACAAAATATGTGTAGGGAAAGAGACCCTATGTAACCATTAGATACCGTAATCAATGAGTTACAAATTAGAAAGTGATGTAACAAGAGAAGAGAGTGAGAAGAATTGTGGATAAGGTGAGTTGGAATATTGTAGTAAAATTGGAGGCATAAAGTTCCTATCACCTTTTCTTGATATGTTCGTATCTTTTGAGGATGTGCCCTTGAACTTTCATAATGATTCTTTTAATATTATCTCGAGCTTCTAGTCTTAATGGTGAGATGAGAAATATTATAATGAAAAGATAGGATAAAGAAACCAACTAAATTCAAACAATGATTGATAATTAAGAAGGACAATGATTGATAATTAAGAAGGACAAAATTCAGGTCCCCTTAGATAAAGGGAAAACATAATGTCCTCCATGAAGATGGTAAGTTGAAGTAAATAGTAATGATTGGTTGTCACTCATTTCAAATCATGAACGCATAATGGTGGGGTGAGCAATCATCGAAAATAAGCAAGGAAAGCTTCCATGAATTGTAAAAACAATAAAAATAAAAATAAAAATCCTCATATTGGATTACAATTTTGATCCACTGAATTTTTCACTAGTCAAAGGTAATAAATAAGCTATCGTTCAATTAAATAAATAATATGCTAGAACAAATATAGAAATATAATATATATTATACATATGACAACTTAACATTGTTAGTTTGAGTCAATCGATGCACTTATGAGTGCTATTTTTTTTTAACAATTATGACTTACCTTGGGAGAAAAATTGCATCAATAATCAATAATATAGAATGATGAGGGCCGACATTGTAGGAATGCTACATAATGGAAATTATGGCTTTGTAATCAACCCAATGCGAATCTAACTTTGATAATTTGACAAATAGATAACAAAGTGGCCACCTTGAAGAAAGCAGACAAAAGAAGTTATCCTAAACCTATTTATGCTACGAAGTACAATATTGCACTAGTTACAATTTATTATAACAAGAGAGGAATAATAAATAGTTTATGAAATATTTATGTGAATAGTGCCAATGGAATTGGTACTTTAATGGTGCAGAAAATTACAACAGAATCACAAAATGGGGTTATCTTTTATTGACACCATCATTGAATAAGGAAAAATGATTTATTACTATTATCGCTAACTCTTGTGGAGTGCAGGTTGCTAGCCCTTTTCAAGTTGTGATGCATGATGATGCCCTTTGTTGGGTACCTAATCCACTAATGGTGTTGTAATAGAATGTGAAATGACTTTATAAATATGTGTCCTAAGTAATGATTGATGAATAACTAATGGCAACATTTGATGATTGTGAATGTAGGTGGAAATAGATGGGCTAATAAAAATACGGTGGTAATGATAACATGATTATATTATTTTAATTAAATTACCAAGATTAGTTATGGACAGAAAAGGAATTACCGGAAAGTGGAAATACTAAAAGAGAATTTAGTTGTGAGATATTTAATGGAGAATTACTCCTCTACTTAGGGATAAATATCCCAGAGGCGGAAGAGAGCCAACAGGGTATGAGAGGAAAATACCTGAGGAAATCAAGAAAGAGGAGAAGATAACTTATTATCTCAGATATGATGTTGTTAGGTAAGGTAGGATGTTGCCATACAGAAATTCTTGTGCTGGTTAGGATCAATGGAATTTATGTACAGATATGTGAGTCTGTGAAAATTCTGAGCAAAAACTTCTTGGGCTAGTTGAGACCAATATAATTTCTTTGCAGACCTAGGTGGTCCCTGTCCCATAAAAACTGTTCTGAAATGGAATAGGCTTGGGGGGATCTATCGGGGAATACTGTGCTTGAAGGTTTGGTGGAGCATTTCTATTTCCTTATTAAGTTCATGTGGAAGCCTAACTGACTCTGGAAAAATACGTATTTCCATGTATTTCTGAAAGGAAAAGGTCTGTATATTTTATTTTACTACAACTATTCCTTTAGCAGGTTCATGGTAGATTATTTATGTGAGCTTAGTAGTTGACTAGATGAAATACCAATCATGATTTGCTAAAAAGAATTTATCTCGTTAAACATTGTTTCAGTAAAGGAATTTATTATTGGTGTGCAAGTTGTTTACTAAGTTATGTACTTCTTAATAATGTAATGGATATATGTTAAGAAGTAGATCGAAACCTTGTATTTACATGTACATGTTCGTTCTAAACATAGAATATGAAATATAAGCAAAGAACCCATGAAGTAACAATAACATTGTAGATGGAATTAAATAGTAGAGGAGACATGAACAATGTTCTAAGAGGAATCTGGGTTAGTTTCAAGGCCCAGCTATGTCAATAGCCACCTAGGAACAATCCCTAGTTCCTAGTGGAACAAACCAAATTAAGAGTTTGTAGTATTAATATAAAGTAACAATTAACTTATGTGCAGAGAACCACTATTTTGCATAAGAGAAATGTAAAACCGAATTTACAAAAATCCATATGTCAACAAAAAAAAATTGTATACTAGCAAGTAATTATATAGAAGTAAAATACTCTTGGTTCTTGCAATTTGCAAGAGAGATGAAATGCGTAAACTACAATAAAGAACAAAGAACTAAGCAAGAATTACACATAGTTAAAGGACATAATTTATGATCATAAAAACGAGACCACTAGAGAATGGTAAATTTTTAGTACAATTAAGGAAATGATAGTTACAGTTAACATCGAAAAACTTGAGAGCTAGGAAGCCACCAAAAAAATAGAAAATCAACCATGATGAGTGATAAGTTTCATATTCTGGTCACATGGACATTATAAATGTTGATAGCATCAGTACTATAAATACTTTATGTTCACCAAAATTCAATAAAAAAATTTTGTAAAGCAACCATAACCTTGGTCAGATAGAGGACTAGCCACAGGCCATTAGAGAAACATGTGTAAGAGAATTATACATCATGGTTAGAAACCGACACAACTCATATCTATTTCATATAAAAAAATAATGACGAATTGATATTGTTAAACTACATAGTAGAAAAATGAAAATGAGTCGTAAGGTTGCACAACTAGAATCAAAGGAAGACTACAGGGAATATATAAATTATTGGTCAAACCCTAGGGGTTGGAAAACTCTAAGATTAAAAATCCATTAATCATTCAAACTTTCAATAATCCACGGGTGGAGCAACCCTAGGGAAGGAGTATTATGTGCACACAACAATAATGGGAAACCCTGGTAGGGTTTCATCCCCAACAGAAATCAACACCATATAAAAAAGGGCAAATTAATGGTGGAACTTAGACATAACCTTTTATAAATCCATGATGTTCTAGAATAGACATGGCAAGAGTCTCACCTACAAGCATTGAAAGGTGAGAAAAGTCATCACAAAACAATTTTGAGTCTACTGTGGAGACTAATTACCACAGAGTTGATTAATAAGTATGAGATATTTACCTGTATGTAGCCTCTAATAACATTGTCCAGGGGAAAGCAAACCTACAAGAGAAATCCCAGTGAAACAAACTGGTATAGTTACAGGGGAAAATGGAAGCCCTAACCAATCATAAGAATTACCTTTCCTTCCTCAAGTTTGGGAGGAAGTCCTCAACAGTGAAACCTTACACCTGTGAAACTGGTATGAACTGATTTAGTTCCCTCAAGGATATTGAATAACAATAGTCAATCTCTAGCACCAAAATGAACTAAGACACACAACATGAAAATTAAACGATACCCTGCAATGGGTTGAGGAAATGGCTACTATAAACTATTGAAGTCTATGTTTAAATGGAAGCTTACCATGGCAGCTGAAAACCCCTTAGAAGGGAAACAATTTGCAGAGAATACTTCCCATCAACTGTAAGTCACGAATGGCTCTAAGCACTTCGAAGGGAGAGGGAGGCAGTTACTATGGTAACACCTCTTTTCCTGAGCACCCTTCTATTCAACCCTAATATCTCATTTGTTCACTTAGCTAACATGTGGAGCGATGAAAATATTCAAGTACTCCATATGTCAAATATGGATAGTCGGCCTACGAGAGGGTTCGAGTAAACCATAGATCCCAGTGCTTATTAAGCTAGGTCTTATGACAATAAAGAGAGGAAAAAAACATTATGATAGCGGTAAAATTTTAGTAAAATTGTGTTGATTGACATATCACTACTGGAGGAGTGTTACACTTAGTCTCTTCCATAGAGCAAGATGTATTTTCTTGCGGATCAAAATCCACGTTATTAACTCTGAGAATATGATAGAATTCTTTGGAATGGAAGGATTCTACTAGTCCTCTTATTCCTTGGAGCACCAATGTACGTAAATTATAGAATTCTTTGGAATGGAAGGATTCTACTAGTCCTCTTATTCCTTGGAGCACCAATGTACGTAAATTATCCTTTGGGCATTTCTTAATGAGATAATAGATTATTATTAGAAAGTCTCATCGAATAACTATGTATTTTATTCTTTTGTTTTTACCAATACGTAAACTTTGTAGGAGGCCATACATTTCAACCTGATTATTGGTTTTCCTTCCGAGACCCCATGCAAGTTTGATTTCTACTATTCCATAGGGATTGAGTAATATCACTCCCCCTATCGTCATCCCTCTTATAATTCATTGTTATGTAATATAATAATTACTATTGCACCAAGAGGTGCTCTACAACTCAACATATGAGGAAGATGTTGTCACATAACATTGCATATTATATATATATATATATATATATATATATATATATATATATAAATAGATAGATAGATATATTAATAAAAAAAAAAATATTCAAAAGGTTGACTCAATTAAACTTGTGAATAAAACCCATATACCCAATGCAAACAAAACAAAACAAATATAAATTTTATTCAGAGAGGATTAACATCCAAATGCTCAATTAAGATATGGTTGTTCTTAAATAATTCTTGAACTATATAATATGTAACTTATAGTGATGAAATTAAATTATTTTTCTATAAATTATGACTTGGATTCACATTGGGAAAACAATGTCATCTAACTATAAAACTTATGAACACCTTATTCCTCAAAAAATATTAGTAATATAAAAAATCATATAAGATTATTTTCCAAAACATGAAACTGAATAATACAAAAATTATGTGAATAAAACATGTTTTTGTGAGATAAATTTCATCAAAGATAAAAATAAATAGCATTTCAATTATATAAATTATGTAAATTGATATGTTAGTTAAAAATTTTGTGTGAGTTAATTTTTCTTAAAGTGAAAAACAATAAATATTTATGTAATATAAAACACCTAAATTTATGGTAGTTAAGATGCGTTTGTGTGAGATAAAAAATAATCCAAGTAAAAATTAGTAAGCATCCGAGAGAAAACATGTTTTTGTGAGATAAATTTCATCAAAGATAAAAATAAATAGCATTTCAATTATATAAATTATGTAAATTGATATGTTAGTTAAAAATTTTGTGTGAGTTAATTTTTCTTAAAGTGAAAAACAATAAATATTTATGTAATATAAAACACCTAAATTTATGGTAGTTAAGATGCGTTTGTGTGAGATAAAAAATAATCCAAATAAAAATTAGTAAGCATCCGAGAGATATAAATTATGTAAATTGATATTATAATTGAAATATTGTTGTGTGGGGTAAATTTTATCTAAATAAAAAAAATATATATTTAAATTATATAAATTGATAGCATAGTTGAAATATTTTTGTATGAGGTAAAACAAATTTAATAAGTATTTCACACACAGAAAGAATCATATATATATATATATATATGCTTGAAACATTTTGCTTTGTGTAAGATGAAAACAAATGTTTAATAATATTTTGAGTGGAAAAATAATGATGCAATAAAAAAAGAGTATTTAAGATATATCAAAAATTAAAATCATCATTAGATTAGAGAGTGTATAATATGGGTGTATAATTTAATTGATTCCAAACTATTCAAGATTATAAATTATAATCTATTTTATGAAAAGGTGAAAATTAGTGAAAAATAATTTAAATGTAAAACAAAGTGACTATATTTTTGATAATTTAAACTAATCTAGATCCATTTATCGATTTATCAAAATCTTAGAAGATCAAATGTTTCTAGGCTAAAACCTCTCTTTTTAGTATAAAACTTGAAAAAAAAAAATCTGGAAAAATTTGATCCTCTCATCACTAAATAAACTTTATTTAAAATGAATCTAAATTAATATAATAAATTACCATAATTATAATGTTTGTAATTTATTATTATATAATTTTTAATATATAATAATAATATGCTATTTGTTTTCGAATAACCTACACCTTCATTATACCTTATTTTTATAATAAACCATTGTTATATAATATAAATAGCTTACTTTGTATTTATGAAACAGATTAAGAAATATTTTCATTAAAAGCTAAATATATTATATAAATTATTTTAAATTTAAATTAAACTATATTTTTAATATACAGAAAGTATGTATGTAATAAAACTTCCTTAATCTTTTTTAAGAATCATATTAATTCCTCTTCACAGTTGCTTTTTTTTTTGTGGGAATCCATGCTGAAGGAGTCGTGCCCTTTTAGGTTCTATATCTATCCATCCATATTTCATAGAAAAAATAGAAAGAGTGGTTTTAGACTAGTAATGGCGATTAATTATTGGTGCACGCCTATATATTGAGGGGGCTTCTCTGAAGGAGAAAATGAAGTTTGTTGTGCAAGTTTTATGTCTTCTGTGATGAATACACAAACTCTTACATGAAATCGTACATGAACTCCTCGACATTCACGCAATAATTCTCTTCAACGACCTCTTGCCAACATGAGAAAAACGTCCCTCGATCCTCAGTGAACCTGTTGTGAACCTTAGATGAACCTATCCTCTCAGATAATATTTAAAATAGCATAACAGAACATAAAATCATGTGGAACATTTTGAAAAAATTCTCTCTTTTATTTATTTCAAAAGATGAATTACAATCTTATAAGATTTAGAGAAATTTCAATCAGAGATAGACTGCTTGGGAATTTACTAGACACTACATCTTAAATTAAGATGCACTCAAGAGGCTATCTGGCCCTTTCCAGACTCTGTCTTTGAATTTTCTAAAACAAAAAAAGACTCAAAATTAATGAGTTCAGCCACTTTAGGTTCTTACTAGGGTTGTTAGGCCCTAGTACGCAAGCTTTTCAAACTCGACTCTAAAGGAGACTTTCTTCATGATGCAAGCATATCGAACACAGACATTCGCAGATGAAAAGCAGGGAGATTGTCTCAGACTTTAAACAACAAGACTCTTACTCTCAAACTCTCCAACTCCGAATGCCTCAATGAGCCTTACTTCTCTCTTTTTATAGGATGAGAAGGGGACAAACATCAGACAATCGTACTGAGATTTTGAGATATGGATCAAATCACACCAAAATTCAGAGAAGTTTTCCAAGTCTTGAAAAATCAGAATTTTTACAAAGTAGAGATTATTCCAAATCCTACGAATAAGATATTTATAATGTGGAGATTTTTGTGATAAAATCCCATGAAAATCGGTCACTATCAAAGTCATGTGACAAGATGGACTGTACATTGTGGATGCTTTTCAGGAAAAACCCACGAGATTCCTTGGAGTTTTTAAAGTTATGTTCCCAATGGATTTGTACCAGGGAATCGACCATTATTATGATGGTATGCTCCACTAGTCGCTTTTGTATAAATCCTCCAGACAATCATTGGTTTCCTGAGGATAATCTGATGGCTTACTTTGGTTAAGACTAACCAATGATGATGTCCTCTCATGAACTACCCTAATATGTGATCATCAGAAGAAAAAAATTAGATCTACAATAGTCTTACAATGAAGGTGAAAACACTCCATGCCATTACACTGCATGCACTCCTGGGAATCACTTTGAAAATCTCTTTCAAAGTACCTTGGATCCATAGCAGTCTTATTTATCCCATACCATCTCCACCATTCCTATAACCAAGTTGGTGGTAATAGTAACTGGGTAATGAAGACAGGTCCAAAATTTAATAATGTTTAATGTATTTCTAATCTTTCCTCTCTACATAAGAGGTCCCACTAGATATCTTTATAGCCCTGGAAATTATAGACAGTGTCAGAAAATACAAGGCTCAGATCCTTTTGTAGCCACATTATTCTTCCAGGATGTTCAGGATATTTGAATCTTTTGATAGTATAAAATTTATGAAATGTTTTGGTTCTATAGCTTCCCTCATTCCATATTAGAATGATATCATGCAAACTTTCCCTTAATGCTTCATCTGCAAGATCAGAATACATCATTGGATTCTTATACACCATATCCTGTATCCAAGTGCTGAACTTAGGGTAAATCTTTATTTCTGGTACAAGGTATTGTAAATCCTGATGAGGTTGTAGATTTACGTCCATAACTTTGGTGTTTCTTATTTTCCAAGTGGGTTTCCATTTTTCAGCACATATTGGCCATGAGGTGTTGTCTGGGATATTCATAAGTTGTTCTTGCTATGTTTTAGAGTCCCATTAAGTGGAAATAACAATTAGATGATTTTCTTTTTCAGATTCACCCACTCAGAAAATCTAGTAGATATTTTCTTTCTCCCTTTATATGCTTCATATAAATATCGAAATTTGCAAACAAAGCTTTCCATATGGCAAGCTTGGATTCTCCAGGAATTTTGATGTCTTTTGTTAACATTTTATTTAAAGAATAAGCATGACTCCTAAAAAGAAACCTTTTATGTATGAGGTTGATGTCAAATTTGTCTATACAATTCCATGCACCTTTTACCTCTTTTGCAATTGTAGAATATTTTTGTTATGCTTGGTTCCATGTTCCTAAAGAAAACTGTATAACTTTTTCTTCTCCTTCTTTAGTTTGCTTGAGAATACATCCCCATCCAATGTTGATGGTGTCACTTTCTACAATTTTTGGAAAATCCTCATCTCCAAGGTAGAGAATAGGCAAACTTTTTACCATAGATTTTATTTTTCTGATGGCATTGGTATGTTCTGAAGAACAAGGCGCTGGATCTTTTTTCAATCTTTGATTTTACAATTTTTTGTCATGGGCACACCCTTCATAGAAATTTTTGATGTAGTTCACACAACCTAGGAACCTCTGCAATTATTTTTTATCTGTGATCATATCTAGAAATTTAACAACAAATTCAAGTGCATGCTTTTGTAATGTGATTTATCCATCCTCAATAGTATGTCCCAGGAATTTGATCTTTGCCTGAAACAATTGCATTTTATTCTTGCTTAGTACGAGCCTACTTCTCTTGACTACCTATGTAAAAATTTGTACATGTTTGAAATGTTCTTGTACAAATTTAGAGAAGATTAACACATCATCAATATATACAATGAGCCAATCAAAGTATCACTTGAAAACCTAGCCCATGACCTTTTGAAATTTCGATGGTGCATTTTTTAGGCCAAAGGGCATAACATTCCACTCATAATGACCAGCATGAATGTTGTAGGTAGTTTTGAATCAATCTTCTTCTTTTACTGCAACCTGCCAAAACCCAGATTTCATATCAAATTTGGAGAAAACATTAGCTCCTGTTATTCAACTTATTAGGCTTCCATTGTAGGGAATAGGATATGTATCATCTTCTCGTACAAAATTTAGATGTTTTTGATTTATGACTAATCTGGGAACACCTCTAATATGTTATGAGTGTTCATTTACATAGAACTGTAGCAGTTCCAGGGAATGCTAGATTCTCTGATCAATACTCTTTTTAAGAGATCTGAGATTTCTTTTTGGCACAGAGTTTTGTACTAACTGTTTATAGGTATGGCTAATATCTCGCATGATTTTCCATCATATTCTTGTTTGAATGGCAATGAAACTCTATGTTTCTTTTTATGCCAGAAAACATTTTGGTTTTCAGAACAACAACCCTTTTCTAATTCCTCTTTAACCTCTGAGATTTGTTGTTGTACCTTTGGGGACTGTAGCTGTTCTTTTATTCTGAGAGAGGACTTGAAGTCTTTTAATTCTCCCAATTTTCTTTCTATCAATTTAACTTCCTGCATAGTTTGAACCATGGTGGATATTCTTGGTGTTGAAATAAAAGGCAATGTGATTGTTTGTAAGAAACATTTGTTATCAGGGATAAATATAAAATAACCAGCTTTGCCATCTTGTAATCTAACCGATCCTTGTTGTTCAACAACAACAAGAAAAATATAACTTAAAATACAGTCAATTGGAATATTTCCGACAGGAAACATCATTTTCATACAATGTTTTGAAATACAAAGAGTTGCAATGGAGACTTCATATTGAAAATCCTATGTACCTACCCTAGTGACTTGCCTATATGCAGGTGTCTAGTATTTGGCTGGGATCACCTTTTTTAATAAACATTTATGTCTGCAACCGAATCTATTAATTTTCTAACAATGAAGTTTTCTCCTTTTATATTAACATTTAATAGCACATGGTGCTACTGATACTAAATAGTAATGATCTTAATATTGCAAAACCCTATGCCACTATTTTTTATATCTTCAAAACTATCGACATTAGGATTTTCGGTTGGTTCTTTCCATTTTCCCTTCTCTATCTAAGAGATTTGCACTTTAATCTCAACTATTTCCTTTCTTAAATGATGAATGTGATGACTAACTTCTCCTGTAGTCAAAGACGTTGATTTTGTATGTTTTTTGTTTCTTTGAAAATATTTTGTGTTTTTCTCATAAGAAGCATAAACAAACAATTCTTTAGAAATATTACCTTTTGAGGTATTACCAAGATCTATGTGTCTGATTTGTAAAAAAGTTCTTAGGATTTTTTCTTTCATTTCTCCTTTTGTAGGCATATTGATGCCTACCAAAACTTTTCATTCATCTTCATCAATAATGTGTGCCATACACACTTTCTCTTTGGCTGCTGCTTTTTTTGTTTCTGTTTCTAAGCTAAAGTCTGAGTCTATCTCAGAAGGGTTGTAGTTCCACTCATCAGTATCTGTGCAATTGCATTGTTGGACATTCACCTGTTCTTCACTATGTTTAGACTTAGATAAACTTGAATCAGATGATTTTGATGAACTGCAACAATTTTTTTTCATTAGTTGTACTTCTTCCTTGAAGTGGATTCTAGGTCTTCTAGAGGCATATTCTTGTGTTTTTTTGCCTCTTTTTTCTCGTGACTCTCTTCCTTGAGGACATTTGTTTGTAGTATGTCCAGTCTATCCACATAACCAACATGTAATGATATTTTCTCTTTGAGACTTAAGATGGATATCTTTGGGTTCATAGTAGTGTGTTCTGGGCACTATTTTACATCATCCTTTCTTTTTCCTATTTGACTTATGAGGATGAATTTTATCATAATGTTTATGACCTTTCTTCAGGTTGTTTCTGTGTTTTTTTCTTTGCACAATTGGATCATCAACAATCAATCCATATTTACTACATATAGATTTGTTGTCAGGTAGTTGGGACATCTTTTGTAAGGACTTATTTACTTTCATGTTTGTGCAAAGTCCTACCAAGGCTTTTGTTATGTTGCAATGTATCTCTCCCCATGTGTAGCTTTCAAAAGAATTTTGGAACACTTCTTGTAGTTAGATGTATTCAGCAAATTTAGAGGGTAATGCTGCTAAATATACTTGTTTCCACACGTCATTCTGACTTTCTTTTACTTCGTAAATTATTTGTGTCCAATCTTTGTGGAAATCTTCATAGTAGGACATTTTCTTACATTTGAGATTCATCAGGATCATCTCATGTTTATTTGTAATTTCTATTGTTCCTCCACACCAATGTTCAATGATGAAGGAGGTTAATGTTCCAATCATATTATTTTGGGGGTCACCATTTCCATTGTGGATAACATGTCCAACTTCATCCTTAACAAATTATGCTTCCATTTTTGCAAGTAATTTAGGGGAAGATTCTACTTGCCGCCATCTCCGTAGGGTACCTATAAAGAACTGGATGAGAGTTTTGCAGGATTCAATTTCAGATTTTCCTCTCATACACATAAGATTATATTCACTGTACATCTGGTCAATCATCTGCCTGATATGACCAACACTGAAGCCATCAATATTCCATTCTTTATGAGATCTGGACTAAAAGGTATGGGCTTCTAGCATCTTTCCCTTGCCATTCAGGCCGGGAGCTGGATATCTAGTGAATTGGCTAGACAAAGGTTCATATATAGGAAAAAGATGTTTTCATGAGGATCCTCACTCTTCTTCCTTCGTCATGGTCGCTGTGAAAAGAGAATAAGATTCACTAAAGGATTCTTTGGTGTTAGTGTGTTTCTTTGGTTATTCATGAGGAAATATGAATGGAAACCTTTTTGCAGGTTTTGTGGCATGCTGAATGGGTATATGGTAGCTAAACAACATGGAGGTAGGGATATCCTTATCTTTGGGAGATATTGCAAGTTGCTCAAATTATTCAGATAGTTTACCCATAAGAGTCTCAGTAGATTCAAACTCATAATCTACATTTCTATCCATGCTTTCAATTTGTGTTGTTGATTCTCTAACAAAACCTTTTAATATAGAAACTAAAAAGTTGACATCATTCAAAGATTTATTGACACTATGTACAACAACTGATAGTGAGTCGAAACATTCCATTTGCTTGGAAGTTTTTACGGTATTCATCTCTAGCACTTTAATTGTTGTATTTTTCTAGTTTATTTGTTCACTGGCCTTTTGGATCCTTCCATATACTCCTAGGGATGAATCGTCTTTTAAAACTAAAGGAATGGCCTTGACTGAGTTGCTAGCTTCTCCTAGCATGATTCCCTTATATGGAGGGAATGTGGTATTTGTTTCTTACTTGCTTCGAATCTGTCCATAATTTTTTTTGTGTAGATGAAGTTTTTGCATCTACCATATGTACTTCTGGTTGCTCCTTTAATTTCTTCTAGACATAAAAAGAAATCCATGAGTTTGTTTCTTCCATCTACTTTTCCATTCCAGAGAAAGAGCATATTTTTCATCAACATATGTGCTGGGACTAAATTATTTGGATTCAAGATGTGTATAGAGATCTCAATTTAGTATGTTCTTCATCCAGTCTCTATTAATCTTATGTTTGGGACACCCATCCATGAGGGAGAAGCATTTGTACATTTCTAGGATTGATGGCTTTCTGTAGTCTAGTGGAATAGGATTTTGAAATCTTAAACATGGAATGAGACTGTCTAGTCTTTCAAGATATCACAAGCCATATTTTGGCATCCCAGGTGGTCTCATCTTGCTAAACATTTCAGTAAGACGGGGGTCTTCATTCTCGAGAGTGGGTAATTCATGAATCATTAGGACAATGTCATGAGGAAATAGAATTTCAGGGAATTTTGGATTTGGACATGAGTTTGTAGTAATAGTAGAAGGGGCCTTTGTAGTCCTAGGATTATGATTTTTGTGGAGAACAAGATCTACCAGAGATTGTAAGCAAACCATTGTTTGGGAGACTGAACATTTTAATTCGAGAGTGGAAAAATGTAATAACTGAGCGAGTTCAAATAAATCAACATGTGAGTAACTTATAGATGGAGTATTTAGAGATGTGGAAGTAGATGACAAAACCCACTGCGTAAATCTTGTTGAGTTTCTTTACCCTATGGTGCAACACAGTGTTGATGGGGGCTACATTGTGTACTTAAAAGCATGATGCCTGACCCCCAATCCAAACATCCTCTATGCATGCTATACAACAATAGAATGATACCCATGAGCCCTTGTTTATCAGCGTCTGCTCTCGGATCCCAGAACATGTCCCAGAGCATGGCCATACATCACCAAATGGTCCAACACTACAACTAATTTTTCGTGGAGTTATTTTTAATGTAATTTTGTGGACTTTCCGGTGCTCGAATGGGGCATAAAAAATTTGAGGTGAAATCTTGATTTGTATTATTTAAACTATTTTTTGACAAAATCCGTAAGGCACGTAGGGATTACTCATCAAGCTTGTGATTTCAATAAATTCTTACCAGATTTTAGAGAAATTAGACTGAAAAAACCCATCAAAAAACTTAAAAAAAATCTCCCTTAAAAAAAACTAGATTTTGAACTCAGTTCTCAATAACTCTCACTATTGTGTGGGACAACAATCCTCTCATTTGTATCCGTTGCAAACATTACCGTTGTCACAGTCCTCAGTTGAGGATTCCTTGAAATATTCAGTGAGTTTCCCTGTATCAGAATAAAACCCAATTCTCAGCAGTAAAAGATCGGTTGGTCGATATGGAGGTCAGATGGAAAAATATTACCGGCCAACACGTTGGGCCAAAAGCAAATGAGTTTATGTAATATGTGGGTGAGGTTGTGGCTGTGGTGTGGATGTTTGGTTGACACAAATTTCATGGTTAGGAAAGACTCTGTATACTTAAAAAAAATTGTTTTTAAAACATTTCTTTTTATTGAAATGTGGTGTACAAATACCCCGTCTAATCTCTGGCATAGTTAATGGAAGCACCTCCCTGAACACAAATATATTCCTGCGGGATAAGAAAAAAGGAAAAAACAGAATATTCAACCTTTGGAGACTTTGTGGGTTATTTAAATTTTATACGTTAGACTACCAAGTAGGTGGGTGGATGTATGAATAATAATGATTTTGATATTATCAGGGTGAAATGCACGCTATGAGCGATTACAATCTCAAAGGCAAGTCATAAGGCATGGTAACTAGGATTGACGGTAAGACAAAATCTTATTCTCCTCATTGATTTTTTCTCGGATGACCCAAACCAGTGAAGCCGAATCCTACGTTCGCGCAGAAGAGAAGGAAATGTAAGTACGTGTAAAATCAGTTTTTTTTTTTTTAATTAGAGAATTTAAGAAAATCTTCTAATCTATAAAAGTGATTGAAATTAAGCAAAGAACATAGGTTTTGAAAGAAAAGGGTGAGTTTATATTATTTTGGTGAATTTGATCATAAACATATTTTTACTATGTCATTATATTTGTTTTATATTGGTTGTGGTAAAAATAAATTTTTAATTTCTATTATAACCAAAAAATTTCTAAAATTTTTATAATGTTTTTAAAAGATTTATATAAAAATAAGGTCGTTTACTTAGCGTTCTTTGCTACTTAGTTTAATTATTGAACTTTGAAAAGTATAGATGAGATTTAAACAAGTTCACTATATTATAGATTAAGGACTTAGTTTAAATATAGCTAAAATAAAGTAAAAAAGAATAAAGATATAATATAAGATGGTCCATTTTTCTATATCATAGATTTAGATAAAGAAGTATTCATGGTATGGCCCTGTTACAAGAGAACATATTAAATATGGTTTATTACAGCAAACAACAAGGTCAAAGATGGTTCACTAGTTTGAATAATACTAGAAAAAAGGAATATTAACTCATAATAAAATGAGATATTATTTTTGGGATTATATAAATAGAGTAAGTCATTAGTTTGAGACTCATGTATATGAATATTTGTTGCAAATAATTAATTTCTCATGATTTTGAATAGTCCTCTTAGCATAGATTGAATGAAGGGATGCTCACAATGGTAAAGAAGTGAGATTTAAGCTAGAAAAATAAATAATGTAGCATTGATAATCACTTTTGGGACTTGCACCTGATAACTAGGACTTCTTGGCAAGCCATCCATCTTAATACTCAAACCAACTTAACTTGTTATCCCATTTGTAAAACCTTAGCAAGTATTTTTGTATATGAGATATTCAATTAGAACTCCCTAGATCTATTATTTATTGATAAACTTTTATAAATCAACATATACAAATAATATTCCAATATAAATATACACATCTATAACAAACTAATTAATAGCTACGAATATTTTTTTTTACCAAATATAATATTTTACAAAATCATTACTAACAGTGAGCTACAAATTATTTATAATACTAATCAATAATATCATAAACGATATAACAAAACAACTAAAAATTTACCGAAAAAGAAGAAGAAGAAGAAGAATGACACTTGAAGTTGACACCAAATTGAAAACATAACCAAGAGCTTACACTAAATATATCATTAAACAATATAACTAATATCTTAATATATAAATATTTTAGTGTTAAAAAAAACCAAACTACTTAACAACATCAATTATGTTCTATAAGTAGTGACTCATTTACATGATTAAGAATTGTTTAATTAAATTAGAATTGATTGTTTAATTAAATTAGAATTGGTCAAAATGTTTACTCTTACTTAATCTTTTTTATTATTTAAATGAGTTGAGATAAATTTTATTTTCTTTATTTTTTTGAAATGTCAATTTTTTTTTTTTTTAATTGTAATAAGTTAAATCCTTTTAAAATAAGTTAAAAGTTATAGAATTAAAAGTTTAATAATTGAATTATTCTGAACATAAAACAAAATAAATAAAATAAACAATAACATCACAAAACTCATTAAATTAAATTTATTATTAACGGGTAAGAATTTTTTATTGAAATGTTATTATATATATATATATATATATATATATATATATAATTAACTACTCAATTTTTGTTCTACTTTTTAGATAATGACTAATTTATATAATTAAAAAATTGTTTAATTAAATTAAAATTGAGATAGTGTAGGGTTGAATGTTCAATTTACAACGTACCATTTGTTTCCTTGTCCCTCTCTCTGGTCTATTTTCAACAATGTGGGGCCTGGGCTACTCCACATTTGATCCTTGAAACTACTATAAATAGGTACATATCAATACATTGTTATTTTTGGGAATATTGCATGTTATCATATTTTCTTTCTGCTTAAAGAACAATTAACTTGAACTATATTTATTTTTAATTAAGATAAAAAAATAGTCCACATAGTTCCAATAAAATCAAAATTTCCATGGTTTCGAAGAAGTCCTGAGCGAAAATAAATGTGGTGGGGTTTTGTAACAGGCTGGAGGAGTGTAATGGCTTCTATATTTGTTTTAATACATCTTTTATATTTGAGATAGTGTGATACAGAGAGGAAGCTAAACATACCGTCACATATGGAAGCCAAGCAGTCAGGATTTGGTGTACGGTGGCGGCAGCAACATGATACGGCAACAGCGGCAACATGATTACAAAATAAGATCTAAATTTTCCTGACCAGTCATAATTTAAAAAATTTAATTTAATATAATAAAATAAAGTTTATAAAATTATTTAAAGTTCAACGCATTATACTTGCTAGCCCCAGGATGATAAGATTTAAAAAAAAAAAACTAAAATATAAAAGTAGACGAACCTACCATACATGTATTTTTATCTTCCCAAAAATAAAAAAATATATATAACTAAAATATTTTACACTAATTAATTTAGCAATTACTAAAAGTTTGAAATTAACCATAACTCAAAGCCACATCCAACCTCATGGGTTTATAAATAAATTATGAATATTTTCAAGTGTCGATATAATTATTATTTTTAATCTAAGAATTTTAAAGATTCAAAAACGATATACATATATTAAAAGATTTCAAATGTAATCTTATTATATGAGATGGACAATGTGGAGAAAATTTAATATATGAGATGGACAATCCGGAGAAAATTTAAATTGATATTACAAATTTATAAATTAATCAAATAAATTTTGAAAATTATAAATTAAATATATAATTATTATAAGATTACATAAATTTTAAAACTAAAAATATATTCATTTTAGTATTAAATTTTTTTAAATAAATAAATAATTTTAAAATATTAATTTGTATTTTTAAAAAAAAATTATTAATAATAAAAAATTATATATATATATATATATATATATTTATTAAGTAGCAGAATTGTATATTAGACTTGTTTAAAATTCAAAATAAAATAAAAATAAATAAACAAAGTCATAGTGGTTAAAGAAGGAAAATGTTTTAGATATATGTTACTTAAATTATATCTAATTGTATTTCTTTAGAATTGAAATTTTTCCAATCAATCTTTATTGTAACGAATTAAATTTCAAATATAACTAACTTGATTGAAATGAGACTCACAAATCTTACAGTCTAATCCCAAACAAAACTATGAAAGCCAGAAAATCACTCACATGATTTACTCAATTGAAATCAAAATTGAGAAATGTTAAAAAAGTAAATCCCATTATCCTCTGCCGTAAACAAACGAGAAAGAAAAGAAAAGAGGGAAAGAAGTACGTTAACGTTGATGCTGATTCTGGCCATCTCTCACCATCTCGCACTATGGCATTAGTTAAAATTAATACTCGAATCTAGATTTTATAAAATGTTTGTTTAGTTCTCAGATATATTTGAGGGACTGCTCAAGCGTACAAGCAGCTTTATAAGATCAAAATAGTTATATTTTCTTTTCCTATTAATAGGAACAGTGGGTCACAAGCCCAACAAGAAACATGTTATGAGACTTTGGTTGCCATCTGACATAATATAGTGTCCCATAACGTAAGCGAGGGTGGGATGGTTGAGGAGAAAGAGAGGAGGCATTTCCTCAGTGAGTGATGTGATACTAACATTGACACTAATACCAAGATAAAAATTGCTAGTGCATTTACCTCTTATTTTGTTTTTTATTTTTTTAATCTTAAACTTTTATAGATTTCGCTGTATGGGAGAACAAATGTATCCGGAAGAGGGGTAATACGCAAGAGAACCCGGTGTAGAGGGAAATTTCAACTGTAGACATCAAATTATTTTAACCTTAAATAGAAATTTAATATCCAATATTGAATGAAGTGTCTTATTTTAACTTTAAGTAGAAAGCTAGTCTCCATAATTGAATGAAGTGTCTTTTGTGTGGGAGAATGAGTCTAAGGACAAGGCACTGAAACTTTCATCTACAATACTCTATATGTTTGTATACATTCCCCCTTTGATACTTCTTCCACATAGATCTCAATACTTACATTTAATCAATTAATTAGTGGTTTGTCTTATTAAAGGTTGGGATGTGAAATTTTTAGTTTACATGCATATCAAGTGCAAAAAATGGGTGGGTGATTAACACTCTCCACATCCGCCTTTGGGGGAAATGTATGGGGAAACATTTCTCCATGCCCCCGTTTAGGGGAAATGCATGAGAAAACATTTCCCCACACCCCCATTTGGGGGAAATGCATGGCTAAACATCAATATGGAAATCTCTAATTTCTTTAATGATGTGCTAAGATATCGAGACTTCACCCTTTACTAATTTTATTTTTTTTTTTCTTGTTTTTGCTCATTTTTTCCAATTTTGAAAAAAAGAATATATTTTGTATTGTTTAATGTTTGCTACAATTTGCCAATTTCTTTGTGAATGTTTTCAAGAAGATGTTTTTTGCACCCTCACTAATTTTTTCAATACTAAGAAACAATTTAACTTGCTATGTAACTGGGGTCACAAAATGACATTGGTTTGATAGTTTAACCTATCGATGTCAATTCTTATTATTTACAATCATGTCCCTGCTCGCTTGAAAATTTTTGATAACCTTTTAGGAACCGGATTCTTCAAATTTTGTCACAAATGTGAGTCCTAGTATATCTGAGTCTAGAATACCTAAATCCATTTCCAATATTTCCTTACAACTTAAATACAAGTATGGATTTACATCTTTTATGTCTTCCCGTCAGATAGAGAAATTGGCTATTTGTTTGAAGAATATTCTAGCTAGAATCATGTCAATTTTCACCATATGCATCATTACCAAACTAATAACATGATCACATAATTTGAAATAAGATAGATGGATAAGATTCACTATATATACTGCAACTAGAAAAAATAAAGCGATCAAATATTTGAATAATTAGAAAAGTTAATCTCTAAAGAAAAACACATTTGGGAATACTTTATTTGTATTTTACATAATAGACAATTTTTCACCAAATAATACTACAAATTGCAAACTTTTTGATTAATAAGGAAATGTCAAAAAGACTGGAACATATTTGTGCAACAATATTATCAGGCGGAAGCTAATAAACTAACATTAAATAATAATAGATGGATCTGTTTCTTCAACTTGTCCTAACGATGAACCACACTAGTTGGTTCGAAACGCGTCGACAAATGTCTATCTACGTGTAATTTACGCTGAAGTTATTCTTTCAAAAATATAACCTGTTAAAATGCTTCCAAAACGATTCCCTCAAAAAAAATTCGCTAGGGTTAATATTTACCTGAAGGAGAAGAATGTGCCTTCAAAACCACATCTTCGATGCGGCTTCCTTCAAATTCCGTAAGGTAAATATCTACCTAATGCTTTTACAACGTCCATAAAATGGGAAGGGAACGTTCATATCAAATTTCAAACATCCCGTATCATAATAAATAGAAAAATTTAGCGGGTTAAATAAAGCACAACACATGATAATAATTTTTCTACTCACCAAGGTTGGGAAAATCAATGGAGCCAGCAGAAGCCCTGTCCAAAAACCGGCTTACTCTACCTCTCTCGGCGTCCATGGATTCTTTAAAACTGCATCATTCCCCCCAAAAAATAAAAATCCCATCCCTTGAAAAACTGGAAAGACAACTTACAACACAGTCCTTCTGACTGAAAACCTTCTCCAACCCTCTCGTTTTAGCATCTTCTAAGCCAACCAAGACATCAAATTCAATTATGTTATTCCCCATCTCAATTGGAGGCTCCTTTGTAACCACTTCATGCTTCTCACCTACTATACTAGCAGAGAAACTCCCATTTTCAATATAGAAATTTTCATTATCAATTAGGGTTTCTATCTCACCTCTTCTCAGCTGGACCTTCTCTCGAGCAAAGCCATGGTGCTGGCATGAGAAATATTGAATAAATTCGTGGAATTTTACTTCGAGATCCTTCTGAAATTCTCGTTCGAATACGGCTCCCGTTCCCTACACGCCCTCGTATTTGAATTGACGGAGGATGCTAAGGATTTCGACAAACCTTTTTTTAACTCGTTCAATTGCTCTTTTAATTATTAGAGCTATAAGTTAAAGTTTCATAAATATAACCAAAAAATTGTTGCAATACAAAAATGTCTTATTATTAAGATTATGTATATAAAAATTATAGGTAAATTTTAACTTAGAAAAAATTGAATTATAAATTTATATTAGACATAATTATGAGGAATTTATCATAGATAAATTTATTAGAAATTGAATAATGTCAAATCTATAGGAAATTGGTGGGTGGGGAGCCACGTGGCACGAATCTAAGTTTTTAAATTTATTAAAAATAATGGACCATTTTGTTAAATAAAAATTGTTTATATATAACTGAATGTTATAAATAATAAAGAGGAACTTATTAGAATTGGAATAATCTCAAATCCCTAGGAAATTGTTGGGCGGGAGACACCTAACACGAATCTAATTTTTTAAATTTATTAAAGTTCAATCTAAACCCTCAATTAAATTTAAAAAAAAAATCAACAAATTGTCATGCACATTAAGTTATTAATTTTATTTATTTATATTTATATAATTTGAATGTCAAAATGTTTACTTAACATAAACTTACAACAACTTTTCTATATTATGTATTATAGAGCCTTTAGATTTAGCAATGTCTGATGTATCATGTATTAAGTGTTTTGTTGCTTCTTACAAAGAATTTAATTTACATGGTCATGCTATATATGAACTCCATATTAAGAATTCAATGAATTACATGTGTATATATGAACTCCGTATCAAGCATTCAAGAAATTGCATGTGTACAAGTTTCTATGTATATATAAAGTTGACATCAAAATAATTTACTTAACTTAGATATTGGAATATTTTATTTAAAATCAATTTTTTTTTTTGTTATGAATAAAATTTTAATATCATACGTCAACTTCACAAGTACACAATACATAGACATATTTTTCAATGATATATATATATTCTCAATTTTTTAATTTCAACTAATTTTTTTAATATAAAAAATTGTATTGAAATTTTTTTAATCCTAAATATCAATTTTATGAAATATGAAATGAATCACATTTCCAGTACAATAATAAAATTAGATTCATTTTAAATACAAATTAACTAAAGGTTTAGAGGTATCAAGTATAGAATTATGATGAAAATAAACTAATACACTTGTATTTTATAATTGATTTTCTCAAGCTTTTAAAGATGCTCCATCTAACAAATATCATGGGTTATGAAATACTATGGAGTAACTCAAAGTTATATATAATTATTATGTTAAATTTTAATTTTAGCTAAGTCCAAATAATATTACATTACATAATCCTTACCATTTTACAATACTAAAATATTTCCTTTTAACAACTTATTTCTATATATATAGATATATAGAAAGTCCATATCCACATAATTTAATATATATTTTCAAATAATTTATTTAAATTTATTGTTGAAATATTTTTGAAATGTATAAGGTTTAAACATCTTACTATGGACAACTAACTAAACATGTATAGGATATAATTTTTAAATTTTTATTTTTATTTTTTTATTTTAACTATAATTGTCATTTATAAAATATGCCTTCGTAGACTTAGCAGTCAAATCGTTGCGCGAAGGTGGGTCCCTTGTCCCACAAACAAGGGGGTCTCATACACCAATTTGGTGTCTGGCTTGGCTGTGACCTTAAAAATGGATATTATTATTATTATTATTATTATTATTATATTTTTATTTTAAGAGGGATGTGTGTCAATTACACTTGAGCAAAATAGAATTCCACATGGCCGTCATACTAAACTATAGAATGATCCTCTCGGTTCAACTAGCATAGATCCATCTTCACTCTCCAAAGGGCTAATATCTCTTTTGCACTCAAAAAAAGAGTTTTGCAGCTTGATAGATTTTAAACTTGGATGTAGTTTAATTTCTTAGATATATGATATGGGACAAGTTATTATAGTATTTTTAAATAATTACCCATAAAAATAGAAGAAAAAAATTCCAAATTTTGTTTTTTCACATAATGTTACCAAGGGGCACATTTTGGTGAAGTCTGCCACCCTTTAAATAGACTATATTAATCATAAATACCACAAGTCAATATGAGGAATTTGGATAAACCTGTTACTAAAAAAGTGGATAACTTGACCGTGTTAACAACAACTACAACTACTAAAGAAAGTGGATAACTTGACCATGTTCACCACCACCACCTTTTAGTTTTATTATTTTAATTCACATTTATTTTTAATTTAGTTTAGCGTTATCCATTTTTTACTCAGAATTCTCCGGATAACAACCTCCTTTCTAAGTATGGAAAAAATTGGCTTAATCTCTCCATGATAAATTCAAAATTAAACTCCATTTATTCAAGTTATATATAAGTTTTGTTTTTACTATAATTTAAGGAATACTGACTAAAATATTAATTTTAATTTTTATTAAATTTATTAAATATTTAGATAACATGATGTAACATTACAATGATATAACACATTATAATATCTCTTCCATATGAAAAAGAGCGATGCAAATCACATATATTTATTAATCGAAATAATAATCTTCTTAGACCTGGGATTAACCTTCAGTTCAATTTTTTTAATTAGTTGTAATTTAAATAGGGTCATATTATATATGTAAATGGCCAAACGAAAATAATGATAGGTAGGAAAACACAGACGCGAAGCACCGCTGCAGTACGGTTTATCCGTGGAACCATGCATTGTGTGTATATAATGAAAATAAATAATTATAAACTTTTAATACAATAATAACACAACGATTACATAACGAGTATATATATTAATGTGGTTGCAAAACAGCGCGAGTGAAGTGTGATTTTTTTTATGTTCTTTCCGCTTTTGAGAGGCGAATCGAGTTAAGAATTTAACGAAGTATGATCTTTTATTTTCTTTCTCTCTTTTGAGAGGAGAATCAAGTTAAGAGTGTAAGGTGTAACTACCAATTTTGTTCACCTTTTATTATTTTTGTTTATGTATATATAAATTCAACGGGGAAATAATTTATTAATTTATTTAAAGCATATATTGAAAAAAATTATTTAAAATTAATATTAATTGTTTTTGTTATTAATACATTTTTTTTTATGTTCAAACATCAATTTCAGATGAGTAAAAATATATTCTCATCTTTTTTGTTATAATATTTATATATATATTGCGCATGGTTCATGGACACTTTTGGTCAACGGGTGGCTCTACGTCCACCAAAAAAATCTGGGCTGATCTTGTGACCACCTTCGGTCAACAGGTGGTCCTACGTCCACCGGAAAAATCTGGGTTGGCCACCAGAAAAATCTGGGCTGCTTTCAGCAATTGATCCTGTGACCACCTTTGGTCAACGGGTGGCCCTACGTCCACTGGAAAAATCTGGGTCTGGGCTGGCCCTACGTCCACTAGAAAACTCTGGGCAATCTAGGCTGGCCCTAGGTCCACTGGAAAAATCTGGGCAATCTAGGCTAGCCCTATGTCCACCAGAATTTCCATAAAATTCTTGATCCTGTGACCACCTTCGGTCAACGAGTGGCCCTACGTCCACTGGAAAAATATGGGTCTGGGCTGGCCCTATGTCCACTGCAAAAATCTGGGTAATCTGGGCTAGCCCTACGTCCACTGGAAAAATATGGGCAATCTGGGCTGGCCCTATGTCCACTAGAATTTCCAGAAAATTCTTGATCCTGTGACCACCTTCGGTCAACGGGTGGCCCTACATCCACTGGAAAAATCTGGGTTTGGGCTGGCCCTACGTGCACCTTCGGTGAACGGGTGGCCCTACGTCCATCTGGGCAATCTGGGCTGGCCCTACGTCGACTGGAAAAATCTGGGCAATCTGGGCTGGCCCTACATCCACCAGAATTTCCAGAAAATTCTAGGTTGCTTTCAGGAATTGACCCTGTGACCACCTTCGCCCTGACCCCAGAGAGCTTTCGGGAATTGATCCTGTGACCTCCCATCTGGGGAGGCCCCAACTTGACCGATTGAGCTAACCCTTGGGGCTTCAAAATTATTATATTATATATATATATATATATGAAATTCTTTTTTTAGTTTTTAAGGGCTTCCAGCCGTGAGTGTCACTTCTCAGTAGCAAACGCTCAAATACGCTAATTCTCTGAACTAAAACAATTACATTGAATAATTTTATTTATAATTTATTTTTTATTTTTTTTAAAGTTGTTTTGTAATGTAGCTATAAGTTTGACTTTAATTTTTTTTACGTTGTTTTGTAATATAGTTATAGGTTTAATTTTTGGTTTGAAAAATTAAATAGTTATTTATAATTTAAATTAAAAAAAAATAAAGTATTAATGATGAGATTTAAGGTTTATTTCTGTTTTTTTAAACAGAAATATTTGAATCTCTGATTTTTCTCAGTTATAATATATTATTATATAGCCTAGATGTGAAAAAACGCAAATGCCAAAGACCTCTGGAATCTGTCATCAGATTATATCTATATCTATATATATAACTGAGATCTATCATTTAATTATATATATGATAGTGTAAATATGTTATAATATATTATTATATATATATAAACAAAATGCGAAAAGCGGAAATGCCAAAGACCTCTGGAATCTGTTTTTTATAACAAGTATATGAAATAATGTCAGATACTTAAATTTTAAAACTTCAGTTTTTATTAATTCTAATCTAAATGGCCAAAAGAAGATAAAGTATATTAACTGGTACGTGGCAAAACCCAAACGGGAAGCGCCTCTCCGTTCAGTTTTGCCTGTACATATATGGGAAGAACAAATCATTATAAACCTTTTAGGACAACAATAAGAAAACGATTACATCTCGAGTATATAAATTAATGTGGTAGCAAATTGTGCGAGTCAGTTTCCACAAGGTTTGCTTTTTTTAATTTGAGGCGAGAATAAAGCACGATCCTTATTATTCTTAATGCGTAACATATTGCTTAGAGTCATTTTAATTCTGGATATATCAAATGTTAAGTATATTTTATATTTTAATGTTAAGTCTACGTCTATGTTTACTTTAATTTTTGGTTTAGATTAAGATATGTAATTGTTGAAAGGAATTATTCTTTTTTAAATTTAAATTTATTTAATTTTTCTGTATTTAATAATTAAGTTTTTTTTATTTAATAAATTTAAAATTATAATAAATTTAATTTTTAATAATTATTATTTAATTAATTTATTTTATTTTTATTTTTATTTTTATTTTTGATCTCATTTTTTTGAGTTAAAGTATTTACCTAAGAAATTTTTACTATATTTTTTTTATATTGAATTGTTTTTATATTGAATTGTAGAGCAATGTGAACTGTATAATGTATTAAGTGTGATGCTTCTTATTAACTATTGGTGGCATTAAATATATGAATTCCATATTAAGAATTCAATAAATTAATAATTTTTTTTTTCACTTTCCTTCTTTTTTGTTGCTTTGTATATATAGAGTTGACATTAAAATATTTTATTTAAGAGAGATATTGAAATATTTGGTTTAGAATCAATATTAGTTTTTTTAATATAAAAATTATATTATCAACAAGTAAGTTAATATATTTTACTAAATATTTTTTAAATGTTAAATATCAAATTTATATTTAACTTGACACAAGAACAAGTTTGATGGATGTAAGAGGTATCAAGTCCAATGGATCTAAGTTGATACTCTTGCATTCCACAATTAATTTCCTCCATTTTTTAAATAGTCTTCATGGTAACTCTTTTTCGCTTTTGTAGAGCTCCTTTACCATTCATTGAAATGTTATTATAGTTAGAAGGTTATTTTTCAAATTTAATATCATAGCTATTTTAGTCTTTTCAACGCTTATTAGTTATTTCTCATTTCATATCTATGATATCTTTGTCTTATTGCCACCTTATTATAGGTAATGGTTTTTTCTTCACTGAAAATATGCAGAAACGTTCTATAGAGAATATTGTAGTTGAGATTTAGGAATGGAGAGTATCACACTACTTTTATTTATGATCATGGTTGTATTGAGAAAATTAGGGTCATTTTAACACTATTATTTAAAGTTTATTGCTCCTTAATTTTATGATCTTGTGCTTCTTCTCAATTTGTCCATCTACATAACCCACTCTTCCTCTTTGCTTATTTAGGTTAATTTCATTTTTGCGGGTGGATTTTGCATTTGAAAGGAAAGTTGATGCCAAGCCTTTTTGTGAAATTCTCTCAACTCTTGCTCGAGTTGTTCTAGTGCAGGAAAAGTATATTATTTTTTTTTTAAGAAAGTAGATATGTGCACATGAAATTAATGCCTTCAGTGTTTGTTGTTGATAGCAAAACATGCACAGTTGGAAGCACATTGAAGTGGACCATATGTGCAGTCGTCCAACATATATGTTGTTACTGGTAGATGAGATGATACAGGAAATTTTAGAAAGGTAATGAAGGAAAAAGGGGTGAAGAAGGAAATGGGACACAACACGATCGAGATTAAGAATGAGGTGCATACATTCAACACACATGAATGTTCTTAATTAGATAGTGTGATTGATATAGAGGCTTTTGGCATAAGTATGGGCTTGGTTATAGTTTGAACTGTGAGTGCAAATGACTTACGTTTGAACTTTGAAAAGTATTTCATGTGAAAATATCATTCGAAGATTTATTTTTGCTTATCAAATTCTACTCAAGTTGAAACTTTCCACCAGATTTTAATATGTATATTTGTAAACAATTGTGTACATAGATCTAGCTCTTGAAATGTCATTAACTGTCTATGGAAGAGAATAAGAGGTCGATACACTTAAAGAACAAATGATTCATGATTAGGATCCAATTCTATGCTATGGTGTGATTCATGGGGCACATTCAATAACAAATCCATTCGTCATCTATTGCACTTCGTTGTTTTCGATGATGTGAGAAGAATTGCGGTGCTAGCACTTGGATTTTTTTTTATACTCCGAACCTGAGCACGTTTATGTGTTATATTACAATGTACCATGTTTTTATTATTAAATCAATTTTAGACTTGATTTGTTATAACTTTTGGGCTACAATGAGAATTTGGCTCAATATTTAAAGAATAATATCAAGCGGGTCAGTGTATGATCTCTTGGTCCTTTATGTTGGTGCTAAATCAAACTCTACAAATTTAACAGACCCCATGAATAATTTCTTTACTGTCTAAGTAATATAATCCACATGTCACATATGGAGTAACCTTGGCAGTGGGTCTATTGTACAAACACGACATTAAGTGAGGCCATTTTGTTGTTGGAACCATTAACATCAAATGTGGTAGATTATTTTCATCAAGGTGCGTTTATAGCCATTTCTATGGTTCTATGCAAACAAATGAGGCATGTGAACCTTGTGGTAGGTAGCTTCAAGTGTGCTATTATACAATGTTCTAAGCTTTTATTTAGCAAACAAAATGTTCATTGTTTCCATTGTAGTTGCAATTCTATTATTAAGTTTTAATGCAAAGTTTCAAATTGAAATAATAACATCTAAACGTTGGCATTTAAATGTAGAATTAGATCCTATGCAGACTGATGGTGCTATTATATTTCATTCAAACTCCGGGTTTTGCCCCAATAGATCTTTTTATCACCCTGACATCATTTTTATTTCATACTTCAAGCATAAACTTGAGAAGGTCATTCTTGACAAGCATGAAGACACCATGAGTAAGATGGGTGCAATTTTAGCTTCTAATATTTTAGATGTAGGTGGTCAGAATATCTCAATTAAGTTGTCATCCACCACTAAGCATTACAACATCACTCTTATTTTTGGTATGGAAGTATTTAGTCAATTTTGGTATTGGTATCCACTTATATATTTTTTTGAGACTCCGTTTTGCACCTACTCCTTTGATTGGGCTCAATTATGAACTAAAGGTCCAAAAATTTGAGTTTCTTTCACATATCAAGTCCTCATTATTTGTGTTGTGTTTTAAATAATGGAGATCATCACAATGTAGCTTGTTGCAAGAATGTTTGGGAAATTGAAGAAACCATCGGATTTTTTGTGCCACTTTTAATTTATCCCGTCCCTCAACAATGGCTTCCATGGCTATAATGTGGGAGCTCTACATGTTGAGTATGATGAATATGTAGAGAAAAGGATGATTGAGCATAAATCCTAGTTGGAAAACCTTGTTTTTGCCTAAGAAATGTTGGATATCAATGCCATATCAATCGAAGAAGGGCCTACTTGTGTTTTCATCTCGATTCTTCCTATGGAGCAAGGTGATTGTACAAGTATGTGGATTATATTTTTCAAGTGTGGAGATGAATAAGATCAAGGTACCATAATTGTTATAGTAGAATCCATTGAGACCTACTTCGATGACACCAAAGCGGGTGATTTTGTTGAAAGAGTTGAATACAACACATCTTTAGAGGTGTAATGGTTGTTAGAATATTTTATTGATCCTTTCTATTTCTCATGAATCCTGGGGTATCTAAATGATTATGAATATTGGAGAGAATATATATGAAATCTCCATGAACTCAAAGACTCACCTTTGTTTCATATTGTGTCCTTTTATTGTTGTTCTTTGAAAACATAATGTTGTCCAAGAGGATATCAAAATGAAAAAAATGTTCATAACTTCCTTGGATTTTGTTGAGGATGAAGGTTTTAAATTCTATGAAAATCTTGTTGGGAATTAAATATCACCACTTTCATAATGATTCAAGGAATTTCTAAACATTGGCTTCATCTCTATGAGGACAAGTGTGAAGGAATTATTGCAGATATGGTGAAACCTGTGGATTTTGTTTGTACATGTTATTCTAGCCTTGTGTTATCGGTGAGTTTGATGATAAACAGGTTTAGGATAGGTTGCCACAAGAAATATTCCCAAACATTATTCCAGCCCCCTTCAACATAACATTGACTTAGCATATGCTAGGTGATCTTATCATCTTTCAAAATTTTAATTCATGAAGATCATATTTCGATGGAATTAAGACACAAAGTTGTCACTAGATCCAAGGTTTATTTTTGTGTTCCAATTCTACTTTCATTTCCAGATATAAAGCATTGATGATAGGGTATGAGGATGAGTTCTAGAGGTAGTATCCAGTGTAGCTTCAGGCTTTCAAATAAAGATGTCAAACTATAAGGCACTAGAGGCTGAAAATTATTGTAATAACCAATAGCAAAGGAAAATCTATTTTGCAAACCTTTCCCAAGCAATCATACGAGAAGATCACTTTGATCATATGATAATGTAAGCCTGGTCTCAGTATTAGTAAGCTTGCTTATAGTCTCGAATGGAAATATAATTGAGTGCTTGCACATAGGTATCACATTAATGTTGGGACCTATTCAGGAAAACCTTTTGTGTCAATGAATTAAAGCCTAATTTTGTTATAAAGAAGAGCTTCCAAGTCCAAGAAATGGTAAAAATTAATGACAAATCTAAGATACAACAAAGGTAGCATGGTTATTCTGCATAAATTACAATGCAAATCCCACATCCAACATCCAAGAGAAAATGATCAAAGCACATGTTCTTATCAGATTTGGTTACTCACACATACACTCAAACTTCTTTGATGTTATATATTTAGTTGAGTGAGTATTACACTTATTGGCATATTCGTTAAAGCTAACTTGGCATGTTTCTGGCACAAACGTCAATGGTTTTAATAGTTGGTGAGATCATCTTCCACATATTTTACAATTTGGCCATTTTTTCATCTATTTGAGGCAGTATACATATAGGATTACAAGATTTGTTTTCCATCTCAACTGGTAGAATTTTGTGTTTGTTTGAAATTAATTATTCAACCATAAATATAACATTTTATGGGAAATTTTTCCTTGTGATTAATTTTTGGTCGTTGTTGAACACAAAATTGTTGAGTGTTGGAGAATGGGTAATTGACCTCAAGGTGGGTGATAGTGTCCTTCCTCACTATCATCCATGAGGCCAATACATAATTGAGGTTGAGATATTAATGTTTTTCGTTGTCTTCGATTTATCTTGTCACTCTACATAAATAACAGATTCTAAACTCCTTAGTCTCCTACATGTAAAAAGAAAAGATCGTCCTACTACTGTTTGGAACTTCTCAACCAATCTTGTTCTAAAATATCAATGGCAGTTGTTTTCATATATCAATATTTCTCGTTTGTAGGAATAAAAAAGATTTTGTAAACTCCTGCAAATCAAAAGTGGGATGATCCTGAGACTTACTTACCATTCAAGTTCCAAAAAGGAAACAACATAATTTTTTTCGTAAACAAAACAGGTTTCTTTTGGAATAGTTTAAATTAATTTCATGCTTTTTAAAAGTAGCTTTCTTGCGTGACACTTTTTCTTAATCAATCACAAAGTGTTGTATGGTATTTTATACAACCTTCTGTGTAAGATCAGAGATCCATTCTGAGCAGTCAAATCAACTTATCATGACTCCAGTCATATAAAAAAAATACATAGATAGATATGAATACATTTTCTCATTTGTAATCAACACACCAATATAGCGAATGTGTTCTGGCAGTTACGGTTGTTAACAATTAAGGATAGTTCATCTAAAACAAAGTCAATGTTCTACATTAGAATTATGCATGGCCAATCATGTACCATCATGATATAACAACATATTAGATAAGAAAAGGCTTGAGAATGGGATGCAACTCACTGTAATGATATAGCAAGAGCCAAATTCCGAAAGGTCATCGAAAGATGACATATGGTTCTACCATTGCCACATAAGTTATACATTATGACCGTGCAAAAAGGTAATACTACAAAGTCTACATTTTATAATACATCTAGAATGATACATGATGCTAAGCAAGCAATTTTTAGTATTAGCCTATAGATATTTTTGGAGTTTCGATTTCTTAGACTTAGCTTGACAATTTGTTCCAGTACTCTAATTGTGATGTTCATTTTGATTAGAAGAATCGTAACTTGTTTCGAATATTGATTTTTATAGATAAAATAGCATATTTTTATCGTCGATATTATCCAGCACCATGGAAGCACTTCAAAAGTTGTGTCCAACAAAAGTACCTTCAACATTCTCATTTGTGTCGTCATAGGGTGATCAGAAGCCTATTTTTCAGGTATTTATATTGTTCTTTGTCGTGGTAATAAATGTTGATTGAATGATCTTGGACATTGTAAATATATCATTTTGAAACGTCATAATGTTGTGTAGTAATTGCATCGATTTTACAAAACACTTCAAGCAACTAGTTTTATTTCTACTACCTTACGATGTTTCTTTGTAACATCTAGTACAAATGCTAGTTTAAATAGTCTTCATAGTAATAAATATCATGCATATAAACTATATAATATGATAGCCTAATACAAATTTATATATAATTATCATTTTTTAATTTTAATGTTCATAAAATAAAAATAAACATCATTCGAAATATATATAAATATATATATATATATATATATATATATATATTACAACTGTGATGTGGAAAAACGCAAATGCTAACCACCGTTGCAATCTTTTTCTTTTTATATTCTATAGCAAATATATAAAATAATGGCAGATATTAAAAAAAAAAATTCAGCTTTTTAACTAGTTGTAATTTAAATAGGGCCATATTATATCTACAAATGGCCAAAAGTAAATAATGTATATTAACTGATATGTGGGAAAACACAAACGCTAAGCACGTCCGCAAACAGTTTTATCCATAGAAATGGGAAGCATGAACGGTGTATGTTTAACGAAAATAAATTATTACATAACTTTTACTGCACCAATAAGAAAAATAATTATATAACGAGTATATATATGAACGGTGTATGTTTAACGGAAATAAATTATTACATAACTTTTACTGCACCAATAAGAAAAATAATTACATAACGAGTATATATACTAACGATTACATAACGGGTCAGTTTCCACAAGGTTTCTAATGTAACATCAGGTGGAGTTGGAACATTTTTGTTGCATTGAGAATTGGGTGGACTGATCACCGGAAGATTAAACATGTGACGGTGAAAGAGTCGGAGCATGTGGGTTGTCCCTCGGCCTAGGAGGAGCAACGACCACAAGTATTGGGACTTCTTTGCACAATAGTGCAGCCATCATTAGCGTGAAAGTAGTCACCCTTTAAGAATTCTTAATATTAATGCCTGATATTCCAATCGGAAATCCTTTTGGAATCGCCTTGACCCTAGCGGTCTTATGGTCTTAGCGGTGACAATGCTGGGAGGTATGGGGCCAAAAAGGAAAAGTGGATCTGTTGGGAAGGTTATTTCAAAGATTTATTTGCACAAAAAGATGTGATTCCAAGTCCTTTATGGCTGACATGGAGGAATGGGAGATTTGAAGAGGAGGGAATATCCAAGAGCTTGGATAGGTTCTTTGTTAATTCGTATTTGCATGAAAGACTGAGAAATTTATAGTCTTTGATATACTTTTTAGACATGTTTATAGTCTTTGATATACTTTTTAGACATGTTTGACCATGACCTTATGTTCCTGGAATGGCCAGGGTATAATGCATTCCAAGCTTTACTTTTTAAGTTTAATCACATTTGGATAGAGGAGAAGGATTTTACTGATCTGGTCAGAGTGTCGTGGCTCAAACTGATTGAGGCATCTCATATGTCTAAAGTGGAGGTTGTCTAGATGACAAACTGAAAAGGTTAAAGGGAGAAGTTAAACTGTGGGAAAGAAGGAGGAAAAAGGAACTTACTAGCGATCTCAGTGACATTGATTTTGAGGTCAATCCTTTGAATGACCCTATGAACTCATTGTGATTCATAGAATCCACAAAGAACTCACTTTTGGACTTACCCGAAAGGAAGATCAATATTTTGAAATGTCAAGAGGAAGAGTGGAGATTGAAAAAACGTCCATATGGGTGGGAGGAATGTTGAAATATGGTTGTCATTGATGTCAACCCAAGTAGCACTAGACGATTCCCCACCTTTGTTGACCAAAATGACATGGTAAATCATAATTTCTTGATTATATATCATCTTCATTGGATTCTCCTCATCGAGTCAATTCCACTGGCATGTGACAAACCATGAGAGCCCTCACGGTTTGAGAGGTATGCTTGTTTGAATATGAAGCGCCAACTTCTGGGGAAAAACCCCAAAAGAAGATCATCTGACACTCTATCATTAATGAGCATTTTATTCAAATCTTGAAAGTAGGATTTTCATCAAATGGATATCACTAAATTACTTCACGAAGGGTTTCAAACCTTATGAATGGGTTTTTTTTTCAATAAAAAATAAACTTTCACTCCTAAATGTAGACGACCTCATTTTTGAAACTTCAATTTTTAAAATTCATTTTTAAAATAAGGATTTCCCTCCATGATTTTAAAGCTAAAACAATTTGGTTCCCTCCAATATAATAGGTTTTCTTCCCTCTTATGAGACCCTAAAGAACTATATAATAGCGTTCGATTATACCTCCTTGTGGATGAACTTAACACATATCTTGTGAAGCTCTAAGATTAAATTTCGTCCCGTTGGTGTCCTTGATGATCTAACAAGACGTATTTTATGAAAGCTTGTCTTTGGTTTCAGTAGTAGGGATTCATTGATGATTCCTTGCAGGCCTTGGTACTTTCTAGGGATCAAATTCTAAGCGTAAACTCTGTTTGTGGTTCCTAGTTACAAGCCAATGAAGAAGTGAAGTTGCTTGGTACAGGTCTCCCACAAGGTTCCTAGGCCATCCAACCTTTCCTTTCAACAAAACCGAGGGTTTTTTGAACAATGTTATATCTCTACATGACCCATTGACTGTTGTGGTATATTCTTCTAAAATTGCATTTGATGTTTGTCATGTTATATTTTGGCACTTAAAAGCATAGATCTGTTGTATTTTTTAGGTCTCATTCTGGAAAGTTCCAGCTCTTCTTCGAGGAACAATAGTAAGGAGTGTTTATTGTTGCTAGTTTTTATGCATTGCAATGACTTATAGACCTAAACTCCCCTTGAGGTCTAATATTCTGAGGCTTAAAGTGTCCTTCATGACTAATGAAGAAGTGGTCTAATTGCAACAATCATTTTGAGAATATGTATACATTTATACTTACTATATTTGCATCTCATAAAGCCAACCTCTATGAGCATTACAAAACATATACACTTGTGCCTTATGGTTTAAACCCTTGAATAAGTTACAGAGAAAATATTCAGCCTCCATACACTAAGTTCATTTGAGAAATATAGTCTAATGTTGGGTATCATTGAAGTTCATTCTTGGCATAACAATGCCATATCTCCAGAGTTTAGACAGAAGCTACCTATGATTAATAATACACACTTCTGAGGTATGTTTGATTTTTCTAAGAAACCCTTACCAATAAGTTAAAACTAAATTTAATAAGTACTTATTGTTGATGAGAGGGTTTGGCCTAATCATGACTTACGTTGGTATATGAAAAGCACACCCTTGACATCAAATTGTCATCTTTTAGTAAGGGTTTCCTTATTTAGTCTAGACTTGCAATAGGAGTTTGAAAAAAGCAGTGTTTTATACGAATATGAAATCACCCTAAATAGTTTAAGGTCATACGTATGATAATTATTATTGCAATACCCTTTTTTTATGGAGGATGTCCTTGAGCACAACACCATTTTTAATTGGGCGGACCTAATTTATCATAACCTTCACTGAAGTATCAAGTAGGGTAAGACAACAGCAAAGGGTGACACAAATTACCATCATATGGTGTCATATCTCATGCACTATGTGTGTCCCTAAAAATAATTCTTGAGGTTCAAACCAATTTGAGAACCATGGAAAATTTTAGGGGCTAATGTTCGCCCAGTGGGCTAATTTTCCATGATTTTTCCACAAAAAAGATTCGCCAATTTCCAATTTTATAAAAGACGATTCGCCCAAATTTTAGAATATAAAATTATTTTACCTTAAAAATCGCCAACATTATATAAAGACTATATATAAAATAATTATAAATTTGATTAATTTTACAAATATATCAATAAACATTTATAATTTGCATATTAGGGATTAGTGAGATTCGCCAATATTTTAAACTTCAAGAAAATTTTCCGTCCTTAAAATTTTCCTTGTTGAGAACCTACATGTGTTAATCTAGTGCACATGTACTTCAAAATTTTGGAGAAGAGAAGTTCTCATGATAGCACTCTATTATTTGCAAGCATGTTCTAAACCCTCTACATGAAACGTTGTATGGAACATAGTGTCCGCAATTCTCATGTTTCAACACAAATTAATAATCATAAAGCTGTTAGAGATTGTTCAAGATGGACTATAGTAACAATGTGAAATGCTCACAGTAATAAGTGTCTTATACCTAAAAATAATATGTTTGAAAAAGGAACATATTATATATATATATATATATACACACACACACAAACACACACAACCTAATGCATCTAGAAATTAGAAAGGTGAATAAAAGGGGGATTGAGGACCCGATATTACATAAATAAATATATGGTATATGGGTAACACACAAGGAGGCTGACTAGGTATATTTAAAGATAAATGTTGTAAATATTTGTCAGGCCAGTTAGTAACTCCACAAGACAAAAACTGATTCATCTATTATTCCATAGGTAGGTCATTGTTATATACAATAGGAGTGATTGTTCAGTTCATCTCCCAATGACTGTTCACATTCCTAATTTATTTATTTACAAAAAATTCCCCCAATCATGAAGATTAGGTGTCAACATTCCCCCCCTTAATCTGAAGGGATGTTGGTGAGTCCAAGCATCATTCTGAATTGTTCAAGCTTTTCCCTTCCAAGTGCTTTGGTGAAGATGTCTACAATTTGCTCATTTGTGGAACAATGACGGAGATGGATTGTTTTGGCCTCAACATGATGTCGAATCAGATGATATTTAGTATTGATATGCTTTGTTCGATCATGGAACTTTGTGTTCTTGGCCAACTTTATTGCAGAGGTGTTGTCAATCATGAGTGGAGTTGATTGTACTTGCTTTACCTACAAATCTTCAAGAATTTTCCTAAGCCACACAATTTCTTTTGCTGCTTCAACTGCTGCCACGTATTCTGCTTCTGTTGTGGAATCTGCTGGAACTGATTGTTTGCGTGATCTCCAGGAGACAGCTCCTGATCCAAGACTCATAGCATATCATGAAGTAGACACCCCAGTTTCTTTGTCTCCATCGAAGTCTGAATCAGACTATCCAATCAAGCTGAAGTCGTCCACCTGTGTATACTTGATTCCAAGGTCTTGAGTTCCCTTCAAGTACCTTAGAACCCTTTTTGCAGCAGACCAATGTCCCTCACAAGGCTTTTGCATAAACCTGGAAAGGATTCCAACAGCAAATGAAATGTCTGGTATGGTAGTAGTGAGGTAGATGAGACTTCCTACAAGCTGTCTATACTTTGTTGCATCTTCAAATTCCTTTCCTTCAATAGATGTGAGCTTTAAGTTTTTTTCTATTGGAGTAGTAAGAGGATTGCACTCTCCAATGCCAAACCTATTCAACAAATCTCCAATGTATTTCTTTTGAGAAAGAAATATGGACTTTGGATGTTGGGTTACTTCAATGCCAAGATAGTAATGAACATAGCCCAAATCAGTCATTTCAAAACTTTTCCCCAATTCCTTCTTTATGGATGCAATGTAGCTTTCATTGTTCCCTGTCATTAAAAGATCATCTACATATACCACAAGATATACAACTGTTTTGCCAACTTTCTTGACAAATAAAGTTGCATCATCAAGCTCAAAATGATTGAAGTTGAGTTTCAAAAGATGCTGAGTTAGTTTTTCATACCAGGCTCGCGGTGCTTGTTTGAGGCCATACAAGGACTTCACAAGTTTGAATACTTTATGTTCATGTCCTTTCACAACAAATCCTTCAGGTTGGGACATAAAAACATTCTCTTTTAGATATGCATTCAAGAAGGCAGTTTTTACATCCATTTGATGGACTTTCCAACCGTTCTGAGCTGCTAGTGCAAAGAGTGTCTGGATGGTGGCCCATTTTGCTATGGGGTCAAAAGTTTCCTCATAATCGACCCCTTCCTTCTGTGAAAAACCGTTTTCCACAAGCCTAGCTTTGTTCTTGTCAAGTGAGCCGTCAGCTTTGTACTTGTTCTTGTAGACCCACTTGCAGCCAATTGGTTTGGTTCCAAATGGAGGATCAACCAGCTTCCAAGTGCCGTTCTTTATGAGGGCATCATACTCCTTTTGCATCACTTCTTTCCATTCATCATGAGAAGCAGCTTCTTTAAAGGAAGTTGGTTCAAAATCTGTAGACAAGTTCAATTCACAATCATAAGAAACATCCATATCAACAAGTGAATTTGAGTCATCTACATCACCTCCATTTTGTCGGTTTGAATTTCTGGTTCCTGTTTTTCCAATTTCATCAGGACGAACACTTTCAAGTGTCTTCGTCAGCCACTTTGGGGGACCTTTCTGAGATGGTCCAGGCTGCTCTGTTGATTGAGTTGGGACTGAATCAAGATTGAGTCTCCCAATTCTATCAATTACATCACTTAAAACATCATCTGTTGTTGGAGTTTCAGTCGGGGGAGAGTGTTCTTCAGAAGAAGATTCCACATGTTGATCAAGAATAGGAATCCCCCCTTCAAGATGTGGAATCTGATTATCAAATTCTTGAAATGATTTCGTTTTTGCAAATCTATCCAAGCGATCAAGTTGCCACTCAACAACATTGTCAGATTTGGATGATTCAAGAAAAATTACATCTCTAGATACAACAAAATTTTTATTTACTTCATCATAGAGGCAGTATGCTTTGGAGGTGTTTGAATACCCTAGGAAGATACACTTACGACTTCTAGCACCAAGTTTGTTTCTACGTACCTTTGGTATCAAAGCATAACAGGTGGAACCAAAGATCCTGAGATGTTTTACCGAAGGAACATGTCTGTACCATAATTCATAAGGAGTCTTGTTTCTTATAGCATTAGATGGACATCTATTCTTTATATATGTAGCACACAGAACAACATCAGCCCAAAACATTATCTTTACATTTTTGAAGAAAATAATAGATCGTACCATATTCAATATTATTCTATTCATTCTTTCAGCTACACCATTCTGTTGGGGATGATAAGGCACAGTTGTTTGATGTTTGATCCCATGTTGGCGAAGATAGTTTTCAAATTCATTTGATGTATATTCTTTTCCATTATCAGTGCGAACAGACCCAATATGAGATTGTGCATCATTTTCAATCCATTTATGAAAATTCTTGAATGTTTGAAAAGCATCAGATTTGTTCTTCAATAAATAAACCCAACACATTCTGGTGTAGTCATCAATAAACGTAATGATATACTTATTTCCATTTGCAGAAGAAACAGGCATTGGACCACATAAATCTGAATGAATGAGTTCAAGTTTCCTATGTGCTCTTGAATGTGAATCATGAAAAGACTGTTTGCTATGCTTTCCTAGAGTGCAAGCATCACATTGCTTAAGTTTTCTAGGAATTGTAGGCAAACCAGCAACACCATTTTTCTTCAATAAGCGGAGACTGTCATAGTTTAAATGTCCAAATCTAGCATGCCATAATAAACTTGATGGAAGTGTACCTTCTTCATGATGAGAAATATATGAGAAATGTTGTGCATGAGCAGATGTTCCTTGCAGTTTGAAAAGCCTTTCTTCTTCTATTCCCCTCATGACAAGTGAGTGGTCAGATGCTTTTCTTACCTCAAGCTTGCCATCAAACATATGAATGGAGTGACCTTGCTGGCGGATGTGGACCAAGGACAACAAGTTTCTCTTGAGCTGTGGGAGATATAGAACATGATCCAGAAGAAAGTTTGGAAGACTAGGCAGTTTAAGCCTGATTGTGCCAAGTCCTGATGGCTTGATTTTTGACTGATCTGCAAAGTATACTGCTCCATCAACATTGTCAGTAAAATCTTCAAAAAAAACTTTTCTATGAGTCATGTGATAGGTTGCTCCTGAATCAAGCAACCAATCATTTTTCCAGGAAGCAAGTGAAGCATTAAACAAATCTTCATTTACTCCAATGTTACATTGTGCTTCAACATAGTGAGCGGATTCAAGTGCTTTACCTTTGTCTGTATCATTAGTTTTACCTTTCCGTTGGTTTCTTTTCTGCTCAATTTTGTCCCATGGTAGCTTGCATGTAGAGGCATCATGTGATCCATTTCTTTTGCAATGTATGCAATGCAAATATGTCTTTTTTTCTTGAGGGTGTCTGCCCCCCCTGCCTCTGAAATATTTTCCTCTTTCTCTTGATTGCATACTGTAACAAAAATTATTTCTGCTGATAGAAAAATGTTTCTGTTGATATACAGTGAAATTGTACTCACAAGGGCAAAAAGATTTCAAATACTTTATGCATGATGTTTTCTTCAAATCCCTCCAATGTTTATAAAAGCATCCTCATATCATATATCCAACATATAACTGGACCATTAACTCAATAGGAGCAGCGTATTCAATAAAGCAGTGTTAATATTCCACAGCGCACAGCGTTTCACTTTCATATACCATATATACCAATCTACGCATTCAATAACGCATTGTTAATATTCCACAGCGCACAGCGTTTCAACAAGCGCACAGTAGTTCATATTCCATATATATGCCCCTTCAACGCATTCAACAGATTCAACATGACATTTGAACATACCATGTCAGTTTCAAATAGCACTGGACAGGCGCATACCATTAGACAGCACATATCAAAACGCATTCAATATACCAACACGCATTCAATACCAGAACTTGGACGGGCGCATACCATTAAATAAATCAACACTATTATTCAAAAGCGGGTTGCTTTGCTATTCCAGGTCATTGATGATGGCAGAAAGCAATGCTTCCACATCATACGACATACATCAATAGAGAAACCTACGGCTGAATAAAGACAGCGTTACCAAACGCATTCTAACTTTATGGACAGCGTTAATACGTATATACCATTCAAAGTTAAAGCAAAACAGGTATCTCTGCATGGCACAGTAGATTCATTCCAATAAAGTCATTCAATAGCGTTCAAATAACGTCATTCAACAACGTTCAAATGATTTAAAAACCACATTCAACTGGAGCTGCTACAACATTTTCGTGTTGTGCCCATGGCTCGGTATGCGATATGGTATTATACGAAGATATGGTGCTGGGCAGCGGATACCAGGTGGGCAGATCGTTCAAAGATACAAAAAAAGAGCTCAAGCAGTGGCCAACTACAGAAAATAAATGGAGACAGATGCGACCAAGGTGAGAATAATCAAGTGAAGGAATTCATGCAGTGGAGGCGCAGGTGCAATAACGCCTTTTTTGAAACGTTTATGACAGTCAGAAAACTGAACAGTCAGACAGAGGGGTAGCTAATTTTATGGAGAACCTGCTCAGCTATATGGAGAGAAAACAGGGAGTTACAAGGGACACAAAGGCTAAAAAGGAGCTGGCTCTGATACCATGTCAGGCCAGGCAGTAACTCCACAAAACAAAAACTGATTCATCTATTATTCCATAGGTAGGTCATTGTTATATACAATAGGAGTGATTGTTCAATTCATCTCCCAATCACTGTTCACATTCCTAATTTATTTATTTACACAAAATTCGCCCAATCATGAAGATTAGGTGTCAACAATATTGAATTGAAGATTCCTAATTACAAAGTAATGTATACATTGCAGTTGAGTAAGTGTTGATAAGTAATATGATGGTATTTGATATTGTTAATGTGGAGTACACAACCTGGCACCGAAAAGGTAAAAATAAAATATTATATATGCGTATATATGTTCAAAAAAATTATGTCTATAGTAGATTTGATTTGAGACATGAACTGGTCCAATCCTGTAATGACCATCCAACACGAATAAACCCGAACTCCAGGACTAGTATGGAAGTGAATTAAAATAAAGAAAATGGCTCCCTAAAATCCTATTCACCGAGGGGGTCACAATAGTACGTTACCATTGTAAATAATTGGTTAAAACAACCTTCTTGGGGAATTTCCAAAGTCAAGGTGATTAGGGACTCATCTTTGTTTTAAAAAAGAACACACATCCAAACGAAGATAAGTTAGGATAAACTATCATAGAACCTGTGATGGAAGGAGAATTTATTCAGAATAAAGAAGTGAGAGGAATAATTGAGGTTTTAAGTTGAAAATGGCATGAGAATAGTACATGAGATTACTGTAAGGTACATAATAAATGTAAAGGCACTTCAAATCAGTAATATTGATACTCAGTAAGATGTCAAATTTACACCAAATATAATGAGTATGAAGTAAGAAAGACTGCAGCCATTTTCAAGAATATGGGGATGCCATGGCCCCAATTATGCAAAAGGAATGCAAATAGCTTTCAAATTTCATGTAACTGTTGGACGTAGGGGGGGGGGGGGCAAGGTTTGTGGTGAGCTACAATTGATGATACTGAACTATGAAATAAATTTGGTAATTGGTAACCACCTTGTGATCATAAAAACATGAGTCTAAATGAAATTGAGATGAAAAAAAATATAGGATTAATTGGAATAGTAGTTAATTGTGTTTCCAATAAATTTCAATTGATAGAACAAGATAAATAGGAATAGGTGCAGGCTAGACTCTATGAGCAACCTACCATAAATGTAAAAGTTAAGACCAATGAAACAACTGTAAGACACAAGGGGAGAATCTTAACCTGGTTATGGTTGGATAATGCTTCCTCTTCAAAATTTTGAGAGATAGCATAAGCTAGGAAATGTACTTGATAGTTGATAGAGATAATGGTGGAAGTATATAATTAGCGGCTAGCTAAGTAAGATAAATAAGGAAATATGGCATATAATTTTAAGTAAGATTTAGAGCTATGAAAAGAGTATGTTAGAGACATATTGACACACCTGTTACTTATGCTTGTTGATGCGTGAAGTGTTAACATGGGAAATACAACATGCCACTAGTCAGTGGTACCCCAAATAAATACCATGGATAACCTTAAATGATTTTTTTGGATACATATGAAGTCTCGTGAGAAAATCGGTTAATATGAACATATGATTACCAAATCATTGTGTTAAGATTGTCCACACTAATGTGATGTGCAAAAATAGATGATCGACACAAAATATGTGTAGGGAAAGAGACCCTATGTAACCATCAGATACGATAATCAATGAGTTACAAATTAGAAAGTGATGTAACAAGAGAAGAGAGTGAGAAAAATTGTGGATAAGGTGAGTTGGAATATTGTAGTAAAATTGGAGGCATAAAGTTCCAATCACCTTTTCTTGATACGTTCGTATCTTTTGAGGATATGCCCTTGAATTGTCATAATGGTTCTTTTAATATTATCTCAAGTTTCTAGTCTTAGTGGTTGGCCGGGAAATATTATAACGAAAAGATAAGATAAAGAAACCAACTAAATTCAACCAATGATTATAACTAAGAAGGACAATGATTGATAATTAAGAAGGAAAAAATTCAGGTCCCCTTAGATAAAGGGAAAATATAATGTCCTCCATGAAGGTGGTAAGTTGAAGTAAATAGTAATGTTTGGTTGTGAATCATTTCAAATCATGAACGCATAATGGTGGGGTGAGAAATCATGGAAAATAAGCAAGGAAAGCTTCCATGAATTGTACAAAAAATAAAAATAAAAATCCTCATATTGGAATACAATTTCGATCCACCGAATTTTTTACTAGTCAAAGGTACTAAAATAACCTATCGTTCAATTAAATAAATAATATACTAGAACAAATATAGAAATATAATATATATATTATACATATGAGAGTAACATTTTTAGTTTGAGTCAATCGATGTGCTTGTAAGTGCTATTTTTTTTTTAACAATTACGACTTACCTTGGGAGAAAAATTGCATCAATAATCAATAATATAGAATGATAAGGGCCAGCATTGCTAATGGAAATTAGGGCTTTGTAATCAACCCAATGCGAATCTAACTAAGATAATTTGACAAATAGATAAAAATGTGGCCACCTTGAAGAAATCAGGTAAAGGAAGTTATCCTAAACCTATTTATGCTACGAAGTACAATATTGCACAAGTTACAATTTATTATAACAAGAGAGGAATAATAATAGTTTATGAAATATTTAAGCGAATAGTGCCAATGGAATTGGTACTTTAATGCTCCTGAAAATTACAACAGAATCACACAGTGGGGTTATTGTTGATTGACATCATCATTGAATAAGGAAAAATGATTTATTACTATTATCGCTAAATCTCATGGAGTGCAGGTTGCTAGCCCTTTTCCACTTGTGATGCATGATGATGACCTTTGTTGGGTACCTAATTCCCTGATGGTATTGTAATAGAATGTGAAATGACTTTATAAATATGTGTCCTAAATAATGATTGATGAATAACTAATGACAACATTTGATGATTGTGAATGTAGGTGGAAATAGATGGAGGATTCCTCGACAAACCTATGAACCTTCCCAAATGAAGAGAACTAATGTTATGAAAAAAATCATCAACCAGGTTAAAATATAAATGAAGAATTTTACCCATAATAGGCGGGGGGAAAGATGTAACAACCTTTAGTGAATAGTAAAATTTTTAATTACTTTTACTAAACTAAGTTGGCAGACTACGGGCTAATAAAAATGTTAGGAAACCTGCTCACAAAAAGATAAAAAGATAGATCAACGCCTTAGAATTTAGCCTCTTCGAGGGGCCAACCTCCTTTACATTACACAAATGAACAATTCTCGGATGATACAAATGACAAAACCTTCTTTCTATATATAAGAGTCTAAGGGGTCACAATATAAACAAGCTGGCCTAACAATAATAATATAAAGGCACAAAAATAACAATAGTGGGATTCTATGGGGAACAATAATAACAATATGGGGACAATAGGGGCACAACAATAACAATAAGGGATACAATGACAATAGTAATGGGGGAATCACTAGTATTATAGGGACCTAACATGCCCCTCTCCTTCAAAAAAGTGTTGTCCTCAACGATTGAGTAGTTATGGGTGCTTCTGTATAAAATTCTCATCCTCCCACGTCGAATCTTCAACGGGTAAGTTCTTCCACTTGATGAGATACTCTGAAATTGATCGATTTCATAGCCATCGAGTTCTTGTTTCTTTGACTGCTTCAGGTTCCATTATGACTTTTCCTTCCTCATCAAGTTTTGGCAATATTGTTTGAACTAGAATCTTGTCACCTATAACGTTCTTTAAGCATGAAACATGGAAAATTGAGTGCACTCGGGAAGCTGCAGGAAGTTCCAATTTGTATGCCATAGTACCTATCTTTTGCAACTCATTGTACAGACCATAATACTTTGATGATAATTTATTATCCTTCTTAGCTTGCTTGAGGGGCATTTGTTTATATGGTTGTATCCGTAGGAATACCCAATCACCTACATCAAAAATTCTTTCGCTGCGATGTTGATCTACCTGCTGTTTCATTCTATTTTGTGCCAAGGTAACGTTATCCTTTAAGAGTTGAAGAACTTGTTGTTGATGCTCGATGTGATCTTCCACTGCTTGTGTAGGTTTTAACCCCGTACAGAAATTACCTGCATATGAATTCTAAAACACATATACACAGAGATTTTCCCATGGATCCCAAAACCAGGACTACCAAATTGATTTTTTTCATTATGTTCCTTTCAATGTTACAATACATATTTATACATGCCGAAGCATCCAATACCATGGACCAAAAACCATCGCGTCCAAAACCATGGACCGAAAACCTTCGCATCCAAAACCATGTGCGAAAATCATGCACAAAACCATAGGTAGGTCCGCCCAACCTAACATAGGGTCCAAAACAAAAATTTTCCGGGGCGCTGCCCCAGACCCCATAGAGTGGGGTTATCTACACCACTCAAACCCCCTGTGACTCCTCCCGCTATGCAATCGGCGCAATGAAGGGGGGGGGGGGCTTCACTCCCCCTCTAACCCCCTGGTTGACTACGTGGGCTAGTCGTGGAAAGAATATAACACAACCCAACATTCTCCCACTTGTTGTTTTCTTTCCACAGGGGGCCACAAGAGAGCTTAGTCATTTATCCAGCCCTATAATGCCCATTGTTTCTCTACACCATGAGAAATTCTAAGAGCTCATAGATTTTGTCAATGCATCTGCAGTATTCTTCAAAGTGTCCACCTTTACCAGCAACACCTTTTTGTCTTCTATCATATCCCTCACAAAGTGATACTGAACATCAATGTGCTTTGTCTTTGAATGATATGCAGGGTTCTTTGCCAAGAAAATTGCGCTTTGGCTATCACAGTCTATCCTTATAGCTCCCTGTACTAACCCCATATCTGAACACAATCTCTGCAACCAAACTACTTCCTTACTTACATGAGTGGTTGCCATGTATTCTGCCTCTGTAGTTGATAGTACCACTGCAAATTGTTTCTTACTCATCCAACTGACTGCACCTCCAAATAGGTTAAACACATACCCACTTGTAGATATTCTCTGATCCAGATCTCCAGTCCAATCTGCATCAACAAAGCCACGAATATCCAACACTCTGTCCAATCCTGGTCTTCCTTGGTAGCACAAACCATAATCACTAGTGCCACACAAATACCTGAAAACCCGCTTCACTGATGTCCAGTGCTCCTTCCCTGGTTTTGACATAAACCTGCTCAATACTCCCACTGCATGTGTAATGTCTGGTCTAGTACAGACCATCACATACATCAGGCTACCGACTGCACTTGCATATGGAACACAGGACATGTCCTCTTCTTCTTCTTCTGTCTTGGGACATTGTTCAGTAGATAACTTTACACCTATAGGAATAGGAACCTTCGCTGGTTTACTATCCTGTATATTAAATCTCTGCAATATTGTCTTGATATACTTCCTCTGGTTTAACCAGAGCATCCTCTTTACCCAATTTCTTTTAATTTCCATGCCCAAAATATAGTTTGCAGCACCAAGATCTTTGATGTCGAATTTGGAGGACAATTGGGTCTTCAAATCCTGGATAATTTCTTTGTCATTTCCAACCAGCAACATATCATCCACATACAAGACCAAATAAATAACACGGTCACCAATTAATTTAAAATACACACAATGATCTACTTTGCTTCTGGTGAAGCCAAGTCCCCGTATAAATGTATCAAATTTCTGATACCACATCCTTGGTGACTGTTTTAACCCATACAAAGACTTCTTTAACTTGCATACTAGTTCTTTCTTACCCTTCACTACAAAGCCTTTAGGTTGCTTCATGTAGATTTCCTCTTCCAGATCCCTGTGAAGAAATGTTGTCTTCACATCCATCTGTTCTACCTCAAAATCAAAAGCAGCAGAAACAGATAAAATTAATCTAATAGAAGTTACCTTGGCAACAGGAGAACAAACATCACCAAAATCAATTCCCGGCACCTGGGAATAACCTTTTTCTACCATCCGAGCTTTATATTTTTGCACCTTTCCTTCTGCATTTGTTTTCTTCTTGAACACCCATTTGCTGCCAATGGGTTTCCTTCCAGCCAACAACTCCACCAGATCCCAAGCTTCAATTTTGTGCAAAGATGCCATTTCATCAACCATGGCCTCCTTCCAGAGTTTCCCATCCTCTGAATCTATTGCTTCCTTCACAGTTTTGGGATCATCATCAGTAATAGATAAAGCAAAATTTGAACAGAAAGCAGATGGACTATACCTTTCTGGCTGCCTTCTTTCTCAAACTGATCTTCTCACACTCGAAGTTTATCGCTCTTCATCTTCTGATTCCTCCTCTACTGTACAGTCTGATTCTTCCTCCTTCAGCTCAAACTCTATCTTTGCAGGTTCCTTTGGTTGGACTTCATGTTTAATAACATCTTTCACCTCCCTGAACACCACATCTCGGCTGTACACAACCTTCCTTATTACTGGGTTCCAAAGCTTGTAACCCTTTAAACCATCCTTATACCCAATAAAGATGCAGTTTTCAGATTTACTATCCGACTTGGTTCATTTCTCCTTTGGAACATGTACATATGCATCACATCCAAATACCCTCAGATGTGAAAGAGACGGTTTCTCACCAGTCCATACCTCTTGTGGAGTTTTATCCTCCAACACTGATGAAGGTGATCTGTTGACTAGGTAACATGTTGTCTCCAACACCTCTACCGAGAATTCCAGTCCTAACCCGGCACCACTGAGATTCTTCTTTCCCTTTCCATCAATGTCTAATTCATTCTTTCTACAACTCCATTTTGCTGAGGTGTATATGGAGTAGTCTTCTGTTGTGCTATACCACACTTCTTACAGAATTCTTAAAATTCCTTACTTCAAAAACTCTCCACCATTGTCTGTCCTTAGCACCTTTATCTTCTTCTCTGTCTAGTTTTCTACCAGAGCCTTGAATTCTTTAAACTTGTCAAAGACTTCAGATTTATTCTTAAGGAAATATATCCATGTATTCCTTGATGGAACCTTCACAGGTCCAAACACATCACTATGCACAAGCTATAATATATGTTTTTCCCTCTTACCACCAGAGGGGAAAGTCACCCGATTCTGCTTCCCATATACACAATTTTCACAGAAAGCAAAATCCAAAGAGATATTACTCATACCTTCTACCATACCTTTACCATGAAGTATTCGAATGCCCTTCTTTCCAATATGTCCAAGCCTTTCATGCCACAACATGGTCTTCTCTCTAGAGACCACTAGATTTTCTGCTCCACTTTCAGGAACCATAGAACTGTTGCACCCATCAACAACCATGCTACCTTGCAGCTTGTATAGATTTCCAATTCGAACTCCACACATCAATACCAGTGCCCCCCGAACCATCTTGCAGGTATCCTTCTAAAACACTATTTTTACACCTGCATCATCCAACTTGCTTACAAGAATCAAATTTCTAGCCAATGCAGGAATATGCAGAACACCCGGAAGTGTTCTAACCCTTCCACCTTGCAACTTCAACTTTACTTTTTCGCGACCAATGATTCTAGCCTTCCTATCATCCCCTAACAAGACATCACCACCATCATATTTCTCATACTCGCAGAACCACTCTCTATGTGGAGTGAAGTGAAAGAAAGCACCTGAGTCAATCAACCATGCCTCATGATCTACATGTGTACTTGAAGAAGTCAAGTACACATCCCCACCTTCATCTGAGGTGGTTTTCACCTCTGTAGAAGGAGCATCAACATATCCCTTTCCTCTATCAAGAGCTTTAGATTTATAGTCCCCTTTGTAGTGCCCTTCCTTTCCGCATTTCCAACACACCACCTTTACAGGTTTTTCTGGAGATTTAGATCTCCCTCTAGATTTAGATCTCCCACTCGATGACTTATTTTTGTTTCTGTTCTGGGACCGTCCTTGTACAGACAAGGCATCACCATTCTGGCTCTCCATATTTTTCCGCCTCATCTCCTCCGTCAGCAAGGATGAGACTATTTCATCAAACTGCAAGGCAGTTGCATTGCTACCTATTGCAATAACCAGACTATCCCACGAATCTGGTAGAGAACACAACATATTGATGCACTTATCTTCATCTGAAATTTTAATATCAATAGACACTAACTAACTTACCACAACATTAAATGCGTTCAGATCATCTATCACTAGGTCTCCATCTTTCATCCTCAGGTTATACAGCTTTTTCCGTACGAACAGTTTATTCACCAGAGACTTAGATTGGTACAAAGTCCCTAACTTGTCCCACAAAGCCTTCACCATAGCTTCCCATGATACATTCAGCAATACTAAATATGAGACATACAATCCTATTGTGCTCTTTTCCTTCCGGTCCAACTTCTTTCATTCTTCATTGGACACTCCCGTTGGTTTAGTACCCAGATCTACCATGATCCATTTATCTTTATCCACCAACAGATCCTCCATATTTAGTTTCCACAACTCAAAACTTTGACCATTAAATTTCTCGATCTCTATCTTTCCATTGCTCGCCATCTTCTTTCACCACCAAAATCGATCTCGTAGATCTCCCACTGAACAGGGTCTACCACAGGCCCAAGCGAAACCCCTCAGCAACAAAGGCATCCCCTTGAAGCCAAAACAACTCTGATAACAAATGCAGGTTTTAACCCCATATAGAAATTACCTGCATATGAATTCTAAAACACATAAAATAAACAATGTGAGAGCATAACACATAAAACACATATACACAGAGATTTTCCCCTGGATCCCAAAACCGAGACTACCAGCTTGATTTTTTTCATTATGTTCCTTTCAATGTTACAATACATATTTATACATGCTGAAGCATCCAATACCATGGACCGAAAACCATCACGTCCAAAACCATGGACCGAAAACCTTTGCATCCAAAACCATGTGCGAAAATCATGTGCAAAACCATAGATAGGTCCGCCCAACCTAACATAGGGTCCAAAACCAAAATTTTATGGGGCACTGCCTCGAACCCCATAGAGTGGGGCTATCTGCACCACTCAAATCCCCTGTGACTCCCCCCGCTACGGAATCGGCGCAACGAAGGGGGGGCTCCGCCCCCCCCCCCCCCCCCCCCCCCCCCTCTAACTCCTCGATTAACTACGTGGGCTAGTTGTGGAAAGAATATAACACAACCCAACAGCTTGAACCTTATAATTTTCTCTTAAATATGATGAGATGGATGGTGGATGATATCCATAAAGTGCCATAAATGGGGTCATTTTTGTTGCAGTATGGAAGGAAGTGTTATACCACATTTCAGCCAGAGGCAACCATTTGACCCATTGTGTCTATTTATCAGATACAAACCAACGAAGATATCCTTCCAAACATTTGTTTACTATCTCAGTTTGCCCATCAGATTGAGGATGATAAGATGAGCTATGAGCTAACTAAGTCCCAAGACAAGAAAATAATTCTGTCCAAAAATTTCGAGTGAAAATGGGATCTTTGTCACTTACAATAATCTTTGGGTTTCCATGTAGCTTTTGAATTGTTTCCATAAATGTAGTAGAAACTGTACTCGCTTTAAATGGATGAGATAATTCACAAAAGTGTGCATACTTGGTAAGTCTATGAACTACCACCATGATAACACTTTTTCCTTCGAACTTAGGTAAACCTGTGATAAAATCCATTGAAACCTCTTCCCAACGTTGGCTTGGAATGGATACGGGTTGTAATAGTCCTGGGGTCTTGATTGTTTCAACTTTATTTTGTTGGCATACCAAACATTCCGCCACAAACTTTTGAATATATGATTTAAGGCCATCCCCAAAAAAATCCTTCTTAACCCTGTGGTAGGTTTTTAGAAATCCTGAGTGCCCTCCTAAGGGAGAGGTGTGCAATTCCCTAAGAATCTTTTGTTTTAGTTGGGAATTCTTACATAGGTATAACCGATCCTTGTACCATAACAAATCATTTTTCCAGCTAAATGTATCAGATGTACTGCGATATTGTTGTATCTTTTGAATGAGTGCGCACACTCCCTCGTCATTTTTCCATTCTTCCTTTACTTCGTTTATCCACATCCTCATCTTTTCTTGAGAGTGCATCTGCCACAACATTTTGCTTCCCTTTTTTGTAGATGATTTCAAACTCATAGCCAAAAAACTTTGTGACCCCTTTTTGCTGCTCTTCTGAAGATAATCTTTGTTCCAAAAATTATTTAAGACTATCATGATCTGCTTTTACCTTGAAGTGTCTTCCCATTAGGTAGGGTCACCATTTCTTAAGTGCAAGTAGTATTTCCATCATTTCCTTCTCATAAATAGCTTTCTGTAAATACTTTGCTTTGATTGGACGACTTTTGAAAGCAATGGATCTTTTTCCTTGCATTAAAACAACACCAATTCCATTTCCTGAGGCATCGCATTCCACAATAATGGTTTTTGTGAAGTTCGGTGTAGCTAAGACTGGTGATTGGCACATTGACTTTTTAAGATGTTCAAAGGCCTTCGTTGCTTCTGGAGTCTATGAGAATGTATCTTTCTTTAATAATGTTGTTAGAGGTGCTTCTATTCTCCCATAATTCTTAACAAACTTGCGATAATACCCTGTCAACCCGAGAAATCCTCATAGATGCTTTATGGATGTGGGGATTTTCCATTCCTTAATGGTTTTAATTTTGCTAGGGTCTACCTTAACACCTTCATGAGATACAATGACCCAAATATTCCACCTCTTGTACTCCAAAGAAACATTTGGACAATTTTTGCATATAATTGTTTCTCCTCCAATAGTTTGAGCACCATGTCAACATGTTGGACATGATCCTTCCAAGACTTGTTGTAGATTAGTATATCATCAAAAAATACTAACACAAATTTTCTAAGGAAGGGTTTGAAAATGGAATTCATCAAACCTTGAAATGTAGAAGGTGCATTAGTAAGGCCAAAAGGCATGACCAAAATTTCATAAGGACCCTCATGAGTTCTAAATGATATTTTTTGGAATGTATTCAATCTTCATTCTGATTTGATGATATCCTGAACGAAGATCCATGCAATTCATCCAATAATTCATCAATGAAAGGAATGGGAAATTTATCTTTAATAGTGAGCTTGTTAAGCTCCCTATAATCTGGACACATGCGCCATGATCCATCCTTCTTGTGAACCAATACTACTGGAGCAAAGAAAGAACTTTGACTAGGTTGAATTATACTAGCCTCTAGCATTTCTGCAACCATACATTCAATTTCACTCTTTTGGACATATGAATATCTGTAAGGCCTGATGTTTGGAGGAATACTTCCTGGAATCAAATTGATAGCATGATCATGATCACGAATAGGTGGGAGGCCTTTGGGAGTCTCAAATACCTTGGAATGATTGTCCAAGACTTTTTGGAGATCTGGAGAAATGGATGATTTCGATGTAGGAACCTCTAGTGAACATAATTGTGGAATTATGCCTCCTTGTTCTTTCTTTAGAATCTTTCTCATTCCATTAGAGCTGATTATCTTTCTTGGTTTCCCTGTGATACCCCTTAATTCAATTTCCTTTCCTTCTGAAGAGAATTTCATGAAAATTTCTTGAAAATTAAAAGCTATTGTACCTAAGGATTGTAGCCATTGGACTCCTAGTACAATATCAGAACCACCCATTGGAATGGAAATCATTGGGCTATTCAGTACATATTCTCCCATGGATAGCTTGATATTATGGAACTTTCTTGAGCAATTTATGGTTCCTCCTATTGCAACCATCACTTGACACTCTGGTGCTGGATATAGGAAGCAATTCAATTCTTTGGCTATCTTACAATGAATAAAACTATGGGTACTTCCCGAATCAATCAACACTATTACCTTTTTCCTCTTGATATGCCCTTCTATATTGATAGTTTACGGAGTGGTAATTCCAACCAATGCATTACAAGATATTGTCAGATGTATTTCTTCTTTTTCTAGGGTTTTTTCCTGGTGTATATCCTCTTCTTTTGACGTTTCTTGTTCCTTTTCTTCCTCCTCTTCATAATCTATGTAAAATAATTTCTTCCCAGCACACTTATGACCTTTAGTGTATTTGCTATCACAACTGTAACAAAGCCCTTTTTCTCTTTTTTCTTCCAATTGTTGTGGTGTCAACCTTGTAGGTTGTGGATGGCTAGGGGTAGCAACACTTCCATATTTATGATTGTGAGTGGTAGGCTTCCTTGTTGCCATAATTTTGCTTTCCATTTTTCTTCCCAACCTGAATGCCTTCTCCAATGAATCTGGTTCCCAAAGGTGAACCTCATGTTGGATGTTATCTTTTAAAGTCTCTATGAACATATCAATCCTATGCTCCTCTGAAATATCTTTTACCCCTATATTCAATTTTTGGAAGTCCTTAATGTGTTCCATCATTGAACCCTTTTGTTTGAGATTTATCAATTGGCTAAAAAAAGTGTTGCTTTTTGTATCCTCATAATGTGCTATCATTTCATCCGTAAAAATAGCCCAAGTGACAATTTGTTTACGAGAGTAAAGCCATCGATACCATAAAAACTGATTTGGTTCGAAATATAAAGTTGTAATATGTACCTTTTCTGTGTTTTACACATTATGGAGATCGAAAAATTGCTCCTGTTACACAGTAATTTATCACTGCCTTCCTGTCAGTCACCCTGCTGTGTCCAGAAGTCACAATCACTAAGTGTTTGATCCCTGAACTGGCTTAAAACCCATTTTTCCAAAGTTTTGTGTATCAGCGCGTCTGTTCATAAAATAACCGCGATGACCAGCGCCCCACAGTGTATTTCGTGCGCTGCCATCGCGGAAGAACATCACTTTTCCGCGATGACGCACAACGCGGCTTTCGCGTGTCCTTCCGCGCTGACATGACTTGTTCAGTTATTGTTATGTGCTGACAGCGCGGCAGTCTCCATATAATCCGCGCTGATCCAGTTTGGGCGAATTTGTTCAAACAACCAGCCTTCCAGATCTCTCCAGGCTTGGTTGTTAGCTTTGTGAATATCGACTCCCTTCTGTGGCATGTCTGTTCGACCCTTTGCAACTACTCCCCTTGAAGATAAGCTCATCCTTCCACCTTTTTAGGAGACTCATTCTCCTATATAAACTTCCGCCATTACCATGAGCAGCTAGTTAGAAACTAGTGGAAACTAGCTAGACTTAGCTTGGATTGTACAGAGCCTGTAGTGCTCAGATTGCTGCTATAGGTGTGGTGTGTTAGGAGTGGAAGTGATTGATTGCTTTGGGAAGTTTGTTTGTGACATTTGTGTGAGAGAGAGAGAGTTGTTTGTCTTGGGAGAACCATCCTCAAAGGTGAATGCTTGAGATACATGCTGACTGATCCCTCCTGAGGAGTTTACCGACGTCAGAACATTTGGTTGTACTCTTCTCTATTCTGATTAATAATAGATGACTGCTATTATTGTTCCATTCTCGTTTGTTTATGCAATGGATAAATGTGAATTATGTCTTTTCTGACTGGCATATAGTTACTTTTACTAGATTTTACGCTTGCGTTTGCCTTCTCTTCGTGTGTGCAGGTGTCCGTTCACGGGGATCGCGGGGGACTGTGACCAGCTGAAGCGAAGGAGCGAAGGGAACATCTCTTCGTCACACGACAGCGCAGGAATCCAAGTAGGTGCTCTTTACTTCTTGTTTAATTGTAACTAGGAACATGCGTGGCAGCATTGTATGATTGTTGCTAGACCCCTATTGGGCTAGTAGGGATCGCCTCTATCCGTAGAGGGGATTTACCTTCTCAACAATTTGGCGACTCCGCTGGGGATCAGCCTTTGTGTCTCTTGAGTCCACTCTTGTGTTTGGCTTTGATTGATCTCTTTGTGGGTTTTTGGGATTGTCTTTTGTTGCTTATGAACTTTCTGGGTGTTTCTGGAAAGCGTCTTTATCATTAAAAAGCTCCTGCCTTTGGTTTGGGAAGTTTTTATTTTGGCTTTCCTTGTTTTTTACTCCCAGCGCGTTTTATTTCGGAACAGTCGCGCTGACATCGCGACTCTGTTCTTTTGGTTTTCTCTTCATCGCGCCTGTACGTCTAACAGCCGCGCTGACCTCGTTTTCAAGGGCAGTGCGCTTTATTCGTGTTCTTCCGCGCTGACATCGCGCCCCCTCTTCTTTGCGATTTCGATCATCGCGTCTGTGTGTCTTATATCCGCGCTGACCTCGTTTGTCCTAGGGCAGCGCGCTTTTTCCTTGACTTTCCGCGCTGACGTCGCAAAGTTGCTGAAGGCCTCCCCCTGTCAGCGCCAAGTTGCTGAAGGCTACCCGCGCTGAGCCTGAAAAACTCTTTTTGTCCAATTTGACCTCCTGGACCTCTTGCTGTGACTTTCCCTTCTTCTCCCCACCTGTCTGATGACTTGTTTTTCACTCTCTGAACTTTGAACTGTTTGATTATGGAGCTCAACTTCATAGAGTTTCGTTTTGCTTGGTTTTAAGTTTGCAAACAACTTCCCTTCTAGCTGCTTGGTTCGTGTTTTCGTCCTTACTTTTGCGATTACTGGATTGTGTTTGGGTCTCTAATTGACTGGTTGCGACTCTGGTCCATCGGATGTTTGCTTTTCTCTATTTGATTTCACGCTCTGAACCCTAGGACATCTAGTGGCCGTGTGTGTGTCAGCCTCCCGTGAGGATCCCTGTTTGCTTGATTGACCAACTCGTTCTAGACTCGTTTTTCGCATTTTTTTCAGTGATTGTCAGAATGTATTGGTACGTGCTTCCAAGTGGTCTTTTTCGCTCCCTCCTTGCTTGCGATCCTTGCTTGTTTTGCAGAGCTTAGATCACATAGCTCGTGCATTGCCTTGTTTCCCTTTGATTTCGAGATTTTGGTTGAGTGTTTTTGGGAACTCCGTGTACTCTCATTAAGTAAGTTTACTTGGTGTTCAAGCTTCCTCCAAATTCCTTTAGGTGTTTTATGTCACTAAAAGAAAACGAATTAGTAGCTTACTTTAAAATTCAAAAAGGAAAAGAACATTTCATTGATTTCCATTTTCAAAAGAAAAGTTTCCTTTCCTCGCTTTAGTTGCATTTAGCTGCTTGTTTGTTTGTATTCGTTTTGTTTAAAAATTCTTTGCTCTCTCGTAGCTAGAATTCATCGAACGAAACGAAATTCTTTTGCATATAGATTGCATCTAAGTAATTGTGAGCGAACATACGATAGAGCTTGAAATCGAAACTTAATCTCAAGATCAACTATAAAATGAACCAAATCAATCTAAAAACGCATTGGAACTAAACGCAAATATTTAGAGGTCTAGGTTAGAGACGTGTTCCGGCGTCTTAAAACATAGTCACTATTGTTTCACATTAGGTTGGGTGATTCCTCCTTCTGTGACTCGATAGTGGTCTAATACGGACTGCGCTCCCACGTACCGTCGAGTATATAGGGAGACCCCACTAGGCTTTTATCCTTTATCCATAGGAAGCCGAGTCGGCCGCCCTACAATTCGCAATGCAGTGAACACAGCATTCACGAAGATTGACCACCCGTACCCTAAAAAGTATTCTGTGGTTTTGCGAAGAGTTTGGCACACCTTCTACCTAGAGTTCCAGAGCAGTCACTTTTGATCCTTTTCGGACTCCCTAAACGAAAAGGTGCCTGTGAGCGTCTTGTCACTTCGTGCTCATTAAACATTCGAAGGAGACTGGAGTCATCTTTGTCCTTTTCTCGACTCCTGAAATATGAAAATGTCAAGTTTGGTCCTTGCGTCTTAAAAATTAATTTGGCTACGATAACATCTCCTTTTTTAGGTCTTGTGTGCGATAGTTTTGAGTAGGCTTTTATCGATAGTTTCCTTTAAGAGTTCTAAGGGGTCTGGTCATCCTGGCTGACCCATCAACTCCGGGTATAAGTGACCAAGGTTCTCAATCCTCTGTTGCTCCCGAGGTACCAGTTGAAGGCGGTACTCTTCCCATTGTTCCGAGTATCCAGCCTATTAACGTACGGTCCCCAGGCAACCCAGATTACTTGGAGGATTGGAATCCCGTCTGGGAAGAAGATTGGGATACCCCCCAAACCCCCCGTACCCCTTTAGGTATGTCATCTCCAATGGAGGGGGCAACTTCCAGCACGGGTGAGACACCCGCAGTCACAGACATCGAGACACCCGCGGTCACAGACATTGAGACCCCGATCCCGTCTTCATCTCCCCTCCCTCCACGATATCAATCGCTAAGGGATAGGTATGATGCTAGAACAACTTCTACCACTATATGGGATCCTACTCTCGCTGCCTCGATCGGCCCTTTTTTTTCGCAGCCTCTTTTCCCACCCGTCACGTCAGAACTCAACCCGCCCGTCACCTCAGTTCCCGCTCAACCTACTGTTTGTGTAGCACGTTCGACTCCGGTCGTCAGTGCTGTACCGATTCCCTCGTCTGAAGTTCCTCAAGCTGGTTCTTTTGTTGGAGGCATTCCAGGATCAGGACCGTATGATGCTTATGGGGAACCTATAACAGACCCAGATTACGATGGTCCTGTTTTCTTCTTCGATGCAAATGGTGAATTCCTTGAGGAAATCTCAGGTCTCCCCCGTCACCCCTTCGAAGAGAACGAGGAATCTTTGAATGTCAGGTATGACCACACTACTAAGTACTTTGGAAACCGAGACCCTCCTCGGCAGCCCATAGGACCACCCCATCAGGACCCGTCAGTCTACGTGCAGCCCCCTCAAGGGCAACCATTATATGGTTTGCCTGACCCAGGACAATCTGGGCATCCACAAGGTCAACCTTACCAGGAACAACCTATGGACATGGGAGGTCCGCCATACCCATATCAGAATCAACCTATTGGGCAGCCAGAGCAACCGTCTTTTCAAGACCAGCTTGGTTTCCAGCCAGGGTACCCCTCTGGACAAACTGGCTCAGTTTACAATCCCTCAAATCAACCAGCCGTCCAGCAAGGGTATCCTTATGGCCAGGGTGGACAACCCTATGTTCAACAGGGCCCACCTACCCCTCGAAACGCAAATCCTTCTGGGCAAGGGGGGCAACCCTCTGCCCAGCCTATATACCCAAGAGGGCAGCCTGCCGTACAGCAAGCCCAACCCTCTTCCCAACCCGGTTACAGTGGGGGACAAACGGGCCAACCGTCTATACAGCCAAATCAACCCGGGGTCTACCCTCACCGTCAACCTGGACAAGCTGGCCAGCCTCGGCATCAACCAGCTATCCAACCAATTCGACCACCCGTTCCGCGAAGACAACCCTTGGTGGCACATGGACAACCTGGCGTTCAGCAAGGCTATCCTGCTGGCCAACCAGGTCCATCTCGAATCCGACCAAGTCAACCTTCGGGACGTGTAGTCCAACCTCAACCGGTTCAAGGACAATACTCTGGGCCTCAGACTCAAACAGGTTATCAACCTCCATATCAAACGCAGCCTGCCTACCAGGCTCCGTATGCGACCCAGCAGTCACATGGCTACCAGCAACCCCAGGGGCAACATCAGTATGCTCCTTACCAAAATTATCAGCGACCACAGGTCACTCCCTATCAAAATTATCAATACGGTCAACCTGGCGGGCAAGCTGCTAATTCATGGGGAGCTGGGGGGCAAACACAGGGACAGTCGTCCGCACACGGACAAAACTCCTACGGACAAACTCCCTATGTGCCAGGTCCTTTCGGACCAGGTCCATCGGGACAAAATTCCTATGTGGCCGGTCCTTTTGGGCCAGGTCCGCCTGGACAAAGTTCGTGGGGGCAACCCCAATCTGGGTGGAACCCTAATACCACCTCGAACCCTCAGCCACAGATGTCCTTCAACCCGCAACTACCATTTTTGGCTACGTTGGAACTACCCGATGTGTCCAAGTTAACAAACGATCCTATTTTGCATAACTCATGGTGGCCACCGGTTCCAACCAAAATACCAGGTGACTGTCCAAAGTTCGACGGCAAAGCCGGAGAGGATCCTCAAGCCCACGTAATGACATATCACCTTTGGTGTTCATCTAACTCATGGCTTGATGATTCTATCCGACTGCGCCTCTTCCAGAGGACCCTCACTGGTTTAGCCGCAAAATGGTACATCGAACTTCATCGCGGTATGTTTTCAGACTTTAACTCGTTGGCTATGGCCTTTCTTACTCATTTTCAGTTACCCATTCGGTACGAGACTGGGACCCATTTGCTCACGTCTCTAAAACAGGATACGGCAACGCACATCTCTGATCATATACATGAATGGAGAAGGCGCCGTCGTTTGATTAAATTTTGGATTCCCGATCAACTCCTGACCGACTGGTTTACCACGTCCTTTGTTCCTAAAATTGCCAAAGATATTGCAATGGGGGCATGTGTAACTGAAGAGCAAGCGATTGCGCGAGCTCAATACCTTGACTTAGTATATTCTCAGTCAGGTACTTTGTATGACTATTTGCCAGATGCCCCGAGGCACGGACAAACCAAAGCTCCACCGAAACCGTCTGTGGATGGAGTTATTGGCTCCGTGAATTCACCAAGTAAGAAATCAACCGCAAACTCTGGGAAGCAGAAACAAAACGCCTCTAACGAGAATGCTTCTCAGAGCCCATCTATTCCTGGGAATACCTCCGAGGTAAACGCCGTTCAGTCCACCGCGGCAGACAAATCCTCGAAAGGCAAAAAGAAAGGAAAGGCCAAAGAAAAATCCGGACAACCTAAGCAGAATCCTCCTAAACCTCCCACCGAGGACGGAGCCAAGCGGAAGCCTAAGTATCCCTGCCTCATTTGCGAGGAGGATCACTACACCAAGGACTGCCCCAGGCGGTCCGAGGTTAGTCGGCTTTTAAAAGGTGCTTCAGGGTCCCCCGCCGTGCTTAAAGAGCCTTTCCCATCCCAGCAGACGCATCAGGTGGCAGACCCTTCTCAATCCTCTTCCTCGTTCGGTTCTCAAGTATTCATGGCAGGAACCATCCCCGTCCACGTCACGACTCGAACGAAAGAATATCCATCTTCAGCTGGGAAGGAGCCGGAGGTCCCCTCCAGCGCTCCCGCGTCTAGTTCTGGCCCTCTTCATATTGAACGACCCAGCACCGAGACGATCCCCCGACCCCCTCCCAAAGGTGTACTCAGGAAGTCATCTTATAACCCCAATGCTCGTGCCGCTCAGCATTATAGCATTGTCGAGGACTTAGCTCAGGCTCCGTCTGCTATGTCCGCGTTAGAAGTCCTCCAGAGCTGCCCCTCCCAGAGGAAGTCCCTGCTATCAGCAATTGGTGGCATCGACCCGGAAGATTCGGATCTCATTTCTTTCGACCTCGAAGGTTTCACGCAGAGATTACCTCATCAGGTGGCCTTCCTTATACAAGTTCTCATCAAAGGCAAGACGATTCACCGTACTGTCATTGATGAAGGAGCCTCAACCTGCATCATGTCGGTTGCTTGTTGGAAGGCTATTGGTTCGCCTGCTCTGAGCCAGTCTCCCACCACCCTAGAGGCGTTCGATGGAAGAGAATCTCGTCCACTTGGTATCCTCCCGCGTTTACCTATCTCTTTAGAAGGGAAAACTGTAGAAGTCGAGGTTGAAGTCGTTGACGCTAACCTCACTTACAACCTCCTTCTAGGACGAAGCTGGACTTATGCCATGCAAGCCGTGGCTTCCTCCTTATTCCGTGTCGTTCGTTTTCCCCATCAAGGAAAAATCGTCACGGTGGACCAGCTGTCCTTTTTTGCTTCCTCTTCTGAAGGGAATGTACCATTCGTGGAGCATACCTTCAAATCGCTCGAGAGTGTGGGTGCCGGATTATTTAAAGATCCCTCCTTGATGGGAGTCTTTCCCCTCCCACCTCCAAATCTCGCCTCCGTTAACATGATCACGACGCATTCTGATCCATGGGTTCTCCCTCCCGTGAATCAAGAAGACTCCTGGGGCGAGATGATGCCGTTAAGCCCAGCCGAGCTCAACTACATCGAAATAGTTGCTGCATCGGCTTCAACCTCCGGACCTGCTATTCCAGGCAGCGTTCCCGATTCACCTCAAACCTTCCCCTGGTTGGGAGAGAAGGCCACCTCGGACCCCCTGAAGGAATCATTCCCATCCGACGAGGCTATTATCGAGACTATGTCTCCCGAAGAGCTCCCTTGGTTAGATCACCACCATCGCTCTTCATTCCTCCCTCCTCATTCGGAAATGGCCACGTGTCTCGGAAAGTTTGCTTCCTGTCTCCCACATATCCCTCTCCAAACACCTATCCAGTTATATCAAGTGTCTTCGGAAGGGAACATGGGTAACATTACGCAGACTTTGGCTATCGACATCTCTGTCAAAACAGGGGTTGTCGAAAATATTCATATTGGAGTCACATGTACTCCTGAGGAAATTCAAATCTACACAGATCTATTTCGTGAATTTCGTGATGTTTTCGCATGGTCTTACGAAGAAATGCCCGGCATTGACCCCAGTATCGTGGAGCACGAAATCCCTACCTATCCTGGGGCTAAGCCTGTTCGTCAGCGTTTACGCCCGGTGCACCCTCGAAAGGCTGCAGCCATCAAGGCCGAAGTTGAAAAGCTTTTTCGCGCTGGTTTCATTTATGCCATTCCCCTCACAGAATGGGTATCTAATATAGTCCCTGTCAATAAAAAACAGGGCACTATTCGGGTTTGTGTCGACTATCGCGATATCAATCGCGCCTGTCCAAAAGATAACTTTCCTACGCCTTTTATTGATCAGCTTATCGATGATTGCGCAGGAAGCGAAATTTATTCGTTCATGGACGGCTTTTCTGGTTACAACCAGATCAACATAGCCCCCGCAGACCAGCACAAGACTGCTTTCATTTGTCCTTGGGGCACCTTCGCTTACAAGAAGCTACCTTTCGGTCTTAAAAATGCCGGCGCCACTTTCCAGCGTGCGATGTCGTATGCTTTTCATGATATCCGAAACATCGTACAGCCTTACCTGGATGACCTACCCGCTCATTCAGCTAAACGTCAAGACCATCCATCTCATTTACGCGAAATCTTCCTTCGCTGTCGACACTACCGTATTCGACTCAATTCGCATAAGTGTGTCTTCTGCGTGGAATCTGGCCGACTACTCGGGTTTATCGTCTCCCGAGAGGGCATCCGTTTGGATCCCCTTAAAGTCGAGGCCATTGTGAATCTTCCTCCCCCTGCCACTCTACAGCAATTACAAAGTTTGCAGGGAAAAGCCAATTTTCTCAGACGATTCATCCCAAATTATGCCGAGGTGGCCAAGGGTTTCACGCGATTACTAAAGCGAGACACGCCCTTCCATTGGGACGCTATCGCTCAGCAATCTTTTGAGCGTCTTAAAGACCTTCTGGTCTCAGCTCCGCTCCTAAGACCTCCAAATTACCACCGTGACTACACCCTTTATCTGGCCGCTGCCGATACCACCATCGGCATGGTTTTAGTGCAAGACGATGACGATGGCTCGGAGCACGTTGTATACTATCTTAGTCGCAACCTCCTTGATACGGAGACTCGCTATGCATATGTCGAAAAGTTGGCATTGGCCGCTGTATGTGTCGTCCAACGTTTCCGTCATTATATCCTGTTGCGCACAACGACCGTGATCTCTGACTGCAACCCCATGACCTATATTTTATCACGTCAGTTGCTGGGGGGCAAATACTCGAAGTGGATTGTAATCCTCCAAGAGTTCGACTTGGAATTTACTGCCGCCAAGTCCAAGAAATCACTGGTCTTTGCTGAACTGCTCTGTTCCTTACCATCTCAATCTGCACCATCTTACGCAGAGGAGCAAATTCCGGATGAAACGCTCTTTCTCATCAGCACTCTCGACCCATGGTACGGGGACATCATTGTATATTTACAAACGTCTTCGTTTCGTCCCAATACATCAAAGGAAGCCCGACGACGGATACGTCATCAGGCTCAACCGTATCGCATTTTAGGCGACACCCTGTACCGCCTCGGCGTCGATTCTATTCTTCGCCGATGCTTAACTCTCGAGGAAGCTGAGCGAGTCATGAATGACTGCCACTCCGGCGCTTGTGGCGGCCACATGTCCGGATACGCTACCGCTCAAAAGATCCTCCGCGCTAGTTATTTCTGGCCTTCTATATTCAAGGATTGCATCCTTGCTGTACGCACATGCCACGAATGCCAAGTTTACCACCGGAAGATGCGTGCACCTGTTGCACCACTGCACCCTGTTGTAACCGTAGGTCCATTTGCCAAATGGGGCATCGATTATACGTCCTGTAACCCTCGTTCGGCCGGGGGGCATGGGTACATTATCGTTGCCGTGGATTATTTCACCAAGTGGGCCGAAGCGATGCCTACATTAAACGAAGACGGTCACACAGCGGCGCAGTTTTTATTCAATCATATCATCACTCGCTTCGGAGTCCCTCAGGCTATTGTTACAGATCATGGAAAGCATTTCCGAAATCATATGATGACAGAGTTAACGAGCCAGTTAGGTTTGCATCAAGATAGTTCGTCACCGTACTATCCTCAATCTAACGGTCAAGTTGAAGCTGTGAACAAAGTTTTGATCACCATGCTTCAACGCACCGTCAATACACACAAATCGAACTGGCATCTAATGCTTTTCCCAGCCTTGTGGGCCTACCAGACTTCTGTGAAGGATGCCACCGGTTTCACCCCGTTTCAACTGGTCTATGGACTGGAGGCTACCCTTCCCGTCAAATGTGAAATTCCTTCATTAAAATTAGCTGTCGAGTTGCTTCCCAACACCACTCCGGTGGAGGAACGGCTTCTTTACCTAGAACGGTTAGACGAGACTCGTCGTTTGGCCTCTCTGGCTATCGAAGTGCAAAAGAAGAGAGTCAAAGCTCACTTCGATCAGAATATTCATCCTCGTTCCTTTGTTGAAGGAGATTTAGTACTGCTCTACGATCAAGCTAAGGATAAGCTGGGGGCAGGAAAACTCGAATCCATGTGGTTAGGTCCCTACATCGTGAAACGTGTTTTACAAAAGGGCGCATATGAGTTGATTGATTATGAAGGAAATCCTCTTGACAAGCCCCGAAATGGGCTGTATCTAAAGAAGTACTATGCATAGCTGCTCACAGTCACTTTGTATATACGTGTGTTTTGAGTTTTTACTGCATGAGTTTCTTTTGCTTTGGTGTGAAGGCGTGTTTTTGCCCCTTATTATGCTTTCTCTTTCCTGCGCAGATGTCTCGTACTCCTTATGTTGGTTTCGCTGATGGTGCCTGCCGTAGTACTTGTAATTTGTCTTCGGCAGCGTGGGTGATCTACGATCCTCACGGGGAGTTGATAAACCTGCAGGGTGTGTGCCTAGGTCGTACCACTAACAACGTTGCCGAGTACAGTGCTGTAATAGAATTACTTGCCGAAGCAGTTGACCTCGGCATCTGAGAGCTTGTGGTGAACCTGGACTCCCAGCTGGTTGTCCATCAACTAAACAGGCGATATTCCGTCAGAGACCAGCGCATATTAAGGTTATACCTACGTGTGAGATTGTTAGAACGGAATTTCGATTACATTACTTATCAGCATATTCCGAGACGATTAAATACGTTGACTGATGCATTGGCAAATCGTGTATTAGATAGACATTTGCGAAACAGATAAACATCATACAAGGAAGGCAAGAACAGCATAGTAAGACCATAAGCATATGTAAATAAATCATTCCAAGCATAGTTTGCACGTGTGTTTTTAAGCTTGCATTAAACATATAAAAATCCATGAGTCGAGTGTCGTGCAAATTCATACATAAGATCACAAATTGTACTGAACAAACGCATAACACAAGATAACACATCATCACATGTAACAACGACTCATCCAAAAACCGGTATGTATATATATATATATCGTGTGGCGCACTGAGGCGCTCAAAAATAGAAATACATGTCCCAAAATCTCATACATCTGAGTCATAATGTCTCAAAATAAACAGTGGAAATAAAACCTAGGTGACTAATCGGCTGGATGGTGCTCTCTGTAGTACACAGCCGCTCGTGCCACCCGCCTCAGAAGGCGGTGCACTCTGGGTTCCACACCCACTGTGTGGATCTGATGCTCCACAGGAACCTCCTCAACCCCCTGGAAGTCCGACACCCCCTCCAGCAACCCCTCAAGGTTGCGAGCCACAATCTCTGGTGTGTTGGCCCCTGGAGGGGCTAAGGCCAAAGCTCCAGCTCCCAGGCCCTCTCTCCGTGCCGTGGCAGCCAGGCCAATCGGTCTAGTAGGCCCCACATCTGCATGACAAGACATTTATTAGGACATGTACATAAAAAAAAAAAAATATACAAAACTCAAAAGACAAAAAGTGTCATACCTGCATCATCCCACTGTTCACCCGGGGGCAGCACCAAGTCAGGATCATTGCGGAAATCCATCCCCGCATATGGCCAATCCTGTACGAAGATCTCCTGTATGTCCAACCAGTCTCTGAAATATACCCCCCAGCTATGTGGTCGGCCGCCACCCCCACGTGGCATAATCCGAGCCCATCGTGAGGCCCTCGTCTCTCGAGGATCTATGGGGGCATCCACAGCCATAGACTACAGTCGCATGGCTGGTACTCGCTCCAGGATGAGCGGGACCAGGATCGATCCATACCCGAACTGCTTCGTCTCTCCGCGACGGCAGTTGCTCAATTGCCTTTTCATATTGTTGCACACTGCAGTGCACCAGTCAAACACGGTAGGCTCGAGGCACTCGAGGGCTAGTAGGAGATGGGTCTTGGATGCCTCATGGTTCGCCATGCTGCCCGCTGCTCGGGTCACCATGAACAGGATGGTGCGCAGCACTATGTCTCTCACTGTGGGGATCGAGCACTTCCCACTCCGCGTTTTCACCGCCCCCGGGCAAACCTCAGCCATCAAGTCATCCAGGGTACCACCGCTAGGTCGCTGCCCCTCTAAGATGGGCCTCGCACCTCGGCGCGACAACCCAGTCAAGAAAAAGATATCCATATGGTCAAACTCAATGTCGTGACCGCGGATGGTGAACTTTTGGTCCACCGGGTTCCATGCCCTGATCAGCAGCTCCAGCAGATCATGTTGGGCCCTCAGACGCGGCGTAAGGAAGAATTTCATGAATCCACACGCCCGCATGGCGTTGCAGCAATTTACGTCTCCCCAAGCAGCCACATCCTCTACATCGTGGACTCTCTCTTGCCATTGAAAGGCCATGGTGTCCTGCATGAACAATAAAAACCAATCAGAAGTGCTTCCATGTAAAAATTCACGTTCATTTTCAAAAACAAAATTTTTTCCGCGCCAGCGCTGCTGTTTTGGCAGCTCTTTGTAAAAAATGCGGGGTCAGCGCGGAAGAACACGCCTTTTCCGCACTGACCCGAAGTTGGTTACATTGGCTATTTTTCGATCAGCGCGACCCCGTGGGCAATTTCCGCGCTGACCGAGGGCGCACCCATGCAAATAAAAAATGCCCAATTGGGCCTATTCGACCGTTAAAAAACTCCTAAAATGAACCAGAATGCAGGGCAAAGGACTGGGAACCTACCTGGAAGAAGCAGATCTGAAAATGGTCTCCGGATGGGCTGGCAATCGCTCCGTCAACTTTTTGGTTTCTCCACGTTCTTCGCACTCCAAATAGTAAAATGGTAAAAATGACTTATTACCTCCCCCTATTTATAGTAAAAACTCCTAAATTACCATATTTTTTGGGTTTTTACCATTTTTAGCCATAAAACTAGCCTTGATTCTGTTTTCAAGCATGTTTCCATATGTTTTTTACGTATATCGAATGGATTTATGCGGGTAATGCCCTTGTGCAGGTACAGGTATCGCAGCTTGGTCATGACAATTCACGATTCATATGATTCCCAAAGTGTCGTCTCTAAGCTCTTTTCCGACGTTAAACAAGAGAAGATGGCCGAGCTCCCTTTCAGCTCGTTAAAGGGAACGAAAGGCGGTCGTTTTTAAGCTCTTTTTCCGACCGTTCAACCAAAAAGATCGCCGGGTGTTTGTCGTTTCGCACTCGATATTGGCTCTAAAACGACGTGTCTTCGACCACTTTTTTACTTTTTCCGGTCGGCGACACTATTTATGAAAAGTACTCCTCGGTTGTAATGACCGGGCGGTTCTTTCGAGCACAGTTTTATACTTTTTCGGGCTCGAGAGACACAACTGTACGAAAAAGGACCCCCCTGGAGTCTCCTTTTCCGCATTCTTTTCAGACTCTCGAAACAAGAAAAGAAGCCGAGTTTTTCCTTTGTCAGGCTCGTTAAACACTCAATGACATCGGATATTGTCAACATGACACACATCAAGCATATGTTATCCCCGTCAAGCTTGTCATCCAAAAATAATCGGGGTACCTGCCTGCAAAGGTGGGGAAAATGGAACTTTGATTACAGTCGTCTCGGCAGTACGTCACTCTTGAATATGGCACTCCGCTGTTTCGTGTCTGGGTGGGGTCATCTCATCTCGTTTTCACTAGCCTCCATGGGTTTGGGATATTCTATTTGACCTCTCATCTGTTCATTGCCGTCATCATCTTATCCGCTGCTCATTTGATGTCAAGTACTGCCAAATCCATTATAGTGCCGTTATATGTTCAAGAGAAGTTGTCCTCTGCCCCAATGCAACCTCGTTCGCTATCTCGTCGCAAATCATTATATCTCTGTCTCGTGTCGATGATGTGGGAATCATCATGGCCTACCTTCGATCAAGGCCACTTCTCGTCGACTTCAACTCATTATCCGAGAAAGTGACTTAGAGACTCTTTCAGGTGCCTTGGAGCCTGCATGCCTCAATGGCAGGTTCCTCGTGTTCGACGCAAGGTTTACATCATTGACCTACGATCGAATGATTCCGTGGGTGTTCGACACCAGCTCATTGATTCACACGCTACGGATTGTACCTATAGTACCTTGAGGGCCATTGTCATTATTGGTGGTACCTCTCGCGTCTGTTAACGGTTCTCATCATTGGCCGGTAATCAGACGATGTTCATGCATGTTCGACTCCAACCCCTGTATTCACATGTGTGGACTTGTACTCTGTTCGGGTCGAGATGGAGCGCAAGACCCTGGATCCTTGCTCATTGTGGTCCAGGTTGCGATTTTGTGGATAATCATTACATGACTCATTGATGGATGGCTGCGCCCATACCTGAGTCTTCATGGATGGCTGCGACCATACCTTGTCATTATTATGGTCTCTTTAGCTGGGTGGCTGCGTCCATACCATAGACCAGTCTCGCATGTCTTCTGGATAGGCTGCGCCCATGCCTAGACTGCGTGTATATGATTGTCAGAGATTTTTCGGTACTTCCTGGTGGTGTTCCAGTTCGGCGTGTGTTGTAAAGCATTTCACCCCTCCCACTCTCTCGGTCTTCATGCTTTAGGGGGCATCTGTTACACAGTAATTTATCACTGCCTTCCTGTCAGTCACCCTGCTGTGTCCAGAAGTCACAATCACTAAGTGTTTGATCCCTGAACTGGCTTAAAACCCATTTTTCCAAAGTTTTGTGTATCAGCGCGTCTGTTCATAAAATAACCGCGATGACCAGCGCCCCACAGTGTATTTCGTGCGCTGCCATCGCGGAAGAACATCACTTTTCCGCGATGACGCACAACGCGGCTTTCGCGTGTCCTTCCGCGCTGACATGACTTGTTCAGTTATTGTTATGTGCTGACAGCGCGGCAGTCTCCATATAATCCGCGCTGATCCAGTTTGGGCGAATTTGTTCAAACAACCAGCCTTCCAGATCTCTCCAGGCTTGGTTGTTAGCTTTGTGAATATCGACTCCCTTCTGTGGCATGTCTGTTCGACCCTTTGTAACTACTCCCCTTGAAGATAAGCTCATCCTTCAACCTTTTTAGGAGACTCATTCTCCTATATAAACTTCCGCCATTACCATGAGCAGCTAGTTAGAAACTAGTGGAAACTAGCTAGACTTAGCTTGGATTGTACAGAGCCTGTAGTGCTCAGATTGCTGCTATAGGTGTGGTGTGTTAGGAGTGGAAGTGATTGATTGCTTTGGGAAGTTTGTTTGTGACATTTGTGTGAGAGAGAGAGAGTTGTTTGTCTTGGGAGAACCATCCTCAAAGGTGAATGCTTGAGATACATGCTGACTGATCCCTCCTGAGGAGTTTACCGACGTCAGAACATTTGGTTGTACTCTTCTCTATTCTGATTAATAATAGATGACTGCTATTATTGTTCCATTCTCGTTTGTTTATGCAATGGATAAATGTGAATTATGTCTTTTCTGACTGGCATATAGTTACTTTTACTAGATTTTACGCTTGCGTTTGCCTTCTCTTCGTGTGTGCAGGTGTCCGTTCACGGGGATCGCGGGGGACTGTGACCAGCTGAAGCGAAGGAGCGAAGGGAACATCTCTTCGTCACACGACAGCGCAGGAATCCAAGTAGGTGCTCTTTACTTCTTGTTTAATTGTAACTAGGAACATGCGTGGCAGCATTGTATGATTGTTGCTAGACCCCTATTGGGCTAGTAGGGATCGCCTCTATCCGTAGAGGGGATTTACCTTCTCAACAGCTCCATTTATGTATCCATGTTCCGGGATCATTTCCATCAAACTTCTTCATATCGATCTTTGGAACATGGTGGTTCTTCGATCCAATGTTAGAGTCTATGAAATCATGATTAACATTTATTTTGTTCTCATCATGAGTTTCCTTTCCTACCCTTTCACCATTGGTAAGAATTTCTTGTAAAAAAATTGTCAAATCTATCTTAAAATCTTCCATGCCTGTCTTCAAATTTGTCTTCAAAACGTCCATCTTAGTTTCCACGCCATCCATCTTAGCTTCCATGCCATCCATCTTAACTTCCACGCCATTCATCTTAACTTCCACGCCATTCATCTTAGCTTCTATGATTTTCTTTAAACCATCCATCTTAGCTTCTACGTCTTTCTTTAAACCATCCATCTTATTTTCTGTTACCTTTTGTACGAGTGAAATTTGTTGCACTTGGTTTTGTAATATTGATGTATCATGTTGCATTTCTTCCTCTTCTTCATGAGTCATGCTATAGCTTTTAGGTTGCTTACTAGGTGTTTCCATTTTCTTTCTTCGGGGCATCAATTACCAATAATAATGCTTCACTATGCCCTTTCAATTCCTTCAAACTAATTTTTCAAACCGAGCTTATGCAAAAATTTAAAAAATACACACCTTTTTTCACTTGTAGGAGCTCGATATTGAATCTGATGTACCTCTGTAATTTTGGATCTCCCAATTCTAAAATCGTGACCTGCAATAGCCCTCTGCGTCCTCTTTCCAATGCCACTAGTCTGATCCAAATTGGATTCTCCAAGAAAGAGTTATGACAAATCTCCCACGGTGACCTGATTATAGACTAGTTCAATAGAGTGAACTTGTACGACGTGGCACGTGTCACTGTTTTGACCTTTGGATCTGAAAAATATACAAAAGGAACTACAGTCCGTCCTGTTTTTGTAACTTTTTACGAAATTTCAATCTGATGCTCAAAGAGACAGTTATGATGATTTTCCCACAGTGACCTGTTTGGAATGTAATTCAGGGGTCTACAAAAACCCTAACTTCCTCAGACTGTATCTCCGAAAATATAGCAAGACAGGATCTGAAATTCGAAGCCAAGGTTTAGACTGATTTCTTCTCAAATGGGTTTTTTTTTATCTTCTGAAACTTCGTAGAGAAATAGTTATATCGAAAATCCCACGATGTCATGTCTTAGCTTAAATTCTGGAGCTTGCAAAAACCCTAACTTCCTCAGATCATATCTCTGAAAATGTAGTGGGACAAGCTCTGAAATTCGGACCCGAGGTTCAACACGATTTCGTCTCAAATGGGGTTTTTTATCGCTTCTGAAACATTGCAGAAAAAAGTTATAATGAAAATGCCACGATGACCTATTTGGAGCAGCGAAACCCTAGAATCGAAAGCTCTCATACCAAATGTTAGGAAACTAGCTCACAAAAAGATAAAAAGATAGATCAACGCCTTAGAATTCAGCCTCTTCAAGCGGCCAACCTCCTTTACATTACACAAATGAACAATTCTTGGATGATACAAATGACAAAACCTCCTTTCTATATATAGGAGTCTAAGTGGTCACAATATAACCAAGCCGACCTAACAATAGTAATATAAAGGCACAAAACTAACAATAGTGGGATTCTATGGGGCACAATAATAACAATATGGGGACAATATGGGCACAACAATAGCAATAAGGGATACAATGACAATAGTAATGGGGGAATCACCAGTATTATAGGGACCTAACAAAAAATCCAGTTGTAACGATAACATGATTATTTTATTTTAATTAAATTACCAAGATCAGTTATGGACAGAAAAGGAATTACCAAAAAGTGAAAATACTAAAAGAGAATTTAGATGTCAAAAAGTTAATGGAGAATTACTCCTCTAATTAGGGATAAATATCCCAGAGGGGGAAGAGAGCTAAGAGGGTATGAGAGGAAAATACCCGAGGAAATCAAGAAGAGGAGAAGATAACTTATTACCTGAGATATTATGTTGTTGAGGTAAGGTAGGAGGCTCCCATACAAAAATTCTTGAGCTGGTTAGGATCAGTGGAATTTATGTACAGACCTGTGAGTCTATGAAAATTCTGAGCAAAAAAGATAATGTCATAACCACCACCTTGAAAATATTTTGTTTTTCCTAATAAGATTTTGGATCACGAACTGGTCGGTTCTGCAGAGGGTTCTAGGGTTTAAGTAAGAGAGTGACAGAGGGCAAGAAGTACCCATGGAGGCACAGGGAGGAGGGAGATCCACTCCCTCCTATAGTAATGTGGTTTCAAACAGAGAAAGAGGAGGGAATAAAAACAAACCTCCACAACCCTTGGAGGTCAAGAGAAAAGACACTGAAATTCAGAAGGTGGAAGGCAGCAAAACCCATGCAGATCAAGGGGCCCACAAAGAAGACTGACAGGAGGAGAAAGTGGAATATAGAGGTCAGCGAATAGAGAACAGAGCCAAGATGGGGCCCTGTAAACCCAAGACCATAACTAAACCTCGGGTTATTCTGAATGATCCAGCTCTACAAGCGCACAGGGATCACATGGCAAACTATGCCATCATATGCAAATTTATGGGAATCTAGCCATCAGAGAAAGCGTTGTACACCTGGATAGAATACAACTGGAAACCGAAGGGGGAGTTAAATATACATCTTGGATCCAAAGGTTTTTTTACAGTGGTGTTCATGAACATGGAAGACAAAGACAGGATTTTTGAAGGAGGACCATACTTCTTTGCAACTGTTGGTCTCTATATGCGGCCATGGATGATGAAATTTGTGCCAGAACGAGAAACCTTCACTTCACTACCGGTATGGATTAGAATCTGCTCCTTACCTTTAGATTACTGGATGCCAGAGTCTTTAAAAGCTATAGGCAATAAATTAGGTCATTTCTTAAAAATTTCAGAGGCAACTCTACGGGGAAAATATACCTCCTATGCCTGTATATGTGTGGAGATGGACCTATCAAGAGCCCTTCCATATGAGATCATTCTAGAAGTCTATGACGAGGAATGGGTTCAAACAGTTGACTAAAAACATATCATGTTCAGATGTCTCAAACGTAATGAGCATGGACACCTATCTAGAGATTGTCCACTTAATAGAAGGGAGGAAAACCTAAACACCAGCAAAGGGAAAGATCAGACAGGTTTCACCAAAGCAGGAGGAAAAGGAAAAGGAGGGGGAAGGAAGACACAAAAGAACCCTATTGCGAATGATAACAAAACAAGAAGTTACAACAATTTTGAGATCTTAGGAGAAAAAGAAGTAGATGGAGGTGATCAAGAGAGTACAAAGAATCAGTCAGCAAGGGGGAAAGGAAAAGAGACCAGCATGGAGTTCACTCAGGAATAGAATGAACACATGACGGACCCTTTGAGTACCATGGAAATAGAAAAAGACTAGGAAATGACTCAAAGTGAAAGTGGTACAGAGGACCAAGACTTACAAGAGATCCTAGAAAGGGAGAACCCAGAGCTAGAAAAGTTTCTAGAACAAAGAGGAAACCTGGGAATAAACTCCATCCCTCAGGAGGATGTGGACAGGGTACAACAAATATTCCTCAATAAGTCACATCAAATAGCTGTAGGAGTCAAAAGAGGACATGATAACCAGGAAAATAAAGGGACTTCCTCAATAGGATTAATAACAGGAAAACTAACAAAAAATCCAGGCAAGAGGAGGGGAAGAAAAAGACAAAAAGAACTACTGCTGGAGTGTGGAAAACTCATGATTGACTCAGGAAGGATGAAAGACCTTTCCAGTTACTCCTTTAAAACCCCACCTCAATGAAAATCACAACCTGGAACATTAGAGGACTAGGGAGTAGAAGAAAACAGAGGAATCTAGGTAACAGGATCAGAGAGGAAAAACCTAACATAGTATTCATACAGGAAAAAAAATGCTCAGTGGATAAGATCCACGAAAATCATAGAAAATGTTTAAATAGATATGAATACCTTGAATTTAAGGCAAATAAATCTTCTGGTGGCATTCTCACTCTACGGGATCCACAGAAATTTGGAGTGATTGATGCGGAGGCATCCAGACATCACCTTTCTCTGATTTTCCAACTGGTGGGTGACAGACAATGTTACATGATCACCAATGTCTATGGTCCACACCCAATGGAGGACAAACTTCGACTCCTCACAACACTGGAGGATATGAAGAAGAGATACCCATCTCTACCCTGGATTCTTGGAGGTGATTTTAACATGACAAAATCACTCATGGAGAAGAAAGGAGGAACTAGAACACTTGGTAGAGATTCAGTTGCCTTCCAGAACTTCATCACCAATATGAAATTGGTTGATATGGAAACAAGCAATGGAATCTTCACTTGGAATAACAAAAGAGGGGGCCCTACCCAAGTAGCCTCAAAATTGGACAGATTTATTGTTTCAGAGGAACTTCTTCTCATGGGAAGCAGCATTACTGCGCTCATACTACCTTTTGGAGGTTCAGATCACTGGCCTATCCAATTGGAAGCTTCTCTTTTTGGTAAACCAAGGAACTCCCCCTTTAGGTTTGAGAACGCTTGGCTCACACATTCAGATTTCCTCACAAACATCGAAAAATGGTGGAAGGAAGAGCTACACCTACAAGGAACAAAGATGTTCCTTCTACACTGCAGGCTTAATCACATTAAAGGCAGACTCAAAGAGTGGAATAAAAAGGAATTTGGTAATATCTTCAAAGCTAAAGGAGATGTGGAAAAGAAACTAAAAGAAATAAACCATATTCTTATCACAGAAGGCTATACAGAGGAAAGGAAAGAGATGGCAGAGTCACTCTAGAAGGAATGGGAAAATAGATGTCTTCAAGAGGAAATATTTTGGAGAGAGAAATTCAGAGTACAATGGATTAAAGAAGGGGAGAGAAACACCAAATTCTTTCACAGATCCACCATAGCTCACAGAAACAACAATAGAATTGTGAAACTTAGAGATCAACATGGAATAGAAAGAAACACTCATGAAGAGATGGAGAAGGTTCTAGTCCAGCATTTTCAAAAAATTACTAAGCAAACCTTGGAAGACAGATACTAGTGTACGAAAAGATTTACTCAGTACATTCCTATACTGGTTACTAGAGAAGATAATTACAATCTGAACAGACCAGTAACAGAGGAAGAAAATGAGGAAGTCGTTAAAGAGACGCACAATGGGAAAGCACCAAGCCCAAATGGCTTCAATGTGGACCTTTTCAAAGCTTGTTGGAGGATAGTGAAACAAGACATCCTGGAGGTAGTGGAAGACTCTCAACGATTTAAGGCAATCTTAAAGGCGTTCAATGAATCTTTCATAGCCTTAATCCCCAAATAGGAAAAGGCCACCTCTCCAGAAAGATTTAGACCTATAGCATTATGCAATGTGGTATACAAAATAATATCCAAAGTAATTTCCAACCATCTCAAACCACTCCTCCAAACCCTAGTGTCAGAGGAGAAAACGGGCTATGTGGAAGGAAGACAAATTCTAGATAACATAATTCAAGCACATGAAATGGTTCATTCACTCATTACCAATAAACACGCAGGAATGATAATTCATCTAGACATAGCAAAGGCCTATGAAAACTTAGTTGGTCGTACATAAGAGCAATATTAAAAGCTTATGGATTTGATTACAATTGGATTAAATGGGTTATGGCGCTAGTTACCACCGCTAGATGTTCAATTCTTCTCAATGGCTATCCCTCCAAAACCTTAAAGCCTTCTAGAGGTCTCAGGCAAGGCGATCCTCTTTCTCCTTTCCTTTTCATTCTAATGATGGAAGGGTTAGGGAGAGCAATCAGAGCTGCTAAGGAGGAAGGGAGAATTCAGGGTCTGAGACTCACTCAAGGTGGGGACACAGTAACACATCAACAATTTGTGGATGATACTATGCTTCAAGGCACACTCACTGTCAAAGAAGCCAAAGCATTCAAGCAGATTCTGAGTGAGTTTGCTAGGTTAGCAGGCATAGAGGTAAGTCTTTCTAAATCAAAGATTTTCTTTCTCAATATAGATATTTCAATACAAAGAAATCTTTCCAGAATTTTGGGCTTTCAAAGGGAGTCACTGCCTGCGAAGTACCTAGGAGTTCCCCTCACTGACAAACTGCTACACAAGGATATCTCGGAACCTGTTCTAAATAAGCTAAAAGATAATATTAGAAAATGGAAAAATAGAGCACTAAGTCTAGCAGGGAGACTCATTGTAACTAAGGCTATCCTCCAAAGTATCCCTATCTATATGTTATCAACCATTCCGACACCAACTCGTGTAATTACTGATATAAGAAACATTCAAAGATACTTTCTCTAGGGGAAAGGTGAAGAAAAGAAGAAATGGGCCCTTGTGGCATGGGACAGGGTATGCAAACCTAAGTCCCATGGTGGCTTGGGTCTCCATGACCCAGGAATTCTTAATAGAGTTCTTGGTGCCAAAATCTGGTGGAGATGGCTAAAGGAAATACAAGTCCCCTGGGCAAAAATATGGAAGCAAAAATATGCAAAAGAGTGGCAGGAGAAGAACCTCATCAGAATGACAGGACAGGTAAAAGGTTCTGCAATTTGGAATAGGGAATGGGAGAACAGGGCCCTAGTCCAAAATCACAGTTTCTGGGAGATCAGAAATGGAAATCTGGCCTGGTTCTGGGAGGATAATTGGCAGCAGGAGGACAATCTCCGAAGTGAAGAATTAGCATACATTCACACCGATACCATAAACAAAGGATTAAGGTGGGTAAGTGACTATTGGGACCAATCAAGGAATAATGGGAAATGGAGAACATGGAAATTTCCAGATTATAGTGGATTGGGCATGTTGCATACTCAAGCTATAGCCCTTAAAGGTCTTCTAGACAAGAGGCAAATCTTAAACTCAACCTTGGATGATCAACTAAGATGGGGAAAGAACAAGGCAACTCTCTTCAACCTTAAGGAAGCCAAAAGGATAGATTCAGGGCTTAACCTTCCAAACATTGATAATAGTGGAAATAACTCTGTGATAATCCTCATTAGATGAAAGTCAAACTGTTCAAGTGGCTGGTTCAACAGGGCAAGATTCTGACATGGGATAACCTAAGAAAAAGAGGCTTTGTTGGCCCCTCAAGATGTTACTTATGTAGAAAACAGGAAGAAACTACAAATCATCTCCTGAATAGATGCACTTTCACTACAATACTGTGGAATTGCGTTGGATAAGTCTTCAAGCAGATAGACAGAAACGTAAATGACATCATTGCTACTTTGAAAAATGGACGGAATTTTTTTTCGGATAATGAGATCATTAACTCCGCCTGGATGCTGACCCCAGGATTCATAATCTGGAATGTTTGGAAGGAGCGTAACAATAGTATTTTCAAGGATAAAGCAAGTCCGGTGAGCAGCATCCTTAAGCTAATCCTTAAACAACTCAAAGAGAATGTTCATATCCTGGGAGGTGTAGCTACTGGCAAACCCATCAGACAAATAGAGGCCAGAATACTGGAAAAGTTAGAGCTCAAGGTTCATCCCCCTTAGGGTTCTATGTAGATCAACAAGAATACCTCAGCAGAAAAGGCTTCATGGCAACCCCCTTCACATGGCTTTTTAAAATTTAACATAGATGGAGCCTCAAAAGGGAATCCGAGAGAAGCAGGATATGGAGGGGTCATGAGGGATGTGGAAGGAAACATACAATTCATCTTCCATAGTTATCTAGAAAAAGAAACCAAAAATATGGCTGAGCTCATGGCAATGGAATTATGCCTGGAAATACTGCTCAAGTACAAAATTGACAACGTCATCATTGAGGCTGACTCGAAATTAGTCATTAACTCAGTGAAGAGGATAAATTTTGGCACTGCACCAGAGAAAATCTCAGGACACTGGCGACTTCTACAAGTCTACCAAAGAATCCAAGCACACCTAAGAATGTTGAGAACTCTTAGGTTGGTGCATGTCCGCAGGGAAGCCAACAAAGTTGCAGACTGGCTTGCCAATGAGGGGGTACAAAACAAGCATATAGACTTGTGCTGCTAGTGGGAGGAGGTAATGGATGACAGGTTGAAGGAGGAATGCTCATCCCGGGCCCTCAGCGACAGACATCAGTATCAGGAAAAATCAAGAGAAAGAATTTTACTTCATGAAAATGATGGATAAGTTCACTTCAGACATCCTATCAGCGAAGATGCACTGTCGGTGTTCTAAGGGAGCTTCTAGAAACATAGGCAGTAATCATGACAAAAGATATCTGTTCACAGGAGGAATGATTCCATGGAAGATGAATGCGTCAAAGGAAGAGACTACTGGAGTCAAAAACTGCCCAAGACATACCACCTGCTTCGGGCGACCTCTGACCCGAGAGAAGTTTTCCCAGAAGACAAGTGATTCCATTCAGCAGGCGACATGTGGAGGTGGTTGGATAGTGATTATCGCCTTCATCGTTGGGTATTTCGTGAGTAGTTGTGTGGTCCGATTTGGTCTGTGGCCGTCAGATCTGGAGAGGGAAGATCAACGGCCACCTTTTGATGTGCAAGTTGGTGGGGCTGAAAGGATAAAACCACTAATGGTTTACCACCTTCATCGGGCGCTTTCCAAACCAAAGACGGTATTAATGAAAAGCCAATGATTCCACTCAAGAAGCAACACGTGGTGGAGGACCGATAAAGCAAACCGCCTTCATCGCGCGGTATTCAGCGGGATTTTTAAGCCACGCAATATGCACTCCAACCGTTGGATCATAAGAAAAATATCAACGGTCAACATTGATCGTGCAACTTTATGGTTTTCGTGAGCAGTTTTGTGGTCTGATTTGGTCTGTGGCCATCTAATCTGGAGAGGGAAGATCAATGGCCACCTTTTGGTGTGCATGTTGGTGGGAGCGAGAGGATAAAACCACTAATGGTTTAACACCTTCATCGGGCACATTCCAAACCAAAGACGATATTAAGGAAAAGTCAACGATTCCACTTAGGAAGCAACACGTGTCGGAGGACCGAAAAATCAAACTGCCTTCATCGCATGGTATTTAGCGGGCTTTTTAAGCTCTGCGATATGGACTCCTATCATTGGATCAGAAGAAGAAGATCAACGGTCAGCGTTGATTGGGAAAATTTAGGGTTTTTTGGGGGATTCACCCCTGCGCGGGTTGAATCTTGACTATCGGATTGTTAGAAGACAGATCTTTAGTCAGTTTTGGGGAGCGGACTTCGGTTCCACTTGCCTGCTCTTGGTTCCAGGGTAGTCTAAGCCTTGTCTCTGTTTGATTTTTGGAGGTTTTTTTTTTGCGTACTTAGGGTTTTTTCACTCCCCTTTGTGGGAGTTTGTGCCTCTGGGCATTTGTTGTAACATGTGTAAAATATTCTTTTACCTAAGTTAATGGAAGGACCATCTCTTGCTTAAGCAAAAAAAAGAAAATTCTGAGCAAAAACTTCTTGGGCTAGTTGAGACTAATAGAATTTCTTTGCAGACCTGGGTGGTCTCTGTCCCATAAAAAATGTTCTGAAATGGAATAAGCTTTGGGGGAGCTATCGGGGAATACCGTGCTCAAAGGTTTGGTGGAGCATTTCTGTTTCATTATTAAGTTCCTATGGAAGCCTAACTGACTCTAGACAAATACGTATTTCCATGTATTTCTGGAGAGAAAAGGTTTGTATATTTTATTTTTCTACAACTATTTCTTTAGCAGGTTCATGGTAAATTATTTCTGTGAATTTAGTGGTTGACTAGATGAAATACCAATCATGATTTGCTAAATTTTTTTTTATCTCGTTAGACATTGTTTCAGTAAAGGAATTTATTATTGGTGTCCAAGTTGTTTATTAAGTTAAGTACTTCTTAATAATGTAATGGATATATGTTGAGAAGTAGACCGGAACCCTGTATTTAGAGGTACATGTTCGTTCTAAACATAGAATATGAAATATAAGCAAAGAACCCATGAAGTAACAATAACAGTGTTGATGGAATTGAATAGTAGAGGAGACATGAACAATGTTCTAAGACGAATCTAGGTTAGTTTCAAGGCCCAGCTATGTTAATAGCCACCTAGGAACAATCCCTAGTTCCTAATGGAACAAACCACATTAATACTTTTTATTATTAATATAAAGTAATAGTTAAATTATGTGCAAAGAACCGCTATTTTGCATGAGAAAAATGTAAAACCCAATTTACAGAAATCCATATATCTATATATCAACAAAAAAAAATTATATACAACAACCAATTATATACAGGTAAAATACTCTTGGTTCTTGCAATTTGCAAGAGAGATGAAATGCATAAACTACAACAAAGAAAAAAGAACTAAGCAGGAATTATGCATAGTTAAAAGACATAATTTATGATCATAAAAACCAGTCCACTAGAGAATGGTAAATTTTTAGTACAATTAAGGAAATTATAGTTACTGTTAACATCGAAAAACTTGAGAGCTAGGAAGCCACCCAAAAAATAGAAAATCAACCATAATGAGTGATAAGTTTCATATTCTGGTCACATGGACATTATAAATGCTGATAGCATCAGTACTATAAATACTTTATGTTCACCAAAATTCAATAAAAAAATTCTGTAAAGCAACCATAACCTTGGTCGGACAGAGGAATAGCTACATGGCATTAGAGAAACATGTGTAAGAGAATTATACATCATGGTTAGAGCCTGACACAACTCATAGCTATTTCCTATAAAAAAATAATGACGAATTGATATTGTTAAACTACACAGTAGAAAAATGAAAATGAGTCGTGAGGTTGTACAACTAGAATCAAAGGAAGACTACAGGGAAGATATAAATTATTGGTCAAACCCTAGGGGTTGGCAAACTCTAAGAGTAAAAATCCATTAATCATTCAAACTTTCAATAATCTAGGGGTGGAGCAACCTTGTGGAAGGAGTATTATGTGCACACAACAATAATGGGAAACCCTGGCAGGGTTTCATCCCTAACAGAAACCGACACCATATAAAAAAGGGCAAATTAATGGTGGAACCTAGACATAACTTTTTATAAATCCGTGATGTTCTGGAATAGTCATGGAAAGAGTCTCACCTACAAGCATTAAAAGGTGAGAAAATTCATCACAAAACAATTGTGTGTCTGTTGTGGAGATTAATCACCACAGAGTTGATTAACAAGTATGAGATATTTACCTGTACGTAGCCTCCAATAAAATTACCGAGGGGAAAGCAAACCTACAAGAGAAATCCTAGTGAAACAAAGTGGTATAGTTACAGGGGAAAATGGAAGCCCTAACCAATCATAAGAATTAACTTTTGTTCCTCAAGTTTGGGAGGAAGTCTTCAACAGTGAAACCTTGCACCTATGAAACTGGTACGAACTGATTTAGTTCCCTCAAGAATCTTAAATAACAGTAGTCAATCTCTTGCACCAAAATGAACGAAGACATACAACATGAAAATTAAACAATACCCTAGAATGGGTTGAGGAAATGGCTACTATAAACTGTTGAAGTTTGTGTTTAAATTGAAACTTACCATGGCAGCTGAAAGCCCCTTGGAAGGGAAAGAATTTGCAGAGAATATTTCCCATCAAATGCAAGTCACGAATGGCTCTAGGCACTCCGAAGTGAGAGGGAGGAAGTTACTGTGGTAACACCTCTTTTCCCAAGCACCCTTCTATTCAACCCTAATATCTCATTCATTCATTTAGCTAACATGTGGAGTGATGAAAATAGTCAAGTACTCCATATGTCAAATCTGGATAGTTGGCCTACGAGAGGGTTCGGGTAAACCATAGATCTCGGTGCTTATTAAGCTAGGTCTTACGACAATAAAGAGAGGAAAAAAACATTATGATAGCGGTAAAATTTTAGTAAAATTGTGTTGATTGACATATTACTATTGGAGGAGTGTTACACTTAGTCTCTTCCATAGAGCAAGATTTGTTTTCTTGCGGATCAAAATCCACATTATTAACTCTGAGAATATGATAGAATTCTTTGGAATGGAAGGATTCTACTAGTCCTCTAACTCCTTGGAGCACCAGTGCAGGTAAATTATCCTTTGGGCATTTCTTAATGAGATAATGGATTATTATTAAAAAGTCTCCTCGAATAACTATGTACTTTATTTCTTTGTTTTTAGCAATACATAAACTTTGTAGGAGGCCATACATTTCAACTTGATTATTGGTTTTCCTTTCGAGACCCCATGTAATTTTGATTTCTACTATTCCATAGGGATTGAGTAATATCACTCGCCCCCTCATCATCCCTCTTATAATTCATTATTATGTAATATAATGATTACTATTGCACCAAGAGGTGCTTTACAACTCAACATATGAGGAAGATGTTGTCACAAAACATTATATATATATATATATATATATATATATATATATATATATATATATATATATATATATAATATTCAAAAGGTTGACTCAATTAAACTTGTAAATAAAACCCATATACGCAATGCAAAAAAAAACAATATAAAGTTTATTTAGAGAGGATTAACACCCAAATCCTCAATTAAGATATGTTTGTTCTTAAATAGTTCTTGAACTATATAATATGTAACTTATAGTGATGAAATTAAATTATTTTTGTTATATACCTAGGGGGGATAATATGGGGTACCAAGGGAGGTACCCAAGGTAATAATGTAATAATGGGATGGGCCATAGTAATAAATAAGGTGGTTAACCCATATCATGTAAGGGACCACAAGTAGTTGGTAATAATGTAATGGGCCCATCGTATTAGTTTGATGGTATGAGGGAACCATGGTAATGACCCATGGTATTGTATGTATGAGGCTTATATAGAGGCTAGAGACTTCATGTCAAGGGATGGAGTCAAGGATTATTGTATGAATAGGCATATGGCTTGTGGAGTGTTCTCCTTCCTTAAGGAGTGAATGTATGGTGTTGCCCTACCTTAAGGGTATCAGAGCTATAACAAGTGGTATCAAAGCACTTTCTTGGGCACAAAAGTGGAGAGTGTTTTTTTTTTTATTTTTTGCAGGATTTCGGGGGCGGCGAGTTTGCAGATCAGATCTGTATGTTTTGGTGAAAATTTTTCAAAATCTAATTGCAGATATGTATTCTTTATGAAAAAATAGCCGATTTAAAAAAAAAATCGGTTGAATCGGAGTCCGGATGAAGGAGATATCGCTGATCTAAAAATCAGTGGGGTTGCAGACAATTTTTCAAGGTAGCGAGTTTGCGGCGCAGATCTGGACGTCCTGGTGCAATATCTGCAAAATCTAATTGTAGATCTGGATTCTTTGTGAAAAAATACCCAAATTCAAAAAAAAAATCAGTCGAATCGGAGTCCGGATGAGGGCGATATCGCTGACTTAAAATCAACTCTTTTTTGCAGAAATTTTGGTGACGACGGGAGAGTTGCAGCACAGATCTAAAATTCTAGTGTCTGGATCAAGATTTCTATCACATGGGAAGATGCAGAATGATTGTTCCATTTCTGGAAACAGGTTATAATAGGGATTCTGAGCAATATTGAAGGAATTGTGACCATTTCAAATTTTCGCCAATTTTTTGTGATGGCGTGCCTGGATCTGAATTTGAGGGACTTGTATCCATTTGATGGCTCTCATTCAGCCAAATGGATAGCACAAATGGAGAAATGTTTTAGATTGAATTACATCATAGATGATGAGACTCAGCTGAGTGTGGGAACAATGTACTTAGACATTGAAAGATTGCAATGGTGGCAAGGGCATCAACGTTGCTGTCGAAGGCCCTTGACTTGGGACAAATTCACAAAAGCTCTTATGGACCACTTTGACCATAAAGCTAATCTTGTGGATAAGCTCACATAGACAGACACACAACCTAGCAAAGATTTTATTTTTACAGGAAAGAAGGAAACCAAGGAACCTAAAGGGTTATTTTCTGCTAGTATCTCCTTATTGCAGGTTCATGGATTCATTCAAAAGGAGAAGATCGTTGTGTCTGTAAATCCTAGTTGTAAGCATAATTTTATCAATGTTAATTTGGCAAAAAAATTGCAAGTTCCAACAAAACACATTGAAAACATACAGGTTGATAATGAGGATGTTCAAGTTTATAAAGATTTGAAGCTTTCTATGGATAAGTATGTGTTGCATTGTGACTTTTATACTTCAGATATGGATAACATGGATGTTGTTTTGGGATATCCTTGGATGGAATCTGTGGGTACGGTCAATATTAATGTGCAAAAGAAATTCCTGAAGCTCTGGTATAAAAAGAAGAAAATTACATTACAGGATATTTCCATCAATAAACAGGTAGAGTCCACGGAGGTTGACGCAGAAGATGTTCCAGGGACTGACATATCAGATGATGAGCATATGATGGTCGACAATCAAACACAAACAGAGGCTGAAGCTGAAAAGGTAACAGGTGCTGACACATCTGATGAGGATTCAGTGGTTGAAGTCATATTGGAAACGAAGACACCACAACAGGCACCACAGCAGGGTGAATTAAAGAAAAAGGCACCGTGGGTTAAAACTTCAACATATCATCACCCACATCACCCCGCAAGAAAACAACCAACAAGATGGCAACCAATTAGTCATAAGGACAACAACCCCCGTATGATGGATAGCGAGGAGCGATGATCCACCTACTACACATCAACACAGGAGAGCTGCCACGGTCAACTTCCATCTCAAGCGAGCGAGGCACCAGCGAGATCGAAGGTTCACCTTTCTCTTGGATGGCTAGATGCACGTTCATGGTACCAGTGGACTACTCTTTTGAGTAGATCTTATTATTTGTGTTCTTCCCATGTTTCAGGGATGAAACATGCTAAGGGGGGTTGAATGTTGTATACCTAGGGGGGATAATATGGGGTACCAAGGGAGGTACCCAAGGTAATAATGTAATAATGGGATGGGCCATAGTAATAAATAAGGTGGTTAACCCATATCATGTAAGGGACCACAAGTAGTTGGTAATAATGTAATCGGCCCATGGTATTAGTTTGATGGTATGAGGGAACCATGGTAATGACCCATGGTATTGTATGTATGAGGCCTATATAGAAGCTAGAGACTTCATGTCAAGGGATGGAGTCAAGGATTATTGTATGAACAGGCATATGGTTTGTGGAGTGTTCTCCTTCCTTAAGGAGTGAATGTATGGTGTTGCCCTACCTTAAGGGTATCAGAACTATAAGAATTTTTCTATAAATTATGACGTGACATTGGGAAAACAAACTCATCTAACTATAAAACTTACGAACACCTTATTCCTCAAAAAATATTAGTAATATAAAAAATCATATAAGATTATTTTCTAAAACATGAAACTGAATAGTACAAAAATTATGTGAATTTGCATCATCGTTAAAACATGTTTTTGTGAGATAAATTTCATAAAAGATAAAAATAATTAGCATTTCAGATATACAAATTATGTAAATTGGTATGTTAGTTAAAAATTTTGTGTGGGATAATTTTTCTTAAAGTGAAAACAATAAATATTTATGAAATATAAATCACCTAAATTTATGGTAGTTAAGATGCTTTTGTGTGAGATAAAAAATAATCCAAGTATTAATTAGTAATCATCTGAGAGATATAAATTATGTAAATTGATATTATAGTTGAAATATTGTTGTGTGGGGTAAATTTTATCTAAATAAAAAAACTTATTTAAATTATATAAATTGATAGCATAGTTGAAATATTTTTGTATAAGGTAAAACAAATTTAATAAGTATTTCACACACACATACTTACTTGAAACATTTTGTTTTGTGTAAGATGAAAACAAATGTTTAGTAATATTTTGAGTGGAAAAATAGTGATGTAATAAGAAAAGAGTATTTAAGATATATCAAAAACTAAAATCATCATTAGATTAGAGAGTGTATAATATGGGTGTATAACTTAATTGATTCCAAACTATTCAAGATTATAAATTATAATCTATTTTAGGAAAAGGTGAAAATTAGGGAAAAATAATTTAAATGTAAAACAAAGTCACTATATTTTAGATAATTTAATCTAATCTAGATCCATTTAAAACCTCGATTTATCAAAAGCTTAGAGGATTAAATGTTTCTATGCTAAAACCTCTTTTTTAGTGTAAAACTTGAAGAAAAAGGTTTAAATTTGGGAAAATTTGATCCTTTCATCACTAAATAAACTTAATTTAAAATGAATCTAAATTAATATAATAAATAGCCATAAGTATAATGTTTGTAATTGATTATTATATAATTTTTAATATATAGTAATAATATGTTATTTGTTTTCGAAATAACCTACACCTCCATTATACCTTATTTTTATAATAAACAATGGTTATATAATATAAATAGCTTACTCTTTATTTATGAAACAGGTGAAGAAATATTTTCATTAAAAACTAAATATATTATATAAATTATTCTAAATTTTAAATTAAACTATAAATTATGTATTTAATAAAATTTCCTTAATCTTTTTTAAGAATCATATTAATTCCTCTTCACAGTTGCTTATTTTTGGGTGGGAATCCATGAAGGAATCGTGCCCTTTTAGGTTCTATATCTATCCATCCATATTTGATAGAAAAAATAGAAAGAGTGGTTTTTTTTTTTTCCAAGGAAAAAAACGGTAACCTTTTATTAAAAAATTTAATGAAAAGTTACACTAGCAGATGCAATGAAGCATTCCGTAAGTTGCCACCTGGGCTCGAGTGCTTTCGCACCCCACACAATCGTTAGCAGACTAACGTGCACAAAGAATAAGAACAGAGAAGAGAAGAGAGACTAAAAAAAGGAATAAAACAAATCCGTTTTTCAAGTTTTTCTCCCCTTCTTCTTTTCGACCTTACGCCACTCTCCTTGAGTGGGCTCGATCGAGGCAATGACTAACTGTGTTTCGGCATTCTGAGGGCCTGTTTCTTTGTCTGAGTCTGAAGTGTCTGAGTGATGATACCGTTTGGTGCCTCCCATGCTTTGGTCCACGCTTGTCATCTGAACCTGTGAAGCCTTGTTGTCTGTTGTGTTTTCCTTCTGGTTCCCTGTATCATCTTCCTCTATAGTGATATCATCCTCTTCTGCTTCTGTTTCTTCGTCTTCTTTTCTCGATGAGGCTTTCTTTTCCGCTGCTCTCTTCTTTACGACGTCATCTATGTTCTGCCATCCTTTTGGCTTCCTTTGTTGAGGCTTGCTCTTGTTTTGACTTTTGCATGCATTGAACAGATGACCTGTTTGTTGACATCCCCTGCATCTGAATGCTGTATTCTCATAGTCCAGAGTTTGTTTCCACTGTGAATTGTTGAAGTTTAGAATGATGCTTTCAGGTAGTCCTTGGCTAAGATCTACCTCGACACATATCCTGGCAAAAGTAAAGATTCCTTTTATGTGTCTCTCTGAATCAATCTTTAACATTCTTCCAAGGGCATTTCCTATAGCTAATAAGGCCTTGTAGTGCCAAAAATGTATCGGAAGATTATGCAACCTTACCCATACTGGCATCCTTGATACCACCATAGTATTGGCATCAAACTCCGGGAACCATGGGGTAATAAACAGTCCCGCATTGCCCCAGAACCATGGCCCTTCATTGAGGATTTTTTCCTTTTCTTCTTCTGCGAGAAAGGTTACTATGAAAAAACCCTTAGAGCATAGTTTTATTTGACAGTTTTTTGTCCAGACCGTGTAGATCCATTGATACAAAGCATCGGTTCTAGGCCAGAAGCCGTTAAATCTACAAATAACAACGTTTTTCTGTAGATCTGAGAATATGTATTTTACCTCTGGTAAATCCAGCGAGATGGATGGATTTTCTGGCGCTTGATCCACAATGTACTGCCCTGGGGGTGCATTATCAGTTGTAGCTTCTTTCCCCTTTGGAGGTTCTTTCCCTTTGGCTGCATCGCGGTAGGTACCTGTAGGTTTTGAGGTAGCTCCCTTAGATCCGCCTCGCAGTCGATGATTGAGGGTAATAGTTGAGTCCTTTGCCACCCTGTAATGCTGGAGTGTGTGTTGGTCCTGCAAGCAGTGCCCATAAAATATTAGGATTTGTAATGCAACTGGAATCCCTATTTTGTCCTGGATCTCTTTTTTTAGCTCCAAGACACTCATCCGGTCCCAGATCTGCACACAAACGTGTCTGCCTTCTGTTGATCTGATAAAAATTTGCTTCAGATCCGCTGTGTCTGCTTTGTGTTCTGGATCTGGCAAATTTCTGTTTTTCTTCTGTCTGGATCTGACCGCTCCGTATTGCTTCTGCCTGGATCTGGCCAGATCTGATAGATCCACCCCGGATCTACAATATTTGGCCCGATCTGATGAGCCGTTCCCCATATCGGGGTTCCTGATGAGGCTATCTCTTGTTTGCTTGGCGTAAACTGTGAGTCCTCTGTTAAAGCGATGCGTCGGAATGATAAGAGTCCAGATCTGCGCAGCAGAGAGCAGAGACAACTCAAAACGTCGGGGATCCGGATCCATACTCCAGCGCCGTAATTGATCTTCGACCATGCCATTTGAAATCCACCCTAAATCGGCAGATCGGATCCAGATCTTACCAAAATGGGGCATGGAAGCAGTCATACACCTCTGATTTCCATATACGCTGACAGATCTGCCAGGCTTGTGCAAGATGATCGCGCAGGGGAGCGAATCAAAACAAGACGGGGTAAAGATCGGTTTGTTTAGAGTAAAAACCTCCGAATGAAAAGCTATTTCCACCCTAAGATAATCGATCTGCGTCCAGAAGTAGAGGTAGCACGCTGGACCGTTTTTGCTGCAGTTTGAGTCATTTGAATCCTTTCCATCCGAGAGTCCTACCCAGGACCAGAGGGGAGCCTCAAGCTTTGTGTATCCAGCGGTCTGTCTAGCCGTTTCAGAGCAGAGCGAAGCTTCAGATGTCGCGGCGGCGAAGGCTTCTGAAACCCTAAACCCTTGCGACGCCTCCATTGTTCTCTTTTCTTTCCCAGTAATCGTGTGTTTGTTGTCTCTCCATAGAAAGAGTGGTTTTAGACTATTAATTGCGATTAATTATTGGTGCATGCCTATATATTGAGGGGGTTTCACTTAAGGAGAAAATGAAGTTTTTTGTGCAAGTTCTATGTCTTTTGTGATGAATACACGAACTCTTACATGAACCCGTACATGAACTCCTAGATATTCACGCAATAATTCTCTTCAACGACCTCTTGCCAACATGAGAAAAACGTCCTTCGATCCTCAGTGAACCTCTTGTGAACCTCAGATGAACCTGTCCTCTCACAGCATATTTAAAATAGCATAACAAAACATAAAATCATGCAGAACATTTTGAAAAAATTCTCTTTTATTTATTTCAAAAGATGAATTACAATCCTGGAAGATTTAGAGAAATTTCAATCAGAGATAGACTGCTTGGGAATTTACCAGATGCTACACCTTAAATTAAGATGCACTCAAGAGTCTACCTGGCCCTTTCCAGACTCTGTCTTTGAATTTTCTGAAACAAACAAAGGCTCAAACTTAATGAGCTCAGCCACTTTAGGTTCTTACTAGGGTTGTTAGGGCCTGGTACATAGGCTTTTCAAACTCGCCTCTAAAAGACTTTCTTCATGATGCAAGCATATCGAACACAGATGTTCGCAGATGCCAAGTAGGAAGATTATCTTAGACTTCAAACAACAAAACTCTTACTCTCAAAATCTCCAACTCTGAATGCCTCAATGAGCCTTACTTTTCTCTTTTTATAGGATGAGAAGGGGAAAAACATCAGAAAATCGTACTGAGATTCCGAGATATGGATCAAATCACACCAAAGTCAGAGAAGTGCTCCGAGTCTCGAAAAATCAGAATTTTTACAAAGTAGAGATTATTCCAAATCCTGCGGAAAAGATATTTATAATGTGGAGATTTTTGTCGTAAAATCCCACGAAAATCGGTCACTATCAAAGTCAAGTGACAAGACATTACTATACATTGTGGATGCTTTTCAGGAGAAGCCCACGAGAACCCTTGGAGTTTTTTAAGTTATGTTCCCAATGGATTTGTACTAGGGAATCGACCATTATTATGATGGTATGCTCCACTAGTCTCCCATGCTTTTGTATAAATCCTTCGGACAATCATTGGTTTCCTGAGGATAATATGATGGTTTACTTTGGTTAAGACTAACCAATGATGATGTCCTCTCATGAAGTAGCCTAATATGTGATCATCAGAAAAATTTCTTAGATCTGCAATAGTCTTACAAGGAAGGTGAAAACACTCCATGCCATTACACTCCATGCACTCTTGGAAATCACTTTGAAAATCTCTTTCAAAGTACCTTGGATCCATAGCAGTCTTATTTATCCCATACCATCTCCACCATTCCTGTAACCAAGTTGGTTGTAACAGTAACTGTGTAATGAAGACAGGTCCAAATTTTAATAATGTATAATGTATTTCTAATCTTTCTTCTCTACATAAGAGATCCCACCAAAGATCTTTATAGCCCTGGAAATTATAGACAGTGTCAGGAAATATAAGGCTCGGATCCTATTGTAGCCACATTATTCTTGCAGGATATTCAGGATATTTGAATCTTTTGATAGTATAATATTTATGAAATGTTTTGGTTCTATTGATTCCCTCATTCCATATCAAACTGATATCATGAAAAATTTCCCTTAATGCTTCGTCTGCAAGATCATAATACATCATTGGATTCTCATACACCATATCATGTATCCAAGTGCTGAACTTTGGGTAAATCTTTCTTTCTGGTACAAGGTGTTGTAAATCCTGATGAGGTTGTAGATTTGCATCCATAACTTTGGTGTTTCTTAATTTCCATGCGGCTTTCCATTTTTCAGCACAGATTGGCCATCAGGTGTTGTCTGGGATATTCCTAAGTTGTTCTTGCTATGTTTTAGGGTCCCATTCAGTGACAATAACCATTAGATGATTTTCCTTTTTCAGATACACCCGACTAAAAAAATCTGGTAGATAGTTTCTTTCTCCCTTTATATGCTCGACAAAAATATCAAAATTTGCAAACAAAGCTTTCCATATGGAAAACTTCGATTCTCCAGGAATTTTGATGTTTTCTGTTAGCATTTTATTTAAAGAAGAAGCATGATTCCTGAAAAGAAACCTTTTATGTATGAGGTTGATGTCAAATTTGTCTATACAATTCCATGCACCTTTTACCTCTTTTGCAATTGTAGAATAGTTTTGTTTTGCTTGGTTCCATGTTCCTGAAGCAAACTGTATAACTTGTTCTTCTCCTTCTTTAGTTTGCTTGAGAATACATCCCCATCCAATTTTGATGGTGTCACTTTCTATAGTTTTTGGAAAATTTTCATCTGCAAGGTAGAGAATAGGTAAAGTTTTTACCATAGATTTTATTTTTTTTATGGCATTGATATGTTATGAAGTACAAGGCACTGGATCTTTTTTCAATATTTCATTTAACAATTTTCTGTCATGGGCACACCCTTCATAGAAATTTCTAATGTAGTTCACACAACCTAGGAACCTCTGCAATTATTTTTTATCTATGATCATATCTAGAAATTTATGAGCAAATTCAAGTGCATGCTTTTGTAATGTGATTTGTCCATCCTCAATAGTATGTCCCAAGAATTTGATCTTTGTCTGAAACAATTGCATTTTATTCTTGCTTAGTACGAGCCCACTTCTCTTGACTCCCTGTGTTAAAGTCTGTATATGTTTGAAATGTTCTTCTACAAATTTAGAGAACATTAACACATCATCAATATATACAATGAGCCAATCAAAGTATGGCTTGAAAACCTGGTCCATGAACTTTTGAAATTTCGATGGTGCATTTTTTAGGCCAAAGGGCATAACATTCCACTCATAATAACCAGCAGGAGTGTTGTATGCAGTTTTGAATCTATCTTCTTCTTTTATCGCAACCTATCGAAACCCATATTTCATATCAAATTTGGAGAAAACTTTAGCTCCTGCTGTTCAACTTATTAGGCTTCCATTGTGTGGAATAGGATACGTATCATCTTCTAGTACAAAATTTAGAGGTTTGTAATTTACCACTAATCTGGGAACACCTCTAATATGTTATGAGTGTTTATTTACATAGAACTGTAGCAGTTCCAGGGAATGCTAGATTCTCGGATCAATCCTCTTTTTAAGAGATCTGAGATTTCTTTTTGGCACAGAGTTTTGTACTAACTGTTCATAGGTATGGCTCAGATCTCACATGATTTTCCATCATATTCTTGTTTGAATGGAAATGAAACTCTGTGTTTCCTTTTATGCCAGAAAACATTTTGGTTTTCAGAACAACCCTTTTCTAATTGCTCTTTGACCTCTGAGATTTTTTTTTGAACCTTTGGGGACTGTAGCTGTTCTTTTATTCTGAGAGAGGACTTGAAGTCTTTTAATTCTCCCAATTTTATTTCTATCAAATTAACTTCCTGCATAGTCTGAACCACGGTGGATATTCTTGGTGTTGAAATAAAAGGAAATGTGATGGTTGCAAGAAACATTTTTTATCAAGGATAGATATAAAATAACCATCTTTGCCATCTTGTAATCTGGCCAATCCTTGTTGTTCAACAACAGCAAGAAAAATATAACCTAAAATACAGTCAATTCGAATATTTCCGATTGCAAACATCATTTTCATACAATGTTTTGAAATACAAAGAGTTGCAATGGAGACTTCATATTGAAAATCTTGTGTACCTACCCCAGTGACTTGCCTATACGCAGGTGTCCAGTATTTGGCTGGGATCACCTTTTTGTTTAAAACATTTATGTCTACACCCGAATCTATTAATGTTCTGACAATGAAGTTTTCTTCTTGTATATTAACATTTAATAGCACATGGTGCTACTGATACTAAATGGTAATGATCTTCATATTGCAAAACCCTATGCCACTATTTTTTATATCTTCAAAAATATAGACATTAGGATTTTCTATTGGTTCTTTCCATTTTCCCTTCTCTATCTGAGATATTTTTTCTTTCAGTTCAACTATTTCCTTTCTTAAATGATGAATCTAACGACTGACTTCTCCTACATTCAAAGACCTTGGTTTTGTATGTTTTGTTTCTTTGAAAAGATTTTGTGTTTTTCTCATAAGAAGCATCAACAAACAATGCTTTAGAAATATTACCTTTTGAGGTATTACCAAGATCTATGTGTCTGATTTGTAAAAAAATTCTAGAAGTTTTTCTTTCATTTCTCCTTTTGCAGCCATCTTGATGCCTACCAGAACTTTTGATTCATCTTCATCAATAGCGTGTGCCATACACATTTTCTCTTTCGCTGTTGCTTTTTTTGTTTCTGTTTCTAAGCTAAAGTCTGAGTCTATCTCAGAAGGGTTGTAGTTGCAATCATTAGTATCTGTGCAATTGCACTGTTGGGCATTCACCTGTTCTTCACTATGTTCAGACTTAGATAAACTCGAATCAGATGATTCTGATGAACTGCAACAATTTTTTTCACTAGTTGTACCTCTTCCTTGAAGTGGATTCTAGGTCTTCTATAGGCATAGTCTTATGTCTTTTTACCTCTATTTTCCCTTGAATCTCTTCCTTGAGTACATTTGGTTGCAGTATGTCCAGTATATCCACATAACCAACATGTAGTCATATTTTCTCTTTGAGACTTAAGATGGATACCTTTGGGCTCATAGTAGTGTGTTCTGGGCACTATTTTATATGATCCTTTCTTTTGCCTATTTGACTTATGAGGATGAATTTTATCTAAATTTTTATGACCTTTCTTTTGGGTGTTTTTGTGTGTTTTTATTTGCACAATTTGATCATCAATAATCAATCCATATTTACTGCAGATAGATTTTTTGTTAGGTAGTTTGGACATCTCTTGTAAGGACTTATTGACTTTCATGTTAGTGCAAAGTCCTACCAAGGCTTTTGTTATGTTGCAATGTATCTCTCCCCATGTGTAGCTTTCAAAAGAAGTTTGGAACACTTCTTGTTGTTGGATGTAATCAACAAATTTAGAGGGTAATGCTGCTAAATATACTTGTTTCCACATGTCATTCTGACTTTCTTTTACTTCGTAAATTCTTTGTGTCCAATCTCTGTGGAAATATTCATAGTGGGACATTTTCTTACATTTGAGATTCATCAAGATCATCTCATGTTTATTTCTAATTTCTATTGTTCCTCCACACCAATGTTCAACGATGAAGGAGGTTAATGCTCCAATCATATTATTTTAGGGGTCACCATTTCCATTGTGGATAACATCTCCAACTTCATCCTTAACAAATTATGCTTCCATTTTTGCAAGTAATTTAGGGGAATATTCTATTTCCCACCATCTCCGTAGGGTACCTATAAAGAATTAGATGAGAGTTTTGCAAGATTCAATTTTAGATTTTCCTCTAATACACATAAGATTATATTTAGTGTACATCTGGTCAATCATCTGCCTGATTTGACCATCACTGAAACCATCAATATTCCATTCTTTATGAGATCTAGACTGAAAGGTATGAGTTTTTGGCATCTTTCCCTTGCCATTGAGGCCAGGAGCTGGATATCTAGTGAAATGGCTAGACAAAGGTTCATACATAGGAAAAATATGTTGTCCTGAGGATCCCCACTCTTCTTCTTTGGTCATGGTCACTATGAAAAGAGAATAGGATTCACTAAAAGATTCTTTGGTGCCAGTGTGTTTCTTTGGTTTTTCTTGAGGAAATAGGAATGGAAACCTTTCTGTAGGTTTTGTGGCATGTTGAATGGGTATATGGTGGCTAAACAACATGGAGGTAGGGATATCCTTATCTTTGTGAGATATTGCAAGTTTCTCAAAATTTTCAGATAGTTTACCCATAAGAGTCTCAGTAGATTCGAACTCATAATCTACTTTTCTATCTATGCTTTCAATTTGTGTTGTTGATTCTCTAACAAAACCTTTCAATACAGAATCTAAAAATTTGACATCATTCAAAGTCTTATTCACACTATGTACAACGACTGATAGTGAGTCGAAAACATTCCTTTTGTCTAGAATTTTTTATTGTATTCATCTCTTGCCCTTTAATTGTTGTATTTGTCTAGTTTATTTGTTCACTGGCCTTTTGGATCCTTCCATCTATTCCTAGGGATGAATCATCTTTTAACACTAAATGAATGGCCTTGGCTGAGTTGCTAGCTTCTCCTAGCATGATTCCCTTATATGGAGGGAATGTTGTATTTTTTTCTTACTTTCTTCAATCACAATCTGTCCAGAAATGTTATTGTGTAGATGAAGTTTCTACATCTACCATATGTACTTCTGGTTGCTCCTTTAATTTCTTCTAGACATAAAAAGAAATCCATGAGTTTGTTTCTTCCATGTACTTTTCCATTCAAGAGAAAGAGTATATTTTTCATCAACATATGTGATGAGACTAAATTATTTGGATTCAAGATGTGTATAGAGATCTCAATTTAGCATGTTCTTCATCTAGTCTCTATTAATATTATGTTTGGGACACCCATCCATGAGGGAGAAGCATTTGTACATTTCTAGGTTTGATGGCTTTTTGTAGTCTAGTGGAATAGGATTTTGAAATCTTGAACATGGAATAAGACTGTCTAGTCTTTCAAGATATCACAAGCCATATTTTGGCATCCCAGGTGGTCTCATCTTGCTAAACATTTCAGTGAGACGGGGGTCTTCATTCTCGAGAGTGGGTAATTCATGAATCATTAGGACAATGTCATGAGGAAATAGAATGCCAGGGCATTTTGGATTTGGACATGAATTTGTAGTAATAGTAGAAGGGGCCTCTGCACTCCTGGGATTATGATTTTTGTGGAGAAGAAGATCTACGAGAGATTGTAAGCAAACCAATGTTTGGGAGACAGAACATTTTACTTTGAGAGTGGAAAAATGTAATAACTGAGCGAGTTCAATTAAATCAACATGTCAGTAGCTTATAGATGGATTATTTAGAGATGTGGAAGTAGATGACAGAACCCAGTGTGTAAGCGTAAATCTTGTTGAGTTTCTTCACCCTGAGGTGCAACACAGTGTTGATGGGGGCTACATTGTGTATTTAAAAGCCCGACGCCCGACCCCCAATCCAAACATCCTCTATGCATGCAATGCAACGATAGAATGACGCCCATGAGCCCTTGTTTTTTCTGCTCTCGGATCCCAGAACACGGCCATACATCACCAAATGGTCCAACACTACAACTAATTTTTCGCGGAGTTGTTTTTAGTGTAATTTTTGGACTTTCCGGTGCTGGAATGGGGCATAAAAAGTTTGAGGTGAAATCTTAATTTGTATTATTTAAACTATTTTTTGACAAAATCCCTAGGGCACTTCAATTGTGTAGAGGTTACTCATCAAGCTTGTGATTTCAATAAATTCCTACCAAATTTTAGAGAAATTAAAATAGAAAAACCCACTATTTTTTTTTTAAATCTCCCTTAAAAAACTGAATTTTGAACTCAGTTCTCAATAACTCTCACTATTATGTGCGACAACAATCCTCTCATTTGTATCCGTTGCAAAGATTACCGTTGTCACAATCCTCAGTTGAGGATTCCTTGAAATATTCAGTGAGTTACCCTGTAACATAATAAAACCCAATTCTCAGCAGTAAAAGATCGGTTGGTCGATATGGAGGTCAGAAGGAAAAATATTACCGGCCAACACGTTGGGCCAAAAGCAAATGAGTTTATGTAATATGTGGGTGAGGGGTGCGGATGTTTGGTTGAAACAAATTTCATGGTTAGGAAAGACTCTGTATACTTCAAAATTGTTTTAAAAACAATTTTTTTTTAATTGAAATGTGGTGTACAAATACCCCGTCTAATCTCTGGCATAGTTAATGGAAGCACCTCCCTGAACACAAATATATTACTGCGGTGTAAGAAAATAAGAAAAAACAGAAAATTCAACCTTTGGAGACTTTGTGGGTTATTTAAATTTTATACGCTACACTGCCAAGTAGGTTGGTGGATGTATGAATAATAATGATTTTGATATTATCAGGGTGAAATGCACGCTATGAGCGATTACAATCTCAAAGGCAAGTCATAAGGCATGGTAACTAGGATTGACGGTAAGGCAAAATCTTAGACATTGATTTTTTCTCGGATGACCCAAACCAGTGAAGCCGAATCCTACGTTCGCGCAGAAGAGAAGGAAATGTAAGTGCGTGTAAAATCAGTTTTTTTTTTTTAATGTAGAGAATTTAAGAAAATATTCTAGTCTAAAAAAGTGATGGAAATTAAGGAAAGAACACAGGTTTTGAAAAGAACATCGGTTTTGAAAGGAAGAGGTGAGTTTATATTATTTTGGTGAATTTGATCTGAAAGATATTTTTACTATTCACAGTTAGAGGTTATTATATTTGTTTTACATTGTTTTTCTTAAAATTAAATTTTTAACTTTTATTAAAACCAAAAAATTTTCTAAAATTTTTATAGTGTTTTTCAAAAATGTATATAAAAGTAAAGTTGTATAGTTAGCATTTTTTGTCGCTTAGTTTAATTATTGAACTTCGAAAGGTATTGACAAATTCCAAGATTTAAACAAATTGACGATATTATAGATTAAGAACTTAGTTTAAATATAGTTAAAATGTAGTAAAAAACATTAAAGATATAATATAAATTTGTCCATTTTGCTATTTCATAGATTTAGATAAAAAAGTATTCATGGTATGGTCATATTACAAGAGAGCATATTAAATATGGTTTATGATAGCAAACAACAAGGTCAAAGATGGTTCACTAGTTTGAAATAAATACTAGAAAAAAGGAATATTAACTCATAATAAAATGAGATATTATTTTTGGGATTGTATACATACAGTAAGTCATTAATTTAAGACTCATGTCTATGAATATTTGTTGCAAATGATTAATTTCTCATGATTTTGAATAGTCATCTTAGCACAGATTGAATAAAGGGATGCTCATAATGGTGAAGAAGTGAGATTCAAGCTAGAAAAATAAATAATGTAGCATTGATAATCACTTTTGGGTCTTGCACCTCATAACTAGGACTTCCTGGTAAGCCATCCATCTAGATATTCAAACCTACTTAACTTGCTATCCCATTTGTAAAACTTTAGCAAGTATTTTTCTATATGAGATATTCAATTAGAACTCCCTAGATCTATTATTTATTGATAAACTTTTATAACTCAACATATACAAATAGACATAAATATACACATCTATAAAAAACTAATTAATAACTACGAGTTATAATATGTTACAAAATCATTACTAACAGTGAGCTAAAAATTATTTATAATAATAATCAATAATATCATAAACAATATAACAAAACAACTAAAAAATTAGCGAAAAAGAAGAAGAAGAAGAAGAAGGACACTTGACGTTGACACCAAATTAACAACATAACCAAGATCTTACACTAAATATATCATTAAACAATATAAATAGTATCTTAATATATAAATATTTTAGTGTTAAAAAAAAATCAAACTACTTAACACCATAGTTATGCCCTATAAGTAGTGACTCATTTACATGATTAAGGATTGTTTAATTAAATTAGAATTGATCAAAATATTTACTCTTGCTTAATCTTCTTTATTATTTAAATTAATTGCTATAAATTTTATTTTCTTTATTGTTTTTTAAATGTCATTTTTTTTTTAAATTTTAATGATTTCAATCCTTTTTAAAATAAGTTAAAAATTATAGAATTAAAAATTTTATAATTAAAATTTTCTAAACATAAAACAAAATAAATAAAATAAACAATAACTTAACAAAACTCGTTAAATTAAATTTATTATTAATCAAAATAACGGGTAAGAATTTTTTATCCAAATAAATTTGGATATATATATATATATATAAATATAAAATTAACTACTCAATTTTTGTTCTACTTTTTAGATAATAATTCATTTATATAATTAAAAAAAAATGTTTAATCAAATTAAAATTGAGATAGTGTAGGGTTGAATGTTCAATATACAACATACAAATTGTTTCCTTGTCGCTCTCTCTGGTCTATCTTCAACAATGTGGGGCCTGGGCTACTCCACATTTGATCCTTGAAACAACTATAAATAGGTACATATCAATACGTTGTTATTTTTGGGAATAGAGCATGTTATCATATTTTCAGCTTAAAGAACAATTAACTTGAACTATATTCAATTTTTAATTAAGATCAAAAAAATAATTTAAATAGTTTAAATAAAATCAAAATTTCCATGATTTCGAAGAAGTCCTGATTGAAAATAAACGTGGTGGGGTTTTGTAACAGGCTGGAGCAGAGTAATGGCTTCTATATTTGTTTTAATACATCTTTTATATTTGATAAAGTGTGATACAGAGAGGAAGCTAAACATGCCGTTACATATGGAAGCCAAGCAGTCAAGATTTGGTGTACGGTGGCGGCAGCAACATGATACGGCAACAGCGGCAACATGATTACAAAATACGATCTAAATTTTCTTGACCAATCATAATTTAAAAAAATTTAATTTAATATAATAAAAAAAATGTTTATAAAATTATTTAAAGTTCAACGCATTATACTTGGTAGCCCCAGGATAATAATATTTTTTTTAAATAAAAAAAAAAAAAAAATCTAATAATTACATTTGGTATTATAGTTTTAATAGCTATATAAAGGTAGACAAGCCTAACATACATGTATTTTTATCTTCCCAAAAATATAAAAATACATATTACTAAAATATTTTACACTAATTAATTAAGCAATTACTAAAAGTTTGAAATTAACCATAACTCAAAGCCACATTCAACCTCGTGTATTTATAAATAAATTATCAAAATTTTCAAATGTCGATGTAATTTTTATTTTTAAACTAAGAATTTTAAAGGCTCAAAAACTAACTCTATATATATATATATATATTAAAAGATTTCAAAATTCATCTTATATAATACTAAGCGGGAACGGAGTTAGGGTTTACAGATCTCGAAATTTGCAAACCTTGGGTTTGACATGGAGAGGAACAGGATCAGAGTAGCAAAACTTCTCAGGACGGGTCAGAGCCTAACCCGACAGATGGTCAACGAGGGGTCCATAGGGACCCCTACCTTTAGACAAATAATCATGCAAAAACAAATAGCACAGGAAGGTGTGCGGATCACAGGGTATGAAAGGGCCAGAAAGAGGAGGGAACCAGCAAGGGAAGGAGACAAGATGCGAACAAGACGGAAGACAGCACTCAGAAACTTAAAGGAAAGGAGAGCGAAGGTAGAGCAAACAGCAGGAACATAGAGAAAACAACACAGGCACATACTACTCAGGAGAACAAACAAGTAGAGGAGCAAAAAGATGGAAACGAAGAAGCCCTGGAAAGAGAGAAAGAGGAGAAAGGCGACAAACCAAACAATCTCAATGACAAAAAAGTCAGGGACCATGCAAGCCTAAAACAGCAAAAGCCCTAAGGGTGGTCATCACAGACCCGGAAATTCAAGCCTATAGAGAACACATGATTGAACATGCAGTGATCTGCAAGTTCATGGGACTTTGGCCAACGGATAGAGTACTGTGTCAATGGATCAAGCAACAATGGAAACCCAAAGGTGATGTTAGACTGCACTTATGGGCCAAAGGTTTTTTCACTGTTGTTTTTTCGAATCTAGAGGATAAGGATAGAATATTTGATGGGGGACCTTACTTCTTTGCTTTAGCAGGTCTCTATATGAGACCCTGGAAGCCTAACTTCGTGCCAGAGAAAGAAACCTTTAAGCAGGTGCTAGTTTGGATTCGCCTATTCTCCCTTCCAATAGACTATTGGGGCTACTCAGCTTTAAAACAGATAGGTGACAAGCTAGGAACTTTCATCAAAGCCTCAGAAGCCACTCCGCAAAGAAGATATACGTCCTGCGCACGAATCTGTGTGGAGTTGGATGTGTCAGGGGCTTCGCATGAAGGACTGTGGTTGGAATACAGGGATGAGGACTATTTCCAAGTTATTAACTATGAGAAAATTCCATTTTGCTGTAGGAAGTGTCATGAGCATGGACATTTAATAAGAGAATGTCCATTAAACAGATCAGTGGAAGAACTAAATGGAGAACAGGCAAAAAAGAACAGGGATACCTTCATAAGACCAAGAGCAAGACAGAGAGCAAACAGGAAACGACCAATCAGAACAGGTGCAACACAAGGTAATACCAGTAATGCTTTTGAGGTTTTGGAGACTGAAACTAAGTCAGAGGACCAGAATAAGGAACAAAATACCTCTGGAGCAAATAAGAATACAACAGAGTATGCAACTAAAGCAGTGGAGGAAAATATTCAAAACATCACAGAACAGACTCAGGAAGTAACAGAAGGAAAAGATGAAGATGCATAAATGCTGATAAGTGACATAGTAAGTGAGGATACGGAGCTCAATGAGGTTTTAGAGTAGGAAGGAGTTGACCTACAAAACATGGTGGAAAACTGGAAGAAGCAAGGGATGGAAAACGTTCCGGAAGAGGAGGTGAGAAGAATTAATGAGCTACTAGTTGCAAGACAGAAAGCAGAGTTGGACAAGCATAACAAGAATCTGGGCGTAGCAAAAGGAATGGGACTACATACAAAAAGCCTACTTCACACTTCAACCAGCTTTAAACAAAGGAAGAAGAGAGGGCACAAGTCCAACAATAAGACTCTACAGGAGTTGGGAATACTGCTTCTAAACTCGGGTAAGATAAAAGCTCTAGAAGCTTTTTCTCTTATTCACTAATTTTTTCTTTAGTTTTAAATGAAAGTCATCTCTTGGAATGCCAGGGGGCTCAATAGCCAAACTAAACAAAGGCTCCTAAAGAGGAAGGTCCAAAAGGAAAAACCTGATATTGTATTTGTGCAAGAAACCAAATGCACAAGTAACATTATCGATAATGTAAGCAAAAATCTAGGCAGACAAATGAAATACATGGAGACTGCTAGTCATGGATGGGAAGGAGGTTTAGTCACCCTGTGGGATCCGCATGTAATCAATATCCTCTCAGCTGAAGCTAGTAGATCATTTCTAGCTCTAGAAGTTCAAGTGATAAGCAACTCAGAGACTTTTCTCTGCACCAACATTTATGGACCTCAGAAATTAGAAGAGAAATACATTTTTCTTAGAACTCTTTTGAATCTGAAGCTTAGATATCCCAGTGCAAAGGCAATCATAGGAGGAGATTTCAATATGATCACTTCACTTTTAGAGAAGAAAGGAGGGATGAGGAGACTCAACAAAGATTCTGAAGCTTTCTTAGATTTCATCATTTCAGCTAAATTAGTGGATATTCAACCCAAGAGTCGGGCCTTCACTTGGAATAACAGAAGGGGAGGTGAAAGACAAATCGCCTCTCGTCTTGATAGATTTCTTATATCTTAAAGCATTCTGTTGGAGGGAGTGGTAGTAGAATCAGACATTCTACCTAGTGGAGGGTCAGACCATTAGCCCATTTCTCTAATTGCTGCGATCCAGGGCACTCCTAGAAATAAGCCATTTCAATTTGAGAAGTTTTGGCTTAATCACTCGGACTTTATTCAACTTGTTGAGAAGTGGTGGCATGAACTGATGGACATAAGAGGCACCAAAATGTACAAATTACAAGGTAAATTGAGATACATTAGAAATAATATCAAAGCATGGAATGTAACAGTTTTTGGGAATATATTTAAAGAGAAATCAAAAATAGAGGAGCAACTAGAGTAGATTCACGAAGGTAGGATAACTGGAGATAGCAGCTCAGACTCTGCAGACCAAGAAAAAATTTTGATGCAACAATGGCAGCTTCACTGCCAACAAGAAGAAACCCTATGGAAGCAAAAGTCTCGTATTCAGTGGCTAAAGGAAGGGGAACAAAACACCAAATTCTTTCACAGATCAGCTCTAGACTACAGAGGCGCCAATAAAATCCTCAGTCTCAGAAACGATCAAGGAGACATTCTTCAGAATCATCAAGGAATCTCATCCCTACTCACTTCGCATTTTAATAGCATAGCTCAGGAGCCTGAGGTGGACAGAATAGACGCAATCGCTGAACTCATTAAATCCATTCCCAAAACAATCACCAATGAGCAAAATCTTGCATTAACTAGGGAAATCTCTCTGGAAGAGGTGGAAGAAGCTGTGAAGAGTATGCCGAATGACAAAGCGCCTAGGCCTGATGGCTTCACCATCAACTTTTATAAAGCTTGCTGGGAAATTGTCAAATCTGAGGTCTGGGAAGTGGTGGAAGACTCTCGACGTTCGGCCTCAATTCTAAAATCTCTAAATTCAACTTTCCTAGCCTTGATTCCCAAAGAAGAAGAAGCCAACACCCCAGCTAAGTTTATGCCCATTGCTTTATGCAATGTCATTTATAAGATCATCTCTAAAGTTATTGCCAATAGATTGAAACCTATTCTTCCGAGCCTCATCTCAGAAGAACAATTAGGGTATGTTGAAGGAAGACAAATTCTGGACAATATTCTACTGGTTAAGGAAATGATTCATACTCCTCAATCCAAGAAAATCGCAGGCATGATGATGCAACTAGACTTATCTAAGGCTTATGATAAGGTCAATTGGAACTACCTTGAAGCAATATTAGAAGCTTTCGGGTTTGCCAATCAATGTGTTAAAAGGATTCTAGCTTTGATTAAATCTACCAAATTTTCTATTCTGGTTAATGGCTCCCCTGCCAACCAATTCTCCCCCTCTCGAGGAATTAGACAAGAAGACCCTTTATCTCCGTTCCTTTTTGTTATCCTGATGGAAGGTTTGAGCAGACTCATTGCAGCGCTAAAGAGGAAGGAAAGATCAGAGGGTTACAGCCCCTGCCCCATATTCCAGCGACCACTCACCAATAATTTGTTGATGATACAATGCTTCATGGTTCTCCTACAGTCAAATAAGCCCTGGGCTACAAGAGGATCCTCAATCTTTTCAGTGAAGCCTCGGGTATGGAAATTAATCTATCTAAATCTACTATATTTTTCTTCAATACGCATTTAGCTGTGCAAAAAAATCTGTCTAGCATTCTAGGCTTTCGTAAAGGAAGTCTGCCCTCGAGGTAGCTAGGCGCTGCCCTAATAGACAAACCTTGGCAAAAAGTGCATTGGGAGAAGATCCTAGCCAGTTTGGAGAAGAGATGTCATCACTGGACCCATAGAGCTCTCAATTTTGCAGGGCGGCTAGTGTTAACTAAAGCAGTTCTACAAGCCATTCCTCAATACTTGCTCTCCATAATCCCTGCTCCCAAGGGAGTCTTGCAGAAGATGAGGGTGATTCAAAGATCCTTTTTATGGACAGGAAACATAGAGAAGAAAAAGTGGGCACTAGTGGCATAGAATAAATTGTGCAAACCCAAAAAATTAGGAGGGCTAAACCTGCTTGATCCCCACACCATCAATAGAGCCAGTGGGGTTAAGATCTGGTGGAAATGACTGAAGGAGCCCAATCTTCCTTGGGCTAGACATTAGATGGAAAAATACGCTCCATTGCATAGCACTCAGAACTTAATCAGAATTCAAGAGAATCCAGCAGGATCTCCGATCTGGAACCTTGCAAGGAATAATCGAGGTATTATACAGGAAAATAGCTTTTGGGAAATTCGTAATGGGGAAACGACCTTGTTTTGGGAGGATGCCTGGCAACAACTCCCGAAATTAGAGAGGCCAGAGTTTGAAAACCTGCAAATAAATTATCAAGGACTGGGGAGAACCACGGTGAATCACTATTGGAATTCTAATAGCAGGGACCTAGAATGCAGAGAATGGACGATCAATGACACAGAAAACTCAACTGAGGCTATCATCGACATCTGGAACCTGTAGAATCTATTAAACAAAAGAAGAATAAGGAAGGCTGATGACATAGATCAACTAAGATGGGGAAATCAAGGAGGGGGCTACTTCAAGCTCAAAGAAGCCAGGGAGTGTATCAAAAACTTAGAGCCAGTCGAAGAGGTTCAATGGAGCAACTAGGTCTGGGATTCTCTATTCTGGCCGAAAATTAAAATCTTCCTTTGGCTCCTAATGCGCAGGAAAACTCTCACATGGGAGAATCTCCACAAGAAAGGGTTTCGCGGTCCTTCCAGGTGCCCCATGTGCAATAAAGAAGAAGAAACTATGAATCATCTCTTCAACACTTGCGGGTGGGCTAACCACCTGGGAATTGGGTGGAAAACACTTTGTAGCAAACAGACAGAACCAGAAATTCCATCCAAGAAACCATTGAGAAGTGGCGGGGAAACTTTTCTATTAATCCGAGGATCAATTCCATTTGGAAAATAATGTCGGGGTTCATCACGTGGAAGATTTGGAAAGAACAGAACAGGAGAGTATTCTTAAATGAAACCAGAGATATATTTCACGCTCTAAAAATTATTACCCAAAATGTAAGACAATTGGTTCTTGTCAAAAGCAAAGCAGACCAAGATATCAAAGTATCAAATCAGGACTTACAAATTTTAAAAGCCTTTAACCTGGATAATGGAATGAATGTAGCTACATCGAATCGACAACAGGAGATGAGCACCACGTTGAGTATCTGGAAACGACCACCTGCAGGCTTCCTCAAGTTAAATTTCGATGGAGCTTCCAGAGGTAAACTAGGAATGGTCGGCATCAGGGGCATTATAAGGAATAACACAGGAGAAATTCAGCATATCTACAGCAGAGCCTTGGGAGAAGGAACAAACAATGAAATGGAGTTCGCAGCTATGGAACAGGGTCTCAGAATTATCAGAAACTTACAGGCAGGCGCAACAGTGGTTGAGGGGGACTCTCAGCTCGCGATAACAGCAGCCAGAAAGATGTATGCGGGAGCCAAAGCTAGTAAGGTCACTCAGCACTGGCGACTAGCTAAAGTTACAGAAAACATAGCTGAACATTTGGGGTGGCTGAAAGGTTTGATCTTTTAGGCTGTGAGACGTAAAACCAACGTAGTCGCGGACTATCTGGTGAATTATGGTATAGAGAACCCCACTAGCATTGTGGATAGCTGTTGGCAGGACGAGATTCCCGGAATTAAGAGATAGGTGTACCCTGCTCTCGAGGCAGGATTTGATGAATGAAAAGTAGTTCATGCGTACAGCAGGTAGGTTTAAAGGATGGCAGAGGAGCGAAGGACAGGTAGTTCAGGAGCATTCATTTCTCGAGAAGGAGGATAACATTCACATCCGATACATGATCAAAAAGAATGTGCACCGCTGACGCCCTTATAGTAGACGGTACACTTGTCATGCTTTGGAGGATGGCAAGGAAGGTGACCGTAAGGAAAAGAATTCGAGCCATAACCGAAATAATACACCACCTCGCAAGAATAATGATGACAAGACCTGCGGGCAACAGGGACTGGATCGACACACAGCCAGTAAATCCCCCAATCGTATCTATTTATTAGTAGCTCAACGCAGAGGCAGAGGCATTGTTTCTTCGATTTGGAGGCTGAAACTCTCTTCCTTCGGCTGTAGAACGCTATGCTGCCTGGCGAGTGTGGTTGACATCATGGCAGGAGAGGGAAGTCGTAACACTTCGGCCAACAAAGATTTAAAAAGAGCTCACGAAGCATATGAGACCCGCATCTCGCAGAAAGAAAAACGGAAAATCGAGGAGTTGGAGGCCATTGCCACAGAGGAGGAGGAAAATTTGAAGGCTCAAGAGCTGGAGAAGGAGATTGACTGGATTCAGGACCCTGGTTCGATTACAACGCGTGCAACTCAGTTTGTGAGAACGCAAGCAGAGGTGTGGAGAATGAAGATAATGTTGGCCAAAGCTCTGAGTATGCAGGGGAACTATTCTGACCAAGTGCGTCAAGCCCAACAAGCGACTGCAGCTGCGTCAGAGGAGCACATTGCAATTCTGGAAAGCTTGGAGTTCAAGATAAGCGCACTGGAACAACAGTTTGACAGCATGTCAAAGAAACTCTTGGTTCTAATTAGTCTCTTGAGGCACACTATAGGTCCTGATGCCAGGTATGCTGAGGATAGGATGGAGGAGCGCACTGGCGATACTCAGAACACTCGTCCAGCGCCTGCTCAGGCAGGCAAAGCTAAGACAGCGTCTGCGCCGGATACCTCCAAAAATTATATTGTTCTTGAAATGTAACGGGTCTTGGCTTTCGTTCTTGTTGATTGCATGAGGTTGGGTCAGTTGTTGTATCTACCTACCCTGGTGGGTTTTCTTGGTTTTGTTATAATTTTGCCCAGGAACTCACTGTTCATGGTCTACGGCTCTAGTTGTTTAGTGGTCTGGTCTCTACTGCTTTTGTCAACCCCCTTTTTCTCTGCCGCCCTGCGTGGTGAGCCCGGGGTCGTTTGGCTGGTCTTTTTGGTCATCTCTTGGTGAATGCTATGTAAAATGGCAGTCTGTTGTCTGCTCGTGCAGACCTTTTGTAAAATATGTATTCTTACGTTAATATAATACGTTGATTTACACAAAAATAAAATCATCTTATATATTAAAAAATTTCAAAATTCATCTTATTTTATGACATGGGCAATTCCGAGAAAATTTAATTTGATATTACAATTTTTAAATTAATCAAATAAATTTTGAATATTATAAATTAAATCATATAATTATTATAATATTATATAAACTTTAAATTAAAAAATATATCAATTTTAATATTAAAAAATTTAAAAATTATATAAATTTAAAATTTAATTTATATAAATTTAATTAATTAGTGGCCTAATAGATTGGCCTAATAGATTGGCCAACACAGTACAAGATTGCATTGGGAGTAGCTCATGAATTAAAATACCTTCATCCTGATTGCTTGACTTTAATTATTCACATGGATGTAAAATCTACCAATATTTTGTTGGATAAATTTTGAGTCAAACATCGCTAATTTTGGGATTGCCAAAATTGTTCAAACTTGTAGAGGAAAGGATTCTACAGTAGCTTTTACAAGCACCCATGACTACATTGCTCCTGGTATGTTCAACTTGGTACTTTTCTTTCTTAGTTTGCACCTTTTAATTTATAATAAATTTGTTTAAAATTCAAAATAAAATAGAAAGAAAATAGCCAAAGTCATAGTTGTTTAAGAAAAAAATGTTTTAAATATATATTATTTAAATTGTATTTAATCAATATATTATGGAGTTTTTTTCAAATAAAATATTTTCATTCAATTTTTATTGTAGGGAATTAAAATCCAATTCGAACTACTAACTATGATTGAAATGAGACCCGCAAATCTTACAGTCTAATCCCAAACAAAACTATGAAAGCCAGAAAATCAGTCACGTGATTTACTCAATTGAAATGAAATTGAGAAATGTAAAAAAGTAAATCCCATTATCCCCTATACGTTCGGAGAAGAAAGCCTCTGCCGTAAACAAACGAGAAAGAAAAGAAAAGAGGGAAAGAAGTAGGTTAACGTTGATGCTGATTTTGGCCATCTGTCACCATCTCGCACTATGGCATAAATTAAAATTAATGTTTGTTTAGTTGTCAGATATATTTGAGGGACAACTCAAACCTATGAGCAGCTTTATAAGATCAAAATAGTTATATTTTCCTTTCCTATTAATAGGAACAGTGGGTCACAAGCCCAACAAGAAACATGTTTCCAAGGCCGAGAAGTTGCCTGAGGAAAGTTTGAGACTTTGGTTGCCATCTGACATAATATAGTATCCCAATGCCTTTGGGGATTTTCCAATTTCGCAAACTGTTCCTTCTATTGTTGGATGCTAACCACAATATATACACTAGCATTTGGGAGATTAAAAATTTAAAATTGACCAACAAAATTTCAGTCCCTCTTTGTAACGGCCTAAAGATAATATGCGACTGTCCTATAATAGCCTGACAATTGATAAATAAATGTAGACCGATTTGAAATCTCCCAATTTTAAGATGACATTTGTTTGCATTTAATATTCTGTATAAAATAGGAATGGCAATTTGCATCGTTGTTTACACCAACTCTTCTAAAGATCTCAAAGTGCGGATTTGACAACTGAGATCACCAGTGCGGCCCATCATAACTGCAACCACGGTTGAAAACCATGCAGTAAGCAGCTAAGCAGCAAGCAACCACGGTTGAAAACAAGATGAAAAGCTAATGACATTACAATCTTATTATATTATTAGCCCCCCTTCGCTAGGGACTGTGGTAAGGACTATAGCACTGTCTTACAGTCAAAGACTATGGTAAGGACTAGGGTCTGTGGTAAGGACTATAGCACTGTTTTACCATCAAAGACTATGGTAAGAACTATAGCATTGTTTTACTGTCAAAGTCTTTTATTTTTTATCATTTTTCCAGATTATTGTAATTTTAGCTAAAGTTTTAGCAAAATGCTCAATATTTTTGTTTTCTTGTAGATTCAAAATTCATTTTCTAATTAATAGGAATCTTATTTTTAAATTTAGATTAGTTGAGTGAGTATTGATTCGACATAATCTTTTAAAGGGCTTTATTTTTTATATTTTTAAGTGCTTAACAAATCATTTAAAAAAAAAAACTAATTTTGTAGCCATTATGTATGTGAGTGCTCCTACACTAACATTGCACTCACCTACACTAACATTGACACATTGCTATGAGCAAGTCCTTACTAACATTGACACATTTCTTGATAGAAATCGAATATTCTATTAATTGAGTGGCTCTCCAGGTGAGATACTTGGAGAGTGCCCAAGCACTTCACAATACACACAGTATCTCAATCACGAGAACAACCTAATACATATAGGCTTTCACACAATCATGGTGGTTTCAACCACTCCCTAGGTAGTAGAATGTGAGATCTAAGATTAGAGTCTCAATCCTATCATCATCATAACAATAATCTAAGTTTAGCTTTCTCCATTAATTCCAACACTCTCGCTTAATGGAGAAAGGGTACTGAACAATAACATATGCCTGCTGGTCTAGTCTCAGCTAGGCTTATAATTAAAACATGAAACAACTTAGTAACAGAGGTTTTCATTTTTGTTTTCTTGCAGAAGAGCCCATACTTGTGCATCTTGAGTCGAGGCTTCATCATTGCTTTCCTCGCCATGAGGTAGTGATATCTCTTCACCTCATTTCTTCCCCAGTGATGGAAAGCTTGAATTCTTATTCTCACCCTTCTCAAGATTATGACAGGCTAGATAGGAGAATTTTCCCTCTCACTATTTCTTGCGTCAACCATCTGAAAGTCAGCTATGATGTCTTCATCATTCATTGATGTAACGTATGCACACACAGAAATATTAATGAGATCATCACAATTTAAATTTAAATTTTCTCCAGCTTTGTCTTCTTCTGCCATGTCTTTGCAATCAGCTTCATGTGGCTCATCCAATTGATCTTCAACACTTTGTTCCTCTTCACACCCTTCTTGAAGATCAGCTCGTGAATCTTACACAACAGACTGTGCCTCTTTATTCTCGTGGTTATCAATAGAACCACATTGTTTTTCTGAAGTTTCTTTTGACTCGAACATACTGCCCATGCTAATGCTTCCAAATCCCCACATGAGAAAATCATCATCATTAGAATAAAAAATATATAAAAATATAGACACATTGTGAAAGTCCAGCTTATCTCGCTTAGAGATTCTTTTTCAACTCCACACGGTCCTCTAACGAGCTCCAACAACCCCGTTACCACGCAGGTGGGAAACTTCTCCCTTTGGCAGCTCTTCAACTATAAAACCTTGTAGACTGTGGCTTCTATGCCACGCAGGTCATAGTGCCCTCGGCTCTAGCGACGAGCAACTAACCAACCTCTCACAAGTTGGAAACGGTATCAGTATCTAATTTTGATCCACATATTTTTGAAGGTGGGTTCAAATCAGTGAAAAGTTTCACATTTTCTGTGGCATATAATAATTTAGAAGAAAATTTTCCCAATTGGTTTTGAGATCTCCACTACTTGCACCTTCTAGGTTACTCAAAACAATAAAATTTCCAAGACAAATCTGTTGGTAGCAATACCTGATCGTTGTTGTCCAAATGCTTAGTCCAGTGGTTCAAAGAGAATATGAAATTGAATAAAGTAAGGTCCACAATTACCACATCTTTAACCCTGTTTGACAGAATGTCCAAATGTTCCCCAATACGGCAAAGGGAATTGAATTCAAATTTATATTGTTAAAAAATATATATATATAGCTAATGCTAACCAGCTCAGTGAAGACTTCCCCTGAAATGACACCTCATTGACATTACCTAGATTGCTCATATTTTCTTCTCCCAGTGAATCGATGAATATAACTTTGATAGTATTAACTTTTGTTCAGCAGGTTCTGAATATTATAATCTTGAATTCTTAACGAACGATCTCAGGAAAACATGGGAAGGAGTTGATTGTGGGCATCCTACAATGGGCACAGAGATTTCAGTGAGAGCGCCCCCTATAGCTGCGCCAATAATAGCCTCACGCTGTTAGCATACAACGAACAGAATCCGGCCTCCTCTATTCTGCCGGCCCACGCAGGTTTCTTTAACAACAAATTCATGGGGACGAGACTCTACGCAGCTCCAATGCCCAACCTCTACACATCCAACTCCGCTAGTCCACTTCGACCTCTACATAGCCTACCTGATTTTGATCTCCACTGCAATTGAGTGACGGATCTGAGCCTCCTACGATGTCTTCAAGCATGTGGCTAGATTAACACACAATTCAAATGGAAGAAGCGGCTACCTCCCAAAATTAAACTCTCCACACTGGAAGCAATTCCCAGTTACTCCACCGCAGAGCAGATCAACTCACTCACTCAAACTACACCTCCTAACGGTGACCTCCTCTGGGCATATGAGAGACAACGCCTCCAGCTCCTTATACGCACAACTTACATGATGTCCACGCCAGCCACCAATGTCACAAAGGGGTTAATTTGTTTTTAGCACAAAAAAACAGCCTCAACTACGACCTCTTACATGCCAGATCTCATCAATCATGGAGACAGTCACCGCCAGCAACAATTTTTCCAAACACAGTGTTGTCGCGCTTATACACCACGGTTTCATGAATATCTTCGCGACTGTACACTTGAAACATGCGACACTTATGCACCTAAAGCATGCAACGCTTTCATCTCAATCGAGCTCTCCACTTGGCTTACAGGATCGACAAACCTGAAGCTCTAATACCATGATTAAAATTGAATATTCTATTAATTGAGTGGTTTTCCAAGTGAGATACGTGGAGAGTGCCCAATCACTTCACAATAGATACATTATTTCAATCAGGAGAACACACTAGTACATATAGGCTTTCACACAACCACGGTGGTTTCAACGACTCCCTAGATAGTAGGATCTGAGATCTAAGATTAGAGTCTCAATCCTATCATCATCATAACAGTAATCTAAGTTTAGCTCTCACCATTAATTCCAACATTGCTATGAGGAAGTCCTTTAGGTAAGGGAGTGTGGGATGGGTTGTGAAAAAGAGAGGAGGCATTTCATCAGTGAGTGTTGTCCTTACTAACATTGACACATTGCTATGAGCAAGTCCTTTACATAAGCAAGGATGGGATGTGTTGGGAGAAGGAGCGGAGGCACTTCGTTAGTGAGTGTTGTGACACAAACATTGACACTATCACTAAGACAAAAACTGCTAGTGCATTTACCTCTTTTTTTTTTGTTTTTTTTTTTAATCTTAAACTTTTATAGATTTAATTGGATGGGAGAACAAATGCATGCAGAAGAGGGGGTACGCACAAGAGAACTGAGTGTAGAGTGAAATTTCTACTGTAGACATCAAATTATTTTAACTTTAAGCAAAAAGTTACTATCCAATATTGAATGAAGTGTCTTATTCTAACTTTAAGTAGAAAGCTAGTCTCCATAATTGAATGAAGTTTCTTTTGTGCAGGAGAATGGATGTAAGGAACAAGGAACTGAAACTTTCTTTTACAATACTCTACATCTCTGTATACATTGCCCCTGTGACACTTCTTCCACATACCTCTAAATACCACATATTAATCAATAAATTAGCGGTTTTGACTTATTAAAGTTTGGGATATCATATTTTTAGCTTACATGCATATCAAGTACAAAATAAGGGTGGGTGATTAACACTCTCCACATCCACCTTTGGGGGAAATGCATGGGGAAACATTTCTCCATGCCCCCGTTAAGGGGAAATGCATGGTAAACATTTCCCCACACACCCATTTGGAGGAAATCCATGGGTAAACAACAATCCTGGAATCTCTAATTTTTTCAATGATGTGCTAAGATATTAGGACTTCACCCCTTATTGATTTTTCTTACTTTTTTTCTTGTTTTTGCGAATTTTCTCCAATTTTGAAAAAATGAATATATTTTGTATTGTTTAATGTTTACTACAATTTGCCAATTTCTTTGTGAATGTTTTCAAGAAGATATTTTTTGTACCCTCACTGATTTTTTCAACACTAAGAAACATTTTCCAAATGTGGGGGACATCTTACACCACAGGGGTGATGGGCACCACCATCCCCACAAGTAGAGGGATTCCTAGGCCATTTCTCTAAATTGTTTCTGAATCTTTGAGAATGGTTCCAACGACATCAAATTTCATATGAAGAAAGTAAAATTCCATATCTCATTTAGAATTTAGCCAGCTAATAGATTTTAGTATTTTAGGATTTGGGGGTATTATGATATTTCCATTGGATTCTGTACTGATAAATTTGCATGACATGAATTGTTATTGTTGGGATTTTATCATTATTATTTATATTTTTACTATTTTAGAGATAGGGAGCCTATGCTAGGGACCTTCACATCCCACTATCCCTTCTAAATTTCTCTAAATTTTGTGGGTTTTCCCACGTGTCACCCATGTTTGTCTCCTTGCTTCTACGCTCCCCCATCTCATAAACATGGCGGAACAATGAATTCTACAATTTCTTAGCTTGAGAGAGGTGACAATTTGGAAGATGCCCCAAATCACTAGGAATGTTCCTTGTTACAAACAAGGCTAATTTGAGCTCATAAACCATTAAAACATATAAATTGAAGTTTATATTGATGGTCCCTAAAGATTAAACAGGTCAATGGGACTAGAGATTAGACGCATCATGAGAATCCCATAGAGAAAGGTGTTGTATGTGGGAAAGATGCCCCCCTAACATGAGACCTAAATAACAACCAAAGTGAACTAAAAAACTAGCAAGCTAATAACCATAAATGAAGTAACACCATATCAAAACATAGGCCTATAGACACGATATTCTATGGAGGAAAAACCTAGCTTTATGAAAACAATGCGACAACAATGAAGAAACACAAACAACCATGTCCAAACAAAAATAAGCCTACAACTAATAGAGTAGGGATAATGCAGGCACCTAGAAGTAGAATTTTTTAGGTGCCCTTTCTCTGACTCACTCCAAGTCAAATCAATGATATATTTCATAAGATATTACTACAAACAAAGAACTTGTGAAACGCAAAAAGAAAACAATCAAAATTTATTCCAAGATATTAATGACAAGAATCTAATCACTGTGGAAGATTGGAATCACAACATTTCCATCAAAGTAAAATGAAGTGCTCCATATAGAGACATAGGATAAACATGATTTTTCATTTACATTACAAGGAAAAGAAAAAGCAAAAGTGATAATAACCTCCAAAACCAAATAATTTGATTGTCAGCGTCACTATATTCATGTTACTAGGTATGGTCTTTCCAATCTTGTACACATAAATCATGAACCTTCCCATACAACATTTGATCAACATATTCAGGTTCTAAAGCTCGGAGAAACTATTGGACTATTGAATTCCAAAGCAAATCAGAAAATCCTTGGGAAAACAATTTCATTTGTGATGTAACTCATGTCACAAAATGACATTGGCTCGATAGTTTAACCTATCGATGTCAATTCTTATTGTTTACAATCAAGTCCTTTCTCGCTTGAAAAAGTGTGATAACCTTTTAGGAACCCAATTCTTCAAATTTTGTCACAAATGTGAGTCCTAGTGTATCTGATTCTAGAATACCTAAAACCATTTTCAATATTTCCTTACAATTTAAATACAAGTATGGATCTACATCTTTTGTATCTTCCCATCAGATAGAGAGATTGGCTATTTGTTTGAAGAATTTTTGAGCTAGGATCATGTCAATTTTCACCATATGCATCAATACCAAACCAATAACATGACTACATAATTTGAAATGGGATAGATGGGTAGGATTCACTATATATGCGGCAAGTAGAAGGAACAAGGTGACCAAATCTTTGAGTAACTACACAATTTCAAAGCCAAGGTGTGTTGAGAAAAAAGGTCAATCTTCCAAAAAAAAAAAAACCATTGGGAAATAATTTATTTATATTTGACCTAATAGACAAATTTTCACCAAATAATACAACAAATTGCAAACTTCTTCATTAATAAAGAAATATAAAAAAGAGTGGAACATATTTGTCGAACAATATTATCAGGCAGAAGCTAATAAAAGAACATTAAATAATAATAGAATATAGCCTGTTAAAGTACACGAATGCTTTCAAAACTATTCTCTCAAAAAAAATTCTACCTCATAATTGAGGACTTTCGACGTCGCTTCCTTCAAATTCCGTAAGGTAAATATCTACCTTATGCTTTTACAACGTCAATAAAATTGAAAGGGAACGTTTATATCAAATTTCAAACTTCCCGTATCATAATAAATAGAAAAATTTAGCGGTTTAAATAAAAAAACATGATAATAATTTTCCTACTCATCAAGGTTGGGAAAATCAATGGCGCCAGCAGAAGCCCTGTCCAAAACCGGCTACCTCTACCTCTACTTAAATCCACGGATTCTATTAAAACTGCATCATTCCCCAAAAAAAAATCCCCTGCCTTGAAAAACTGGAAAGACAACTTACAGCACAGTCCTTCTAACTCAAAACCTTATCCAACCCTCTCGTTTTAGCATCTTCTAAGGCAACCAGGACATCAAATTCAATTATGTTATTCCCCATCTCAATTGCAGGCTGCTTAGTAACCACTTCATGCCTCTGACCTACTGTACTAGCAGAGGAATTCCCATTTTCAATATAGAAGTTTTCATTATCAATTAGGGTTTCTATTTCACCTCTTCTTAACTGGACCTTCACTCAAGCAAAGCCATCGTGCTGGCATGAGAAATATTGAATAAATTCGTGGAATTTTCCTTCGAGATCCTAATTTCCACTTCTGAAATTCTCGTTCGTATACGTTCCCTACACGCCCTCGTATATGAATTGTCGGAGCATGCTGAGGATTTCGAAAAACCACTTTCGACCTCGTCCAATTGCCGTATTATCCACAGTTCTCAACTTATAAGTGATGAAACCATCCGCAAGGAGCACTTAAGACACCCTGCACCAGTACCTGAGACTCGACCCCACACCCTCTCTTCCATGTCATTTCTAGCACACCCTCCATTGCTGCCACCACCATCCTGTTATGGCTGATACAACGAAACCGTGGAAAAAACCTCCAACTAGTCCTTGACAACACCATCTACTATTATTAAACCTCCAACTAGTCCTTGACAACACCATCTACTATTATTTGCTGGCTCGCAGTTTATAATATTTTTCCCATTAATAACTTACATAACCAACCACCAATTTTTAATTAAAAATTTGACCATTTGAGACAAAACACCAATTTTTAATTAAAAGTTCGGCAAAATAACCATGTGCTAGAGAATTATAAGTTTAAGGTCGAATGATAATGTCTTAAATAATTTTGTTGAATACCTATTTACGGGTCATAATCGTTAATAATTTTTAATTTTAATTTATATATATATATATGTCAAAATGTTTATATAACATAAGTTTATAACATTTTGTTTTTATATGGTGTATGAAAGAGTCTTTAAATTTAGTAATGTGACATGTATTATGTATTAAGTGTTTTAATCTTTTTTGCCAACTATTTAATTTATATCGTCATGTTATATATGAACTCTATAAAGAATTCAAGGAATTACACACACACACACACACACATATATATATATATGAAATCCATATTAAACATTGAAGGAATTACATGTTTACATGTTGATGTGTATACATAAAATTGACATCAAAACAATTTATTTAAAATAGATATTGAAATATTTTATTTACAATCAATTTTATTTTTTTGTTATGAATAAATTTTTATATCATACATCAACTTCACAAATACAAAAATACTTGCACATCTTTTTCATATAAAGTTATACAGAGTGCATGTCTACTCAAAATTATATATATATATATATATATATAGATATATATATTTCCATTTCCCAATCTTTTAATTTCAACTTATTATTCTAATATAACAAAATATATTATTCAAAAAATAGATTAATATAATTATGTTTTTAAATTCTAAATATCAATTTGATGAAATATGAAATGAACCACACTTCCGATATAGTAATAGAATTACATCCATTTTAAATCCAAATTAACCAAGGGTTTAGAGGTATCAAGTACAGAATTACACTGAATCTAAATAGATACACTTGTATTCTATAATTTATTTTCTCGAGTTTTAAATAGGATTCATCTTAATAAATACCATGGGTTATGAGATACTATGGAGTCACTCAAAATTAAATATTATTTTTATTTTTATTTTTATCTTTTAAATATTTTATTTTAACTAAGTTCAAATAATATTATATTACATAACACCTACCATTTTAAAAATCACGACCATACTAAGTTTTAGAATGCTCTCAATGCAAAAACAACATTCCATTAGAACCAGTATAGAGGGATCAAAGTTCTCTCCATGCAAAAACAACATTCCATTAAAACTAATATAGAGGGATCAAATTTCTTGAGTTCAAACTTTTCTTATAGCAAAAAAAACAATGTGTAATTTTTGAATTTTCAAATTATATTTTTGTATGATATATGGAGTACCTAAATAAAAAATGTAAGTCCAAAAAATCTTTGTTGCATCTTGAAAAAAAATGCACCTAAAAAAAGCCAAACAGTCAAAACATTTTAACAATAAAACTTATTTTTTTCAATAGTTTTAAACTTTTATATCATATATGCCCATCTCTTTTAAAATAATATATAATATATACATATTTGACATTGAAATATATTAGATGCATTTTAACATCTCACTTTTTCTTTTTGTTAATAATGTACTTTTAAGTATATGTCAATATTATTTCCTATTAAAATATTTTATTGATAACCGAGGTTGGATATTTTGTTATATACAACATTGACATATTTTGTTTTTAATAAATGTTTTCTATATATATAGATATATATAAAGTTGATATTCACATAATTTAACATATATCTTCAAATAGTTTATTTAAATTGTGTGTTGAAATGTATAAGGTTTAAACATCTCACTATGGATAACTAATTAAACAAGTATAGTATATTCATCTTTTCTTTTATCATAGCTAATATTGCCATTCATAAAATATTTTATTCTTATTTTAAGAGGGATATGTGTAAAATACATCTCCTCATACTGAACTATAAAATGATCCTCTTCGTTCAAGTAGCGTGAATCCATCTTCAGTCTCGAAAGGGATAAATTCTCTTTTGCACTCAAAAAAAAAGATGAGCCTTGAAAGATTTGATCTCTTGATGCTTGATAGATCTGGATTTAAGATGGATGTAGTTTAATTTCTTAAATATATGATATGAGACAAGTTATTATATTAATTTCTAAATACTTATCCATAAAAATAGAAAAAAAAAATTACAAAATTTGATTATTCACCCAATGTTAACAAAGAGCACATTTTCATGGAGTCTATCACACTTTAAATAGGCTATATTCTACATAAATACCTTAAGTCAATATTAGGAGTTCTCATGAACATGTGTAATGACCCCAGATAATGTAAATGTGAGATTTTACTATGGTAAAAGACAGTATGACAGTTGTTGTTTTATGTTTTACAAAACTGTGACAAACTATTTTGTTAAAAGTAATTTAAGTATTTTCTTGAAATGCTGGCAACCTCTAGGAGGTGGATTTTAAAAGAAAGAGATCAGTTATAATAACTGATTGAAACTACCCTCCCAAAACAGGAAAAGTCCTGGCTGTAGGGGGGAAGTTCTGTGCTGTTGGGACAGACAGAAGAAATCTTTTCTGAGAAAAAAGAAAAGAGAAATACAAGAGAAAAAGGTTAAGTCTGGTAGAGACCAGATAACCAGGCACATAGTGCACAGATCTTGTTGAGGGCTTGAGGCCTGCAAGATGGCTTGGGGGGAGAATACCGTCTGCGAGATGGATCTCATGGCTGGGTGGTAGAGCGGAATCAAGGTACAGAATACTTGCTTAAGTACCTGTTTATAACTCTGGCGAATCAGGTATGGTTTCCAATCGCAGAGTTTCCATTGAAAATGAAAGTGAGGAATGTACAGTAGACTTACAGTGGTTAAATGATAACTGTGTTTCATTCCCAAGATTACTGTCATGCTAATGAAATAACTGCCTAGATGTAGGATAAAATAAGGACAGGCTATTAAATGTTAGGCATGAAAGGAAAACTTGCTAACTGTTAATACAACTACGGAGGTGTGGTTTTCGGTTAAACCACAGATTATAAAATGATTTACATAATGTAAGGCAATCAATGAGACAGAGTTAGTCTCAGGTTGGAAAACGAGTTAATGGAACCAGCATTCTGAAACCCTGAATACCGACCAACAATTATCGAGACATTCTCTAATAAAAACAAGTGTGAAAATATCCAAGCCAGAGTAGTAAGTACCGGCGGTAGGTTCTACAGTGGTATTTATTAACAGACCGAAATGAACATATGCATATTGGTAAGACTCTGTTGAATAGTGAGAAACTAACATACTATTCCATTCACAAAAGTAGTAAACATTCGGTAAATGTATGAAATGAAGAACCATACCCTACTGTTACAACCTTATTAATAAATAGCATCATTTGCAATTACAGCCACCGAAGAAACGGTTCAACACATAAATGACAACGAAATGAGATAACAGATCAAGGAAAATCGTGTTTGTGACTGTAGAAATACTTATACATGCGAATTATGCGACTTGCTGAATGAAAGAAATTCGGTATGCCGACTACAGCAAACGGATAATATCCATAGCAAACAACATTGGAAAAAACACATGGTAATATCGGAACGATTTCCGTGAAAACTGTAACGAAAACGTAATGGAAATCAAGAGCTCTGTCGTCACTGAAGACGGGCAGCTTACCACAGACAGAGACAAAAAGTAACTGTAAATAAGAAATCCTAACCGGGATTTATATTATCATTTAAGCACGCAACCCATTTCCATAACGTTGCTCTGAATGCGGACCACCAGAGGGGGTTCGAACAGAGCCGTATCCCGAACACATACATTTATATGAACTGAAAAGAAAACAAGTGCCTTGATAGTAAAACCCTTGATGGGTATTAACATGCGAATCTATATACAGAGGATTTTCCAAAAAAGAAAACAATCTGTATTCGTAACCGAAACTGTGCATCAGGGCCAGGCCCTGTATATTATCAAATAACAAGTGCAGAAACCCCAATGTCTAAAATGTCGAAAGGGGCGACTGCCCATAACAAAACTAATCTATGGATAGAAGAGATGGAGTACGCGGGTCGCCATGGACTGTGCGCCCGGTGCTGGATATAGATTCAAATAATGAACAAACATATGTAAACCGTGAGGGTCCGCTCAGAAATACCTCAGCAAACCGAAGGAGGGCCAACCGGTGCTCGAACGACGGCTGCCACAATTCAAACACACGAATATATCAAGAGCGAGGGACTATTGAGCTCTCACCTACAGGAGAAAGGTGTAATAGGAGTTTTAAACTCACCTGTGACCGTCGAGAGAACAGTGGTATTGAGCCTAAAGGCTGTGACGCTGTTAGAGGAGAGCCATCGGACCCATCTGCACATTATGCCAACAAAAGAATATATTAGATTGAACCGTGAGTAGTTAAAAGTTGAAAGCATGCCGTGAGAAAACTGTAAATAAACCTGATGGCCATTACCTGTGCAGGTGTAATGCCGAGTGCTTCACTTTCTTCTGAGCTTGGGTGAGGTGTGAATATGAAGCTGGAGGCCTCGATCCGGCATCAGAGCTCCGAGAGGAGTCGAAGCAAACTGTGGAAAATGAGTTCTGGGCTCGCTCCGGTGGGGTTTTGAGCAGCCCTAAAACCCTCGACCTTTCCCATCCATTCGATTCGAGCAATAGATCCTGACCGTCGATGTATAGCGGGAAACTGTGGTGGAGTAGCCGAGGTCCCCAAGCCCGAGGTGTCACATGGCGGGGTGGGCAAGTCATGCCACCTGCCAAGCGGTGGACTAAGCTCATAAAGACTGTAGATGACCTGGCGCGTGCAATGGCTGCGGTCGGACCACCTAACTCTGCGTTATGTCAAAACATCATGTACTGGGCAGGGTCATAGGATTAGGAGCTTAGGTGTGAATCATTTACGGCCAATCCAAATACCATGCAAGGCACATATAACATGGTAGCGCATAACCATTTAGTAAGGTGTTGAAAACCGACAGCATATATTAATCATGTTACAAAGTATATAGGTTGGTAAATGCACCATGTTCAATAACACATTCGTATACGGTAACATTTAGTTAAGAGGTATTCCATGCAGTAAGCCAAACTATATGGTAATCGTAAAATTTTTTTATGTATGGTTTAGAGGTGTGACAATTTGGTATCAGAGCCCAGTTTCAACACTGTGGCCTCAAGAAAGACATGTTTTCTCTGTGCAGAAGATTATACCATGTATACATATAAAGATTAGTAAATTAATTAACTGCTGTTTCTGTCTGTTTAGGGGTGAGATACAGGAATTTAACAACTGACAGTTAAGCCAGGAAAAGATAGTGAAATGCAAGGACCCGACAGTAATCCTCGGGAGAAGCCAGAGCTGTGGGTACAGTTGGGTGAGGAAACACGAAGTACCAATCTTGCAATACTGGAAACTGTTCAGGAGTTGAAAAATGAGATGGCAAGATTGTGAGAAGACAACGCGCGTTTAACAGTGGAACAAGAAAGAATTCTGAAGAGTTTGTCGGATAGGCAAAATCCACCTTTATCTAACCCCAGCGCGGAACAGCAAAGGATGACAGAAGAACAAGACTATCAGATTGAACCTGAAAATTCAGAAGGCAAAGAAGATCATTCTGACAATGTACCAGAGCAGCAAACCTCAAAACGCCAGAGAATGGAGCTGCAGGGAGAATTTCGAAAAATTAAACCCCCACATTTCGATGGCGAACAGGAGGAAGCAGCTGAAGCATGGTTAATCAATATGAACAAATATTTTCAGTTGTATGAGTATGATCATAACTTGAAGGTGAGACTAGCTATCTTTTAGTTACAAGGTAAGGCAACCTTGTGGTGGGAGGAAATCAAGATTGTGAAGGGGGTAAGCGAACGGACCATTACATGGGAGAAGTTTCAGAAATACTTCAAAGAAAGGTACCTGACCAAGCGCTTCTACGATGAGAAGGCAAGAGAATTCCATGATTTAAGACTGGGACAGCAGACTATGGACGAGTTCATTAATCGTTTTACCTCTCTGCTACGTTATGTACCTTATATCAAAGAGGGAAAAGCCAAGGTACAAAGGTTTGTAAGCAGCTTACCTTCATATATAAGAGAGAGGATTGAGTTTGACAATCCTAGGACCATGGATGAGGCTATTCGAAAAGCAAGGATCTGCTACCAGCAGAATAAACAGAAGGGGGATGCTTCAAATAAAAGATGGAATGAAAAAAGGAGTAGTCGGATGGTTGGAAACAGCAAGGGAGGTCGCAGCAGTGGAAGTAAGGGAGCTGGTAAAGGATTAAACAGTAGATCTGTAGCAAAGAGTGGGCCCCGAGCTAGGCCAATAAGTGAATCTAGAGTAAGTGAGCAGCCTGTTAGACCAGAAGGTGAAGGGATGACCAGACCTCCAGTTCAATGCTGGGGTTGTGGAGGACCTCACTATGTTAAAAACCGCCCACAGCGAAAGGGGACAGACCAGATATCCCAAATCCATGAAGCTTCAACCATTGGGGACGTGGCACGTAACATACCCAGAATTAATGCAGCTTTGGAGGACCGCCAAGCGGAATACCAGCCGACTATGGTTGAATTTGAAGGTAAAATTTCAAACCTTTCTATAGCTGTTCTTATTGATCCAGGAGCTACTTTAAGTTATGTTAGCCCAAAGATAGTAGAACAGTGTAAGTTACAATCTGAAAAATTCAGGAATCCGTGGTTGGTCCAGTTAGCTACAGGAGCCAAGAGACGAGTCTTGGCCAAGATAAATCACTACTCTCTAACCATAGCAGGGCAGCCAATAGTGGCAGACTTAAACATACTACCTTTGGGTTCATATGACATCCTGATCGGGATGGATTGGCTGGAGAAACACTGGTCCTTAGTGAATTACAAGACAAAAACCATTTACTATAAGGATGACCGTGGAGAGCAGCAGGAATTACAAGGAATCAAGCATCCTGTACAGATTCGACCCATTACAGCATCTCAGTTAGCTAAATGCATCAGAAAGAAATGTCAAATTTACGCTATTCAGGTGGGTTACGCAAATCAGAAAGAAAAAACTGCTACGCTGGGTAACATTCCGGTGGTACAAGAATTTGTAGATGTTTTTCCCGAGGAAGTACCGGGATTACCACCTAAAAGAGATGTGGACTTCACTATTGAATTGATTCCGAGGGCAGCACCTGTGTCACGGGCACCATACCGAATGAGTGTACCAGAACTAACAGAATTAAAAATGCAACTGTAGGAGCTGCTAGATAAAAATTACATCCATCCCAGTGTATCACCCTGGGGAGCCCCAGTGTTATTTGTCAAAAAGAAAGATGGAACTTTTCGGATGTGCATTGATTATCGTCAGCTGAATAAGCTCACGATTAAAAATAAATATCCTTTGCCTAGGATAGACGAACTTTTTGATCAAGTGAAGGGGGCAACGGTATTCTCTAAGATCGATCTGCGATCTAGTTATCATCAGATCAGAATTAAAGAAGAGGATATCGCTAAGACAGCTTTCAGAACGCGGTATGGGCATTATGAGTTCGTGGTGCTACCTTTTGGTCTGACCAATGCACCTGCTACCTTCATGTGCTTGATGAACAGTGTGTTTCATAGGTTCTTAGATAAATTTGTGTTGATATTCATAGACGACATTCTGATTTACTCTCGATCAAGGAAGGAGCATGAGGAACACCTTAGAGTGGTGTTGCAAACTTTGCGAGAACATCAATTATATGCAAAGTTTAGTAAATGTGATTTCTTTGAGGAGATACAATACTTAGGCCATGTAATCACAAAGGAAGGGATTGCAGTAGACCTTGAAAAAATCAGAACTATAATGGAGTGGCCCATACCAAAGGACGTGGCAGATATTAGGTCCTTTATGGGGCTAGCAGGTTATTATAGAAGGTTTGTGGAAGGATTTTCAAGGGTAACATACCCTATCACCTCCTTACAAAAGAAGGGAAAGGTATTTAAGTGGACCTCAGAATGTCAACGGAGCTTTGAATAGCTTAAGCACTTACTCACCACCGCGCCCATTTTGAGTATAGCTGATCCTAATAAGGATTACGTGGTCTGTACTGACGTGAGTAAAGAAGGTGTGGGAGGAGTGCTGATGCAAGAAGGAAGAGTAATTGCATACGAATCAAGGAAACTAAAGGAACACGAGCAGAAATATTCTGCTTACGATTTGGAACTAGCAGCTGTTATTCATGCACTGAAAATGTGGCGACATTACCTGTTGGGAAGAAAATTTCTGTTGTTGAGAGACCATCACAGCTTAACAAACTATTTCAGCCAACCCACCTTAAATACGAGACAAGCTCGTTGGGCAGATTTCTTAAGTGGGTTTGACTTTGAAATTAAGCATCTAAAAGGGAAGGAGAACTGAGTGGCTGATGCATTGAGTCGAAAGGTACAATGCATGTGCAAGATTTCGGTCAGTAAATGGCAGAGTACCCTACTTGGAAAGATAAAAATAGCGGCTGATCAAGATGCTGTTTACCAGCAAATTAAACAGCAGGTACAACAACTTTCTGGTAAGGAAACACAACAGGGATATGAGCTAGATGATGCCGGAATGCTGTATTTTAATAAAAGGCTGTATGTACCCAATCAAGATAGTCTTAGAAAACTAATTCTGGACGAATTTCATATCAACCATTATACCAGGCATCTAGGGTACCAGAAGATGGTCACCGCACTTCGGAAGGAATACTACTGGCCAAAAATGAAGAAAGAGGTCGCTGAGTATCTAGCGCGATGTCTAGAATGCCAACAGATTAAGGCGGAGCATTTGCATCCAGCAGGGCTGCTACAACCTTTACCCATTCCGGAATGGAAATGGGAGACTATTTCCATGGACTTTATAACCGGGTTGCCTCGAACGAAAAAAAATAATGATTCCATTATGGTGGTAGTGGACAATTTAAGTAAGGCAGCACACTTCATACCTGTGCAATCCACATATAAGGCTGTGCAAATTGCTCATATTTTCATGCAAAATGTGTTCAAGTTGCATGGACTTCCGAAGGTAATAATTTCTGATCGTGATGTTAAGTTCACATCAGCCTTTTGGAGGACATTATTTGCTGAACTGGGAACACAGCTGAACTTTAGCATAGCTTATCATCCCCAGACCGATGGTCAAACGGAACGAGTGAATCAGGTAGTGGAGGACATGCTGAGAGCATGTGTTATCATGAAACCAACTCAATGGGAGGAATACCTTCACCTGGTCGAGTTCGCATATAACAATGGGTATCATTCCTCAACACAGCTGAGCCCTTTTGAGATCTTGTATGGGCGGAAGTGTCGCACACCCTCAAGTTGGGGTGGACCTGAGGATAGGTTAAGAATTGGTCCTGAAATGCTCAAAGAAATGGAAGACATGGTGAAAAAGGTGCGTACCAACTTAAAAGCTGCTCAGGACAGACATAAAAGTTTTGCTGATCGAAAGAGAAGGTTCAAAGAATTCCAAGTTGGGGACCATGTATTTGTAAGAATTCAACCCAGAAGGAGTACTTTGCAGTGGAGCGGGTGCGCCAAACTTGCACCTCGCTATTTTGGACCTTTTCAAATCCTGGCAAGAGTGGGGCCAGTAGCTTATCAACTCGCCCTACCAAGCCATATTAAGATCCACAATGTTTTTCACGTTTCCGTATTAAAACAATACGTCTATGATCCTAAACATGTGATTCAATGGCAGAATGTTCGGGTAAGAATTAATCTGGTCATTCTAGATAAGCTTTGTTCTTAAACAAGAAAATAACTAAATCTGTTGCTGATTGCAGGTCGAGCCGGAAGGCGAGGTTCTGGTCGAACCACTGACCATTCTCGACCGGAGAGAAGTGCGGCTGCGGAAACGGGTTATTTTCCAAGCTAAGGTGCAGTGGCAGCACTATGGGCCTGAAGAGGCCACTTGGGAGGATGAGGAACTCCTAAAAGAATCTTACCCGAATTTGTTTAAGGGAAACAGACATCGGGACAATGTCCAATCATAGGAGGGGGAGATGTAATGACCCCAGATAATGTAAATGTGAGATTTTACTGTGGTTAAAGGCAGTATGACAGTTGTTGTTTTATGTTTTACAAAACTGTGACAAACTATTTTGTTAAAAGTAATTTAAGTATTTTCTTGAAATGCTGGCAACCTCTAGGAGGTGGATTTTAAAAGAAAGAGATCAGTTATAATAACTGATTGAAACTACCCTCCCAAAACAGGAAAAGTCCTGGCTGTAGGGGGGAAGTTCTGTGCTGTTGGGACAGACAGAAGAAATCTTTTCTGAGAAAAAAGAAAAGAGAAATACAAGAGAAAAAGGTTAAGTCTGGTAGAGACCAGATAACTAGGCACATAGTGCACAGATCTTGTTGAGGGCTTGAGGCCTGCAAGATGGCTCGGGGGGAGAATACCGTCTGTGAGATGGATCTCATGGCTGGGTGGTAGAGCGGAATCAAGGTACAGAAGACTTGCTTAAGTACCTGTTTATAACTCTGGCGAATCAGGTATGGTTTCCAATCGCAGAGTTTCCATTGAAAATGAAAGTGAGGAATGTACAGTAGACTTACAGTGGTTAAATGATAACTGTGTTTCATTCCCAAGATTACTGTCATGCTAATGAAATAACTGCCTAGATGTAGGATAAAATAAGGACATGCTATTAAATGTTAGGCATGACCGGAAAACTTGCTAACTGTTAATACAACTACGGAGGTGTGGTTTTCGGTTAAACCACAGATTATAAAATGATTTACATAATGTAAGGCAATCAATGAGACAGAGTTAGTCTCAGGTCGGAAAACGAGTTAATGGAACCAGCATTCTGAAACCCTGAATACCGACCAACAGTTATCGAGACATTCTCTAATAAAAACAAGTGTGAAAATATCCGAGCCAGAGTAGTAAGTACCGGCGGTAGGTTCTACAGTGGTATTTATTAACAGACCGAAATGAACATATGCATATTGGTAAGACTCTGTTGAATAGTGAGAACTAACATACTATTCCATTCAAAGAAGTAGTAAACATATTCGGTAAATGTATGAAATGAAGAACCATACCCTACTGTTACAACCTTATTAATAAATAGCATCATTTGCAATTACAGCCACCGAAGAAATGGTTCAACACATAAATGACAACGAAATGAGATAACAGATCAAGGAAAATGTGTTTGTGACTGTAGAAATACTTATACATGTGAATTATGCGACTTGCTGAATGAAAGAAATTCGGTATGCCGACTACAGCAAACGGATAATATCCATAGCAAACAACATTGGCAAAAACACATGGTAATACCGGAACGATTTCCGTGAAAACTGTAACGAAAACGTAATGGAAATCAAGAGCTCTGCCGTCATTGAAGACGGGCAGCTTACCACAGACAGAGACAGAAAGTAACTGTAAATAAGAAATCCTAACCGGGATTTATATTATCATTTAAGCACGCAACCCATTTCCATAACGTTCCTCTGAATGCGGACCACCAGAGGGGGTTCGAACAGAGCCGTATCCCGAACACATACATTTATATGAACTGAAAAGAAAACAAGTGCCTTGATAGTAAAACCCTGGATGGGTATTAACATGCGAATCTATATACATAGGATTTTCCAAAAAATAAAACAATTTGTATTCGTAACCGAAACTGTGCATCAGGGCCAGGCCCTGTATATTATCAAATAACAAGTGCAGAAACCCCAATGTCTAAAATGTCGAAAGGGGCGACTGCCCATAACAAAACTAATCTATGGATAGAAGAGATGGAGTACGCGAGTCTCCATGGACTGTGCGCCCGGTGCTGGATATAGATTCAAATAATGAACAAACATATGTAAACCGTGAGGGTCCGCTCAGAAATACCTCAGCAAACCGAAGGAGGATTAGCCAGTGCTCGAACGACGGACTGCCATAGTTCAACTACACGAATATATCAAGAGCGAGGACTATTGAGCTCTCATCTACAGAAGAAAGGGGTAATGAGAGGTTTAAACTCACCTGTGACCGTCGAGAGACAGTGTTATTGAGCCTAAAGGCTGTGACGCTGTTGGAGGAGAGCCATCGGACCCATCTGCACATTATGCCAACAAAGGAACATATTAGATCGAACCATGAACAGTTAAAAGTTGAAAACATGCCGAGAGCAACTGTAAATAACCTGAGGCCATTACCTGTGCAGGTGTAAGCTGAGCGCTTCACCTTCTTCTGAGCTTGGGTGAGGTGTGAATATGAAGCTGGAGGCCTCGATTTGGCATCAGAGCTCCGAGAGGAGTCGAAGAAAACTGTGGAAAATGAGTTCTGGGCTCGCTCCGGTGGGGTTTTGAGCAACCCTAAAACCCTCGACCCTTCCCATCCATTCGATCCGAGCAATAGATCCTGACCGTTGATGTATAGCGGGAAACTGTGGTGGAGTAGCCGAGGTCCCCAAGCCCGAGGTGTCACATGGCGGGGTGGGCAAGTCATGCCACCTACCAAGCGGTGGACTAAGCTCATAAAGACTGTAGATGACCTGGCGCCTGCAATGGCTACGGTCGGACCAACTAACTCCGTGTTATGTCAAAACATCATGTATTGGGCAGGGTCATAGGATTAGGAGCTTAGGTGTGAATCATTTACGGCCAATCCAAATACCATGCAAGGCACATATAACATGGTAGCGCATAACCATTTAGTAAGGTGTTGAAAACCGACAGCATATATTAACCATGCTACAAAGTATATAGGTTGGTAAATGCACCATGTTCAATAACACATTCGTATACGGTAACATTTGGTTAAGAGGTATTCCATGCAGTAAGCCAAACTATATGCTAATCGTAAATTTTTTTTATGTATGGTTTAGAGGTGTGACAACATGCTACTCAAAAAGAGTGGGTAACTTAACTGAATTAAATTTAACTTAACTACCCAACAAAAAACAATGAAAATAATAATAATAATAATAACAACATAGAATTTGTATTTATTTTTTAATTCAAATTTATTTTTATTTTAACTTAGAATGATCCATCCTTAACCCTGAATCTATATAGCACTCACCAAATCTCTCAAAATACCAACCTCTCTTTTGAATGTAAAAAAAATTGCCAATTGAAAAGAGTAAACTAAATTTACTCAAATGTTATACATATATATAATTGTAATTTGACAAAGTTATATCTATAATATTATTTTTATATATTTTAACCAAATCAAAATATTTAAATAACATAATATAATATTATAATAATATAACCGATTATAACATTTTTCATATAAATATAAAAATAACTATGTAAAAATATATATTTATAAAATAAACTAATAATATCTTTACACCTGAGATTGATGTTCACTTCACATTTTTTTAATTAGTTATGATTTAAATAGTGTCCTATTATATATCTAAATGGCCAAACTAAAATAATGTATATTAACTAATATGTGGGACAACACAAACGCCGAGCACCGCTGCAGTATGCATGCTTTATCCATGGAACCCTGCATTGTGTATATATAATGAAAATAGATTATTATAAACTTTTATTACAATGATAACAAAACGATTACAGAACAAGTATATTTATTAATGTGTAGCAAACTGTGCGAGTCAGTTTCCGGAAGTGTAATTTTTTATTTTCTTTCCTCTTTTAAGAGGAGAATAAGTTAAAAATTTAAGGTGTAGCTACAAAATTTGTTCGCTTTTTATTATTTTTGTTTATGTATATAAAAAGTTAACATGAAAATTATTTGCATGAACAGATGTACTATGATGATAGGATTGCAATAACTTATGATAGGGTTGCCTGTGCTAGTATTGCGTATGCTAGGGTGGAAAGCGCTCCTTCCAATCAAAATATCTTGACCGGTAGTTCCCGCTGGAATACAGGGTGTCCCTCATCTATAACCCGTAGCAAGCCAGTACCCGTAGATCAGTATATGCAACTGTATTCGGGCTCCACAGGACACCTCATGATGAAAGAAAGAATCTCTCCATTGATCAGCTTCTCTCGATCGGCTTCCTTCTGGCCAATAAAAAAAAAGAGCTAATACACCACCCACCCTCGGTCCAGCTGGCTAGCTAACTAACAACTGATAACCGTTAGGCCAAAGAAGGAAAGACTACCCGAATGTTAGACCAGCCACCAGGGTAGCTCGAACAATCCAACTTCTCATTGCCGGGTATAGATTAGTTGCCGGGTAACCTGACTTCCTTCCTTGCGACTGGACAGAACCTGACTTCCTTAACTAACTTTGGATGGCTCTAACTGGAAGGTGTTGCTAAACGAACTGCCGGAGGAGGAGTAACAAATAAAGGAGCGACGGAGAAAGGATGGATGGAAGAGAGCTAGGCCGATTATCCTACCTTTTTGTTCTCAGGGCATCGAGTTCTCTGACTGTCTCTCCTACAGTTTAGTAATTGAAACCGGTCCAGCTAGAGGATTATATGACTACCTCCTCTGTTTTCTACCTTCCTTCCGATAGTCATTCATTCCCCATCGGGGGTGTAACTCCTCCATTAGTGTAGGCTTCCATCCTTCACCAGAGCCATAACCATAACTTGATTCATCACCATAACTTCATTTATGTCCTTCCATTAGAACTCGTTACTCCCTTCATTGCTCATCTCCTTCCGCAATGTCTCACTGCGGTCTCGTATCATCTTCATCTTGTTCAACCACCAGAGGTCAAGCCTCTAAGGAGAAAGTAGGGAGAGAGTCAAAGTGATTTATAAATGGGTCTCTGAAAGAGGGAGAGAGATGAATTAGCTATAGGAAAGAGATATTATCACGTGTGTTGGCCAAGTCCTCTACGAAGGAGTAAGACTTAGCCAAACGACTAGGTTGGGCTAGGTTCCTAATAGCCTGGGTCACAGGAATGAAGAAAGAAGGTACAATTGAGTTGGAAGGTGTACCTATTGTGGTAGTAGGTGAGGTAGTGGTCGAGATCATAGTTGGATCAGATGGCACATGGGAAAATCATGGGTTAGAAGAGGAAGTAAGACTAGTAGTGGCTTGTCTAAGCGTCATCATGTTAACATCCAAATGGTCTACTTTTTCCAATAACCCTACAATAGAAGGGCCTCTTATTGCCCTAAAGAGGAAGAAGGGGATCTTCATGCTGAATGTTGGGTCGGTATGCTTGCTTGGATGCTTGGGATGCTTGCTGGGTCTGCTTCCCTGGTTCTGGCTAGGCTCTTGCTTGGGCCCCTGTTTATTGGTGGGCTTGGTTCAATCTTCATGGGTCTGCTTAGGGCTTAAGGTTGGGGTCTTGCTGAAGGCTTGGTTCTGAGGGTTGGCTTCTGGCTGGGCTCTGGCTTCATCTGAGAGGTGGGCTTGCTTATGGCTTCTTCTTCGGGCATGGCCTTGCTTCTGGTGGTCTTCATGCTCAGTGGGGTTGAAAACTTATAACCCTTCTATCATTTAGCACACTATCCCTATGATTGACAACGAGAAACCCGTCCAACAGAAGCTCAGGAAAATCCACCCCAACCTGGAAAATCAGATAAAAACTGAGCTGAATAAGTTGTTGAGAGCTAGAATAATTTTCCCGGTCAGACATTCCAAATGGGTATCCAATATGGTACATGTTAGGAAGAAAAACGGAGATACTAGAATCTGCATCGACTTCCGGAATCTCAACAAAGCCTGTCAGAAAGACAATTTTCCCCTCCCACCTATGGAACAAATATTACAGGCTGTAGCAGGCTCAGAATTGATGTCTTTCCTAGATGGATTTTCAGGATATAATCAAGTGCTGGTACACCCAGACGATCAGCTAAAAACCACCTTCCGAACTAAATGGGGTACCTACGCGTATCGGAAGATGTCATTTGGTCTGATCAACGCCGACGCTACTTTTCAAAGAGCTATGGACATTGCGTTCAAAGGGTTAGTCAATAAATCAGTAGTGATTTACCTGGATGATATAACTGTGTACTCCAAGAACCGAAGCAACCATCTCAAAGATTTGAAGCAAATCTTTCAAAGATGTTTAAGGTATGGAATCTCACTTAACCCGAAGAAATCTTTTTTCGCGTTGAGTGAAGGAAAATTGCTAGGGTTCATAGTGTCCAAATCAGGCATTCACATTGAACCTGACAGAATCAAAGAAATTTCCGAGATATCCATGCCCCATAACAAAAAGACCATGCAATCTTTCCTAGGACAGATCAATTTTGTGAAAAGATTTGTCCCAGATTTTTCACGTATTATTTCTCCTTTACAAAAAATGATAAAAAAGAATTCAAACTTTAAATGGGGTCTAGACGAGCACGAAACGTTTAACTTAATCAAACAAGCCATCATCAACGCTCCATCCCTAGCAACCCCAAATTTTTCAGAACCATTCATCTTATACACGTTTGCCTCAGAAAATTCTTATGCTGCGATCTTGACCCAGGCAAACCAAGAAAAGGCAGAAGCCCCAATCGCATTCTTTAGCTCAAACTTACAAGGTGCTGAGCTGAAATATTCAGACGTAGAGAAACAGGCGTATGCCGTTTTCAAAGCGGTCAAATATTTCAGACCCTTCTTGCTAAAGGCCCATACCAAGGTCATAGTACCATTCCCAGCAGTAAGAAACCTCCTAATTCAGAAAGATGTGGGTGAAAAGAGAGCGAATTGGATCACCACCTTGCAAGAATACGACCTGGAAATCAAGCCGACACACATCGTAAGAGGCCAAGGCTGATGGCAGCCTTAACAGTCAAGCCTGCTTATGCATCCTTATCAGTCGAGCCTGCTTACGCATCCTTTCACACGAGATTCCACTCTCGATGCATGCCTCTGGAAAACTACCGCAACATAGGCTGGCTAAAGAGAGATAGATCGAGTAAGTGAATCGGTCTACATTGAATTATATATGTCATTACGGCAGCATCTGAATCTCTATTTTATGAACCTAAACTACCACATGCTCATATATAACTACCACCATAACAATGACTGGTCTTTCTTCTCTCTCTAGCTAGGAAATCACTATCATTATATATGTCATTACGGCAGCAAATGAATTGGATTCAAGTTCAATTTACTTATTGGGTGGCCCCCTATCAAATGGGTGGGGCCCCCTATCAAATAAGTAACTAAAAAAGTCACTAACGTACCTAATTGATAGCTCGGCTTCTCAGAGATCGAAGTCAGTTGCCGTAGGTAGCTAGGTGCCCTGAGGGAAAGACAGGAAGGAGGCCAAGTGCTTCTTTCGTCCTCTATGAAACCAAGTTACTTAACGCTTTATATACGTGCATGAACTAATACACTGATGAATTCTTTTACGCGGAGAGTGGGTGGTGATATCCCTAGTTGGACAGTCTTCCAGGAAGCCTTACACCGCTACTTACTTTTATTGAGAGCTAACTAGATGGATGGGATCGTACCGCTATTACTTGATTGAATTCATAGTGCTAGCTGGATCGTGGGGTGGCTGAGTGCTGGCCGGACATATTTTCTTTACTGGGTGGGATCCATACCCTCCCGAACCCGCTAAGTAGTTAGGTTACCGCCCACACTCAATGCCCTCTGTCTTACTACCGCTCCCTCAACCGTGGAACCTTTCAAGGTGCGAAGCGCTTGCTCGAGAAAAGGAGAGCAAGGAAAACCTACTAACCTCACCCACCGCGCTAAGTGCTCTTCAGGAAAGACAGGCAGGCTTCTTTCTATTTGACAAAGTTACGATTTATATTCGTGCTTTGGCTACTTCTAGGGCAATTCTTTTAGTACTAGCAAAGCTTCGCGCCTGGAGCTCCTCGAGGGAGATTCCCCATGTGAGAGGAGTATAATAAACCCTGGAAAGATCGGCGCAGAGCGCATTCCACCCTCTGCGTTTCAACACCCTAATAGCTCCCTTAGCGTCTTTAGAAAAGCATGACTTAATTTGTTGACTAATCATATCGAATTCAAGTGAACATCCCTGAACACCAATGAAGTATAAAGGCGTTTTCACATTATGATAATGGCGGCAGAAAAAAGAAAAGCTACCTATTCACACACAAACCCGGGGTGGCAGACGGAAGGGCAAGAAAACCAAACCAACAGAATAAGGGGGCGGGGCGGTGGGACATCACTTGAAGTCTTTCCTCAAGCTTTTGATTCAAGCAAGCAAGATATCCTCCGGTATTTTGACCATTCAATAGCTGTCTTTTTTCAAACCTGAAGTCTTGAATGAGATGTGATGTATATTTTCTTCCAAAGTGATATATTAATAGCAGTTTCATGACTTTCCATCAATCACTTTATTATAAACAATTTGGCTCGTTCCGTCATAAGCTCTGCATTATCATGAGCAGGATTCAGCCTTGGGTTCAAGCCGGTTATTGAAACCTCGATCTCTATCCACGAATGAAAAGATCATAAGATTCAGAACGGATAACTGGTAGTTCTTTATTTGGGTGTTCAGAAGCCCGGGAAAAACATACTGACTTGTATGGCTTCTTCTATTTATCGATTGAAACGAGTACGACGTTTTCCATATTAAGGACCGGTAGGGGCTCGACTGATAAGGAGAGGATTTCTCCCATTCTACCCTTTTCTTATTCGATAATGTTGATTTCGTGTTCCCAAAGATTCGTATTGAACCTCAATAGGGGCACTGAGGTAATAGTCAATCTAATCCCCGGCTGAGTCAATTCGTTTTTGTCAAGACGAGCACACCATAATAACTATAAAAGGAAGGTGCGAAGCGCTTGCTCGAGAAAAGGAGAGCAAGGTTCCCTACCAATATCGTACGAGCTCTCGTACTAGCTATCGTACTAGTCGCTCTTCCTCTCGTACCAGTCACTCTCGTACTAGTAAGGTGTGCTATCGTAGCTATTCGTACTAGTCAGATGCAGTCGTACCGCTCACTTCCATCGACAGATTCCGGTGTGTACTTCCGATGTGTACCGCTTCCGCTAGCTATAGTCACTAACGGCTAGAGTCACTAACGATGGATGCCTTCCACTCGATCCTTTCCTTTCCTTGTCAATCCACAAATCCACCCCCAGTATTAAGGGGAACATGCGAGGAATTGTCCTTTCCCAAGATGCGTACTGCACCTTCCTTTTCCAAGATACATAACCTTCCCAAGATCCGTACTGCACCTGCTTTTCCTCAGTCTAATCAAATCTATTAGGCCAGGAGAAAGCTCTTTAGGTTAGGATTCATAGAATATCTAAGGCTATAGTTATCATTTCATCTATGGGGTGAAGTGATCCCCTTAAGTGAAGTGTAAGCGCGAGTGGGAAAATCAGGGGCGTGATAGGGGCATGAGAGGCTCTAAAGAACGCCAGCCGAGAGAAACGCGGACAAGTCATGTACGAAGGAATACAGAGGTAAGGGTGCCATCTGGAAGCAGGATAGAGATAAGTGCTTGCTGAGATCAAATGGGTAAGAGAGGAAGGAATAGAGTGGAGGTATATCTGAGTTAGGAGAAGGCAGCAGCGAGCGGTGTGTAGATTGTATTTTCTGTGATGGAGATATGATATGATGTCTGCAGTATATTAGTACCTATCTGGGAGCTGCTGTTGCCATCCGGGACACTTCGATATCTGTATCCTTGTAGGGAGGGAGAGAGCGTTTGAACTAAACAAGACACGTCATTCTCCTTTCTTATGAGGGAAAGATTGAAACGAACCTTCGACGTTAACCCGATCTTATGGTCATTCTTTACTTTATATATATAATAACACAAGCTTTTCTAATTCCTGAATGCATAATGACATATGCCCATATATGCATGATCTGCTAAAGCGTAATTACGTATATAATGAATGACTGGAATCACTACGTTCTCTCGAAGAATTGATCAAAGAATTAGATAGGTAATTCCGTAATGATGCGCAAGCAGGCTCGACTAAAAGGACCCTCACCATATGAATAGTGAGTGACTCCGTCCCTCTCCTCTCCTCTCCCTCTCCTTAACAGTCGAGTACCTAAAGGTCCTTATGGTCGAGTACCTAAAGGTCCTTATCAGTCGAGCCCCCTAAAGGGTCCTCGTGGGGCAAGAATAGTAGGGATAGATGTGAAAACCTCCGCCAAGGTGAAAATGACAAAGCCTTGTTCATGAAGGATGCCCTCGGACTCAGATCTCAATCACTTCGACCACCCCCAGACCGGACACTACCAGGATGATCACATCTTTCATTACGGTGCTCCCAGCGTACACGGGCACCAAGAGGCAAGCAAAGAACAAAACAGTTTCAGCTTCCATGAGACCTTGGGGGGTCTTTTGACCTCTATCAACGAGCTGTCATACCTCTCCCAGACCCCTGCGGAGATCCCAGGACAGCTCACACCACACCAACCAGACGACTTCCTCCAGACCATGGTGTACATGACGCAAGCGGATGCACCTTCGTCAATGAGACATCGATGGATGATTCTTTTTTTCATCGTGATGGGTATTTGAAATGCAACAAATGATGATATCCTTGGCTCAGATTTGTCCAAGTCAAAGGTCATGAAACGCAAGTTGGATGGGTCGATGGCACCCAGAGCTCATAGTAAAGCCTTCTTCTGGGAAGGATAGGTTTGGAGGACCTCTAATGATGACATGGCAGTGGGTGATTGAGCCAAGTCATCCACAATACCGTAGCTATGAGGAGCCCTCGCATGTGGGTTATGAGTAATGCGACGTAGAGGCACCTTTGGTACACATGGTGTATGGTCACTACTAGGATGCAGAATCTGCAAGGGAATAGTTGAGGGTTTAGTGTCATTGCGCTCTGCTGCTGGATCCTCGATACCGCGATTTGATGGGGGCCTTTTCCCCCTTCCTCGGAGGAGTCAGAGCCTTATTTCCCCTTCTCAGATGTTGAGCCTAATGCTGCTGAGCCTAATGCTGCTGAGCCTCTGCATGTTGGGTGTTGACCCCTCCCTATAGCATCAGATAAGGAGAGAGGTGACCCGCCAATGATCCTGAGAATTTGGATTCAGGGAAGGTCCGGAGGTCTTGCGCTTCCGAGTGCAAGGTCCGGCAGGGTGAGCAAGCGAACTCTCGACTAAAAGGCCGCCCCAAATTCACTTATAAGGAGAGGGGCCCAATATAATATAAGGCCGCCATCGGCTCGACTAAAAGGCCCGTAGGGACGGAGTCACTCACTATTCATATGGTGAGGGTGCGTAAGCATGCTCGACTGTTAAGGCCGCCATCGAAATATGTTCAAACCTCCGCCTCCTAAAATGGCAAGAATGGGAGGGGGATCTTGAAAAACCTCCGCCTAAGGGGATTGGGTGGGTAAATAGTGGTCGAGCCTTAAAGCGCATCCCCAAATCGAGTTATCGCTTCATTCTTTGGGGGTTTATATATTGCTCAAGGCTGCCTCTAGCTAGGAAATCACTATCATTATATATGTCATTACGCCATACTGAACCTAAACTACTACATGCTCATATATAACTAACTACCACCATGCCCAGGTACGTTAGTGACTCGACTGATAATGACATATATAATCTATGCATTATCTGCCCTCGCCTTCTTGAATTTGGTGACGGATGCGAAGGGATCAGAACGATGCCGAATTCTCGTATCTAACTACAATCAAACCTCGATCAGCGAACACCAATCAGCTTTGCCCCGAGCTCCCGAATAGCGGAGGGAAAGGGTTAATAATCGTGCCCAAAGTGATCTAGCAATCTTGATCTATCAGTGAATTCAATGTTCATAATATATCAGCCTGGGTCCGGTGATTGCTTGCTAAGCCTAGTTTGGTCGGTCTGTTCGTGTTTCACCTGCTCGCCTGTAGCCGAATGCTAAATTCAGGTATGGGTGGGGAACCCTAATTCATGGTTTCAAGAGTCTCCCTGGGGCCAGCTATCGGTGTAGTGCGAAACACCTGCGATGCAAAACAGACGGACATTCGGCATCGCCACACACCTTTGTTGAACATAGCTATCTCCCCATGAGATGAGTGAGAGCCATCCAAGAACCAAATATGGGGCACAACCTTCCATCCTGTCAATGGTGAAAAGAAAGGAGAAGCAAGAAGCAAATAGGGTTGTGGGGAGGTGTCTTTTCTGGAGCAACATACCTTTGAGCATTGCAAAGACCAATACATTCTTCCAATCAATATTTGATGTTGTCATTGTTGTTGGCCCAAGGTATAAAGCCCCTACCTTCGAGGAGTTGCGAGGGCTAATCTTCAATCTAGTATTGATATCATAGTAAGAAATGTGTAATTCTTTTGACATTTTACGTATATAATAATCCCCCCTATCTCTTTTGACTTGGACTAACACCTCTTAGCTTCGATAACGCTTCGCTAACGCTTCGATAATGCTCCTCGCTCCGTGAAACTCGCTACTGCTCGCTTAGCTCACTCGCTTTCCTTCCAACCAAAAAGTATCATTAGCCACTTCCTGCCTTTAGGACTGGGGTGCTTCCTCGGGTAACCCAGTCCGTAGGGCCACACTGGACATCAAGGCACCTAGGATGAGGGAGCATAAGGGACAGACCACCGTCACCTCTTTGGGTCAGTTGGCGGGTTGTAGGGAGAGCTAAACGAGGACTACGAGGTAAATAAAGGAGCGCCGCGGGCTTTATGCGTTCGTTCGGAGAAACAACTAAATGAATCACGAACTTGAACTAAGAGACATTCATTCTTCTTTCTTCTTGTGCCGGGCCTAAACCCATCCATTCATAGTGATTTACAAACTGATCCGGCCCCTTATTGGAATGGAGAATAGAATTAGGCAAGCACTTCTTAAGAAAGCAAATAGAAATGTTTAAGTAAGTAATAGCTCCTGGCACTGCCTGGCCCACCTAACTTACTTTTGCTTCCGTTCGGTCCTCCCACGCAGCAGGTCTACGGCTGATGCTCATAGGTATAGCAAAATAGATGTTTTCTATCAAAAGACAATGCTTACCTATATCATGACTACCAACCCGAGCGTGCCTATCCGTTCGTTGTTACTATCCAGATTAGGATTTCTACTCGCCCTCACCACTCCGTGCCTTCCTTTTACTTAACTGTTCCTACCCTGTTCTCTTTTTCCAGAACACTGACTTCATTCTTCTCCTGGGTACCACGTATCACCTATTGGTCTGGCCAAGCCTTGCCGAAAGAAGAGCTACTATTCCTGCTCCAGCTGCTAGTACCGGAAATATACCAGTTCCTATTCCAACAGCTGCCTACTCTTCTTCCTAAACGAGTACTACATATGATTATGATATGCGAGGTTATGAAATTCCGCTTGTAGCGGTTGCAGTGCCGGAAGAGTCCGGTTGCTGGTCCCGCTGACTTTCTTGCTTGCTTTGCTTGTGTATTGGTTGTTGACGAAAGGAAAGGCGAGCACTATGTTCATGCGGTGATATTCTCTCTTTCCAAGAGTACTACTGAAGAAAGCAAGCGAGCAGGAAGTGGGGTAGTTCATACCACAGCTAATAGTCCGTGACCATTTCACCGCACTCGGATGTGGCCACGCGTTCCATCTAAGCCGGTCAATCGTTCCTCAAACCCAGTCAGCTCGATCGACCGAATCAGAAAAGGCTACTGCTTTGCACAGGTAGTCCGGATGCTGCCTTGATAAGAACAACTCGAATAAAGAGAGCTCTCAGTGCTTATTGCTTGTCTGCTTCTTATAAGATCAGGTGATACTTATTGATTGAATTCATGATATTCCTGTATTATTGATTGAATGAGCTTACTACTCTCCCTGCCCTTCCACTCGGATTCTCTATCTTATACGAGATATAAGGTTCTACATATCTGGTTCTACTTCTTTCTTTAAGACTCTAATTAAGGTTCTCTTTCTAGCTTGCTTTAAGACTCTAATGAAGGAGCTCGCCTTCGGCTATTGAGAATACCAAGCACCATAAGCAGGTGAGCCAGCCTAACTCTATTCTGACGCTTCCTCTTCCGAGCTTGCATAGGGCCCATCGGATAAGACCAGGAGTGACCATTGACTTTCTGTTACCCAGTCTAAGCTCGCTTGCCTACCAGACTGGAGAAGCACCACTCGCGTTCTTTGAAGTGATAGCTGAGTAAAGGGTAACTTGTTGCAGAGCTCATTAGGCGGATTAATAAGAGAGTTACAGAATGAGCGGATAAGACTTCTGGCTCCGGAACCTCGTACACGAAAGCAAGCTTCCCTTTCTTTGGTAAATCGTTCTGTTCTAGTTCTTAGGTGGCTTTCTGACTCTAGACTCTAATTCAGGTGATGGGAACTTGTTTGCTGTAATTAAGACTGTCAGTCAGGTGTTACTTCTTTCTTGCTCTTCTTCTGGTCTCCGATCGTCCTCGCTTCCAGTAGTCTCGATCCCTTTCTGATGGATGGAATGAATGAGCTATCAGATCAGTCTGATCTTCTTTCTGGAATACAGGATCTGAACTACTCTCATTCTGAACTCCCATTTATTGATGGAATCCCGGAATAGAAATCTCAATCTTTCTTGCCTGCCGTATTCTATGGCTTGGGTTCTTCTCCCTTTGATCGAGCTAGCCTTACGTAACACTCTCTTTCTGGCTTGCCTACTACCCTGACTACTATCAACTAGCCTTCTTGCTTGAATAAAGGAATCACACTCCCGTGCTTCATTTCCTCTCTGTTCTCCCTTTCTGTTCAGTGATAGTGAATTCCAGAGCTTACTGTCTTCTAGTTGCTTCTCCCTTTCATAAAGTAGTCTTCCTGGCTTTAATGAGCTGGAAGTGCGTGCATGAGCTGCTTCCCGGAGAACATAACTCGAATTATGAACAAGTCGTTTTTGGTCGATGAGGACCCTTTAGGGGGCTCGACTGATAAGGACCCTTTAGGGGGCTCGACTGTTAAGGAGAGGAGAGGAAGGGTAGGTTTTCTTTTCTCGTGATCTCAGGGTGATTATATTATATACGATGCTCAGTATTCGTTCCCCATCTCAGAGTGAGATGGATAGAGAGGTTGAGAATGATTCCTAATGAGAGAGATAGCTGGCTGGGGGAGAGGTTGAGAATGAGCCGGGTAGGTCCGAAAGTAAGTAGTGGTTGATAAGACTTGTCATCTCTGTAGAAAGTGGGCTCTGATGCTTGAAAGGTCTCGTACCCGCCCTCTCTTTTGTTGCGGTCAAGCCCCACCTATATAATGCTTTGGGGGTGAGTGATCAGGTTCTTTCCCTCTCAATATCTCGGGGTAACTCGTTACTTCTGACTGGAAGACAGACCTTCTGGCTGACCGACTTCCTGAGAAAGAAGACCTTCAGGGAGACAGAAATCTATAGCTGACCGAATATCCTTCCGTACCGTACCGTGATACTGGGTGAATGGGAGACAGGGAGACAGAACCAAGGAAAGGTATTTATCCATCCTATGCTTCTGTCAATAATCAATATCCTTCCTGCTAGTCATAAACGTACGTACCACTGCACATTTTCTTTTTGGTGGGATGATTGGGCTATCGGCTATGCGTAATTACATATATAAAGAATAGCACTACTTCAGTAATAAATCAATCTATTTACTGCTAGTCATAAGGAAGGCAACTTCACGCTTCCACGCTTCTACGCTTCCTTATCTTTTGCCCAATGAGAATCAATCTATAGGTGCCGTAAGGCCGCTCTCAATTATGGGGAGAGGAAGGCAGGAGCTCAGGTAATGTAGGAAGGCAACTCCTGAATTCCACTTTCTCGCCAACAGATAAGATAGTCAGGCAGGCAGGCCCAGGAACCCCTGCCCACTTCTGCTTGACCCGCCCAAAGAGAAGAAATCTATGTCCTGTTTGCTAGTCATAACGAAGGCAACCCTCGCCCTATAGATGCTCTTGGCTGGCCTCTTAGAATATAGGCGAGATAGATGCTCTAAAGAGGCGAGATAGAGAATGAATCTGCCCTGGTACCACTTAAGAAAAGATGGATTAAGAGGCAATACAGATTGGAGAAAGAGGTGATTAAGGCACCTTTCATGCACCAACCCGCGCCGCTTCAATCTTGGTTGGTGAGAAGAAATCTGCCCTTAAAGAGATAAGAAGGAGATAAGAATATAGGAAGATAAGAAGAAGATAAGAATATGGGAGATAAGAAGATAAGAAGATGGGAAGATAAGAATATGGGTCTATAAGAAGGTTATGGGTTGGGAGTTAAGAAGGATGACTGACTCACTCGTTCACTTCTTTCCTGCTCGATTGACCTAGGGAGATCGAGGAGCGAGAAATCCCCTGCTTGGACTTATTGATCGAACTAAGGTAGGCAGGTGAGTTAGCGCGGCGACAGACAGATCCTTCCTTGATGCTTATTGGGTGGTGGGCTTATGGTCGAGCCTGCTTGCGCATCCTGACAAAGAAATATCACTCGCATGGAATATGAATGCCAAATTGGCGATAGAGGCTAGCTGTAGTGTGTTTCCCAATGAATCGTTATTACATACATAATATGACTGCCCATTGGTGTTTCCCATTGCTTCGCGCCCATCAATGAATCATATTGCTCCTCTTGGTTCACGGACGTAGGGGAGATTCCGTCAAGTGGACCGAACCCACATTGGATAGAGGAGTAGGCCCCTTGTCAATAGCAGCCGATCGATAAGCAAGCGCCGGGTGGGAAGACGCCGATCGGGCTTTGCTTTATAGGCTGATCACGTACGACCGACATTCATTTCCTCATGGCCTTTCGTCGAAGCATACATTCCGATATGCATGCACCACAGTAGGCATTGAAGTGGCATCAATGCTATCTATCTCTATCTCCCAATCAATAGGTCGAGGAGGTCGAGGAATACGAGAGTGGAGGGACTCGGTTCTGCAACTGTCGACAGGTGAAATGCTGTGTATGTATCGTGCCTACTGTCTCGATCGGTGAATGAATGAAGGAAGCCAGCTTTGGTGGGCTTTCCCCAAGGCGACACCGAAGGCCTACCTCCTTTAGTGCGTCCCTCACCATATGAATAGTGAGTGACTCCGTCCCTTTAGGGTGCTCGACCATAAGGGAGAGGAGAGGAGACGGGTCCACTCCCGCTGGATCCACTCCCATCCCACTGGATCGAGGACCCTCACCATATGAATAGTGAGTGACTTCGTCCCTTTAGGGGGCTCGACTGATTTAGTTATATATGAGCATGTAGTAGTTTAGGTTCAGTATGGCGTAATGACATATATAATGATAGTGATTTCCTAGCTAGAGAGAGAGAAGAAAGACCAGTCTATGAGCATGTGGTAATTGCGGCTTCATAAAATAGAGAAGTGGATCCGTCATCGAGTGGATCCAGTGGGAGTGGTGGACCCGTCTCCATCTCCGTCCTCCGTCTCATCTCCATCCTCCGTATCCGTCCTCCGTCTCCATCGAGAGGACCCTCACCATATGAATAGTGAGTGACTCCGTCCCTTTAGGGGGCTCGACTGATAAGGAGAGGAGAGGGAGAGGAGAGGTACGTTATGCGGGGAAAGCTTTTTCAGGCCCCATTCTCTTTGTTCAAGTCCAGGTGCTTTATGTTCCGGCGGAGGATGCGTAAGCAGGCTCGACCATAAGGGAGAGGTTTTTCAAGATTCCCTCCCATTCTTGCCATTTTAGTTTGGCGGAGGTTTTGGATGCGTAAGCAGGCTCGACTGATAAGGAGAGGAGAGGAACTTGAGAACTAAAAGGCCGCCATCGCTCGTTGCATTTCTGAGGTTACTGACCTTTCAAATAGAACAGGTCTCTTGAAAAGCCTCGATGAATTCATTATTCAGTCCCGCAGTGCCCCCGCTAGACCAGACAGCTATTGAATGCGATAAATAAGGAACGTGTGATCTTAGTAAGACCAACAAGCAAGCAAGAAAGGTTATTACTTTATATCCAGTTGGTGAGGTCCTTACCTGAGGCCCCTTATCTATTTTAGAGGCAAGAAAGGTAATATTTATCACACAGGTCAGGATATCCAATACTCCCTTGCCCGCCTTGCCTTATGTGAGAGGGCAAGTAGGGTAGGGGTAAGCTTAGAACTATCATAACCCAGGTTAGGCCACCTTTCATTAGTTCATTTCCCATATTGATGGACCAGGTTCACATGTAGAATAACTTGATAGGCCCCGTTCTTATTCTCTATCATCTTGACACGCCCCGCCTTTTCTTTCTGAAATTCCCATCCTGCCACCCCTAGCAAAACGATTCCTTTCCAACTGAGTCAGCCCTCCTCGGAGGAAAACTACTTATCGCTCACACTCAAGCCGGAGCAGCAAGCATGAAACGAGAACTTCACTAAGGCCCTACCTGACCATAAGTAACACTGGATACACGCACGGTCTGTAAAGAGGGATATAGACACAAGCTATCTCGAAATACATTATGAAGATCTATGATTAAGGAATCACTTTATGACTCGTGCAGCCCGCTGACAGCTCCTATTCCAACTCTATCATCCTGAGCGGCCATAATTATGGCTTGTCTCGACGTTGTTGATTTCGCATACCGGCTCCGAAGAGAATCCCCTCTCAAAATCAATGGTATGAAAGAAAGCTGTGAGAACCTTATTTCTATTTCTTACCCTCGATCACGAAGAACTGAAACTATGGATCAATCACTTAGGACTGACACTTAGGGCGGACTTCTGGAAAACGTGATCACACGGCCGGTGTGACTCAAAGGTACGTAGTGGTTTGTCTGCATCGGGATGCGCAAAGCGCTTGCTCAAGAATAGGAAAAGATTCAATCGTTAGGGAACTCAAGCAATAAGCTTATATGGTAAGAATATGGTTCAATCTCTCCCGTTTGTTGTCAACTTGGAATGGGATGGTCTCGCTCACCTCATTGTAGCACCTCCATGTATAGCATATATTGGACCACCCCTCTCGGGAGATGCCGTCATTCGCCCCTAAGTAATATGGGCCGTTGGACCCCCCCTATCGGTAGATGTTGGCCATCAATCAATATTGATCCGGGCAAGCAGCTTAACCCAACTAAGCTCTGTATGTTGGCGCAAGCCGTGTCTTCGACCTTCGATTCACTCACTGTGTACTCCTTCCTTCCACCCGTTGTATCTATCTTTCCCGTTGCACCGTTCCTTCCCTTCCCGTCCCGCGTAGTACCTTCCCGTCCCGTACTTTTCGTGTTTGGTGTGGATGTGGCATTAGTAAGATGGTTGCCTGTTTCCGGTGGGAGCGCCTATCTTGTAAGATGTGGGCTATCAATCTCTCAATCAAGCATCGGTGCTCTTTCTTTTCTCGCAAAGCAACGTCGGATTAGTTCGTGAAGCCCCACTCTTTCTCCCAGCCCGGTTTGAATGATTGGACCAGCCCTCCTGCCACTCCCGCTCTGTGCAACCTAGGCTTTCAGTTACCAATAAATATAGAATCCATTGGCTATTTGGGAAACCATATAGATATTAGTAAGGTAACAGCTTGTTTCACTCTTTTATGGTGGGTACCATATCTTATCTTTTCCTCTCGGCCATGGGTCCTTCTTCTCCTCTAGGGTATGCGTTGATGGGAACTTTCTCCTCTTGGCCAGTGGTGATGTGGGCTATCTCAATAAAGAAATGAATCACTAACTCCTCGCTTGGCTGATGGCAAAAGGTGAAAGCAAAAGGTTCCAGGGTGTGGTTACAGGTGAAAGTTGCTTCCATCCTCTGTTTCAAGGTTCTAGGCTAAAGGTTACAGGCTGATGGCTTATTCCTTGCACTCGGAAGCGCAAGACCCTCCGGACCTTCCTTTTCTTCTGTTGAACTTGGTGAGTCTGGTGATGAAGGCTTCTGGTGAGGCTAAAGGTGAAAAGTGAAAGGGGCTAAGTCCCTTGGTTACAGGCTTTTAACTAAAGGCTAAAGGTTCGGCGAAAGGTTCGGTGAAAGGGTGGGGGATAAAGAATCAAATGAAAAAGGGGAGGCATCCTATTCATTCACCCTTTACCCACTCCGTGCCTTTGCTTTAGTGTTATCATACAACCTACCCACCTTATAGTTAACCACCTATAGACCTAGCCTGTTGTCCCTATACCACTTGATGATGAATGAAGCGCTTAGGAGGTAGGTACTGCTGCTATTAACCCTTCTCTTATCAGCAGGTATCAGGTCCCGTTTCTCTTTCCCACCGCGCCCCCACACAGAAATATCCCTCATCTGGCCGCTCCGATATGGCCAGGCAGGTGTATCTATCCATTTCCAACCCCACATTACCCCATCCCATCCATCCGATCTGATTCGATCCGATCATCCAATGCCATCCATAAGTTTGGGGCATTACAAATAAGTAGTTTAAGTGAGGCAGGCAGTCAAGATAGTTGTATCAATGTAACAGGTAGTTGGTAGCAGTAACATGAGAGCAGGTAGGCATATCCTAGCAATGCAGGCTGGCTATCTTCATTCATAAATTGTCTTTGGCCGGGTTAAGTCAGCTCGCTCGACCCAACAAGAGAGAATATTGCTGTACCCACCCCAACCACTAAGATTATTGCCTGAAGCAAGGACATACAACGCTCACTCCCTCCATCCACTAAGTAGAGTGAGGTAAATAGAACAAGAGAGTAGTTGGTAACAGTTTAGTAAAGGCAAAGTAAACAGCTAAGTGAAGGGATTTATTGTAAAGGTTCTAAGTGACCCACAAGTCCAATCACGCAAGTAGAGAAGGGCGGTAAAAAGCAAGGTGGGTGCCCAGTTGGTAGAGAACAGTGAAAAGTATAAGGTAAGTAGGCATGGTAAAGGTCTTCCTAGGAATGCTGTCTTCATTCATAAGAAGTATCTGGAAACCCGTCCCGAAAAGCTCAATAGTGCTGGTCCCACGATTCCCGGCTGAAACACTAGGTTGGGGCATATAAAATTCACTAATCAAAGGTGGCCTGGTCAAGAAACCTATCGGACTTTTCAATTGATTCACTTGCATGGAGAACATCTTCTGGGGTAGGGCGTTCCAACTGATCCTTCTGCCAATAGCACGTACCCTTAGAGGGCTAATATAGAAGAGTTCTCCCCATAAAGGTACAAGATTCACTACCTGTTCACCCATTCATATGTTCACCTGCATACCCGACGTTACATCCACTACTAACATCTACAAGAAAAGAAAAGCGTTCCCACCAAACAATGCCCTACAGGATAGGCTTTTATTTATAAGGATGCGTAAGCAGGCTCGACTGATAAGGACCCTTTAGGGGGCTCGACTGTTAAGGATGCGCAAGCAGGCTCGACTGTTAAGGAGAGGACCTTTAGGTACTCGACCATAAGGGAGAGGAGAGGGAGAGGAGAGGAGAGGATTTACTTCAAAGTCTTACGGATTGGCTTGCCGGTAAGGAAAGCAGTGGCCAAACGGGACTGATTAGGCTTCTACAGTTACGACTAGGTTTAGGTTAGACATACCCGTATCCTTACTGTTCGATTATAGCCATCGAATGTTCCGAGAGACAGACCCGTCCCCATCCGGTTAGAACCCATAGTTTTGATCGAATTACAGTTCCAACAAGGTTTCAACATATATCCTGAAGGAAGGTTTAGGTTAGACATACCCGTACCCTTACGGTTTGATACTAGACATCCCATGTGAGGAGAGGACAGACAGACTCTACCTGTACCCTCATGTGAGGAGAAGATAGACATACAGACCCTTACTGTTGGACAAGGTTTCATGCTTTCAGAAACTTACCCATTTAGGAGTAAGTGGTTTTTTTTCGAAGCCCGTACAATCTATAAGTGAAGGTAAGTGAGCCGGTATATCAAGGGTGGTTAAGATGACAGGTTGTTGGTTATTGTTAGCAGCAGGTCGCGCACAAACATTCATAAAGGAGGCATAGAAAGGTAATAGGGAATGGTGGTATAAATGCTCACCCACTCAAGAAGCCCTTCCTTCCATTCAATCCCATCCTGCCCGGAGAAAGAAATAGCTGTCCCTCCTAAGCGCTTCATGAAGTTCGTGGTCTAGGGCTAATATATAAATATATTAATATTAATATTATTTTAAATATCAATTTTAGAGTAAAAAAATATTTATAATTTTTTTTTTATGATATTGTAGAACTTTTTAAGTGCTTCAAAGTATTGAGTGTGATTTTTCAGTAGCAAAGGCTCAATTACTCTATATTTATAAAAAATAAAAAAATAAATTGCTAAAAATTGTCCAGTCGTCTTGGATGATAGTTACAAGTTTTACTTTTGGTTTGGAAAAAGATGTAGGAGGGGTATTTAAATAGTAATTTATAATTTATATTAAAAGAATAAGGGGGATAACGGAGGTCTACGTTTATTATTGGCTTTTTTCTTTTAAAAAGAACTGTATCTGGGATATTTGAACTTCAGATTTCTGAATTTTCACAAATTTAACATTATTTCAATTACCAATTCAACTACTCATAAAACTCATATGGAAAAAATATTATTAAAAATATATATTAACAGTTTTACTAAATATTATATAATAAAGTTAAGAAAAATAAAATAAATTACACCATGAAAACATTGGAATGACTATATATAAATATAACTGAGATCATCCTTCAATTTTATATATAATCTCAGCTGTAAATATGTTATAATATATTATTATTTTATTTTATTTATAACTGAGATGTGATAAAACGCAAATGCCAAAGACCTCTTGAATCTGTTTTTTCTATAATATATAACAAATATATGAAAGAATATCAGATACGAAAATTTTAAAGCTTCAGTTTTTATTAATTCTAATTTAAATAAGGTCATATTATATCTGTAAATGACCAAAATAAGATAATGTATATTAACTGATACGTCAGAAAACACAAACGGGAAGCACCTCTGCGTTCAGTTTTGTCTCTACGGACATGGGAAGAACAAAATTATTATAAAACTTTTAGGACACCAATAAGGGAACGACTACATAGCGAGTATATAAATTAATGTGGTAGCAAACTGTGCGAGTGAGTTTCCACAATGTTTGTTTATTTAATTTGAGGCGAGAATTAGTCACTATCCTTATTATTCTTCCTGTCTAACGTATACTTTAGATTTATTTTAATTTTGGATATATTTTTTAATTATTTTTAATTAAAATTTTAATTTGATTGGTAGATTTGGATTGATTTTTAATTTAGATTAGGATATATAATTTTTAAGAAGAATTAAAGTTTTCAAAGTGTAAATTTATTTAATTTTTCTCTAGATAAACTTAAAATTAAAATGGATCTAATTCTCTTTTCGATGGGGCTGTTAAAGGGAACCCAGGCACTGCGGGAGCCGGAGGTATTATCATGAATCCAGACGGAACAATTGTGCATAGATTTGCTTGGGGATTAGGCCACTCCACAAGAATTCAAGCGGAAGCGATGGCCCTCTTTCAAGGAACCAAATTCCTCAAGGAACTGGGCTATAAGGAGGCAAATGTCTTTGGAGATTCCCAGGTGATCATCCAAGCCTTGGCGAACAATTCCAACTCAGCAGACCTGCAGCTTGCAAGGATAATTTCAAGGATCAAAGGTATGACAAAGTCCATGAAGCTGAAGTACTTCCATGTCTTGAGAACAAACAACAAAGAAGCAGACAGCGAGGCAAACAAGGCAGCTCAACTAGACGTTGGTTCCCTTCTCAGAGACAACGAAATTCTTTGGGATCCAATTCCCTAAAGTGAAATGTTTTTTTGTCTCCTTCTTCATCAGTTTGTTTGTATCTTTCACCTTGGGAATTTAGCAGCAGAAACACACTTTGTTAAATGTAAAAAGAAGAGCCTGTTAAGAGTAGGTGGCATAGTTCGCTGGCTGAAAAGTCATGCAGAAAATCTACCCCACCTTTGTAACCGAATTTATGGCTTTTGGCCGCCCAGTTAATGAAAGCTCATAACCGTTTCTGTGAAAAAAAATAAAAATAAAAAAATAAATATTATTTTATTTTATTTTTATTTTTATTTCTATGTAATTTCAATGAGTTAAACTCTTTACCACATTTCCTTTATAGTAAAACAAATTTGGGTATTATTATTACTATTATTATTTAAATCTATACATTTAATATTTTTAATTAAGTTACGCATGAAACAAATTCTTGAGCGATAACAAATCCTGTAACTTTCACATGTCAAGTAGTTAGGATACATAGTTAGGTATCCTTAACTACTTCCCTGATTATGAATTCTCCAAGAAGGGAATCAAGAGCATATTGGTACTAGAGATGAACTAAGGAGAGGGAAAAAAGGAAAAAAGGGGATGTTTCTGTGTTGGTATGTTAGGCGGTTTCGGAGCTAAGTCTTGTTGAGACCATATAGTTGCATTTGCTTAGACTGATAAGTCTTACATAAAAGCATTTGTCATGTGAGCAACAACTCGGGGGGAGACTTTGGCGTGAAAGCGAGTCTCAAGGTTGGGAGGAAAATGTCAACTTATAGTTGATTCTGGTCGAGGAGGACAATAATGGAAACCTATAGAACCAGATAAGTATCTAGAACTTTGAAACATCAATTATGTTGTCAAAGAATTGAACTCTAATTTTCTATTAAAATAATAGATGAGTTATTACCATAGAAAATCTCATGTCAAACTCTAGATTTAATTTGTTAAAATTTCCATCACTAGGTATGTAATCTATTTAAAAAAAGAAGAAGAAGAAATGAAAATTATAAGAGAATCTACAAGATTCATTATGTATAAATCTTACAATATGAAAGATAGATAGGTCAGGAACCCCGGTAAAAAGAATACTGCTAGAAGACCTTCTCACGAGGTAACATAATTTTAGAAAAGAAAAAGTATGAAAGCAAACAATACGGTTAGGGAAATACCATTGTGGGGTTTATAACCCTCTATTACATTTAACTATTGAATTACAAGGCAAAGACGACAGACTAAATTCTGCGGTAAATCTAGCCTTAAGGCAACTTGATAAACAAGGGAACTTGAAGAATAAACACTTTCTGTGATAAGTTAAAATAACAATAACAAATCTACAACATCGTGTGAAAAGTTATCATCGAAAAACCTAGGAACCTCTTAAATAGGTATATATGAAAACTCTTACAATATATATTACAACATTACAATTAAAGAAAAACACTATTCCTAAAGAGGTTCGGTTAAACCACAGAGCCTAGCAACATAACTATTCAGAATACAAATTTAGCTACCAAATAGAAGTAAAGTCATGCCAGTAAACCAAACATTAAGAAATTGGCTGACCAATTTAAACAACTTGGTCATATTCGAATAGGTAAGTCAATCATGACAGAACCCAAAATGAATTTATGAATGAAAGAAAACCATGCCGCGAAACTCGAAAGGCTCGAATCATTCCTTTATAAATAATAGTTAAAATTACAGGTTCCGAAACCCGCAATATAAAAACCCTCTGACCATGAAATATTAGTAGTTAAATTACGTCATATGTCAACATTTAAATTACATTATGAATTTTCAAATAGGAACAACACCCTATTTGGGTATGAAAACCGAGAGCTGTAAATCAACTTAATGATGGCAATATAGGAGCAGAGCCGAGGGAAAATAACAGATAGTTCCATAGTCAACTAAACTTCGCTCTGGAACTCAAAAATCATAGGCACTATTGACAAGGGCTTTAATCAGTTCTATAACCAGCGAGAATTGTTATTTAACCCCAAAGAAAAACTACAAACTCTACAACCAAGATGTCCTTCACATTATCCAGAGGTTGGTAGCATCTCGGTGACTGAGAACCCACGATTTGGCACATCAAGGAAGGGTTTTGATCTGGAGAGGCCATCCGTCACTGTTGTAAACCCACATTAGACACAGCAAGCACAAAATGAAACGGTTCGAATAGAAGAAGCTAGCAAATGACTACAACACCAAAAGGAATGCTAAAATAAAAGAATGAGACAGTACCTGTGAGGAAAATTCGCATCTGAAACCCTCCATCTGGAAGCTCCAGTGTTTTTGAAGGATTAAACACCCAGCCCATAACCACGGAGGTAAAGCATCTGTACAAGGAAGGTAAAGTCACCTCTAAGGCGAGGAAGGGGCGAACCAGAGAGGAATCATAGTCGAGGACCGGAGCCGGAGCAGAGTAACTCTGCCAAATGGAGAAGGGAATGTCAAGACTGCCAGAAGGTGCCTGGACAAGAGATTAATGAAATCAACCTTGACTGTCTAATGGAGAGAAGCGTGAAGGACCGTCGATGGGGCACCCTTACCCATGCAATGTCAAACGTTTGGCAAGCGTTCTAAATTATCCAGAGGCATACACTCGGCCAATCTATTAGAAGTCAGATTGTGTATAATGGCCTTATCATATGTGTAATGTATGTCATATGTACGTTAATCACAAAATAAATGAAAACATATGAACCATATAAAATGAATAATTAACCCACTGTGTAGAACCAAACTTGAATGGTTATTAATTAAATGAATTAATTATAATGTGTATTAAGTTATGATATAAAAAAAAAAAATTATTGTTACTATGAAGAAATATGGCAGGTGGTATCAGAGTGTTCAAGTACAAAGGTGAGACCTCGGGAAATAGATGATTAACAGTTTTTGTGATTTGCACAGAGAAAGAAAGAAAAGCAGCCAACATGAGGAGGACTCGAAATACACCTCATAGATCCGTGACAGGATTAGGACTAACATCTTTTCAAGAAGCCAATCCTGAGGTATGGGTGCAATTAGGGGAAGAACCACACAACACCAACATTGTAATCTTCGAAACTATGCAAGAACTACCAAGATAATTTTAGAAAATAAAACTGCCCCTATTTGAGGGTGAGTAGGAAGAGGCAGCTGAAACCTGGAGTATTAATATGAATAAGTACTTTCATATGTATGAATAATACCATAACTTAAAATTCGCCTTGGCCATTTTCCAACTACAAGGAAGGGATACCCTGTGGTGGGAAGAAGTAAAGACTGTGCGTGGAGTGAGCGAGCAGATCATAACTTGGGAAAATTTTCAAAGGTGTTTTAAGGAAAAAATACTTAACTCGAAGATTTTATGATGAAAAGGAAAAAGAGTTTCATGATCCTCAATTGGGTCAGTTGACTATGGATGAGATCATTACAAAATTTATGTCCTTACTTTGATGTGTTCCTTACATATGGGAGGAAAAGGCAAAGGTGCAGTGATTTATCAACAATTTTCCATTGTTCATGAAAGAGTGTCTTGAATTTGATAGCCCAAATACCATGGACAAAGTTATCTAAAAAGCTTGGATGTTCTATCAACAAAACATGCAAAAGGGAGATGTGGGGAAAAGATGGACTAATAAAAATGGAATTAAGTTTCCTACTAGAAGATGGGGAAATAAAGTCATCATGAATAAGTGACCCCATAAAGGACAAATAAATAGAAATTTGAATAGAAATCAATCCATATTTAGACTTCCAAATGAGTCCAAAGCCAATGAACAGTGAGGCAGAACAGAAGTAGAAATAATAGCAAGGCCCCCAGTATAGTGTTGGGGTTGTGGAGGACCTCATTACATCAAAAATGGTCCAAACCACAGGGGAACTAATCAAATTCCATAGATTCAGGGAGCATCAATTGTAGGAGAAGTGGCAAAAAACATTCCAAAAATCAATGTTTCCCTTGAGATCATTAGGTGAAATACCAACCAACCATGGTGGAATTTGAAGGTAAAATCTTCAACCAAACTATATCTATTTCAATCGACCTAGGAGCTACTTCGAGTTATTTAATCCATAATATGGTAGAACAATGTTTTTTGCAAGTTATTAAGTTTAAGATTCCTTTGTTAGTATAGCTAGCCACAGGGGCAAAGACAAGGGTGTTGGCCAATGTCAGCAACTGCCCCTTGAAAATAGCATGTTAGTCTCTTGTAGAAGACCTGAATGTATTTCCTCTTGGATCGTATGATTCCCTAATAGGCATGCATTGGTTGGAAAATCATTGGTCCCTTATTAACTGTAAAACCAAAGCTATTAGCTATATGGATGAAGAGGGAAAGAGGTAGGAAATTCAAGGCATATTAAGGCCTCTAAAATTAAGACCAATAACAACCTCTCAGTTGGAAAAATGTATCAGAAAAGGATGTCAGATTTATACAATTTATGTAGCATATGCTAATTCAAAAGAAAAATCTTCCTCTTTAGAAGATATACCTGTAATACATAATTTTTCAGACGTGTTTCCTTAAGAAATTCCAGGACTTCCTCCAAAAAGACATATAGACTTCACCATTGAGTTGATTCCGGGAGTTTCTCTGGTATCCCTGACTCCTTATCACATGTGTGTACCGGAATTGACAGAATTAAAAATGCAGTTACAAGAACTACTTGATAAAAAATACATCCACCCAAGTGTATCGCCTTGGGGAGCCCCGATGCTTTTCATTAAAAAGAAATATGGAACCCTATAAATGTGCATGGATTACCGCCAATTAAATAAATTGACCATTAAAAATAAATACCCTTTACCTCGTATAGACGAGTTGTTTGATTAAGTGAGGGGTGCAACCATGTTTTCAAAGATTGACCTTCATCCGGGATACCATCATATCAGAATTAAGGAAGAATACATAGCTAAAACAACTTTTAGAACTCATTATGGACATTACGAGTTCATTGTGTTGCCCTTCAGGCTAACTAATGCTCCCACGACCTTCATGTGTATGATGAAAAGTATATTCCATCAATATTTGGATAAATTCGTGTTGATTTTTTATAGATGATATATTAATTTGTTCGTGGAATATAGAAGAACATAAAGAACATCTCAAGATAGTTTTGCAGAGTCTTAGAGAACATCAACTGTATGCTAAATACCAAAAATGTGATTTCTTTAAATTACAGATCCAGTATTTAGGACATGTCATTAGCAAGAATGGAATCATTGTGGACCCAGAGAAGATAAAAACTATAACAGAGTGGCCAATTCAAAAGGATGTGGCGGATATAAGGTCATTCATGGGTCTATCTGGGTACAACAGGGGATTTTTTGAAGGATTTTCTAGGGCAGCATACCCCATTACCTCCATGTAGAAGAAAGAAGAAGCCTCTAAGTGGACTATAGAGTCTCAAAACAGTTTTAATCAGCTTAATCATCTACTAACCACAACGCCTATTTTAAGAATTTCAGACCCAAATAAGGACTATTTTGTTTGTATCGATACCAGCAAGGAAGGTGTCAGTGGCGTACTAATGCAGGAGGGTAGAGTAATTTCGTATGAGTCTAGGAAACTTAAGGAGCATGAGAAAAAATGTTCATCCTATGACCTGATGGGTAAGAAATTGCTCTTAATGACTGATCATCATAACATAACTAACTATTTTAAGCAGCCCACTTTGAATACTTGACAAGCTCATTGGGTCGACCTTTTAAGGATTTGATTTTGAAATCAAGCACTTGAAAGGTAAGGAGAACTAGGTCACAGATGCCTTAAGTTGGAAGGTACATTTTATTTACAAAGTCTCTTTCATTGAGGTGTGAACTACCTTTAATGAGTTGATCAAAGGGGTAGCTGGACGTGATCCAGAATATCGATTTTTATCGAAGTAACTTAAAATTTAAAATAGAAATGAACAACAGTTGGGATATGAGATAAATCATGAAGGTATGTTGATTTATAAAAGGAAAATCTACGTACCTAACCAGAAAAACATTAAAGACTTGATTTTGGACGAATATCATAAGATTTCGTATGTGGGCCATCCTAGATACTAGAAGCTAATTACCGCACTTAGAAAATAATATTTTTGGCCTGGTATGAAGAAGGAAGTAGCTAAATATTTGACTCACTATTTGGAATGTCAGCAAGTGAAAGTGGAACACTGACACCGAGACGGGTTGCTGCATCTGTTGCCTATTCCAGAATGGAAGTGGGAAACCATTTCCATCAATTTTATTATAGGTCTAGCCATGTCCTAAAAGAAAAATGATTCGATAATGGTGGTGTTGGATAAGTTGAGAAAATCTACTCACTTCATACTGATGCAGTCAACCTACAAGGCTATATAAATTGCTAACATATTGATACAAAACATTTTCAAATTACATGGATTACCAAAAGTCATAATTTCTGATCGTGATGTAAAATTTACATCAGCTTTCTAGAAACCTTTATTTGAAGTTTTAGGCACATAGCTGCATTTCAGAACTACTTACCACCCTTAGCCAATCAAATGGGAGGACTACATACATTTGGTATAATTTTCTTATAACAACGGTTATCATACATCACTACAAATGATCCCATTTGAAGTTTTATATGGACGCAAGTGCAGGACACCATGGAGTTGGGGAGGGCTAGAGGATAAATTGATGTTAGGACTTGACATCTTAAAATAAATGGAGGAAATTGTCAAAAAGATGCATTCTAATTTAAAGGCCACACAAGGCCAACAAAAGAACTTTGTTGATTGAAACAAGAGTTTCTAATAATTTCAAATTGGAGATCATATTTTTGTTAGGGTACGAGCCAAGAAGGGTACATTAAAATAGACCAGATGTGCTAAATTTGCACCCCAATTTTGTTGTCCTTTCCAGATCCTGGCTCGAATCAGACCAGTGGCTTACCATCTCGCCTTGCCTAGCCACATATGTCTGCACAATGTTTTCCATGTTTCTTTATTGGAAAACTACGTTTATGATCCTAAGCATATAATCAATTGGCAAGATATACAGGTAATTTAATTTTAATAAATTTTTCAAGAAAAAGGTATTAAAGGAGAAGGGTTGACTAATTTTTTTTCTTGCATCTAGGTTGAACCAAAAGATGAGTTCTCAGTCAATCATCTCATTATACTTGATCAGAGAGAAGAAATGTTGTGGAAATGAATTATCAACCAGGTTAAAGTGCAATGGCATCACTTTCGGTTGGAGGATGCCACTTGAGAAGATGAGAAGGTTATGAGGCAGACTTGTTCAGATCTATTTGCAACATAAAAACATTAGGACGATGTTTAATATTATGGGGGGGATATGTGATGTCCCCAGAATAAATATTTATTTACCGCCGTGAAACAAAGCTAGATATTATTATTACTATTTAAATTTATAAGTTTAAGATTTTTAATTAAGTTATGCATAAAACATATGTTTGAGTGATAACAAATCTTGTAACTCTCACGTGTAAAGTAGTTGGCATAGGAAGTTACCCATCCCTAACTACTTCCATGATTATGAATTCTCTAGGAAGGGAATCAAGAGGGTATTGGTACCTGAGATGAACTAAGGATAGCGAAACAAGGAAAAAATAGATGTTTTCGTGCTGATATGTCAGGTGGTTCATGAGCTAAGTCTCGTTGAGACTAGATAGCTGCATTTGCTTAGACTGATAAGTCTTACAGAAAAGCATCTATCATGTGAGCAACAACTCCGAGGGAGACTTTGGCCTCAAAGCAAGTCTGAAGGTTGGGAGGAGGCTGTCAACTTATAGTTGATTCTAGTCTAGGAGGACAACAATGGAAATGTACAGAACCAGAATAGTGTCTAGAACTTTGAAACATCAAATATGTCATCAAAGAATTGAACTCTGATTTTTTGTTAAAAATAATAGATGAGTTATTCCCATAGAAAATCTCATGTCAAACTCTAGATTTAATTTGTTTAAATGTCTGGCAGTACGTATGTAATTTATTAAAAAAAATAGAAGAAAAGAAAACTGTAAGAGAATCTACAAGATTTAGTATGTATAAATCTTACAACATGAAATATAGACAAGTAAGGAACCCCTGTAAAAAGAATACTGCTAGAAAAACTTTTGGCTACGTAAGATACTTTTAGAAAAGAAAGAATATGAAAGCAAATGATTTGGTTAGCGAAAGACCATTGTGGGGTTTATAACCCTCTATTCCATTTAACTATGAAATTACAGGGCAAAGATGACACACTAGAGTCTGTGGTAAATCTAGCCTTAATGCACCTTGATAAAGAAGGGAACTCGAAGAATAAACACTTTATGTGATAAGGTAAAATAACAAGAACAAATCTACAACACTGTGTGGGAAGTTATCATCAAAAAACTTAGGAACCTCTTAAAGAGGTATATATGAAAATTGTTACAATATATATTACAACATTACAATTAAAGGAAAACACTTAGAGTAAATTTGTGAAGAGGTTCGGTTAACCCCCAAAACTTAGCAGCATAACTATTTGGAATACAAATTTAACTATGAAACAAAAGTAAACCCGCACCAGTAAAGCAAGCATTAAGAAATTAGCTGACCAATTTAAATGGCTTGGTCATATGCGAACAAGTAAGCCAGTAATGATAGAACCCGAAACAAATTTATGGAGAAAAGAAAACCATTCCAAGAAACTCGAAAAGGGTCAAATCATTCCTTTATAAATAATAGTTAAACTTACAGGTTCTGAAACCCGGAGTATCATAACTCTCCGACCATGAAATATCAATACTTAAATTACATTGTATGTCAACATTTAAATTACATTATGAATTTTGAAAGAGGACGAGCACCCTATACGTGTATGAAAACCAAGAACTGTAAATCAACTTAATAACAGAAGTATAAGAGCAGAGCCGAGGGAAAATAACAGATAGTTCCATATTCAACTAAAAATTTCACTCTAGAACTCAAAAAGCATAAGCACTATTAACAGGGGCTTCAAACATTTCTCTAACCAATGAGAATTCCTATTTAACCCAAAAAAAAACTACGAACTTTGAAACCAAGATGTCTTTCACATTACCTGGAGGTTGGTAGCAGCTCGGTGACTGAAAACCTGCGGTCTGGAATAGAAAGGAAGGGGTTTGACCTGGAGAGGCCATCCACCACTGCTGCAAACCCTCAGTGTATGCAACAAGCACATAAGTAAATTGTTAGAATAGAAGAAGCTAGCAAATGACTACAACACCAAAAGGAATGCTAAAAATAAAGGAATGACACAATACCCGTGAGGAAAAGTAGTGTGTGAAACCCTCCATGAGGAAGCTCCAATGTCGTTGAAGAATTGAACACCTAGCCCTTAACCACGGAGGTAAATCATTTGTACAAGGATGGTAAAGTCACCTTTGAGCCGAGTAACTAGAAAACCAGAGAGGAATCATAGAGTTGAGGACTAGAGTTGGAGTAGAGTAACTCTGCCAAACGAAGAAGGGAATGTCGAGTCTGCCAAAAGGTACCTAGACAAGAGATTAATGAAATCAACTTTCACTGTATGATGGAGAGAAGCATGTAGGATCATCAATGGGGCACCCTTACGCATGCAATGTCAAACAATGAGAAAACATTTTGAATTATCCAAAGGCATAATCCCGTCGTTCCTTGGGTTTGGGATCCAATGTATTAAAAGTTATGTAATGTATGTCATATGTACATTAATCACAAAATAAATGAAAACGTATGAACCATATAAAGTTAATAATTAGCTGATAGTTATTACCAAAACATCAATGGTTATTAATTAAAAGAATTAATTATAATATGTATTAAGTTATGATATAATTTTTTTTATTGTTACTATGAGGAGATATGACAATTGAGTTGTAAAGAAATGTCAGATGTACTATGTATTAAGTGTGTTGATGTGTCTTACCAACCATTTCCTGCACTAAATATATGAATTCCATATTAATAATTCAATAAATTAACATTTTTTTCACATTCCATATATATATATATATATAGTTGACATTAAAATATTTTATTTAAGATAGATATTGGAATATTTTGCTTCTAATCAATATTAGCTTTTCTTAATACAAAAAATTATATTATTTAACAGAGCAATTAATAATTTTTACTAAATATATTTTGAATGTTAAATACCAATTTTATATTTAACTTGAGACAAGAGTAATTCTGTTGTCTTGAATCAACTACAATAAATCTAAGTTGGTACTCTTGCATTCCATAATTAATTTCTTCAATTTTTTTAAATTGTCTTCATTGTAAGAAATATAATATTATAAGCTATGAAATACAATAGAATAAGTCAAATTTATATATAATTATCATTTTTTAATTTTAATATTGATGAAATAAAAATAAAAATCATTCATATATATATGTAACTGCGATGCGGAAAAAAACAAATTCTAGCCACCTTTGTAAACTATTTGTTTGTATATTCTATAACAAATATAGAAAAGTATAACCAATATATCAAATAATGGTTGATAACTTAAAAACAAAATCAGTTTTTTAAATAGTTGTAATTTAAATAAGGTCATATTATATTTGCAAATGGAAAAAAGGAAATAATGTACATTAAGTGATATGTGGGAAAACACAAACACCAAGCATCTTTGCAATTAGTATTCATAGAAATGGGAAGCATGAACAATGTAGGTTTAACGAAAATAAATTATGATATAACTTTTACTATATTATTAAGAAAAATGATTACATAATGAGTATATATACTAGCATAATTACTTTTACTAATGCGGTTGATAGGCATGAATAGTGTAGGTTTAGCGAAGATTAATTATGACATAACTTTTACTACACTATTAAGAAAAGCGATTACATAACGAGTATATATACTAGCACAATCACATTTACTAATGTTGTTGATATAAGCCGATAGGCATATATTAAGCACATATACAACTACATTAGTAAATGTGGTTGTATATGGTTGTCTAAATATCTATCCCAAGGGATAAATATTATAAACCCTTAGGATTAGTAAACCCAATATATTAATAAACCTAAGGGATTAATATTCATTTTAATATTATAAACCCTAAAATTATAAAATCCAATATTATAAACCCCCAATATTAAAAATATAACATTGCAAATCCTTACACTAAATGCGATATTATAAATCAAATATTATAAATTCCAATATTATAAAATCAAATGATTAATATTATAAACCCTACTATTAAAAAAACTTAAAATTATAAACCCAAAGAATTAATTTATAAATGAGACAATATGACGTTTGTGTTAATCACCTAACTATAAATATAAATATAAATATTTATAATTAATAAGTCAAAATCATTAATATTAATATTTAAAACTAATAATCCTAAAATTAATATTAATAATTATAAATTATTAATAATAATTATAATTATTATTTGTAAAAGGGATAAATATTATAAACTAAATGGATTGATACTATAAACCCAATGGATTAATATTAAAATCCTATAAGATTAATAAACTAAAGGATTAATATTATAAATGTTGGGGATTATTAGCATCAGCGATCAATAAACCCAATGGATTAATAACCCCAACTAATTATTAATACTATTTTTTTCCAAAAGAAAATAAAATGAACTTTTTTATAAAGGATTGATAAAACTAATTATTAATATTATAAACCCAAAAGATTATTACTATAAATCCAAGGAATTTATAAACCTAAGGGATTAATATTATAAACACAAGGGATTAATATTATAAACCTGTGGGAATGATCCAGGTCGATATTGGTTGCCACCCACCTATTCCACTTGGACCCCCACCATTGTTTCCTTCAGGATTTCAGTTTCCTTATTTGTAGCACAATTTACTATTTTGCGGAGTCTTTCAGGTCCTGAACCTTGATGGCCATTTTAAGGCCGTAAATAATGTTTTTTGGGAAAAGCAGGCTAACATGGGTTGCAAATTGATGTTGTTCATTCAATAGTTGTAGTCCTTAGTTAGATATTTCTGACGAGGTATTCTACATGTCAAATGGAGATCGTATGCCAAAGTTACGACCCGAGGAAGTTGATGTGCCAATTTACCCAAACGGGGCCCATAGTTTGACGCTTCATCTCTTAGGGCTAACTTTGTGGATGTTTAGGTTTTTTCATTATTTCTCAATAATAAATAGGCCTTCAAGCCTCATTGTAACATAGTGCAAAGGCATGTAGTTGCCACATCTCTTCTCAAGGATAAGCTACCATCGCTCGAGCTAGTCTTATTTCCTTTCTGTTTCTAAGCAAATTCCAGTATTTGATATTAATGAAAAGAAGTGTTAATTTTGTTGCATCTCTTTATTTATGGTTATATTTGTAATTTGTTGCATGCCTATTTAAATATGTATTAGTGGTATCAGAGTGGTCTACTCTTTCTCTGTTTTATTTGCATATCCCCAACGAGATCGGGATATAAGGATTTAGGGCTCAATCCGGTTTAACCTTTGCAAGATCAACCTCGCAAACCCTGACGATTGCTAATGGGGGAGGAAGAGAAAGATGAGGGAGAAGGAGTTCCTCTCAACATACTTCTTGAGGAGGCCCTCAAGAAATAAATGAACGTACGATGATGGATAACTTTTCCCAAATCCTTCAACGACTTGTCACCGACGGCACATCCATATCCAACAGCCACTCTGAAGGTGCCATACCTTCTAAGGTAAAAGTAAGCTTTGACATCCCCATATTTGAGGGAAAAATAGATGTAGACATCGTAGATAAATAGTTAAATATACTAGAAGGGTATTCTTTTTGTTCATGAATATTTCAGCCAGGAAAAGATTACTTGTTCTTTTTTCAAAGTCTCCCCTCCATGTTAAAGATTGGTGGGAAACCTACTATGAGCAGAAGGATGAAAGTAAGCCCTCACATTTCTCAACCACACCCACTTGGAATTCATTCGGGGACTCCATCATGGAGAAGTATTACCCTATTGGGAGCTATGAGGATAAATACATAAAGTGGACCATGCTGCGATAGGCAAGCGACCAAGACGTGCCAGATTTTGAGAATGTTTTTCATACCCTTTGCATGAATGTGGATATCAAGGAAACTAAGAAACATTTACTAATCAAGTATCACACCTGCCTACATAGGTACATCCAGGATGAGATAGAGTTCCTGGACATCTCCTTGCTCAACATGACGTACCGCTATGCTCTCAGGATTGAGAAGAAGCTTAAACAAAAAAAAAAAGAGACTTTGGATATGCTAATCCGAAGTGAGGGAAAGGTGCCCCCAAACTGCAAAACAAACGACAAAGCCAAGACAGGGTGGCCAAGGACAACTCGCCAAAGCCACAAGCAAAGAACAACACCGTGAAACCAAAAAAGGACACTAGAAAGTGTTGTGAGTTCCATAAAAGTTCCACTCACAACGCAAGTGAGTGTCGGGCCAACAATTCACTCGTGGCTAAGCTGAAGTCTTTTGAATCAGCTGCATGTTCTGACTCTGAGTCAAAACCTGACAAGGGGAATGACAAAGGGAAGCAGAATATCGATGCAAAGCCCAATGCCACTATTTCCACAATGAATATTTTGAAGGAGGAACCAGAAGAACTGGAGGAGGAGTACCTCTTCCACTCCAAGGTGTTGGTAAAGGGTTCCCCGCTATAGTTCATTGTCAATAGTTGAAGCTAAAATAACCTTGTTTCAGTAGAGGTCATGAAGCGGCTAGGCTTACTGACCACATCACACCCACAACCGTACACCTTCAAGGAAGATATATTATGTGACATTTCTCCTCTTGATGTTTGTGATGTATTATTAGGCCAAGCATACTTGTGCAAGTGACATGATGTGTATGAGTCAAGTCTTGCTTTGTTATTGTTACCTTGGGAAATAAGTTGTATATGATATTGAAGGTAGCAATGCCTACTGCCATCTCTTTGGCTACTGTAAAAAAATGTAGTAAGCTCATTTCCGAAATCGAGAAATTTTTTTTCCTGATGATACACCCTCAGCAAAAGAAGAAGACGATGGCCATGACCTCTAGACAGGGCCCCTCCACACGATAAAAACAGATGGAAAAGGTTGTGGAGGAGTACGAGGACGCTTTCACCTCCCCCGCAGGGGTGCTTCTGCACTCCCAGGTTAAGCAGTCCATTGATCTGACCCCAAGTACGCCATTGCCCAATGGATCAATCTATCGATGCTCTGTTTTGGAGAATGACAAAAAAAAGAGGAAAATTTAGGAGTTATTGTAGACATGTCACATTTGGCCAACTTCATCACCTTGTGGGAGGCTGATGATGTTGGTATAGAAGAAGGACGGGACTTGGAGTCTCTGTATTGACTATCAGGCACTGAACAAGATCACTATCCAGAATAGGTACCGAATCCCATAGATTGACGACCTTATTGACCAACTTAAGGGAGAAAAACATTTCAACAAGATCAACTTGAAGTCTGGATATCACCAGGTACCAATCGAATACTTTGATGTGTGGAACATTGCCTTCAAAGCCAAGGATGACCTTTTCGAATAAATGGTTATGCCTTTCGAGTTCACGAGTTATCCCGCAACCATAATGAGGCTGATGGATGATAACTTTTAGCCATTCACCAACTCATTTGTAGTGGTATACTTGAATGACATCATGATCTTCAGCCAGATTTGGGAGGAGCACCGCCACCACATCCGACAAGTTCTCCAAACTCTATGGCAACACAATCTGTGTGCAAATTTGGAGAAATGCACTTTTGGCATGACCGAGGTTCAGTATGTGGGATAAATTTCTCATGAATGAGGGGTTCATGTGGATCAATCCAATATCCAATTCATTCAGGATTGGATGGCCCCAACCACTCTAACGGAGCTCTGCAGCCTTCTGGGTGTTGCCAATTTCTACTACAACTTCATGTTGGGGTTCTCTCATATCAATTCACCCTTGATTCAAGTCATCGAGGTAGGAGGGAAACAAAAATTGTTTTGGTCTGAATATCAACCAAAGGCATTCGCAGAATTGAAACATCTCCTCTCCTCTGCACCAGTGCTCACATTACTAGACTTGGCACAACAATTTGGGATCCGGACAGATGCCTCTGACTATGCTATTGGGGCAGTCCTTACTTAGTAGGGGCATCGAGTGGCATATCAAAGTGAGGCACTTTTATACACAGTCTGAAAGTATCCCACTTATGAAAAAGGGACATTGTATTCTATTGTGCAAGCCTACTAATGATGGAATCACTACATTTTAGGGAAGGAAACAGTCATCCACCGACCCTTGTAGCTCATAAAGACACAAGAGAAGTTGCAGAATGATCACCATCATAAGTGGCACACGACCTGTAACAATTCCATTTGAATATCAAGTACAAGAAGGGCAACACCAATAATGTTTCACACTACCTTAACTGACCACCAATCATGGCATTAACCATTGTTCTTAAGTATTGTGGATAGGAGACTTCTGATTGGTCACTTCTCTACAAAAGTGAGCTAGAATTTGTCCACACATACCAGACACTCTTGGAAGGTCAACAAGTTCTAGATTTTCACCTCCATGATCCATTGTAATTCCACCTAGGACACATTTATGTTCCTTTAACTGAGTGTGCCAAGAAGATCTATGAAGCACACTATAGTTGGGTCGCTGGGCATTTCAGGGTTGAGAAAAAAGTGGCAGTACTACAAAAGTATTTCTATTGGCCGAATATTTTCCAGGATGTCGGGAAGTACATCAAATCCTGCATTACCTATGTCATTGCCAAAATGACCATCAAGAAGAAATGCCTCTATACTTCGTTGCCTATCCCTAGTCGAGCTTGGGAATCCATCTCCATGGATTACATTTCAGGCTTTCCTTCTACTAAGTATGGCAACGACTGTGTTTTTTTGGTCGTCTACAAATTCTCGAAGATGGCCTTATGGCAGCCTACAAGAAGATTATCACAGCATAAGGCACTCCTAAATTTTTCTTTGAATGATTGTGGGTACACTTTGGGATCCCACGGTCTATCATCTTAGATCAGCACAACAGGTTCCTTAGTACATTTTGGTCCAGTCTTTGGTCGATGCTGGACACCAAGCTCACTAAGTCCATAACTTTCATCCCCAAACTGATGGCCAGACAGATGTCATCAAGACGATGATCGTACACATTTTGTGCATGTTCAAATCAAATCATCCACTTACATTAGATGAGAGCCTCCCCTATGTCTAGCAAAGCTATGATAGGGCTCTCCACAACTCGACTGGCCACAACCCTTTTATGGTGGGCTTGGGATTCCTACCATTGTGTCCGATTGATGTGGCCATACCATTTGCTGCTACTCAAGAAGATTTGGCTAATGTCTAGTCTGAAGTTGACAAGGAAAACAACTTCATTGAGCACATTCAGCACATCCACCAATAAGTCCATGAAATATTGGACATAGCCAATTCTAAGTATAAGCACCCGCATGATCAACATCAGGTGCCACACAAGTTCCAGGTGGGCAAATTTTTTTGGCTACATTAGCAGAAGGAGCACCTTGCTGGGCCCCACCGCAAGCTTTGCCTACTCCGATATGGACCATACACCATCACCAAGGCAATAGGGGACAACGCCTTCGAGTTGAATATCCCACCATTCCTTGGTTTGGACTTAGTGTTCAATGTGGACAATGTTCGACCCTACGTTCCACCATTGTTGGACACATCCGACATTGCTAAACAACTCACACCAAAAGAGTTAAACCCAGACTGCATGGAAAAAGATACAACTGATCGAATCATGGACAAACAAGTTAAGAACACTCGACAACAAAGGATCCAACTATATCGAGTTATCAAAGCAAGCCACCACCTAAAGCAGGGCAAGTGCCTCACCATGGACAAATTTCAGTAGAAGTTTCCTCATCTCATGGAGGAATGCAATGCAATCGGGATCATTGCTTCCTAATGGGGAGGAATGATCCAGGTGGATATTGGTGGCCACCCGCCTATTCCACTTGGATGCCCACCATTGTATCTTTTATTTTTTTAGTTTTCATATTTGCAGAGCAATTTACTATTTTTGGTAGTTTTTCGGGTCCTAAACTTGTGGAGCCATTTTGAGGCCCTAAACGATGTTTTCGTGAAAACTAGGGCCCTCATGAACATATCATAAATGTTGGCCATTAAAAATTTGTATTCATCATATAGATATTTCTAATGAGGTATTTTTCATGTCAAATGGAGATTACGACCTTGGGAAGTTGATGTACCAATTTACCCAAACATGGCGCATAGGTTGGTGCTTCATCTCCTGGGGTTATGTTTTTGGATGTTTATAGTTTTCATTGTTTCTCAATAATAAATAGGCCTTCGAGCCTCATTGTAAAATAGTTCAAAGGGATGTAGCTGCTACATATCTTCTCAAAGATAAGCTACCATTACCCGAGCTGGCCTTATTTCCATTTTGTTTGTAAGCAAATTTCATTATTTGACATTAATGAAATGAAGTGTTATTTCTGAAGCATCTTTGTATTTATAGTTATATCTGTAAATTTTTGCATTGATGTTTAAATTTTGATAAGGGAATAATATTAAACCCTCGAATGAATATTAAACCCTAAAACTAATATACCCAAGGGATTAATACTGTAAACCCTAGGCTTACTATTAAAACCTATGATTAATATTATAAACTCAAAGAATTTAGATTATCAACCCAATGGATTATAAGCCCATGAGATTTATAATAAACCTTAGGATAAATATATAAACCATATCATAATATTATACCATAAGAATATGGTCCCATAGATTAATAAACCCAAAGGATTGACTTTATAAACCCAAGCCATGAATAAGAACAAGGGATTAGTAATAAAAACTGAAAAACCCAAAGGATTAATATTGTAAACACAAGGTATATAAACCTTAAGTTAAATATTATAAACCATAAAACAAACATGGTTGAGCATGATTGATTTTCATATTGAGACAATATTTGTCACAATGCAATGTTGCACCATGGTTTAGCATGATTGATTTTCATATTCAAAGAATCATTGTTAGAATGTGAGATTGGACTATGGTTGACCATGATTGATCATGCTTGGTTTTAATATTGACAATCTTTATCACAAAGTGATGTTGGACCATTCTTGACATAACATTAAACCTTAGGTTTAATATTAAATCCTCTGAGCACGAACAATAATATTAATAAATCAAAGGGATTAATATTAAACCCTCAGGTTAATATTATAAACCATAGGCTTACTTTTAAACCCTTACAATATAAACCCCATGACTAATATTAGAAACCCTAGGATCAATATTATAACCAAAGATATTAATAAACCCATTGGCTTCGTATTAAAAACCCAAGGGATTATAGACCAAAGGGAATAACATTAGAGCATATTATTAATATTAAATTCTAGGAATATAAACCCTAAGATTAATTTTATAAACTTTAGGATTAATATTATAAACCCAGGAGATTAATGCTATAAATCCAAGTAATTTATAAACCTAAGGTATTAATATTATAATACTAAGGGAATAATTTTAAACCCAAGGGATTAATATTGTAAACCCTAGGCTTAATATTATACCCTAGGAATGTAAACCCTAGGAATTTATAAACCTAAGGGATTAATATTTTAAACTCAATGGGATATAAACCGAGGGGAATAATTTTAAATCCATTGGATCAATATTATAAACCTAAGGGAATAATTTTAAACCCAAAGTAATAATATTAAAATCTAGGAATATAAACCCTAAAAGTCATAAACCCAATGGATTAATACTATAAACCCTAGGTTTAATATTAAAACCTAGGAATATAAATGTTGTGATTAATATGATAAACCATACAAATTTATATTATAAACCCAAGAGATTTATATTAGACCTTAGTATTAGTATATAAACCATATCAAAATAGTGTACCCTAGGAATATGAAACCTTCGATTAATAAACCCATGGGATTGATATGATAAACACAAGGAATTAATATTAAAAACCCAAGGGGTAAATATTAAAAACCCAAATAATTTTAAACACAATGGAATAACATTAAAGCTTAGGGTTAATATTAAATCCTAGGAATATAAATCCTAAGATTAATAAAAGTAAGGGATCAATATTATAGACCCACAAGATTATACACTAAAGGGATTAATATTAAACCCCAAGATTAATATTATAAACCATAGGATTAATATTATACCTTCATTATATAAACCCTATGATTAATATTATAAACCTAAGAAATTAATAAACCCATTAGATTAATATTAAAAACGAGAGGGATTATAAACCCAATGGAATAAAATTAGATAATACAATTAATAATATAAACCCAAGAGATTAATACTATAAATCCAAGGAATTTATAAACCTAAAGGGTTAATATTATAAATCGAAGGGATTAATATTATAAACCTAAGGCAATAATTTTAAACCCGGGTGATCAATATTATAAACCCAAGGGAATAATTTTAAAACCAAGGGAATAATATTAAACCCTAGGATGAATATTAAACCTTAGAAATATAAACCCTAAACTAAAAGATATAAGGGATTAATATTGTAAACCTTAGGCTTAATATTAAGCCCTAAAATTAATATTATAAACCCAAATAATCTATATTATAAACCCAAGGGATTTATATTAAACCTTAGGATTAATATATAAACCCTATCATAATATTATACCATAAGAATATGAACCCTTAGATTAATAAACCCAAGGGATTGATATTATAAACCCACGACACTAATGAAAAAAATGGATCAACAATAAAAACTTAAAACCCCAAAGGATTAATATTGTAAATCCAATGTATATAAACGTTAATGCAAATATTATAAAACCTAAAACAAACATGGTTGACCATGATTCATTTTTATATTGAGACAATGTTTGTCAGAATTCAATGTTGGACCATGGTTGACCATGATTGATTTTCATATCGAAAGAATCATTGTCACAATATACGTCAGACCATGCTTGACCATGATTGACCATGGATGGCTTTAATATTGACAATGTTTATCAAAATAAGATGTTGGACCATGGTTGACATAATATTAAACATTAGGTTTAATATTAAATCCTAGGAACATAAACACTAAGATTAATAAACCGAAGAGATTAATATTATAAATCCAAGGGACTATTGACTAAAGGGATTAATATTAAACCCCAATATTAATATTATAAACCATAGGCTTAATATTACACCCTTAGAATATAAACCCTATGATTAATATTACCTGAGGGTAAATATTATAAACCCAAGATATTAACAAACCCATTGGATTAATATGAAAACCAAAGGGATTTTATACCGAAGGGAATAACATTAGAGCTTAATATTAATACTAAATCTTAGGAATATAAACCCTAAGATTAATATTATAAAAGTAAGACATTAGAGCTATAAATCCAAGGAATTTATGAACTTAAGGGATTAATATTATAAATTCAATGGATTATAATCCAAAGGGAATAATTTAAAACCCAAGAGAATAATATTAAACCCTAGGAATATAAACCCTAAACTAATAAACCCAAGGGATTAATATTGTAAAGCCTAGGAATTTATAAACCTAAAGGATTATTATTATAAGCTCAACAAATTATAAACTGAGGGGAATAATTTGAACCCCAATGGATTAATATTATAAACCTAAAGGAATAATTTTAAGCCTAAGGGAATAGTATTAAACCCTAGGAATATAAACCCTAAAACTCATAAATCGAAGGGATTAATATTGTAAAACCTAGGATTAATATTAACCCCTTGGAATGTAAACCCTACGGTTAATATTATAAACCCTAAGAATTTATATTATAAACGAAATGGATTGTAAACCCAAGGGACTTATATTAAACCTTAGGATTAATATATAGACCCTATCATAATATTCTACCCGAGAATTATGAACCCTTACATTAATAAACTCAAGGGATTGATATTATAAACATAAGGAATTATTAATAAAAATAATTAATACTAAATACCCAAAGGATTAATATTGTAAAGCCAAGGTATATAAACCCTAAGATAAATATTATAAACCCTAAAACAAACATGGTTGACCATGGATGATTTGAATATTGGCAAGCTTTGTCACAATGTAACGTTCAGCCATTAGCTAAAACTAATAAACCCAAGGGATTAATATTGCAAACCCTAGGTTTAATATTAAACCTTAGGAATGTAAACCCTTGTAATTTGTAAACCTAAGGGATTAATATTATAAACTCAATGAATTATCGACTCAGGGGAATAATTTTAAAAGCAAGGGATTAATATTAAAACCTAAGGGAATAATTTTAAACTCAAAAGAATAATATTAAACCCTAGAAATATAAACACTAAAACTCATAAACACATGGGATTGAAATTAAACCCTAGAAATATAAACCCTATGATTAATATTATAAAACCTAAGTACTTATATTATAAAACCTAAGGGATTTGTATTAAACCTTAGGATTATTATATCAACTCTATCATAATACTCTACCCTAGGAATGTGAACTCTCAGATTAATAACCTCAAGGGATTGATATTATAAACACAAGGCATTAATTAAAAAAATGGATTAATATTGAAAATCCAAACGATCAATATTGTAAACCTAAGGTATATAAACCCTAAAAAAACATATTTGACCATGGTTGATTTTCATATTGAGACAATCTTTGTCATAATGCGATGTTGGACCATGGTTGACCATGATTGATTTTCATATTGAAAGAATCTTTGTCACAATGTAATGTTGCACCATTGTTGCCCATGGTTGATTTCAATATTGACAAGATTTACCACAATGTGACGTTCGACCATTTCCTAAAACTAATAAACCGAGGGGACTAATATTGTAAATCGTAGGCTTAATATTAAACCCTCTGATTAAAAATTCTAGGAATTTATAAACCTAAGGGATAAATATTATAAGATCAATGGATTATAGACTGAGGGGAATAATTTTATACCAGAGGATTAGTATTATAGACCTAAGGGAATAATTTTCATAATAATATTAAACCTTAAAACTCTTAAACCCAATGGATTAATATTGCAAAGCTTAGGGTTAATATTAAACCCTAGGAATATAATCCCTATGATTAATATTATAAACCCTAAGGATTTATATTATAAACCTAGATTTATATTAAACATTAGCATTACTATATAAACCCTATCATAATATTCTACCCTAGGAATATGAACCCTTAGATTAATAAACCCAAGGGATTGATATTATAAACACAAGACATTAATAAAAAAGGGGATTAATACTGAAAATCCAAAAGATTAATATCATAAAACCAAGGTATATAAACACTAAGATAAATATTATAAACCCTAAAAAATGGTTAACCATGATTTATTTTGATATTGAAATAATCTTTGTCACAATGGGAATGTTGGACTATGGTTGACCATGTTTAACCATCATTGACCATGGTTGATTTAAATATTGGCAAAATTTGTGACAATTTGACGTTCGACCATGGTCGACCATGGTTATGACAATGTGACATTGGACCATGAGACAACCTTTGTAACAATGTTACCATTTCTATTGATGATCATTAACCATGATTGACCATGGTTAACCATGATTCATTTTAATTTTGAGACAATATTTGCCACAATTCGACATTTGACCATGGTTGATATTTATATTGAAATTCTTTTCACACTGTGACATTGGACCATGGTTGACCATGATTATAAACATAAGAGATTTATATTAAACCCTACGATTAATAAACACAAGGGATTAACATTAAAAACCCAAGGGATTATAAACCTAAGGGAATAATATTAAACACAAAGGTTTAATATTACAAACCCAATGTATATACCATCTCTGAGCAACATCAAAGATGAAAACTTATACTCTAAAAATCTTAAGCTTGCGAACCAAATTACCCTTAATGATTTTGAAACACTGTGATCTAGCAAAAAATTTTAATATGTTTGAATGAGTTGGAACAAGGTGAACCATGTCCATCCATGGAGTAAGTGGGGAAGCCAAAGTAACCTACACAATGAATCAATACTCCCTAAAATGCCAAGGCCCTGTGCTGAAAATGAACTGAGACAGAGAAGCTAGTATTCAACCAGTGTGTCGCCAAGTGTTGTAGCAGTTGCAACACCCTTCAAAGTTTTGGCTTGCATCCAAATTTTAGAGCCTTCCTTGGTTTTATCCCTGATGGTTGCAAACACTTGGGCTCAGTCCATGAGCTCTTGTCGAGTCTTTACACCCTTTTTACTTGGTTGACCACCGATCGCCTTTTGGCATGTTGATTGCTATGTCATGCTTGCAAGTTTGTTCTGGTGATTTTGAAGGTTTGTCTTTGTGTGCATGCGTTATTTTGGCTCTATGAACATCGATCATACTCACACACAAAGTTGCATGTGCATTCACGCAATTGTTGTCATAGTCATTCCAAGATCTATCTCATGTTTCACACTTGTCACTCGTAACCTTGATGTCGGTCTCACTGAGCGCATGTTGTCTTGGTGGTTTGAGGTGTCTTGTTGTCAAGTCATGTTAAGTGTGTGATCACAATGTCATGTATGCACAAGATTACTTGCTCTCAAACTTAGTCATTTTACTGAAAATATATCAATCAGACAACCCGCCTTCAATTGGACCTCGATCTTAGTGATCATGATTTGCTGCACAGAATTGCGCAGAGCTTGACGCTATCCTCTGGGGAAACCTACACTGCGTAATCCTGGAAGTGAGTGAGCTGACTATCTCCCAGAACTACATAGAAGCTATCCCAAAGTCTTATCCACTCCAAGCTTCCCACAACATTACTCATAAAGACTCCCTCTAGTCTTCCAGAAAATCTAAACTGCACCATGACCCAGGGCTGCACTGCTACCCAAAAATGTGCAGAAGCCACCCAATTGCCTACCCTACACTGACTGTAGAAATTTCACAGAGCTTGTAAGTGAGGCCTTTGCTACCTGTCACTGCACTATTCCTGAGAATTGCGTAGATTTGACTGGGAGACCACCTCTTGTATTGCTCTGCTCTACCTCTAAAAATTGTGGAATTTTGACTAGAACCTCTCTACTAGTCCACTCTACACTCATTCTGGAAACTAGACAAAACTAACTTCCTGACACTGTCTCTTAGAAATGTGCAGTTCTGACCAGCATCTCACCACAACCCGATCCAACCCTGCTCTAGAAAACTACAGATAAATCTCTACCAATGCCTCCTACTACCCACTGTGTCTTCCCTGAAGAAATTTCTCAGGTTCCCAGTTGAACCCTCGGATGACCTGCTCCATCCTCCTCTTGAGAACTATGCAATTATACCTCCCAAGTGGGTTCTACCTCACATCTATCACTGTTGTCCTAGATTGTGCAAATTTTCCTCCCAATGACATCTATGCAGTTTTTCCCGACAGTGCTCTGGAGCCTTGCATCTTGGCCTAAGTTGTGCTTTGTGCAGTTTTAGTGCCTTGTCCCTCTCCCAGTCACCTGCACTGAAACGAAAAACAATGCATCATGTTAGACTAGGATATTTTTGGATTTCATGTCGTCTCATCATGAGTGATTGCAGGAACATGTACATTGATGAAACATGGCACGATGACAAACAGGATGAAGAAGGAGCACATGCTAGAAGACTTTCTCATAGTTGAACAAACACACGAAGCACATCGAGTAGCAAGCGAAAGGGACACATACACGAGCACCATCAAGCAAGACCAAGACCATCAAAGACCCTACACACTTTACCATTCAGAGGTGATGACATGTTACACCGAGAGAACACCCATCACTCAACAACACATTAGCTTGACACAAACACCATATTCAGCCAATACATGTCAGCAGTGTCATGTCAAGTTGTGTCGTGAGTTGTCTCAACCACATCACTATTATGGGCCATACTTGTTGCAATCAAATGTAATTTAATGTGAAAGTCCAAGATACGCACATATGAAGTGAAGAGTCGCGTTAGTTGAAAAGTGATAGGAATTCAAACAGTCATGAGGGAAGTCGAAGATTCACAAGGGTCAGTTATCCCTCTTGGCTATATATACCCCCTCATTGTATGAGAAAAGGAATTTTCACCTTGGCTCCTCCCACATAGCCTTGAGAGTCTATAGTATGTTCTTTGAGGAGCGAGGAGTGGCTCCAATGTCCCACTACTGGGGCTAGTGATGTATGGTGTACATATGTGTCTTGAAACTTTTTCTTAATTCAGAAGCCTATCTTAGGACAGCATGTTTTCACACATGTTTTGTATCTATTTGTAAGACTATTAGTTAAACCTTTGTAATGCATGTTTTCTTAACTTGTACTAAGATAATTGAACTACTTCAGCTATTTTAGTACTTACATTGTTGAAGATTTGTTGTATTGTTTATCACTGGTGTCTCATCCATGTGGACTACTCCACTGGACATTAGGCAATCCATCCTTATGTTTTCTTGGTTTTAACGGCTGTCACCCCCATGTGGAGTACTCTGCTGGATGGTGTATGTGTTTTCCCTTGAACTTTGGTTTTCACGACCGTCGCATCCACTGTGGACTATTCTGCTGGATGCTTGATAGACCCTTATTGTTGTTTGTGTGTGTCTCTTCCTGGATTTGGACTATTCCCTCTCATCAAGAGGCTCACTTCACTCTACCCTTTGATAGTAAGAGAACTCGGACACAAAGTTATACTACACACTCACCATGAATACTCACCTTGCTTTCTTGAAGTTACGAGCATAACATTCTCATGTGTTGAACAACAAGAGCTAATGCAAATCTCTAAGATAATGGAAACCGAGTCATTGTAGTAGATGGGACTCCTACACCAAATGATGTGAGGTCTAGTTGGGACTTCATACCAAGGAGATCCCCTAAATGTTGGTGGGTCCATCATCGTCAACAATATATAAGAAGAAGCATGTTGTTGAGAATCAATCTCATACAGGGGGAGTATCCTATCACAATTGGAGAGCACAACTATTGAATCATAAAACCATAATAGTGAATTTTCAATTCAAGATCCACATCATTAGGACTTCAAGTCAACAACAAGGAACTACTACATTTTGAAGTTTGATATGAGGAAATTTAATGGTAATGATCATGTAACATGGATATTTTTGATAGAGCTATACTTTGATCTACACTAAGTAGAGTCCTTACAAAAGGAAAATGTTGCATCCATGTTTTTAGAACAAGACCAACATGTATGGTATGAATGGATTTGTGAAAGTAAGAAGGATTCTTTTATATGTTAGTCTATTTATACGGGGGAATTGATAACACATCGTAGGGATATAAAAAGCAATACATCCTTCAGTCAATTAGTAAATCTTCGATAAAAAGGTACAGTTATATAGCACACTCAACAATTCTAAAAGTTAAGTCTTGGAGTAAATAATATTTTCGAGGATTATTTGTTAGGTCTATTTATGGGAACTTTAAAGAAAATCATGTAAGATGAGGTGTATCTCTTTGAACCTAAATCTCTAGAGAATTCTTTCAATATAGCAAGGAAAATTGAAAGTAAAGGTATGATTGCTAAAAAATTGGTCGCTAATAACTATAGAGAAAACCATGCTCCCTCTCCTAAACCAATAAGGTTGACTTCTTAGAAAATGGATGAAAGAAGAGTGAAGGGAACATGTTTCAATTGTGAAAGAAAGCATATTAAGGGGCATTAATGTAGTGAGAAGAAATTATTCAACGTAGACTGTGAAGATGAAGAACATAAAAAAGTGGAAACATCAGAAGATCTAGAGCTAGAAGAGACTACCTTGACAATATTTTGTTATGCATAGGATGGCATCGGTCTTCCACAAACCCTTAAGATAGAAGGATATATCAAAAAATAAAAGGTAATAATATTAATTGATTCAGGTAATACCCGTAACTCAATTAATTACAATTGGAAAAACTTAATTGTTTTGTATATCCAATGCCAAAAATTCAAATAATGATTGTAGATGGATGTACCATAAATTGTTTAGGGAATCACCATAATATTAAGTTGAATATGGGGGAGTATTTGTTGGTTAGTCCCATGATTGCAATCCAAACGGGTGGTGTTGATATTGTATTAGGAATCCACTAGTTACAATCATTGGGAATAATGGACCTTAACTTTCAAGATATTTTCATAAGATTTTTTTTTAAGGAAACAAAATTGAGCTTAGAGATGTCCAAGGGGAATCTAATATAGTGATTAGCTCTAATAGCACAACAAGGTGTAATTGTAGAATTATGTTCATTAGATGTTCAAACATGTATATCCTTTACTCTAGTGGATCTCCAAAACATTATCAACAATTATTCTAAGTAATTTGGAGATATTCCTAAGAGAATTCCACCTACTTGAGATCATGACCATGCTATTCATTTGCAACTTGGAAGTGTACTTTCTAAATGATCCAGGGGATAAAAAATATGATAAAAAATGAAAATGATCAAAATGTCCCCCAAAAATGGTGTCAAATCATAGATCTCATCATTTTGATTCCAATGATGCTTGAATTGCCTCAATCCGACAATGTATGAGGAAGTTATCACATTCTGAAGTTTTTGGGAAAAAAAAAAAATTAACTTGTTTACCATAGGTTGACACGGTGCTAATCTGTTGACAGTGATGGACCCACCAACATTTAGGGGATCTCCCTGATATGAAGTCCCAATTAGACCTCACACTGTTTGGTGCAGGATTCCCATCCGAAATATGACCCGGTTGTCGATGCAGTGGGTTTTAATGATGTGCCTTGGCTGCAATAACACATAGATTGATGTATAGCGACTTTGGTGAGAATAAGTGTGTGACCATGTAGAGAGTCAAGTGTGATGCATGAAGGTTCTGCCACATTGAAGAGAAATAAGTGAGCCCCTTAAAATCTTGTAATAGTATGCAACCTGAAAGGAACAAACGAGCATAAATGGCATCCCAAGATAATATGCGAAATAGTTCAGAAGTTAACAGTGATGAATTAATACAACATCACGCATTCAACAAGCTTCGTACCATTGCAAATGAAATAGTTAATAAGCATAAGCATAAGATAAATAACATACATTGCAAATATAACAAGAATATTCCTACTATATTTACAACATATGCATGAAATGTGTTGGATTTGAGCTTTTATTAAGTGAAAATTTCAATCATACATAAACCATTGACAAACAACTAGCCAAATAGTGGAATGTGAAGTCAACATCACCCTCTCCTCCAAAGAAATATAATTCCTCTACACTACGGAGAAGCCAAGGCTCTCATAAAACTCCCAAGCTCATGACTCTAAGCTTAAGCCTAGCCAAAATATTGGCTCCCAAAAAGCCTCTACATGAGTTATGAGGGTATATTTATAACAAGAGCGGGTGAATTTTCAACTCCCCTTTGTGAATTTTGGACTTCCCTCATGACTCTTAAACTTATTTACAAAATAACTCATTACATTACATCATGATTCTTCACATTCCAATATTGACACTTGTAATTCCACTTACAAATTAATAACAAATAATATTACAATTTACACTCATACCCATATAAGACAAAATAAGGTAGAGCCAACTAGACAACCTAACAAGACAAAACACTATCATGCTTGAGTTTGGGAAAACTCAAGCTCAACAACTTCCAATTGATGTCTCTCAGTCATGTATCAGTGCCAAGCTTGGTATTGTGCAATGACATCCCCAAACTGTGTGATGGTGTCTGGCTAGAAGTGGACTCTAGCCTCCATGGCATTCAAGTACAATGATTTGGAACTAGTTTTAAATTCCTTCTGGAGCATGAGAAACATCTTCCGCATTTGGGCAGGGCCATTGATGTAGTTCTGCATGTTGTATTTGTTCGCTTCCAAATATTTGTTGGTGGAAATATGTCTAAGTTGCTCCACGCATTCTTCTATCTCCTTAATGACCCAGTTCATGGGTTTGGCTTCAGTGAGTGAGCCAATTAATTGGATCCTTTGAGAATTCACCAAGAAATCCAGACTATTGTATAACCATGCATATGAGGCTTGAATGTTACCAATGAACAAGGAAAGATGTTTTCTGTTCTAGATCAACATTTTCAATCGTTCTTTCTCCGGCTCTACTCATTGCTTCATTTTCTTGCCCAAGACAAGCAGTGCCCCTTTGTATTGTTGGGTTGTGTTATATTCTTTCTATGACTATCCCACCTAGTTAACGTTGTGCCACTGCGCAATAGGGGGGTCACAGGGGGTTTTAGGGGGGCGGTTAGCCCCCCTCTATGGGGTTTGGGCCAACGCCTCGGGGAATTTTTTTTTTGGACCCTATATTAGGTTAGGCAGACCTACCTATGGTTTTGTGCATGGTTTTCGCATATGGTTTTGGATGCAATGGTTTTTGGTCCATGGTATTGGATGCTTCGGCATGCATAAATATGTATTGTAACATTGAAAGGAATATCATGAAAAATCAAGCTAGTAGTCCTAGTTTTGGGATCTAGGGGAAAATCTCTGTGTATATGTGTTTTATATGTTATGCTCTCACTATTGTTTATTTTCTGTTTTTAGAATTCGTATGCAGTTAATTTCTGTATGGGGTCAAAACCTATATTTGGTATCAGAGATGTTTTGGCTTCAAGGGGACGCCTTTGTTGCTGAGGGGTTTTGCTTGGGCCTGTCATAGACCCTGTTCAGTCGCGGATCTACGAGATCGATTCTGGTGTTGAAAGAAGATGGTGAGCAGTGGAAAGATAGAGATCGATAAATTTAATGGTCATAGTTTTCAGTTGTGGAAACTCAAGATGGAGGGTTTATTGGTGGATAAAGATCAGTGGATCGTGGTAGATCTAGATAATAAACCAATGGGAGTGTCCAATGAAGAATGGAAGAAGTTGGATCGGAAGCCTAAGAGCATAATACGATTGTGTGTCTTAGATTTAGTATTGTTGAATGTATTAGGGGAAGCTACGGTGAAGGCTTTCTGGGACAAGTTAGGGACTTTGTACCAATCTAAGTCTCTGGTGAATAAACTGTTCCTATGGAAAAAGCTATATAACATAAGGATGAAAGATGGATACTTGGTGACAAAGCATCTGAATGCATTTAATACTCTGGTAAGTCAGTTATTGTCTATTGATATTAAAATTTCAGATGAAGATAAGTGCATTAGTTTGTTGTGTTCTCGACCAGATTTGTGGGATAGTCTAATTATTGCAATAGGTAACAATGCAATTGCTTTGTAGTTTGATGAAATAGTCTCATCCTTGCTGATGAAGGAGATGAGACGGAAAAATATGGGAAGCTAGAATGGTGATGCCTTGTGTGTATAAGGACGGTCCCAGAATAGAAACAAAAATAAGTCATCGAGTGGGAGATCTAAAGCTCTAGGAAAACCTGTAAAGGTGGTTTGCTGGAAATGTGGAAAGGAAGGGAATTACAAAAGGGACTGTAAATCTAAAGCTCCTGGAAAAATAAAGGGATCTGATGATGCTCCTTCTACAAAGGTGAAAACCACCTTAGTTGAAGGTGGGGATGTGTACTTGGGTTCTTGAAATACATATGTAGATCATGAGGCATTATTTATTGACTCAGGTGCATCCTTTCACTTCACTCCCCATAGAGAATGGTTCTGTGAGTATGAGAAATACGATGGTGGTGATGTGTTATTAGGGGATGATAGGAAGGCTAGAATCATTGGTCACAGAAAATTAAAGTTGAAGTTTCAAGGTGGAAGGGTTAGAACACTTCCAAGTGTTCTGCATATTCCTTCATTGGCCAGAAATCTAATTTCTGTAAGCAAGGTGGATGATGGAGGTGTAAAAACAGTGTACGAGAAGGATATCTGCAAGATGGTTTGGGGAGCACTGGTATTGATGTGGGAAGTTTGGATTGGAGCTCTGTACAAGCTTCAAGGTAGCACTGTTGTTGATTGGTGCAATAGTTCTGTGCTTCTTGAAAGTGGAGAAGAAAATCTAGTGGTCTTTCAAGAGAAGACCATGCTGTGGCATCAAATGCTTGGACATATTGGAGAGAAGGGCCTTCGAATACTTCATGGTAAAGGTATGGTAGAAGGTATTAGTAACAGCTCTCTGGATTTTGATTTCTGTGAAAATTGTGTATATGGGAAGCAGAATCGGGTGGGTTTCCCCTCTAGTGGTAAGAGGGTGAAACAAATATTAGAGCTTGTGCACAATGATGTGTTTGGACTTGTGAAGGTTACATCACTGGGTAAGTCTGTGTACTATGTATCATTTATTGATGACATTTCAAGTAATACGTGGATATATTTCCTTAGGAAGAAATCTAAAATCTTTGGTAGGTTTAAAGAATTTAAGGCTCTAGTGGAAAACCATATAGAGAATAATATAAAGATGTTGAGGACAGATAATGGTGAAGAGTTTTGCAGTAAGGAATTTGAAGAATTATGTAAGAAGTGTGGTATAGCACGACAGAATACTATTCCATAAACACCTGACAAAAATGGATTTTCAGAAAGAATGAAAAAGACATTGATGGAAAGGGAAAGAAGCATGCTTAGTGATGGCAGGTTAGGACAGGAATTCTAGGTAGAGGCGCTAGAGACAACATGTTACCTAGTCAATAGATCACCTTCATCAGCGTTGGAGGATACGACTCCACAAGAGGTATGGACTGGTAAGAAACCCTCTCTTTCACATCTGAGGGTATTTGGATGTGATGCATATGTACATGTTCCAAAGGAGAAAAGAACCAAGTTGGGTAGTAAATATGGAAGCATTACGATTTCTTTAAATCCAATAATCGACTGTGTCTCTGATTTTGGCCTGCTAAATTCGTTGTTTAGCGTATCTTGGATATCCGCAATCCATGCATTTGGATTGTCATTGGAATGCTTAATGTAACACATCAGTGCGTGATCTTGCAACATGCTTACCAGCGTTTCCTTCTCTATATTGTCATCCGTGACTTCTTGTGCTTCCCATATAGATTTTACCACGAACCAAAATTGGCTCAGATCTTTGTTCCCCATTCCTTTGAACACCCACAACTCTATTGCGCTCGACATATTGAATTGTGGTGGTGTCGGAGGTGGTGTGGGTGAAGATGGTGAAACTGGTGGTGGTGTAGGTGGAAGTGGTATGCACAGAATTCATTGCCTTATGAAACTAATCGCACTTCTTTGTGAAACTTTTGCAAGCTCTTCCTCACTTTCCCATGGAAGTGAAATCAAGGGGCTAGACTCTAGTTCTACACTACCTTCGTTTTTGTAGATCCTCCCACTTTGCGTAGCGCCAAACATCAATTTATTCAAATAACCCACTTTTCACACAGTAGTATTTTAATCCAAGTGTTCAAATATTTTGCGTACTTACCTGGCAGTCCTTTAAGGAAGAGTTGTTCTGCCTCGCTATAGTTGACTGAAGTATCTACTGCGAACTTGATGATAAACCCTCCTATAATCTGATAGAGTCAATGATCCACATCGCACGCAATCTTATCTTCTGATGCTTCCAGTCTGCGCACCAACTCTGGAGTTCACAAAATAGGCTTGTCCAGCCTACACCTTCCTTGACTGTCTGCTAGCTTCGTGATCCACTCGTACAACTCAAAGGGGAAGGATGCAAAGAAAATGTCATGGATTTCTATATATAAGTAGCACTCTAACCACTCTTCCTTCCATACTCGCGGATTCATCTTTTCCTGCGTCGCGAACTCGTGAATCTTTCTGTCCAACCACTCTTAAATTTCTTTCTTTGTCGGATTCTAGTGACATGACATCATACATCTCTTATGCAGATCCCAGTCCTGGCTCCAGAACCATTTTTTGGCTTATTGGGGCCTGACCCAGGTTCAGAGTTGATTTAGCCAAACAAATCCCTATACTACTAGCCCTTTCGGCAACAGTCCACGGAGTGCGGACTGAAGTCTCACCCAAATTAGTATGGGAGGGTGCTAGAACCAAGTTTTTGCACCCTTGAGATGTCTGATGAGTTCAAGTGGTCTACGGTTCAACCCTGCTCACACGTCACTTCGCGCACTTTCCCTTACCTTGCAGCTTGATATACTACCTTCGTGCAGCCCTACTCGGGGGCCGAATGCTATTATTATCCAAGTCCTTACTATTATTTTTTTGTTAGTTGATTATCTTAGTCTACTTGTATGTTTTAATTTATAGTTAACAATATAAACCATTCATACAGGTGCGCATAGTAAAGAAACAATATATTTACAAATTATATCAAACATGCACAAATACACAACTTGATAACAAACTTCTCTTTATTATTCCTTCTTTGGTTACAGACTTGACTCCACCCTATGCACTCAGCTGCAGGGGTCCACACACTCAACTGTGTACTACTAGGACTCTACGCACTCAACTGTAGAGCCTTCTCCTACTCTACGACCCAAAGACACACTTCACTTAGTCACTTAGACTCTTTCTTCTTTATACTACTTCTTCATTTCTTTTTCTTACACTTAGAGCTTTGCTCTATTTATACAATCCCATGGTCTGTGGACCATGGGTAGGTCTATCCAGCCGGCATTACATTACAAAACTAGGGTGGACAACCCTGTGACTCTATCATACATTTCACGCTCTGCGCCTGCAATTCGCAGAGTCTTTACAATAATATCGGGTCAAAACTTGGGTTTTGAGCCCCAAACCATGCCTTGGGGGGATTCCATGCCCAACAGAAAAGAACCAATTTGGATAGTAATTTTGAAAAGTGTATCGTTATTGGGTATAAGGATATTTTAAAGGGTTATAAGATTTAGAACCCAATAATAAGGAAGGTTGTGTAAAACCGAGATGTGGTAGATGTTATTAAACATGAAACCCAATCAAAGGAACTTGAGAAGATAGAGTTTTACCATAAGGAGGAAGAATCAGACTCTACAATAGAGTAGGAATCAGAAGATGAAGAGCTACAAACTCCAAGTGTGAGAAGAACAGTTCAAGGAAGAAGGCAGCTAGAAAGGTATAATCCATCTTCTTTTTGTTCAAATTTTTCTTTATTTGTTACTGATTATGATCCCAGAACTGTGAAGGAAGTTGTACATTTAGAGAATGGAAAACTATGGAAAAAGGCCATGGTTGATGAAATAGCATCTTTTCACAAAAATGAAGCTTGGGATCTGGTGGAGTTATCGACTCGAAGGAAACCCATTGGTAGCAAATGGGTATTCAAGAAGAAGACAAATGTAGAAGGAAAGGTGGAGAAATACAAAGCTCGGTTGGTAGAAAAAGGTTATTCCCAGGTGCCAGGAATTGATTTTGGTGATATTTTTTCTCCTGTTGCCAAGGTAGATTCTATTAGATTACTTTTATCTGTTGCTACTGCTTTTGATTTTGAAGTAGAACAGATGGATGTGAAGACATCATTTCTTCATGGGGATATGGAAGAGGAGATGTACATGAAGCAACCTGAAGGTTTTGTGGTGAAGTGTAAGAAAGAACTGGTATGCAAGTTAACAAATTCTATGTATGGGTTAAAGTAGTCACCAAGGATGTGGTATCAGAAATTCGATAAATTTATATGGGGAAATGGCTTCACGAGAAGCAAAGCAGATCACTATGCGTATTTTAAATTAAGGGAAATGGCTTCACGAGAAGCAAAGCAGATCACTATGTGTATTTTAAATTAATTGGTGACCGTGTTATTTATCTGGTCTTGTATGTGGATGATATGTTACTGGTTGGAAATGACAAAAAAATTATCCAGGATTTGAAGACCCAATTGTCCTTCAAATTTGACATGAAAGATCTTGTTGCTGCCAACTATATTTTGGGCATGGAAATTAAAAGAGATCAGACAAAGAGGAAGCTCTGGTTAAATCAGAGGAAGTATGTAAAGACAATATTGTAGAGGTTTAATATGCAGGATAGTAAACCGGTGAAGGTTCCTATTCCTATAGGTGTAAAGTTATCTACCGAACAGTGTCCCAAGACACAAGAAGAGGAAGAGGACATGTCCCGTGTTCCATATGAAAGTACAGTCGGTAGCCTGATGTATGCAATGGTTTGTACTAGACCAGACATTACACATGTAGTGGGAGTATTGAGCAGGTTTATGTCAAAACCAGGGAGGGAGAACTGGACAATAGTGAAGCGAGTTTTCAGGTATTTCCGTGGCACTAGTGATTATGGTTTGTGCTACCAAGGAAGACCAGGATTGCATAGAGTGTTGGATATTCATTGTTTTGTTGATGCAGACTGGGCTGGAGATCTGGATCAGAGAACATCTACAAGTGGGTATGTGTTTAACCTATTTGGAGGTACAGTCAGTTGGATGAGTAAGAAATAATCTGTAGTGGCACTATCAACTATAGAGGCAGAATACATGGTAGCCACTCATGCAAGCAAGGAAGCAGTTTAGTTGCAAAGATTGTGTTCAAGTATGGGGTTAGTACAGGGAGCTATACGGATAAACTGTGACAGCCAAAGTGCAATTTTCTTGGTAAAGAACCCTGCGTACCATTCAAAGGCAAAGCACATTGATGTTCAGTATCACTTTGTGAGGTATATGATAGAAGATAAAAAGATGTTGATGGTAAAGGTGGACACTTTGAAGAATACTGCAGATGCATTGAAAAAATCTATGAGCTTTGAGAAGTTCTCTTGGAGTGGAGAAATAATGGGCATTTCAGGGTTGGATAAATGACTAAGCTCTCTTGTGGAAAGAAAACAAAAAGTGGGAGAATGTTGGGTTGTGTTATATTCTTTCCATGACTATCCCACCTAGTTAACCGAGGGGTTAGAGGGGGGGCGAATCCGCCCCTGCGTTGCGCCAACTGTGCAGCGAGGGGATGATAGGGGGTTTGAGGGCCGGCGGCGGTTAGCCCCCCTCTACGGGGTTTGGGACAGTGCCCCGGGGAAAATTGTTCTGGACCCTATATTAGATTGGGCGGACCTACCTATGGTTTTTTGCATGGTTTTCGCACATGGTTTTAGACGCGATGGTTTTCGGTCCATGGTTTTGGATGTGATGGTTTTCGGTCCATGGTATTGGATGCTTTGGGATGTTTAAATATATATTGTAACATTAAAAGGAATATAATGAAAAATCAAGCTGGTAGTCCCAGTTTTGCGATCTAGGGGAAATCTTTGTGTATATGTGTTTTATGTGTTATGCTCTCGGTATTGTTTATTTTCTATTTTTAGAATTCATATGCAGTTAATTTCTGTATGGGATTAAAGCCTACATGTACCGCATTGACCATTCATGCATGGCAATGATTGCAACTTGTACATTATTGAGAGTTTTGAAAAAATATTTACACTACTACTGCAAGCCATGAATGTTGAAAACTACCTTATGCACAGTAATGAGCTCATCATAGAGGTTCTTCATGGTCTCTCCAAATGTCGATACTTCACTGAGTATCGCTGCCTTCATTTTCTCTAGATGGACCTGTGTGGAAGCCGCGTTCTAAGCTATTGCGCGAAGCTGTTCAACCTCTTTCTTGACAACCTACAATTTCCTTGCCAATTCCTTATTATCGGCCATCAAAAACTCAATATTTGACTTTGCTGCACCTGCGAAGGCCAAGTTAGTTGCGGAAATTGCAATGGAATTGTTCCTAGTGTTGGCCACAATCACCTTTTCTCTCATAAAAGCAGGAGATACAAGGTCATTCGGAAAATGATTCTTACGCATTTGTACAATATTCTTTTTAAATTCACTGTATGATAGATTATATGTGTCTATAACTAAATTTTCATCAAGAGGAACCACTTCCCCTTCCTCACCTGGAGTGGACTTTGCTGTTGGAGGTGGTGGAGACTAAACAATGACATGTTGTGTATTTGGTATCAGGTTGAAATCATGATTCTATGGCGCCGGTTGCTCCTCCATGTCTATGATCTCTATAAAATGTTCAACCTACTGAGGAAGCTCTATGTCTGGCATCTATTTGCTCTCCTCCTTTACTGGTTGTTAGTTTTGTTTTTTCTCTTCAAATTGTTCCCGTGTTGTTTCTTATGCTATTGCTCTTCACCTCTCTTATTATTCCTTCTTTTGCTTCTCTTCTTATCCTTTCTTCTACTTTTCTTCCTCCAATATCATTTTCCCTTCCCTATTCCTCCATTATGCTCTTTGTATCGTCTTTGCCTCTACTGCTAAGGCTGCTTTCATAATAGTTGGATCTACTTTCATCTTGCGACTTCGTTCTCTACTTGGACTATAAGCAACCTTTCTCTTTCCCTTATCCTACATGGGGTTCCTCCCTTCTCCTAGTACTACTTTCAGAGTAGCTTTCTTTTGTAAAGTCACTTATGAAGTTCCTACAAAACTTTCTAGCTCACGGGACTTGGAGGAAATATAGAAATTCTTCCATGGATCCTCGTCCTACTAGTGAAATTTCCAGCTGAGCCATTGGAAGTGGATTCTCACACAATGGTCTTTCAAAATACCACAGGGATTGTAAGGATTAAAGTCTCGAGTAGCAAATGCAAAATTCTCTATGGCCTTTCCTTCATTATCAACAACTTTCAGGTTCTTTATCTCGTACAATCCATTTTTCATAGGAAGAGTTGGCCACAGTGCTTTCTTCTTCATATGCAAAGCTGCGGACGGACCCGTGGAGAGATGATAAGAAAATTCTTGCATGAAAATCTTGTCGGTGGCATACCTTGGAAAAATATGTGGTGACTTCTAATCCCCAAACACTCTAAGGAATGTGCCATCCATTGAGGCAAACCAATCTATGATATTTGATATTTCTTCCATTGCCCCACGTGACATGCAAGGTATTGTGTAGCGTAATGAGGAAGTGGTTAGTTAGCTTCTCCATTACTCCTTGATGGTTGCAATCCAACAGTAGTTTGCAACAAATGTGCACGACAGGGTCTCGAGGTGTCCAAGTCTAGTTCATGCCAAGGAATGCATTATGTGCACATATTGCATCCAGTAGATATGCAAACATGTAAAATCGTGCTTTCCCACCCTTGGGAGGATTCAGGGTGTTTGCTACATAGATACTTAAATATCGATCCAATAAGTCTGACCAGTTGAACGACTTCCCCTCGTTCACAACTTGGTTCAATAAGATTTCCCACAATTCAGGAAACGTCTCCATGCTTTGCTAACCATACACTCTAGAAGCTAGGATGCTCAACAACTGATAGGCCCTCTTGAGAGACTTTTTCTTATAAGTGTTGGCGGGTATCTATCGAAACTTTGATGGCTCTTTCACCCAACTTTTAACAACATATTTCATGCCCACATATATGTTGGTGGCATATAAGTACGAATCCATGAGTGTTTCTAGCTGAGGGAAATGGCACATAAGATAGTAATCTGCTGCCAGAAAGGTATCAAGATTCTATTTGTTGGCACTATTCAAAATCATGGCCATTACGTCAATATGTGAAACAATCCAATTGATAACATCTACACATGGGAAGGTTGGATATATTCATCCAACCCTATGTAGCTTTGATTTCTAGACATCACTGTATACTTGTCAGTCGTCTAGATTTTCTTGGAAGCTCTTTGATGAAGAGGCTTTGTTCACCTTCTTGCATGTAAGATCTTATTCCTTTTCACATAAAATTGAGTGTTTGAATATACTGGAAACTGTACTAGTGTATTCTTAAATGCTTCCCCAGTACTACTTTCAGTGGTATCTTTTGGATCATCTCTCTTAGGTGCCATGGTATCAGCGATTGCTGAAGAGAAGTGCTCAAAAATTGTGATATGCGTGGAAGGGAAAGATCACTCATGTCAAGAATAAGTTAGCTTTTGCAAATCAGCTTTCAAAGCAAGATCAGGTAGCAAACCACTGAACTAATTAGAGGGTTTGTGCAATTTTCATGGTCAAGGGAGGGACATTGGCAGAGGGAATTGTGCATTGCACAGTCTCAACAACCAGTGATGTAGCCTAAGGTTTGAGACTACACAACATGTGGTGACAGGGAGAGACAACACATTGCGCTTTCTTAGTGAACATAGTTACTGATCAAATGAGAAAATGACCTAATACACGTTTTTTTGAGGTCGCAAAAAATCACTCGGTTTTGAAAAATGGTGATTTAGAATACACCTTTGTTTTTCGGAGGATATTTTTGCCACTTTAATTTTTTTTATGTATCGAGTATGAACAATTTTTTTAAATGTTAGTGATTTTCATGCTGATTTTGAAAAATGTTGATGTAGCATCAAAAAATTCTTTTAAATGTTAGTGATTTTCATGCTGATTTTGAAAAGTGTTGATGCAACATCAACACATCTTTTTAGAGGGCTTATTTTTGACACTTTAAATTTTTTATGTATCAAGTGTGAACATTTTTTTTTGTTAGCGATTTTCATCTTGATTTTGAAAAGTGTTGATGAGCATCAATCTTTTTTGTTTAGAGGGCTTAGTTTTTACACTTCAAATTTTCTAATGAATTAAGTGTGGATAATTGTTTTTAAACGTTGGTGATTTTCATGTCAGTACTAAAACATAAAAATAAAAAATAAAAAATAAAAAATATGAAAAAAAAAATCAAATACAAAAAATATATATATAAAAAGAAAAAACAAAAAAAAAAAAACCTATAAAAATGTAAAAAATAAAACAAAATTAACTCATAAAAAAAAAAATAAATAAATAAAAGAAAATAAAATTGAACAAAAAATTAACGGAAAACAACAAAAAAATGAATATAAAAAAAAAATTTAAAAAAAAATTTTTTTTTTTCAAAATATATAATTAAAAAAAAAAAACCCTAAAAACATTTTTTTAAGTTAAAAAAACAAATAGAAAATAAAAACCTCATTGAAAAAAACTTTAAAAAATTACCTCAAGAAAGAAAAAAGAAAAAAAGTTAAGATTTTTATTTTTATTTTTATTTTTTTAAATAAATAAAAAATATTTAAATTAAATAATTTAAATAAACAAATAAAAAATAAAATAATATAAAAATCTAAGAATTATTTCTTGAAATTAAAATGATAAAAATAAAGAAATTAAATTAAATTAAAAGAAAATAACCATATATATATATATATATATATATATATATATATAAAGACAAAAAAAAAACAAGAAATAACGTAAGATAAAATTAAAAGAAAATAAAAAAAATAGAAAAATTAAATTGTAAAAATTAAAAAAAAAAAAAAAAACAAAAAACACATTTAAAAAAAAATTCAAAACACTTAAAAAAATATATATTTAAAAACTTAAAAAAAATATTAAAAACATTAAAAAAAATATTAAAAAAAAAACAAATGAATATTAAAAATAGTACCCCTCCCCCCTCACTCCGCCAAACCCCATCGCATCCCTCTCCCTCCCCACCCTCTCTCTCCCCCTCCCCTCGCCCACCCTAGCACCCTTCCCCCTCCCACCCGCTCCCTTCCCCCAGCCCTCCCCTCTCCCCTCCCCTTCCCTCTGCCCTCCTCCACCACCCTCACCCCACGACCCTCCCCGCCCACTCGGGCCCCCAGCCAACCGCCAAGAGGCCACAGGAAAATTCTGGGAATCGACCCGTGGCCTCTTGGCCGCTGGCTAGGCGCCAGGGCGGGTAGGGAGGGCCATGTGGTGAGGGAGGTTGGTGGGGAGGGGGGGGGGGGGGGGCGGGTGGCGAACAGCGGAGGGGCAGGGAGGGGACAGGGGAGGAGGGGGGGAGGGGGTGGGGTTAGGGTTATGCAGAGCGAGGCGGAGGGGTAATGTTTTTAATATATATTTGTTTTTTTCATTGTTATATCTATCTATCTATATATATATGTTATAATAATTTTTTTTGTTTTTTTTTAATTGTTTTTATTTTTATTTTTAAATGTAAATAATTTTTAAATTGTTTTTTTATTTTTATTTTTATTTTTATTTTTATTTTTATTTAATTGTTTTGAATTTTATTTTTTATTTTAATTATTTCTTGTTCTTTTTTAAATGATATATATATATATATATAAAACTTTAAATATTCTTTATTTAAATTTAAATTTTATATATGATTTTTTAATTTTAAAAATTTAAATATTTTTAATTTTAATTTTTTTTATTGTTTGGAATTTTTGTTATTTGTTATTTTTTTTTCTTTTGTTTAATTGTATTTTTTGGTAGTTATTTAACCTTTTTTTAATGATGATTTTATTTTTTATTTTTAAATTGAAAAAATGTTGTTTTTTTTGTTAAATTATATATATATATATATATATATATATATATATATATATATATATATATATATATATATATATATATATATATATATATCTATATATATATATATATATATATATATATATCTATATATATATATATATATATATATATATATATATATATTTCAATTTTTTGTTTTTGGCTTCATATTTTTTAATTTATTTCTTGTTTTATTTATTTATTTATTAAAAATTTTCATTTTTACGAGTTAATTATGATTTTTTTTTTACATTTTTATGATTTTTTAATTTTTAATTTTTTTTTGTATATATTTTGTGATATTTAATTTATTTTTTGTCACGAATCGTCCCCTTGCCACCCCTGGCCTGTTGGGCCTCGCAGTGGGCGGGGAATATATATATATATATATATATATATATATATATATATATATATATAAAGTTCTTAATTTTTTTTAATGTTGTATTTTATTTTTGTAATTTCGTAATTTTTATTTTTAATTTTTTTATTTGGTTTTTATTTTATTTTACTGTTTTTTTTTTGACATGGTATGGTTAATTTTTTTTACATTATATAGTTTTTTTTATATCATTATTATATATTTTTTATATTTGATTTTTTTTGTCATGTTTTTTTTACTTGTTATTATTTATTATTTTTATTCTTTTCAATATTTGAATTTTTGTTTTCTTTTGTATTTTTGTGTTTTTTTCATTGTGTTTTTTTGCAATATTTGATTTTTTGTATTTCTATATATTTTTTATATTTGATTTTTTTGTTATGTTTTTTTATGTTTTATTACTTGTTATTATTATTTTTTTTTCAATATTTGAATTTTGTTTTTTTTATTTGTATTTTTGTGTTTTTTTTTACAGGGTTCGTGTTGATGTTTTTCTAGCAACCCGATCCCATTATGTGCAATTTGATAATTGATTTTAAATTTTTCATTATAATGAATCGAGTTTGCCCCAAAATGTATTAATTTCATGATTGGTCTTTAAGTTTTCATTACAATGGGTTGAGCTCACCCACACTGCGTGTCAATTTGATAGTTGATTTTTAATTTTTTTTGCAATGTTTTAAGTTGTCTTAGGCTAAAGTTTTAAAATTTCTATACATTTAACATTTTAAGAAAATTATTCTTGGTATATAACTCTTTAATTGAAGTGTTCATTTTTCAAGTTTTTCTAGCCATAAAGTTTTCCATAATGTCATGCTTGAAATATTTTGAAAACTTAAGATTGTTTTGTAGCCATAATCTTTGGTTTTAATTCTATGGTTGAAAAATTGTTAAGATTTTAATGTTTTTCTAAGTTGTGATATTTTATCTTTAATGTTATGGTTGAAAACAATTATAAATATTTTTCCTTACAACCATGCTTGAAAATTGTTGGAATTTTAAGGTTTTTCAAATAAGTGATATTTTAGATTTAATGTCATGCATACAAAATGTTGGAATTTTAAGACTTTTCAAAGACGTGATATTTTATCATTAATGTCATGCTTGAAAATCGTTGGAAATTTAAAGTTTTTCAGAGTCATGATATTTTATTTTTAATGTCATTATTAAAAAATGTTGAAAATGTACCCTAAAAAAAAGACGTTATTCTGGCATCAACACTTTTCGATTTCAAGGTGTTTTTTGCACCAAACAAAATGGCTTTTATTGTTTTTTACTGTTATTTTCAAAAAATATTGAAAATTTACTCTGAAAAAAATGGTGATGCAGAATCAACACTTTTTATTTTTTGGTTGTTTTTTCATGTTTTTTTGGGATTTTTGGGCTCGAGTACTCGTTTTGAGGTAATAGTTCTTGTTTGATTGGTAACTATGTGAGTGGCCAAGGCAGAAGGAATGATCCCTGGGAATTTGCAATGTGCAATTGGGCTAATCTATACCGTGCATTGTGCAATCTCAAAGTCCAAGCTCTCACCTTGAGCCTTGGACTTGTGCAATGCCCAGCTGGGAAAGGAAATGCATGGCCAAGTGAAGTGCGGATCTGCCCAATGAGGGTATAGGAAACAAGAAGATCTAAGTGATAATGCAAGTCAAAGAATGAATATGACTAAGTATGGATAGATCAATGTGAATCAAGTGCAGAAACTTAATAAACAGAAGGAAAAACAAATATGAAAGGAGAGTTGCCAAAATGACGATCACTAGTGTGCAAAAACAAGAAAACTGATGCGACACTTATGAAAGGAAAATGAAAAATTGATCAACGCTTCTACAAGTTAATATGAGTTAAAACGGCCATGAAGAGAAACACACAAAACAACACTCACAAAAGAGAAATGACAAAAAACGACAGAAAAATCGACAAAATACGAGAAAAGCACAACTCACCTGGAAAAGCGACGCAAACTCCACCAAAGGCTCCTTGATCTCCTTGGGAATGCTATAGATCCAAGATCAAATGTACAAATTATATCTCAAGGCACCAATTTAATATATTTGGGTGGATTAGGGTTTATGACACGGATGTTTAAAATCAAGGAAAAAGTGACACTTGGAAGGAACTTCTAAAAATAGCGCCTATGCCACCTTTGGGAAACTAATGATGAATCCCTATTTTCTAGCAATTTTTTTTCTTTATTTTCTTTTTTTGGAAACTTTCCATGCACAATGCCAAGGAAGATTGCAGAATTCTGGACAACTGGGCAACTTTCTGGCTTAGTGCATTTCATAATTTCTGAGCTCAAGTAATGGATTGCACATTTTCTGAGCTCAGTGTTGAGATGCCATCCATGAATGTGAAATTATCAAGCTTAAGGATGAGCTTCCATTCCAAGGTTGGCTTGCCTTCCAAGATTGTGTAGTTTCTAGAGCCAAGACCAAGACTGTTGCAAGGTCAAGTTAGAAGGTAAGCTTGGGACTCAAAAATATCAGGTAAGTATGAAAAAAAGAAAACAAAAGAGAAAATTAAAAGAATAAGTTTTGAACAAATCATGAATACTTGACGACAGTAAAAGATAATATTTTGTGGACAGAAGGGGAGGCTCCAAAATCAAAGCATTGGAAAAATTTTGGAGGGTGGTTGTAGTAGCTACAACATGACCCCAACAAGATGACTAGAATGTACAATTGGAAGAAGTGCCAATCTCGTGACGCCATGTGGTGCACTATGATTGGGCGTACGGTTGATGTGGTGGTCCAATCACTAGCCACCACATTTATTTAATGTGCAATGGCAGAGAGGTTGGAAGAATTGGTGGGTCGGTGGGCATGCTCGACTGGCCCTACAATGGTTATTGGCACATAACATAACCACCAACAAAGTACTCGGGGGAGGGGGGGCACGGGCGCGTGGCACATTGTCGTAACGTCCCTAGGCCATATGTTAACACATGAAACTCAGAGAAGGCTAGGTGAGGGTGCATTTCCTATGCCCCGCGACCCTCAGTTATATGAAGCCCATATGACTGGTAGCGTGGACTGTCGATGGGGCCAATGACCCTTAATATTTTTTTTATATTACATGTATTAAATAAATGCCAAAAATTATGTCGACACCACTGGGCGAAACTTGTGACTTGCGGGATACCAACCTTAACACCTGCCAATCGTGCTATGGAGGTTTTTATACCCTATTTGTAAAGAAGAACCTTTTTTTAGAGAAATTTATAGGCAGTTTGGAAGAAAGAGGCCTATAATCTTGCTCAATTTTTAACCTTTTTGAGCTCAACAAGAGCTTATACAAGTGTTTTGGGGCATTTTGGATGTAATGGAAATGTTATTTTTGCATCTTGAAGCTTGTATGATGACGTATTGAAAATTTAAACATATAATAAAAAGGCCACCATTGGAAGCTCAACCCAAAGACGTAGCCCAGGAGGGTGAACTCCGTTAAAAATTTGTTGTGTTTGATGTTGCTTGTTTGTCCTTTTTTATTGTTAAAATTTTGCAAAATTTACTTAAGTTTGTGTGATTTTGCAATAATGATCCATTGCCTAAAATACATAAACTAGCTTACAAATTATTTCATGAAACCTTCATTTTTTTAATTTTGGATTAGTTTGGTATCAGAGCATGGTCTTTGTGAAGGTTTGATAGAATTTTCAAGGTTTTTGAATGCTTACTAGGTCTAAGTTGAGAAGAGGAAAAGGAACACTTGAAGAACCTAACCCTCAATTTGGCTCAAGGAGGCCACAAACTCCAAAAGTCATGGCACATGAAGAAGGACAGGGATAAGAACTTATGTTTGAGTATGAGAGATCTTTTAGAAAATATTGCTTTGATATGAATAAGGTGGTGAAAGTGTTGTACAATGAGAGAACAACACAATTGCAAGGATAAAGTTCTAATCAACCAAAAGGTGATTGTCGTAATGGGAGAAATCCTCCACCACCTCCTCCTCCTTCACCTCATTTTTCACCTCCTTCATCACATATACCTACTCCTCCTACATCTCCAAGAGGACATGCTAAGTCTCCTTTGATTAAGCTTGATGTCAAGTTTAAATTGCCAATGTACAATGGGGAAGTAAATGTTGAAAATGTTGGATAGTTGGGTTTGTCAAATTGAAGTCTATTGTAGGATTCAAAATATTGATGATGATTTTACAATATTTTGCTTTCTTCTCTTCGCTTGGAAGGTGAAACTCTCATGTGTTGGGAGGCTAGAACTCAAGAAGATTTGAAGAAAAGTGGTAAAATTATCTCTTCTTGGAATGATTTTATAGCTGCATTAAGAAGGAAATTTTATCCATTAGCTTACATGCAAAAAGCAATTACAGATTGGAAAATGTTTAGACAAGATAAAGGTAAAAGTGTCCAAAAATACACAAAAGAATTTAGAAAAGAACATTAATATTGGATGTTTATTTGACCTCACAAGATACTATCCTTAAGTATATAGGTGGATTACATATTTATTTGAGACATAATATACTTATGTTTAATCCCACCAATCTAGATGAAGTATGTGTTCAGGAAACTCATTTAGAATCAAGAGGCAAGAATGTTCCTCAAGTCCAGCAAGAAAACTTTTAAATCTGGAGACAGGGGAAAGGGGATATTTAAAGGCAAAGGTAAGAAGAATTAATCTATCAAGAAAGAGGGAGAGAAACTTAATTATAAACATTTTTCAAAAGTGGGCCATGATGAAGAGAACTACTAGAAATTACATCTAGGATAGAGACCAAAGAAGTTGAATAACAAGGGGAAACAAAAGATTATTGCTACAACTCAACAATATCTAGGATCTGATTCAGGTGATGAAACCAAAATTGCAACCATGGGAATGAAAGGTATAGATTCTAATGCAAGTACTAGTTCTTATATCAAGCCCATTGACTATCAAAATGATAAAGAAAGAAGTGAGATTTTCCATATTAGGGTCATTACAAAAAATAAAAAGGTTGATGAATTATTCGATAGTGGATCTCAAGCCAATCTTATCTCTAAACAAATTGTCAAGAAACTTAATTTAGAGACTACACCTCATGAAAAGCCTTACCCTTTGGGCTGGGTATGTGATGATGCCAAATTGCAAGTGACAAGAAGATGTAAACTCAAATTTTCCATCATTGCTAATTTTATAGATTGGGTAGAGCTTGATGTTGTACCACTTGATATTTTTGGGATTGTCTTAGGAAGTCCATATTTATATGATTGAAAAGCCATATTCTATCGTCCTGAGAACATATATCATCTTTTCAAATATGGAGTTGAGTATATTGTTAGAGAACATCGCAAGAAGATGAACTTATCTCTTGTTAGTGTAGGTCAAAAGAAAAGGCTTGTGAATGACAATAAGAATTTTTTGTTGTTGATGTTTAAAGCTAAAGATACTACTAAATCTGAAGCTTTCTCAAGATATGATTCTAAACGTAAGCATGAATTGGTTGAATTTGTTAATAATTATGACAAGATGTTTCAGGAACTTGAACGGTTACCTCAAAAAAAGAGGAATCCAACATGAGATTCAGTTGCAGTAGGATGCACCACTTTCGAATATTGGCATGTATAGAATGCCAGTTTTGGAGAATGGAGAAATTAAGAAGAAAGTTCAAGCACTACTTTACAAATGGGTCATTAGACCTAGTACATCTTCGTGTGGGTCTCCTATTGTTTTGGTTCCGAAGAAAGATGGTACATGGTGCATGTGTGTGTATTTTCGAGCTTTGAACAAGATCACAGTAAAGAATCACTATCCTCTTCCTCGTATTTATGATTTTCTAGATCAGTTAAAAAATGTTGTTCATTTTACTAATTTAGACTTCAGAAGAGGTTATCATCAGATAAGTATTACTGAAGATGATATTTGGAAAAATTATTTGAAGACGAAACAAGTTCTATTGGAATGGTTAGTTATTCCATTTGGGATTTGTAATGCACCTGCCACATTCATGAGAGCTATGAATGATGTGTTGCGACCATTCCTTGATGATTTTGTCATAGTCTATTTAGATGATATTTTGATTTTTAGTAAGACTCATGAAGAGAATGTTAAACATGTAAAGAAAGTTCTAGATGTTTTGAAAAAGGGAAAAATGTATTTGATGTCTAAATGTGAATTTGGGAAAACCTCTTTGGTTTAATTGGGTCATATTGTAGGAGGTGGTGAATTGAAGATTGATCCCTCCAATGTTGATGTTATTGTGAATTGGCCTAAACCCAACAATGTAACAAGGTTAGGAGCTTTTTGGGAGTATCCCAATATTAGAGAAAATCTATCGCTAACTTCTCATTCATTGCAACACCATTACATTCCTTGACAAGTGTGAAGGAGGTCTTTTAGTGGGGAGGCAAGCAACATAAATCCTTTGACACTCTGAAAGAGAAAACCAGTACAACACAAGTTCTAACACTTCTAGATCTTAACAAACCATTTGAAATTAAAAACAATGCAAGCGAATATGCTATGGTAGTAGTTTTGATGCAACATGGTAAGCCAATATGTTATCATTATGAAACGTTTTACAATGTCGTGATTAACTATCCAATGGCAAAGAGTTGTATGCTTTGGTACAAAGTGTGGCGAAATCGAAGCATTATTTGATTGGAAAAAAAACAATTATTCATACTAACCATCAACCTTTGTAATATTTAGAATCACAAACCAAGCTACACATTTCAGATGGATGGGATTCCTGCATCAATTTCATTTGGTAATCAGGTATAAGAAATATACATACAATAAATTTTCATATATGTTAGCAAGGCCTATTGTTAATGCATCTTTCATTCTTAAGAATAACTCAATCATGCATGAAAGTTATATTGAACAATATGCTCAAGATGAATATTTAAAAATGTTTATAAAACTTTGAGTCAAGGAAATCATGTTGAAGAGTTGGATTATCATGTTCATGACAAGTTGTTGTATCATCTTGGAAAGTTATGTCTTCCATAGGGTGAAAGAGTTAATGTCATAAGGGAAGCCCATACTTCTCTTATTACTGGTCACTTTGGTGTAGGAAAAATAATTAATCAATTATAGAGGTATTATTATTGGCCTCATATGAATGAAACTATAACAAAACTCTATAAAATGGTGTTCTATGTGCGCTACTAGCAAGACAACCAATAGGGAATTGGGTTTGTACACTCCACTTCCTATCTCTTCTCATCCTTGGGAAAGTATTTCTATGGATTTTTTTTGGGGACTACCAATATATAGGAAAGGACATGATTATTTATATCTTGTAGTGGATCATTTCAACAAAATATGTGTGTTGATGCATTGTAAGAAACATGTTACAAATGAACAAACTACAAATATGTTCTTAAAAAATGTATGGGTTCATTTTGGGTTACCTACTTCAATTATTTTTGGTTGATATTCTCGATTAACGAGAAATTTTGGTCAAGTTTATGGGAAGTCATTGACATAAAGTTTAAGAAGAGGACAACATTCCATCCACAAACATATGGCCAGATGGAAGTGGTGAATAGAATAATAGTGCATCTCCTTTAGGAATATTGTGGTAAGCATCCTAAACTTTGGGATGAGCATTTGCATTACATCCAGCATGCCTACAATCGTGCCAAACATTCATCTACCCAAGTATCTCCATTTGAAGCTTGTTTGGGTTATTTGCCAAAGTCTCCTTTGGATTTCATCTTTGGTAAAGATATTGCAGTAGATGGAAATAGTGATATGGACAAAGCTAAGCATTTCATTGAACAAATCCAATTAGTGGATAAAAAGGTATAAGAATACGTAGAGGAAACCCAAGCCAAGTACAAAGGAAGACATGATAAGCATAGGGTTGATGATAATTTCCATGTGGGAGATCAAGTTTGGTTGTACATCAAAAGGGAAAGATTACAAGGTGAAGCTGAAAATCTCAAGCCAATCAGATATGGTCCTTTCAAAATCTTGGAGAATATTGGTAACAACGCTTTTAAATTAGATTTTCCACCTTACATGCAATTTTATTCTATTGTGAATGTGGAAATTGTGAGATTGTATGAGCCTCCTATGATTGTTGATCAATAATAGAATGTTCATATTCCATCTATAGAAGATTTTGTTCTCGAATATTTAAATGAGTTGCAGGAAGACTCTATTCTTGATAAGAGGATAAGAACTTCATGCAAAGGTAATGTGGAGTAAATTCATGTGGGGCTAAAAGCTACCAATCTAAGAAAAGAAAGGTGGATAAAGTTCAAGAAAGTGAGGGACCTATACCCTCACTTACTTCCTGAGTAAAAACAAAATTTTGGTGGCACAAAAGCTTCAAGTGGGGAGGAGTGATACAGGGGATCAAAAATATTCTTAAAAATGAAAGTGCTAAAAAACTCCAAGAATTGGCACCAAATCGTAGATATCATCATTTCGATTCAAACAATGGTTTAATTTCCTCAATCCAACACCTTATGAGGAAGTTATCACATTCTGAATATTTTGGAAAAAAAGCGAGCTTGTAGGGTTGATTTTGTAGACTGTATGTTAGCAAGTTGAATGGACTATATAGCTGGTAGATGGGCCTATCCCGTGATGAAACATGGCATGCGGTTATAGGGCATACAAGTGATGTGGTGGGCAAGTCACAAGACAACGTGTGGGCCAATCAAAGGGTGCCATGTTGCCATAAGAATTTGAATAAAATTTGTTTATTGCATTAGATTAGCCTCTGTCAGGACCGAACACGAAATCTCCAACCAACAAATAGTCCACCCTACCATTTGTGTTATTGTGACTCTCGTTTATACAATGTGGTCATATTTTATTTAATGTGTAATGGTGGAGAGGTTGGAGGAATGGGTGGGCCAACAAGTGTGCCCAAGTGACCCGACCCACAGTTCTTGGCACACAATGTAACCACTGGTGGAGTACTCGGTGGAGGTGGGTGTGTGGCACCTTTTCGTAATGGCCCCAAACCAAACTAGGAGTGGGCTAGGTGAGGCCACGTGGCTTATGGCCCGTGACCCTCGGCCATATGAAGCCCATATGACCAACAATGTGGATAGTTGACAGGGCCAATGACCCTTAATAAAAAAAAATTATATGTATTAAATCAATGCCAAAAATTATGCCGTCACTGTTGGGTTAAACCCATGACCTGCAAGATATCAACCTCAAATCCTACCAATTGGGCTATGGAGACTTTGCTTCCCAATTTGCAGAGGCAAACCTTTTTTTAGAGTAGTTTACAGGAAACTTGGAAGAAAAAGGCATATCTTGCTCAAATTTTAACCCTTTTGAGCTCAAGAAGAGCCTAGATAGGGGCTTTTGGGAATTCTAGACACAATGGTAGTGTTATTTTTGAATATTGAAGTTTATATGATGATGTATTCAAAATTTGAACATATAATAAAAAGGCCACCATTGGAAGCTGGAGCCGGAGACGTAGCCTAGGAAGGGTGATCTCTATTATCAATTTGTTGTGTTTAATGCTACTTGTCTGTCCATTTCTATAGTTAAAATTCTAGAAAATTTACTTAAGTTTGTGTTCTTTTTCAATCACGGTCCATTTCCTAAAAGACATAAAGTGGCTTGCAAATAATTTCATGAAACCTTCATTTATTTTATTTTATTTTATTTTGGATCACTAAATTAGGCCTTATAGGTATCCACATGCATAGAGTAGTGATATTGAGCATATAGTACAAGAAATGTTAGAGGCAAGCATCGTTCAACTTAGCTAGGGCGCTTTCTCTTTACTAATGGTGATGGTTATAAAAAAGGATGGTTCATGGCATATGTGTCCAGATTATAGATAACTCAACAAAATGATGATCAGAGATAAGTTTCCCATTCCTGTCATTCATGAAATATTTGATTAATTGCATGGAGAGATTTTCTTTACTAAGTTGGATTTTCATTCTGGATATCATAAAATCATAATGAGGCAAAAATACATGCCTAAAATAAACTTTAAAACACATGAAGTTCATTATGAGTTTTTGGTTATGCCATTTGGACTTACGAATGTGCCTTCAACATTTCAAAGGTTGATGAATTCTATTTTCAAACCCTTCCTTATAAAATTTTTGTTAGTATTTTTTGACGACACACTAATCTAAAAAAAATCTTGGGAAGAGCGTGTACAACATGACGAAAGGGTCTTAACACCATTGTAAGAGAAATAACTATATCCAAATCCTTTTTAGTGTGCCTTTAGGGTTCAAGAAGTATCCTAAAAAAACCAAGGTGTCAAGGTGTATCCTAAAAAAATCAAAGCTATGAGGGAATGGCCAATCCAAATATCTTGAACAAAATAAGAGGATTTTTATGATTGACAGGATATTAAAATTTCTTTGCCAAGAATTATGGTTAAATAACAACACCTATAACAAAATTATTGAAGAGGGAAGTGTTTTCTTGGACTAAAGAAACAACCAAAGCTTTTGAAAAAATTAAACATGCTATGTGCGTCAACATTTGACTTCAAAAAAACCCTTCATTGTGTAGTGTGATGCCTTATGCCATGGAATTGGTGCAATTTTGATTTAAGAAGGAAGGCTCCTTATTGTCCATACCTAATAGGAAGACATTTAAAAGTATAAATATATCATGATAATTTGAAGTACTGCTTGGAATACAAACTATCTTTATAAGAGAAACAAAAATGGGTTGCAAAGATGTTGGGTTATTACTTTGAAATTATCTACAAAAAGGGAAAGAAAAATATTATGGAAAATGCACTCTCCAGGAAAAAGAAAGACACAAATAGTTTAATATGTGCTATTTCAATGACACAATCTGTCTGGGTGGAAGAAACAAGGATAAAATGGGAGCAAGATGAGAATATGTGCAAGATCATTCAACAACTATAGGAGGATCCTGATGCAATAGAAAAAATTATGTGGAAAAATTATTTCGATGGATATTTTTAGTGACAGTGTCTACATACTTCCATCAGGGATCAAAATTCACTCTTTCCATTTTCATTTTAGGGGTCCCATACTGAAAATTTTGCATCATTCCATTAGGTCATGATATACTAATCCACTGATGGTTGTTTTCTCTTCAGAAAATCTAAATGTTTCCCTCATAGAGTATACTTGTTGATCCTTCTTCAGATTGTCTTCGTTTCATAATCAATTTGCACTCATGATTTTATTAGGTCATAGGGCATGATTTCATTAGGTCTTAGGGTTTCACCACCAAGGTCAAAATTTTGATGTTAAAAGGTAAATAAAGGTTAGCAAGGGTATGAGGATGAGTGATAAAACAAGCATGATGATTTGTAAGTCATAAGCTATTGAGTTATTAATTTTTTTAAACCTAATATAATTTATTTTAAGTTTATTTGTATTTCATATGTAATTTTAAGTTCCTATATGTAATAATGGATCTCAGCTACACCAGAGCATTTATCCTTGTTGCAAGACAAATAAACATTGCAAAATTTAAGTCAAATTGGGCATTCAACCACCTGTCAAAAAAGGAAAGGGTCAGAAAATCAAGAGCAATTAAATGAAAAGGTGAAAGTGACAAAACACATTAGCAAAGGGGTTTTGAGGAGTTAAAGATTAAATTTAAAGGTGTATAAATATATTCTTTCCCTCATATCTTCTTTATTTTCCTTTTACCCCGCATTGAGCAAACCCCAGTAGTGTTTTTCTACAATTTGAGGTCGAATCAGAAGAAATAGTGCAGGCGTTGCGCACTCCCTTCAGGCGCTGTGCACTCCGCAGAAGCATTGCAAACTTCGTCTGGGCACTGCGCATTTGGCCAATTTTTCCCATATTCGTTCTTCACTGTTACTAATACCTCCTCAGCCTTAAAACAAGTAAGTATCCTCTTCAAACATCATTTTACCTCTCCTCAAAGTTATTTCCTCAATGCCTAAAGAAAGAAATCAAGATTGGTGTTAGTCTCACACTCAAAACCCTAGCTTTTCTCCTAAACCCTGATTTTTGCAAGCAAGCTACCCATTTCCCAAAACATACCTTTTCAATACCCTATATCCCCTTTCAGAGACCTCTATCCCTACACCCATCAGACTCCCATCTACCTTTCCCTTTTCTTTTTTCCTTCCTAAACACTTGCATTCCCCTACCATTTACTTAGGGTTTCATAACAAAGACACCATGGCTGATGAAGGACACTGTCCACACACTAAAGAAGAGGGATAAGACAGAGAGGGAAACATAGATCAGAGAAGGCCACATAAAGGAGGGAAAATCCACTGGCTTGAGCCCACAGATCTCAAAGAGCTCCTAGCTTCTCCTATGACAGTGACATCCTTCAAATGGTTAGGATGTTTTGAGTTTTGTGAGCACGTCCGAGCAATCCAGTACCACCCTAAGTTGACTAGGATTTTCATAACCAAAATTCAAGATAACCAAGTCACTCTTGCAGGAAAAACCTTCACATTATCTGCCGCCATCATATCAGCTGCCACCGGGATTCCATAAGTTGGGGAAAAATGGTTCAAGCAAGGTGAAATAGAAGCACATTTTTATGAACCATACATCAAACCTAGGTACAGAAGTGAAAGAAAAGGCTATTTCCATTTCTCATACCTCCTTGACAGATATGCACCTATGATGAATATTATAATGAAGTATTTTTCATGTGAGGGTAGGTTCTTTAGGGTCTATTCTTACCACATCCAGTTACTTATGCATTTCACTAGGGTTAAAATGCTCAATATACCCGACTATCTTTTCAGGAGTGTTGAGAAGATGGCTTACATTGTCCAAAAAAGAGAATACAAAGATCAAATGAAAAGCTTATTTCATCATTCCCTCATAAAGATCATATTTCTTTATCACCTTAAAGAACTTAACATTGCATGGAGTACATTTATAGCTAACCCCATTTTCACTCAAGTTTCCACTCAAAATGTTCAAGGTATTCCATCATCATCTCATCAACCATCACCCCCATTATCACCATTCCATGGACCTATTCTTTCATTTGACAAGAAAGGGGACAGTGAGAAAGAACAAAGTGATCAGGGTCAAAGTAGCAAGCCTGGAGGGACTAATTTAGGTACTGTGGTGAACACCTATCGGAGAGGAAATAGGCAAGTGTTTGCCCCACAGATTGTGGGAGGGGCCTTGCTCTCTTCACCAGCAAAGCGGGTATAGGAAGGAGAGGAAACAATGGTTGAAATAGAAATTCAAAAGAAGGAAGAAGACCCCCATGAAACTAAGCAATATTTTGACTTAGTGGATTTAGTTGAGGAAGACCTCCAAAAGTTGACTGGAAAAACACTCTGTATTTTGGCAGCCTCATTCTTCACATTTTGTCCAGTCTTGGGATATCGAGCTTTTGACAGGGAAAATGAGCTCCAAATTGAAAAATTCAAGATGTTCGGGAAAGTAGACCTGACAAGCTTTCCAATGAGCTATCCCATGCCCAATTTGGACACAGGGAAGAACTCCAAAAGTGGCCTACAAAGCACTACGCTTTTAGCATTTCTTGTTTTCTTCAGGTAATTTTTGTATCAGTCCCTTGGTCAAACGCGTAGAGCCTAGGGTGTTGCGCACTTTTTTGGGGCATCTTTGGAGGAATGGCCACCACCATTGGATTCAAAAGACCATTTACACTCAATAAAATCATCTTTCCAGATTTGAAAGTCAAAACTACTAGGTGGAAAAGGAAAAAAAGAACACCTAAAAAGCATGCTTCTGCCTATTTTCTGAGCTAGGCGCTGCACATTTTACCAGTATTGGGAGATGCAGTTTTGGAGGGGAAAATCAATCTCAATTTGGGAACTAGGGGCAGTTCTTGAAACTAGACATGATAAGCTTTCCAATGAGCTATCCTGAGCTAGAATTGGACATCAAGAAGGCAGTCAAAACTCACCCTGAAGATGGCGCTGCACACTTCCTTCAGGCACTGCGCGTTTGGCACTAGTGCTGCGACTTGACAGACAGTCAAATTTTTCATTGTTTCTCTCAGAAAATACTTTTCACCTGTGGGATTTTGATTTTTCACTGATGTAATTCATAATGATGATGTAATTAAAGTGCATTTTTTTTACCTAGGGTAGATACATTAGATGAATGGCCTAAGTGACATCTAATGAATCAGTTTGCTTCATATTAGGAATGATTCAGTTTAATTGCCCTAGTCTTTAGCTATTAGTTCAGTGTTTTGTGCAACTGTTCATCCTCTCATGGATTTGACCCCTAAGGCTAGGATTAATTGTTTTGAGGCCTATATCATGTATTTTCTCAGACATTTTGTTGGTTGGACTCAGGTTGGATGCTCAGATCTTGATTGTACACCTTTGTAAGCAGTTTGGCAGGAGATTAATAAGAATTTCATCTATTTTTATGGGATCCCTGCGGTATGGAGTTCTAGTACAGTTTCTTCTTCTGTGACTATATTCTTATATGTTTTATGTATGCTATCAATCATTTCATTGCTTCTAGTTGAATGTTTTCAAGTTTGATAGGTAGAATCCATTGTATCAATGCTCTACCTTAGGAAACCATTCACCATTTCATGTTTTTTGCAGTCGAAGAAGGATCCATGATTGCCACATGCCATTCTTAGCTTCTCACCAGTCTTAAATATCTCACCTCATCAAGCCCTAGAGTGCTAAAGCCTATGCCTACCTTGCCCCATAGAACACCCTGCATTTCTGACCTAATTTCCCAGACCTAAACTTCCCAGCTCCTCCTGATCCAGCAAAACCCCTACAAAATCCAATCCAAAATTTTGTGCTACTATACCTAGCCTAAAATCCTTTACCTGATTCAGTCATCTTGACTAAGATCCTTACAGAGAGAGCCCTCTCCTGGCCTACTAGGGCTAGCTACTTAGCTAAGCTTGGTTTATGGTTACCCTGGCATTGCCTCCCTTCAGTCTGAGGTCAATCTAGGTGCTAATATAGTGGTGACCATATTGGGGAATGAAAGACTAATCACCCCGTAATATATTTCATATAAATTCTTGAACTTTGGATGATGAGTTTTAGAATCTGCTAGGCTGAAATAGAAAGTTGTAAAGCAATATAAAAAATTTCGAAATTTGAGAACACTGGCTTCGAGTAAGTACACTAGGGCCAATCCAAATCCAAATCCCGGCCGAGTAGTGGATAATCCTAACTCAATTTCAAGAAGACTCAAAAGACAAGAAAGTACAGTCAGCTTGACACCTTCGATAAAAGTAGATTCCTGCCCGGATGAGTGGTTGTTCTTAGAAGATCTCTCTTTTGATTTGTCATTTGACCTTTCTCTATTTAGAACCAAATCTAAAAGTGCACTTGACGATACAATTATAGACCCACAGTTTATTGCAGATCTCAAAATTAAAAAGGAAAACCGGTCAATTGATGAGTATATCCTAAATTCTCCTTAATTATCCTGTACTACTGGTAAGATCCTTGAGTTTTCTGAACCAACATCCACTACCCTCAATTCATCATTATTCCCATCAACCTCTGAAGTTCATTCCCAACCTCCATTTATACCTACACTTCCCATTCAACCTATCATATCCCATCAAACACCTATTACCCCTACTACTCCATCAACCCCTAGTAGTCCAATCGTTGTTTCAAATCCACCTCAAGTCATGGTTTCCCGGTATGCACCCCTTGTTTTACCTTAGAATCTTGGGGATATGCACGTTGATTACCAGAATAAAATACCTCTTTTTGATGCCACTCAAAACATTACAGCTCAGCAACATGTTGATAGAATTAATGAATTTTTTGACCTTCATGAGGTAGATATAGAAGATGTGACTATGAGATTGTTTGTACAAAGCTTTCGAGGTGAAGTTCGAAAATGGTTCAGAGCTTTACCTACAACCTCTATCACCACTTTTCCAGTCCTACATAGGCAATTCCTGTAGAATTTTGTAGAATCTTTCGTACAAATCAACTAGCTTTGATACCATGTATAACTTTTTCTACAAATCAACTAGCTTTGATACCATGTAGAAATTTCCCACCTGTAGATCAACCTGGTAATGCACTGTAATAAAGCAAAACACTTGATCGACTTCTACCTCCAATTTAGTGGAAGCTTAATTAACCATGAGCAACATCAATAAGAACACATATAACTGATAAGAAGGAATCAATCACACATAAGACAGAAGAATTTACCCGGGGAAAGCACTTGCCTAAAACCCCGTCTCTGTATTATCATACATGTGGAAATATATCCAGATTACACAAGGCCTTAGGTCACTATCCAACTCTTAGTACAATCCCTCTGCTACTCATAGATAGTCAAAGGCTTCTCACAAACCTTCTCCTCTACCCTCCAAGCCTCCTTTTTCTATGCACAGTTTTTCCTGGGTCCTCCAGCTGCAACCTATGTGATTCTCACTTCACACACAACACTGACCTCTGAAATAACTGCACAAACTTGAACTAGATAAATCCTCATCATGGATGAGCTTCCTTTATAGGAAAAATATTCATCCAACTAATAGTACATTGTCCCTTCTCTGATCTCAACTGGGTCTCTATCTGAATTGACATGAATGAGTTATTCAAGCTATAATATTCAGTTATTTGAAAATACCAGTTGTTACATGCATGCAAGCATTAACAAACTGGATCTCATTAATTTAACAACTTGTTAAATTAATCTAACTGGACTTGACTCAATTAACTAAGCCAACTAATTACAACTCATAATTACAACTCATCCTTATCTCTTTAACTGATGGAAAAATTCATCAATTAATAGATAAACTGTTGCATGTCCTCACATAGACTTCAAGTTTGTTTTTCCTTAATTAAATAACTCAAGGAGATTAATTAATTAATATTTTAAACTAGTGTTAAGACCAAATTCTTTTTTACTTCCTATAGTTAGACCAGGGACTGCTAAAAATAGGAAGGGACCCAGAAATGATATTTTAGAAGATTCTATTTTTAGTAGTTTCACCTCTCACCCAAGGTGGCCAATGACCTCACTGGCCAGACTACTATTTTTAGACATGCTATTTTTAGGAGTCCTATTTCTAGCACATTCTAAATTTAACATTTCTTGTTGCACATTTTTCAACAATTCCTGGATTAGTGGGAGGTAAAGAAGAATGCACGATTATTGCGTGACGTTTAATGTAGTATATAATGCTATTCCAGCCAACATTAAACCACGAGAGGGGTTAGATTTACTCAAGTTTCCAGACGATTTTGATACTGATATGGCATAACAGTTATGGGAATGTGATCCCACCACACTATAAGACATGCAAAAGAATGTCGTAAGTGTAGAGGCAAATCTGCTGGCAAAAAATCAAGGATGAGATCTGAAAAGAGAGTGACCATAAGGAAGAAGCATCTACCTCAGATGTAAAGATGGATACTTTGATTCGAGTAGTGGAGAGGATGGTTGACCAGCTGACCATCACAGATAGACCTGAACCACCAATCAGGAATCCAAAGTTTAGAGGACAACAACAACCCCAATTCTAGATCAAGCATAGGGAACAAAAGGCATCGGACCAACCAACACGACAACAACAGATCAGAACTCATTTGCAGCAGAATTATGTTCAGGGAATGGAAGAAGAAGATGACGATGATCTAGTAATTGAAGCAAACCATTTTTTCATTGCCATTGGTATGCCTATTTTCTTGATGGAATATGAAGAATATGCAGAGGTTCCAGACATTCAAAGGGATGAAGATTACATATTAGCAACCGATGCAATTTTGGAGGCTGAATCTGATGATTATCACCGAGGCTATATGAATGCTTTGACAACCCAGTAGAAGCAATATTCTTTGAGGAGAAGAGAAGTACCGATTAATCACATTCAGAAAATAAATGATCTGCAATCGAAGAATGACTCCTCAAACATTCAAAAGAAAGGGAAAGAGCCTGTTGATTTGATTTCCAGCAAAGTACCATAACAAATATCATTGCAAACGAGAATAACAATCAGCAAAATGTAGGGAAAGAGCAAGTAGAGAAGAAGGACATTACTATCAAAGAGGTAGAAAAAGTTTCATTCTTTAATTTAGAAAGTGAAATTACTAAATTGAAGGTGTCCATTCCTTTGACTGAACTGGTAAAGAATAGCAATTATAAACACCATGTATCTAGAATTTTGCAAATAGACCCTTTGTCAGACATGGTAAATGTCGAAGATGATCATCCTGAACTCATTTTTGGCCCAGCCATAGAAGGTCAGCTTGAAGATAGTGAAGTTCCTCCCTTTTATCTGAGTCTTAGATTGCATGAGTACATTATTCATAATGCCATGTTGGATTCCAAAGCTTCTCATAATTTGATGCCTAAAGCCATTATGGATAAGTTGGGCCTGGATATTACCCAGAAATACCATGATTTGCACTCCTTTGACTCCAGTAGATTTCGTTGCATTGGTCTTATCAAAGATCTGGTAGGGTCTTTGGATCAAATCCCAGCCAAAAATGTTTTGATGGATGTGGTTGTTGCTGATATTCCACCTCGATTCGGTATGTTCTTGTCTAGGTCGTGGGGTGCTAAACTCAACGGAACTTTACAACTTGACTTCTCTTATGCTACCATTCCCATTTTCGGTCAATTGAGGAAATTATACTGGGAGAAGAAAATGAAATACATGATCAATTCTAAAGAGAAGCCTATGAATCATCCAATAAATATTGTACATACTGATTTAGAATCATTTGTTTTGTACTCTGATAGAAAATTAAATGATGTAGATATTCAGATTGTAGAAGTAGATGATATACCAGAAATTTATGAAAATTTTAGGGTAGTCCTTAATCAGGAAAAACAGAAAATAGCAAGTTCTTCTAAGCAGTCTATACAGCAGAAAAGGGTTAGTGAAGAGCATAAAAATGAAGTAATTAGTCAAGGTAAGGTAGAGAAGGAAACAAAATTTCAGCGTCTAGAAGATGAAGCTGGTCTTTGGAGCATGGACTTCGATGGCGCTGTGGGTAAAGAAGATGTTGGTATAGGAATTTGGATTCGCAACCCTGCTTTCCAACCTACCAAAGTCCCAAGTAATGTTAGAGTATGTTCTTACAAGTTGGCTTTTGATTTCTCTAACAATGAAGTGGAGTATGAGGCTTTGATTACAGGTCTTAAAATTTTGAAGAAACTGAATGCAAAAAGGATTTCTGTCTATGGTGATTCAGAGCTGGTGATCAAATAGGTAAAGGGAGAGTATCAAGCAAAGCATCCACAGATGAGGACATACAAAAATGAAGTCCTAGATATTTTGAGAATGTTTCCTAAATATACTTTGACAACAATACCTCGGACTCAAAACATTATTGCAGATTCACTCACCACTGCGGCAAGCAATTTGAAGATCCCAATGAACTCTAGCAACAAGTTTGAAATTCATGTCAAACACCAGCCTGCTGTTCTGGATAATTTAAGGTATTGGAAAGTGTTTTGGGATGATAATGCCTTTTTGCAGAATGAAGGAAAGTTCAAGAATGCTTCCATTGATGATGATTGTGATACCGATGAACAAGAGATTGAGGTGAATCAGATGGAGGTATTATAGCTGAAGGATAACATTATTCCTAGAGGTCTCATACCTTTAGAGGAGCTTTTTGATCAGGATGATGTTGCAAGAAAATCGAGCTTGGTTCCTACCGACAAAGGAGTTGAAGATGTCAATCTTGGAACAACTAACAAGCCCAAGCTTGTAAAGCTATCAAAAGCATTGTCTCTCGAGGTAAAGGCCCAGTATGTTAGATTACTTTCTAAATTTTCTGATGTGTTTGCATGGGATTATTCAGATTTGAAGGTGTATGACAAGGATATAATTTAGCATACTATTCCTATCAAGCTAGATCAAAAGCCTTTCAGACAGAAGTTGGGAAGGGTCAATCCAAAGATGTTTCCATCCATCGAGAAAGAGGTGAATAGATTGTTCAAAGCTGGCATCATTGTTCCAATCAGATTTTTTGATTGGATTTCGAATTTTGTCCCAGTATGAAAGAATACTGGAGAAATAAGGTTGTGCATAAATTTCCAGAACCTCAACAAAGTATCCTTAAAGGATAATTACCCGCTTCCAAAGATGGACCATATTTTGCAAAGAGTAGTTGGAGCATCACGGATGTCACTACTCGATGGTTACTCGGGCTATAATCAAATCTTGGTGCATGAAAAAGACCAAGACAAAACTGCCTTCACAACACCTTGGGGAACTTTTCAGTATGCCAAAATTCCATTCGGATTGAAGAATGTCGGAGCCACTTTCCAGCGAGCAATGGACATCGCTTTTGCTAATGAGAAGGATGTTTTTTTGGTTGTTTATTTAGATGATTTGATGGTATTTTCTAGTTTTGATGATGAACACTTGCACCACTTAAGGATTGTCTTTCAGAAATGTATAAAGTTCTGGATTTCTCTCAACCCCAAGAAGAGTCTTATTGCCATGGACAAGGGTAAACTCCTTGGTCATATCATTTCTAAAGTCGATATTCACATTGATCCTTAAAGGGTGGAGGAAATTTAGCATATATACTTTCCGTGCAACAAAAAGGAGATTCAAGCTTTCAATGGTAAGATGAATTTCTTATGCAGATTTATACCCAATTTGGCGGAACATTTACATGAAATGACTAATATGTTGAAAAAGGACAGCACTGTGAAATGGACTGAGGATGCCATGAAGTCATTCAATTTGGTAAATTTTTCTTTGACCATAGACCCAATCTTAATTATTCCTAATTACACTCATGATTTCATTATATTTTCATTTGCATCCGAGCACACTATGGTTACGGTATTGATGCAAAAAAGAGATCAGATTGAGCAACCCATTGCTTTTTTCAGTAGGACTATTCAAGATGCTACCTTGTGGTATAATATCATTGAAAAACAAGTGTTGGCTCTCATAAAAGCATTGAAGGATTTCAAAGTGTACATTCTGCATTCACATACCATAGCATATGTTCCTAATGTAGTAGTAAAAGATGTTTTGATGCAAACTGATCCGGAGGGAAGAAGAGGTAAGTGGATAGTAGTAATGTTGGAATATGATCTGGAGATTAAACCCACTAAATTGATCAAGGGACAAGGGTTAGCAAAACTAATGGCAGAATCAAATCTGCATGCTCTAGACATAAATATCATTACAACCATGTCAGAGGATGAAGATGGTAGCTCGCTCATTCAAGTCTCAGAAATGTTTCTCCAATCATCGTGGTATTTTGATATAGTTTATGTTCTTCAACATCTTTCGCCACCTCCTGGAATGACAAGAAGCCAAGATAGATCACTAAAACTCAAATCAGCAAAATTCTACATTTTAAACAGTGCTCTTTATTGGAAGGATCTAGGAGGGGTTCTTCTTAATTGTTTGGTTGAAGACAAAGCTTAGAAGGTAATGCATGATATGCATAGAGGTGATTGTGGCAGTCATTTGTTTTGGAAAGAAAAAGCTAACAAAGTGTTGAGAGCAGGATATTATTGACTGAATTTATTTTAAGATTTGTATAAGACAGTGATGAGCTGCCATGAATGCCAAGTTTTTCAAGGAAAAAGGAAGTTTCTTCCTCTTCCTTTGAAACCAGTTGAAGTAAATGCACCTTTCCAGCAGTGGGGACTTGATTTCATAGGGGAAATCCATCCTATATCATCAGCGTAGCATAGATGGATCTTGACATCTACCAATTACTTCACCAAGTGGTTTGAGGCCATTCCGACAAGGCAGGCCACGGATACGGTAATTATCCAATTTTTAGAATCTAATATCTTGTCTCATTTTGGCTGCCCTCACAATATCATAACAGATAATGCAACAACATTTAAGTCTAAGAGGATGGTGGAGTTTTGCAATAATTACAATATTACATTGGGTCATTCCACAGCATACTACTCGCAGGGCAATGGATTGGCCAAGTCATCAAATAAGATCTTGGTGAATATAATCAAGAAAATGTTAGAGAAAAATAAGAAGAATTGGCATCGAAAGCTTGTTAATGCCTTGTGGATCGATAGAGTGAGCAGCAAGAAATCCATAGGTATGTCACCTTTTGAGTTGGTTTGTGGCACTAATACAGTATTTCCTACATCACTGCAGTCCTAGTCATGAGACTACTACAGGTACTTGGCAGCAAAGAAGATGATATTCAATGCAAAATTAATAAATGATCCACCTTTAGCAAACAAGGGAAGAGGTTTCCCAAAACACTTTATGGTTGCAAGAGAAGATAAAGAAGATATATGACCGCAAAACCAAAGCAGAAAAGTTTCAGTTGGAGGATGTAGTGCTATGGTGGGATGCACGAAATGAGGAGAAAGGAAAGCATGGTAAGTTCGAAAATATATGGAAATGACCGTACAAAATCTTAGCCTATTGAGGACATAATGCCTTTTGTTAAAGGAAATGGATGGTCAGGATTGTTCTGAAGGGCCAGTGAATGGTAGGCTCTTGAAGCATTACTACTTTTGAGGTTGTTTCCTAAAGTTACTACACCTTCATTGTATATACCAATTTGATTTTCCTTGCAAGTTTTCAAGTACATTGTCATTTGAGCTTGGGGCCCAAAGTGAAGGCTATAAAGTTTAAATGATTAGTGTCAACTTTGATCGATTTGGTTTATAGTCAAGTCTTGAGTCAGTTTGGTTGAGAGTCAGTGTTCAGTTGTATTGAGTCATTTTTTCACCTTTTTTTTTTTGGTTTTGACCGTATTTCCCAATGGATAAGGCACTTGTTCTACGGTGTTCTTAACACTTCCAAGGAGTTTCCATCCCAAATAAGGCCAATGTTGGTGTCAGTATCTGCATACTTCCATAAGGGATCAAAATTCACTCTTTCTATTTTCATTTTAGGGATCCCATACTAAAAATTTTGCATCATTCCATTAGGTCATGATATACTGATCCACTGATGGTCGTTTTCTCTTCAGAAAATCTAAATTTTTTCCCTCATAGAATATACTTGTTGATCCTTCTTCATATTGTCTTCATTTCATAATCAATCTACACTATTGATTTTATTAGGTCATAGGGCATGATTTCACTAGGTCTTAGGGTTTCACCACCAAGGACAAAAGTTTGATGTTAAAAGGTAAATGAAGGTCAGCAAGGGTATGAGGATGACTGATAAAACAAGCATGATGATTTGTAAGTCATAATCTACTGAGTTATTATTTTTTTAAACCTAATGTAATTTTCACCTCAAAAACATGTTTTTGAGGTGAAAACATAGTATTTTAAGTTTATTTGTATTTCATATGTAATTTTAAGTTCCTATATGTAATAATGGATCTTAGTTGCACCAGAGCATTTCTCCTTGATGAAAGACAAACAAACACTACAAAATTCAAGTCAAATTGAGCATTCATCCACCTGTCAAAAAAGCAAAGGGTCAAAAAATCAAGAGCAATTAAATGAAAAGGTGAAAGTGACAAAAAACATTAGCAAAAGGGGTTTGAGGAGATAATGATTAAATTTAAGGGTGTATAAACATCTTCTTGCCTTTATATATTCTTTATTTCCCTTTTACCCCGCATTCAGCAATGTTTTTTACAATTTGATGTCGAATCAGCAAAAACAGTGCAGGCGCTGCACACTCCCTTCAAGCGTTGTGCACTCCGCAGAAGCACTACGCACTTCCTCTGGGTGCTGCGCGTTTGGCCAGTTTTGCCCATATTCATTCTTCAACATTCCTAATACCTCCTCAGCCTTGAAAAAAGTAAGTGTCCTCTTCAAACATCATTTTCCCTCTCCTCAAAGTTATTTCCTCAATGTCTAAAGAAAGAAATCCAGATTGGTGTTAGTCTCACACTCAAAACCCTAGCTTTTCTCCTAAACCCTAATTTTTGCAAGCAAGCTACCCATTTCCCAAAATATACCTGATCAATACCCTATATCCCCTTTCAGAGACCTCTATCCCTACACCCATCAGACTCCCATCTACCTTTCCCTTTTCTTTTTTCCTTCCTAAACACTTGCATTCCCCTACCATTTACTTAGGGTTTCATAACAAAGACACCATGGCTGATGAAGGACACAGTCCACACACTAAAGAAGAGGGATCAGATAGAGAGGGAAACATAGAGCAGAGAAGGCCACATAAAGGAGGGAAAATCCACAGGTTTGAGCCCACAGATCTCAAAGAGCTCCTAGCTTCTCCTATGACAGTGACATCCTTCAAATGGTTAGGGTGTTTTGAGTTTTGTGAGCAGGTCCAAGCAGTCCAGTACCACCCTGAGTTGACTAGGCTTTTCATAACCAAAATTCAAGATAACCAAGTCACTCTTGTAGGCATAACCTTCACATTGTCTACTACCATCATATCAGCTGCCACCAGGATTCCAGAAGTTGGGGAAAAATGGTTCAAGCAGGGTGAAATAGAAGCACATTTTTATGAACCATACATCAAACCTAGGTACAGAAGTGAAAGAAAAGGCTATTTCCCTTTCTCATACCTCCTTGACAGATATGCACCTATGATGAAGATTATAATGAAGTATTTTTCATGTGAGGGTAGGTTCTCTAGGGTCTATTCTTACCACATCCGGTTACTTATGCATTTCACTAGGGTTAAAATGCTCAATATACCCTATTATCTTTTCAGGAATGTTGAGAAGATGGCTTACGTTGTCCAAAAAAGAGAATAAAAATATCAAATGAAAAGCTTATTTTTCCATTCCCTCATAAAGATCATATTTTTTTATCACCTTAAAGAACTTAACATTGCACGGACTACATTTATAGCTAACCCCATTTTCACTCAAGTTTCCACTCAAAATGTTCAAGGTATTCCATCATCATCTCATCCACCATCACTCCCATTATCACCTTTCCATGGACCTATTCTTTCATCTGACAGGAAAGAGGACAATGAGAAAGAACAAAGTCATCAGGGTCAAAGCAGCAAGCCTGGAGGGACTAATTTAGGTATTGTGGTGTACACCTATCAGAGAGGAAATAGGAAAGTTTTTGCCCCACAGATTGTGGGAGGGGCTTTTCTCTCTTCGTCATCAAAGTAGGTACAGAAAGGAGAGGAAAAAATGGTTGAAATAGAAATGCAAAAGTAGGAAGAAGACCCCCATGAAATTGAGCAATATTTTGACTTAGTGGATTTAGTTGAGGAATACCTCCAAAAGTTTACTAGAACAACAATCTACATTTTGGCAGCCTCATTCTTCACATTTTGACCATTCTTGGTAGATTGAGCTTTTGACAGGGAAAATGAGCTCCAAATTGAAAAATTCAAGATGTCTGGAATGTAGACTCGACAAGATTTCTAACGAGCTATCCCACACCCAATTTGGACATCGACAAGGCCTCCAAAAGTGGCCTGCAAAAATGAGTGCGCTTTTAGCATTTCTTGTTTTCTTCAGGTAGTTTTTGTATTAGTCCCTTGGTCAAACGCGCAACGCCTAGGGTGTTGCGCACTTTTTTGGGGCATATTTTGGAGGAATGGACACAACCATTGGATTCAGAATACCATTTACACTTAAGAAAACCATGTTTCCAGATTTGAAAGTCAAAACTACTAGGTGGAAAAGGCAAAAAACCACCTAAAAATCATGTTTCTACCTATTTTCTGAGCCAGGCACTGCGCGTTTGAGTAGTCTTGGGAGATTGCAGTTTTGGAGGGGGAAATCAAACTCAATTTGGGAACTAGGGGTAGTTTTGAAAACTAGACAGGATAAGCTTTCAAATGAGCTATCCTGAGCTAGATTTGGACATCAGGAAGGTAGTTAAAGCTCACCCTAAAGATGGCACTGCGCACTTCCTTCAGGCACTGTGCGTTTGGCACTAGCGTTGCGCACTTGACAGGCAACCAAATTGTTAATGCATTGTAGGCCGATAGAGTTAGCAGCAAGAAATCCATAGGTATGTCACCTTTTGAGTTGGTTTATGGTACTAATACAATATTTCCTACATCACTTGTAGTCCCAGACATGAGACTACTATAGGAAGCTGGCAGTGAAGAAGATGATATTCAATGCAAAATTAATTAAATGATTCACCTTCAACAAACAAGGGAAGAGGTTTCCCAAAAGACTTTCCAGTTGCAAGAGATGATAAAGAAGATCTATGACCACAAAACCAAAGCAGAAAATTTTCAGCTGGAGGATGTAGTGCTGCAGTGGGATACACAAATTGAGGAGAAAGTAGAGCGTGGTAACTTCGAAAATCTATGGAAAGGACCATATATAATCTCAGCCTATCAAGGACATAATGCCTTTTGTTAAAGGAAATGGATGGTCAGGATTGTTCCGGAGGGCCAGTGAATGGTAGGCTCTTGAAGCATTACTACTTTTGAGGTTGTTTCCCGAAGTTACTACACCTTTATTGTATATACCAATTTGATTTTCCTTGCAAGTTTTGAAGTACATTGTCATTTGAGCTTGGGGCTCGACGTGAAGGCTATAAAGTTTAAATGATTAGTGTCAAGTTTGGTCTATTTGGTTTATATTCAACTTTTGAGTTAGTTTGGTTGAGAGTTAGTGTTCAGTTGTATTGAGTCATTTTTTCACTTTTTTTTTGGGTTTTGAACATATTGCCCAATGGATAAGGAACTTGGTCTATGATGTTCTTGACACCTCCAAGTAGCTGCCATCCCCAATAAGGCCAATGTTAGTGTTAGTATCTACATACCTCCATCAGGGATCAAAATTCACTCTTTCCATTTTCATTTTAGGGGTCCCATAGTGAAAATTTTGCATCATTCCATTAGGTCATGATATACTGATCCACTAATGGTTGTTTTCTCTTCAGAAAATCTAATTTTTTCCCTCATAGAGTATACTTGCTGATCCTTCTTCAGATTTTCTTTGTTTCATAATCAATCTGCACTCATGATTTTATTGGGTCATAGGGCATGATTTCATTAGGTCTTAGGGTTTCACCACCAAGGTCAAAAGTTTGATGTTAAAAGGTAAATAAAGGTTAGCAAGGGTATGAGGATGACTAATAAAACAAGCATGATTATTTGTAAGTCATAAGCTACTGAGTTTTTTTTTTAGACCTAATGTAATTTTCACCTCAAAAACATGTTCTTGAGGTGAAAATAGAGTATTTTAAGTTCATTTGTATTTCATATGTAATTTTAAGTTCCTATATGTAATAATGGATCTCAGCTGCACCAGAGCATTTCTCCTTGCTACAAGACAAACAAACACTGCAAAATTTAAGTCAAATTGAGCATTCATCCACCTGTCAAAAAAGGAAACGGTCAGAAAATCAAGAGCAATTAAAATGAAAAGGTGAAAGTGACAAAAAACATTATCAAAGGGGGTTTGAGGAGCTAAAGATTAAATTTAAGGGTGTATAAATATCTTCTTGCCTTAATATCTTCTTTATTTCCCTTTTAAACCGCATTGAGAAAACCCTAGCAGTGTTTTTTACAATTTGAGCTCGAATCAGCAGAAACAATGTAGGCGTTGCGCACTCCCTTCAGGGGCTGCGCACTCCGCATAAGTGTTGCACACTTCCTATGTGCGCTACGCGTTTGGCCAATTTTGCCCATATTTGTTCTTCAACATTCCTAATACCTCCTTAACCTTAAAACAAGTAAGTATCCTCTTCAAACCTCTCCTCAAAGTTATTTCCTCAATGCCTAAAGAAAGAAATCAAGATTGGTGTTAGTCTCACACTCAAAACCCTATATTTTCTCATAAACCATGATTTTTGCAAGAAAGCTACCCATTTCCCAAAATATACCTGATTAATTCCCTATATCCCCTTTCAGAGACCTCTATCCCTACACCCATCAGACTTCCATCTACCTTTTCCTTTTCTTTTTTCCTTCCTAAACACTTGCATTCCCCTACCATTTACTTAGGGTTTCATAACAAAGACACCATGGCTGATGAAGGATATAGTCCACACACTGAAGAAGAGGGATCAGACAGAGAGGGAAACATAGAGCAGAGAAGGCCACATCAAGGAGGGAAAGTCCACATGTTTGAGCCATAGATCTCAAAGATCTCCTAGTTTCTCCTATGACAGTGACATCCTTCAAATGGTTAGAAGGTTTTGAGTTTTGTGAGCAGGTCCAAGCAGTCCAATACCACCGTGAGTTGGCTAGACTTTTCATAACCAAAATTCAAGATAACCAAGTAACTCTTGTAGGCATAACCTTCACATTGTCTACTGCCATCATATCAGCTGCCACCGAGATTCCATAACTTGGGGAAAAATGGTTCAAGCAGGGTGAAATAGAAGCACATTTTTATGAACCATACATCAAACCTAGGTACATAAGTGAAAGAAAAGGCTATTTCCCTTTCTCATACCTCCTTGACAGATATGCACCTATGATGAAGATTATAATGAAGTATTTTTCATGTGAGGGTAGGTTCTCTAGGGTCTATTCTTACCATATCCAGTTACTTATGCATTTCACTAGGGTTAAAATGCTTAATATACCCTACTATCTTTTCAGGAGTGTTGAGAAGATGGCTGACATTGTCCAAAAAAGAGAATACAAAGATCAAATGAAAAGATTATTTCACCATTCCGTCATAAAGATCATAGTTCTTTATCACCTTAAAGAACTTAACATTGCATGGAGTACATTTATACCTAACCCTATTTTCACTCAAGTTTCCACTCAAAATGTTCATGGTATTCCATCATCATCTCATCCACCATCACCCCCATTATCACCATTCCATTGACCTATTCTTTCATCTAATAGGAAAGAGGATAGTGAGAAAGAACAAAGTGATTAGGGTCAAAGCAGAAAGCCTAGAGGGACTAATTTAGGTACTGTGGTGCACACCTATCGGAGAGGAAATAGGCAAGTGTTTTCCCCACGGATTGTGGGAGGGGCCTTGCCCTCTTCATCAGCAAAGTAGGTATAGAAAGGAAAGGAAAAAATGGTTGAAATAGAAATGCAAAAGCAGGAATAAGACCCCCATGAAACTGAGCAAGATTTTGACTTAGTGGACTTAGTTGAGGAATACCTCCAAAATTTGACTGGAGCAACACTCTGCATTTTGGCAGCCTCATTCCTCACATTTTAACCAGTCTTGGGATATTGAGCTTTTGACAGGGCAAATGAGCTCCAAATTGAAAAATGGAACATGTTCTGGAAAGTATATTCGACAAGCTTTCCATCAAGCTATCCCATGCCCAATTTTGACATTGGGACGGCCTCCAAAAGCGGCCTAAAAAAAGCGTTGCACTTTTAGCATTTCTTGTTTTCTTCAGGTAATTTTTTTATCAGTCCCTTGGTCAGATGCGCAACACCTAGGGCGATGCACACTTTTTTGGGGCATATTTTGGAGGAATGGCCACCACCGTTGGATTCAGAAGACCATTTACACTCAATAAAACCATGTTTATATATTTGGAAGTCAAAACTACTAGGTGGAAAAGGCAAAAAACCACCTAAAAATCATGTTTCTGCCTATTTTCTGAGCCAGGCACTGCGCGTTTGAGTAGTCTTGGGAGATTGCAGTTTTGGAGGGGAAAATCAAGCTCAATTTGGGAACTAGGAGCAGTTTTGGAAACTAGACAAGATAGGCTTTCCAATGAGCTATCTTGAGCTATATTTTGACATCAGGAAGGTAGTAAAAAATCACCCTGAAGATGGTGTTGCACACTTCCTTCAAGTGCTGTATGTTTGGCACTGGCGCTATGCACTCGACAGGTAGCCAAAATTTTCACTGTTTCTCTCAGAAAATACTTTTCACCTGTGGGATTTTGATTTTCCACTTATGTAATTCATAATGATGATGTAATTAAAGTGTATTTTTTTTACCTAGGGTAGATACATCAGATGAATGGCCTAAGTTGCATGTAATGAATCAGTTTGCTTCATATTAGGAACAATTCAGCTTGACCGCCCTAGTCTTTAGATATCAGTTCAGTCTTTTGTGCAATTGTTCCTCCTCTCGTGGGTTCAACCCTTGAGGGTAGGATTAGTTGTTTTGAGGCCTATATCATGTATTTTCTTAGTCATTTTGTTGGTTGGACTCAGGGTGGATGCTCAGAGCTTGATTTTACACCTTTGTAAGCAGTTTTTCAAAAAGATTAATAAGAATTGCAGCTATTTTTATGGGATCCCTGTGGTATGGAGTTCTACCACTACAAAATACACTCAAAAATTTCATGCTACTATACCTATACTTTACCTGATTCAGTCATCTTGACTGAGATCCTTATGGAGAGAGCCCTCTCCTAGCCTGGTAGGGCTAGCTACTTGGCTAAGCTTTGTTTTTGGTTACCGTGGCATTGCCTCCCTTCAGCGTGAGGTCAATTTAGGTGGTAACAGATATCATCCTCCATCCATTACATCACCCTTGAAAGGGACTATAAAATCTCAAGAGGTAGAGGGCTACATATGGCAGAAAAAGGTGGTCATCAAATTATTTAAGGACAACTTGGTGATGACAAAAAATAAGATGAAACAACATGTAGATCCACATCACAGTGAAAGGGAATTGGAAGAGGGTGATTGGGTATTTGTGAGGCTACAACCATATAAACAATGACCCTCAACAAACAAAATAAGGAAACTAAATTAGCACTGAGGTATTATGGACCCTATAAGGTGCTGCAAAGGATTGGAAGTGTGCCTTACAAATTGAAGATGCCTCCATCTTTACATGTACATCTAGTCTTCCATGTTTCTTTGTTAAAGAAAGGTAATCAGTGACAAGATCCTAATCCAAATAATTCTACAAGAGACTGATGAAGAAGGGAAATAATACTAGAAACATAAGCAATATTGGAAACAAGGAATAGGAAGTTGAGAAATTGAGTAATTACTGAGTACCTCATCAAATGGAAGAACATAAAATTCCTCCATAAAAGAGAAGATAATGCTCCTAGCATAGGCATCGAGGATATGATCAATGAAAGGGGTTGGATAATTATCCTTTGGACAAGACAAAGTGATATACCTATAGTTAACACAAACCCTAATCATCCCTCGTTTCTTAGTGACCTAAACAAGATCAGAAACTAACTCCATCGCGGGAAGTGGATAGATAAAACCAACATCTAAAATTTTATGGACCTCTTATTTTATAACAACTACCTTATGAGGGTTCACTGGCCTAAGCCTTTACCAAATTGGCTTGGATCCATCATACGTCTTAATCTAATGTTCAAAAATATGAGAGTCAACCCCTCACATTTCTTCATAAGACCATGTGAATACATTGTATAATTATATGAAAAGGGCATTGTAAAGTTTAATTTCTCAGGGAGTACAATCTGTACCAATCATAATGTTTTCCATGATACCTATTTGTTTTTATCAATTTTTATGCGTATAGTTTTTGAAATATTCATCAAATTCTCATATGAGAAAGCATCATGTAACATGATGGGGGAGTTCCACCATTTAGAAGAACCAAAGGAAGCCAATATTTTGGGTGACTCATCCAATGATTGTAGTCAATGAAGAAATGATGAACGATGGTGAAGTTACTCCCAAGGATGATTAATAATAAACATAATATACATAATAACTTCATTAGTAGGAATATTAGCATTAAGGAAGTCCTGCGAATGTGGATGGTCAACAACCCACATGGGCAAAGGATAGTCATAGAGTTCCTCATAATAGGTGTTACTCAACTAAGAATGATCATGTGGCAATTAGATACTTTGATAAGCGATCTTAGTCAGACTTAGTGGCATTTTATAACCATAAAAGTGTACATCCAAAGGGAGGGAGCCACCTAAGGGTCATGCGAATGGTGGGATCCACTGGTGATGAAAAAGATAATAATAGTATAAAATGGAACATCATGTGGTGGAATTGCAAAAATGTCCATTAATGATGAGCTCTTAAATAAATAATCACCAACATTCTCATATCCAAAAAGATTATCCCCAAAAAATGGCACTGTGATTCCCATAGTAGTCAATTTGGTCATTGACATACAAAACTCAAGTTAATCAATTTTGACCTAGGTGGATATTGGTGGCCACCTGCCTATTCCACTTGGACCCCCAACACTGTCTCTTTTAGGTAGGGCTGGGATTTTAGCCATTATGTCCCATTGATGTGGCATACCATTTGTAGCTACTTAGGCAAATTCGGCTCATGTCCGGTCTGAATCTAACAGGGCTAACAAATTCATTGAGTGCATTCAATACATCTGTCAGTAACTCAATGATATATTCGACAAAGCCAATGCTAAGTACATGCAACACCATGATCATAATCGGGTGCTGCAAAAGTTCTAGGTGGGTGACAAAGTTTGGCCACATTTGTAGAAGGCGCACCTCTCTAGACCCCACCGCATGGTTCACCCACTTCGATATGGGCCATACACCATCACCAAGGCTATAGGGGACAATGCCTTCAAGCTTAGCATTCCACCGTTCCTTGGTCTGCACCCAATGTTCAATGTAGACTGCCTTCAGCCATCCTTCCACCATTGCTAGACACATCTGACGTTATAGAACATCTCACAACAATAGAGCTAAAACCAGACAAGATGGAACAGGACACCATTGATCGGATCATGGACACATAGATCAAGAACACTCGCCACCAGAAGATCCAACTATATCGAGTTATCAAAGCTGTCCAACTCCTTCAACAAGGCAAGTGGCTCACTAAGGACCAAGTTTAGAAGAAGTTTCCCCATCTCATGGAGGCACTCAATGCAATGGGGACTATTTCTTCCTAAAGGGGGAGGAATGATCCAAGTGGATATTGGTGGCCACCCGATGCTGTATGACTATGGATGTGATGTAGTATTTAGGCCCAACCGCTTCAGGATGTCTACTGAAATGAGGTTCTTTTGGTTCTCATTGTCAACAATGAACTACAGCGAAGAACCCTTCAACCACGTCTATGAGTGTAAGAGGCATTACCCCTCCTCTAGATCTTCAAGCTCAATCTTCTGGATCTTGGTGGTGGCCACGGTGGCACTTAGCTCCACATCAATGATATGATTCCCTTTGTCAGTTCCCTTATCGGGTTCTGATTCAAAGTCGGAACATACATCTGATTCAGAAGCCTTCAGCTCGACCACTAGTGACTGCTTGGCTTGGCACTCACTTGTATTGTGAGTGGATCTCTTATGGAACTCACACCATTTTACCGTGTCCTTCTTTGTCTTCGTCGTGTTGTTCTTTTCTTGCGGCTTCACTGGGCTATCCTAGGTAGCTAGGCCTTGGCTTAGTCCATTGTTCAGTGATTTAGGGGCGCCTTTTCCTTGCTTTGGATTCACAGATCTAAAGTCCCGCTTATTTTGTTTAAACTTCTCCTCAATCTTGACAACGTATCAATATGCCATGTTGAGTGAGGAAATGCCTAGGAACTCCATCTCCTCTTGGATGTACTTATGTAGACAACTACAGTACTTGAGCACCAAATTCTGCTCAGTATCCTTGATACCCACCTTCGTGCGAAGGGTATGGAAAATATTTGTGAACTCTCACACATATTGGTCCCTTCCTTGCGTAGCGTGGTCCACTTTATGTATTTATATTAATAGCTCCTGATAGAGTAGTATTGTTCATTGATGGCATCTCAGAAAGAATCCCAAGTGGGTGTAGCTAAAAAAAATGAGGGTTCACTCTCCTTCTTTTGTTCACAGTAGGTTTCCCACCAGTCCTTGACGTGTAGGGCGGCTTTGAGAAGTCCAAAAGTAATATTTTCCTGATTGGAAAAGTCATGAACTAAAAATATCCTTCCAACAGATTTAACCATTTATCTATGACATCTACATCTATCAGGCCTTCAAATATGGGAATATCAAAGTTAACTTGTACATTAAAAGGAGTGGTGATCTGGAATTTATCCAGGACAAATAATGAAAGGTATTACAAACTCATGTGCATGGATCTGCCTATGTTACTTATGAAACGGATCGATAAGATTGCTAGAATACATAGACACTGAGGCAATCATAGAAAACATAACAGTCAAACATGTAAACAAAACAAGTTTAATAAGGAATTCACCCAATGCTCCTGGGCTACATCTCTTGGTCCAGCCTTTCAGTGGTGGCCTCTCTATTATGTTTTCAAGCAGAGTTTTTACAAAAACAAGCTCTATTTGAGACTCACTAAATAGAATGGATTCAGTAGGAATGGAGTGCACAAGACTCTCCTTACTGAAACTCGACCTCTGAGGGTCACAGTAGTATGATAGGCCTATGTCGAGGAGTTTTCTTGAACCTCTCAAGCCTTCAATGGAGTACACAGATTCTCTCTTACTCTCTCTAGCTCTGTCTAGCTCGATGCTACCTTCAAGTCAGCTCAGCTTCTACTCTTTGTTCTCTGCTATTAGCTTTCTGCGTCTCTTCATTGTCTACCTCTGTATGTCACCTCTATCAATTCATGGTTTTAAAGCCAGTCTGTTCTTTGACTTCTCGTTTCCGCTTCCCTGCTTTTTGGTTTCCTTCCTCTGTCCATTCGAATTCCTCTACTCTGCATCATCATCACTGGGTAATGCCTTGCATGGAGGTGGCCACCTATTTTCTAATGAACTAGGTGTTAGATTCCCTGAATCATATTCAAATGGCCATTAAATCTGTTTGCTTCAAGATCGCCCGCGAACATGAATCGTTTGCCAACTCATCATCCACGTTGGACTTCAAATCCCCTATCATCTTCCTTTTTGACCTATCAAATCCGGTCAATCATTGGGACGTATCTCCACCGTTGATCTAGACCCCCCAGATCCTATGGTCGTCCTTCATATTGGGCGGACAAGTCCCATGACATTTACCCATCCGATGCGGGTAGTTTCCTCTCTCTTCTGCTGGACGTGTGTCGCTCGATGTGTATCATCGGGCGAGACTCTGTCAAAACTACTTACCACCTCGAAGCCTTTCGATATCCTGCTAGTTTTGGCGAATCCCGTGCTACAGAACTGAAACAATTACTTTTATTATTTTTATAGCGATTTCAAGTCTGGGTGCTTCGGGGCTTTCCTTCAATGAGGGGGATGCCCTGCCACCTCTGTTTCCCGAATTAGCCTTCGTTTTTTCCAGTTTTGTGCCATTGTACTTTACCATGGGCCAACGGTCTGCGTGCTTGACGAGGGTCCTCGTTTCTCCGCTCTGGCCACAACTGCAATTGTTATGAGGATTCCTTCTGATAGCTTGGATCTTTTCTAGGACTTGAATATTTTAGAATAATTTGAAACAGTCATGAAAACTTAGAGAGTTTCTAGGATCCAATCCGAATCATGGCCTTCCCACTGAAAAAGCTTTTGGACCACCAAAATTTGGTTTTCTTTTAAGCATCAATCAAGTGAGAGTATTGCTTCCTCGCTTTCTCAATTTCTATCCATTTGGCACTGCTTGGCTTTAAACCTTTGAGTCCGATCCTAAGGTACTCAACATCCCCTTTGCATGTAGTTCTTACCTTCCTATCCAAAATTGTATCTTCCTACAACTCATTAAGATATTCAGGTAATAGATCATCAATATAAGGAAATTGACTCTGCTCTTCGGGATCTTCAATTAATGAAGGTTCAAATAGTCTAAAGTTATCTGCATTAACAACTGAGTAGATGTGCATGTAAGCTGGTAGATCAAGGTGAAAAGCATTCTCACCAATTTTCTCAAGTATCTTGAAAGGTCCATACCTTATTAGCTTCAGCTTCTTACCTTCACCTTGCATTCGGTCTTTGCTGATATACAACCAAACTTGATCACCAACTTGGAAACTATGCTCCATTCGATGCTTGTCATGCCTTGCCTTATACTTGGCTTGGCTCTTTTCCAATTGTTCTTGTATTGCCTGGTGAATCTCTTGGATTTGTTCAATGAACTTGGTTGCTTTGTCCACATCACTGTGTCCATCAACTGCTATGTCTTTACCAAAGACAAAATCCAAGGGAGACCTTGGTGTGAAACCAAAACAGGTCTCAAAAGGAGATCTTTGTGTAGAAGAATGTTTAGCTCGGTTGTAAGCATGCTGCACATAACATAAATGTTCATCCCAAAGCTTGGGATGCTTATTACAATAGCCTCTGAGCAACTGGATCACTATCTTGTTGACCACTTCTATTTCGCCATCTATTTGCGGATGAAAAGCTATGCTTTTCGTCAGCCTGGTGTCCATCAATTCCCAAAAAATTGACCAAAATTTCCCAACAAATTGGGTATCTCGATCATATATTATGGAAGTGGGTAATCCAAAATGAACCCATACATGCTGGAATAACAACTTTGCAGTTTGTTCAGCTGTAATATGTTTGTTACAAGGTATTAAAATACACATTTTGCTGAACCTATCCATAACAACATATAAATAGTCATGACCTTTCCTAGATTTAGGCAGTCCTCCAACAAAGTCCATGGAAACACTTTCCCAAGGATGAGAAGGAACTGGTAGTGGAGTGCACAAGCCTAGTTTTCTATTGCTGGGCTTGCTTTTAGCACACATGATACCCCTCTTACATATCTAGAAACTGTCTCAATCATTTTTGGCCAATAACAAAATCTTTGTAGCTGTGAAACCATTTTACCTACCCCAAAGTGACTTGATATTAAAGAAGTGTGTGCTTCTCGAATTATCTTTACTCTTTCATTTTGTGGAATGCATAGCTTCCCACAATGATATAATAGTTGGTCCTTAATATGATAATCCAATTCTTCTACTCATTTTCCTTGACTTAAAGTTGCATATACATCTTTAAGATCTATATCTTGAGCATATTGTTCAATGTAGCTCTCATGCAATACTGAATTATTCTTAAGTATAGTAGATGCATTTATAATTGGTCTAGATAACATATCTGCAACTTTATTGTGTATGCCCTTTTTATATCTGATGACTAAATGAAACTGTTGTAGAAAACCCATCCATCTATAGTGTCTTGATTGTTGCAACTTAGTTTTGGAGTGTAGATATTGAAGTGGTTGATGATCAGTATGTATAACTATCTCTTTTCCCATTAAGTAATGTTTCCACTTTTTCACACTCTGTACTAATTGTCATAGACATTTTTGGGAACTGCAACCCCTATCATATATGTCCATAAACCAAGGGCTTCTAAGTCCCTAAAAGTGTTGCTTCATACCCTAAAGGAGCAAGGTCAGCTGATTACATCATCTCCCAGAAGTTCTCCATGGAAAACTGCTCAGAACTGGTCAAAACTGGACCATACAGACTGCTCAATGCTAAGGGTGCGATGCATCTCACCTGCTCAGTGAAAAAAGTGTGATGCATACTGGAAAGCCCTTCTATAGGGTGCAATGAGCGAGAGTAGACAAATGGCAGAGACAGTTTGCAAGGTGGATGATCATGGAATCTTCCAGAAGCTTCCCTTGTGACACTTGCCTCTCTGAATTCACCCGAGGATGAGTAAGAGATCATGAATCTCCAAGTGGAACCAAGAACTATTAGAGAGAGGACACTCTTCAAAAACCCAGCAGCTGACTCACCCCCCTGCAAACATCTATATATGGATCCCTCATCACACAGATCCAGAGGCTGGAATCTTGTATTTTGTAAGGAAGCTCTGTTGGTTTCTTGGTGGAATATCATAGTGTTGGGTGATCCAAGCTTTTCATGAGGTGAAGAAGGGCTTTCTGCTGGGAGGATGACATTGGGTCAGGTCAATGGGTTGTAATCCTCTTTTCTATTCTTTATATTAATAAAGCTATTCGAGTTTTCCTCCACATTCTCATATGCTTGATGATTTATGCATTTGTGTGGTCAATATATATATGGTCCTATATTGTTTATGATTGTAGATCTCTGTGATTTGATAGTGCTATGCTGCTTTGACTCTATAAGTGCTCTTTGAAGCGAGGAAGGAAGTGTCAAAGATCTGTCAGAAGAGAGAGGAACCGAGAAAGGAACCAAGCGCAAGACTGAGGTTGGTACCCTTTGTTCCCCTCTTATCTACTTCTCATAATGGAAAGCGAAAGTAGTTTTAATTTGTTTGTTTCTAAGATAGCTACCCGTCTTAGTGGGATTAGCAGCTCCGAGTGGACACTAGATTTCCCGATAAAAAAATGGCGACTCCACTAGGGAATGAATAGCTTGTTTGCTTATCTATATTTGTTTGCTTTATAAACTTACAGACGGAGCCTGAAGTCAAGCCAACTAGCCTTCGAACTGCATTTGCTATGCAAGTGCAAAGTAGATCAATGTTGCTTCAGTCTATCTCCGGGTTTTGTTTATAAATTGAACAATCAATTTTCAAACATCCTAATTGCCCTGGTGGTGGCTATAGTAACCTCATTAGATCAGCCCCTGTGATTTCTATTTACTGACTATCATTTGCTCAGCCTAAATCCCTTAACTAAGCTGCAAACTGTGACCAAATACCAAGTAAAGCCTTGTCCCTGTACCATCACACCCTCTCTTCAAGGAAATTTGGATGCATCGCACCTCCCGTGTGCATTAGGTGAGATGCATCCCTGTTTCCCTGTGTTATAGGTGCGATGATCAGATAAGGCTAATTTTGCCTTCAGATTTTGGTTTTTATTCACTCCTTTCAGCTCTATTCAAGAGTTTTGCTGTCTGTGATCAGTATACCACTGTGGAAACCACCTTCCTTTCCATTATTCTGCCTCCATCATGAAAATAATTGTGAATGTTTTTATGTATTGTGAGCCATTTACAGTTCTCTTTTACAAAGAAGTAGCGTAATCGAACTTTCGTCTTTTGATTTGGAAGTGTCGCAAGTGTCATTTTCTGTCAAAGAAAAGAATCCTATTGTTCTTGATGGTCGATTATACTATTACTCTTGTATTTGATTTGAATTAGTAGTTTTTCAGGTGTCGAAAGCAGTTTTCAATTCAAAATCGCAAAGTGTCATCGTTATCTTCCTTTCGTTTTTGAAGAAAAATTTGTTAGTACTATCACTTTGAAAAGATAATTCAGATTTGTACTCAGCATTCTTTTTGTCATTCACACATTAAGAAAGTGGAAAACAAATACATGCATGTGCATTTGCATTTAGACTGCTTGTTGGTTTGATTTAGGACAGTGCATCTAGTGTGTGCTCTCTACTCTATGTTGAAAGAATATCATCTCTCTTTCCTTAGTAGCTAGGATTTTCATTGCAAAAAGAAGATTAAATGATTGTTTATCATCTTAGATTGCATTTTAGGAGTTATATATCTACATCAAGTGGTGAACCTGAAAGGAAAATTTCTTAAGAAAGATCAACTGTAAAATAAATTCAATGAACATAAAAACGCTTTGTAACCTAACGCACAACATTTAGAAGTCTAGGCTAGAGACGTATTCCAGCATCGTAAAGCCTGGTACTATCGCTTTCATTGTTGGTTGGGTGATTCCTCCTCTTTGAGATGACAAGTGCCAGTATGGACTTGTGCTCCCACGTACCGTTGAGTATATATTGGGAGACCACAATAGGCTATATCCTTTATCCATAGGAAGCCTTGTCTGTCGCCCTATCGATTGCAATGCACTAAACACAACATTCGGGAAGATTGACTATTGTACTGTAAAAAGTATTCTGCAATTTTGCGATTGGTTTGGTAATCCCTCTATCTAGATTTCCAGAGTAGTCTCTTTCGTTCCTTTTCAGACTCCTTAAAAGAAAAGGTCCATTTGAGCACTTGTCACTTCAGGCTCATAAAAAAATGAAGGCGACTAGAGTCATCTTTTTATTTTTCTCAACTCTTAAAAATTGAAAAAGAAAGTTGTGTTAAAGCGTCTAAAATTTATTTTAATCAGAATAATATCACTGTTCCCGCGTTGGTCTTAGGTTGAGAAAAATGGAGTCCACCAACCAAGGATTTCCCATTGGAGGAAATCCTAGTCCTTTCTCCTCTTGGGGAGATGTTGGTGCACCTCATATGGCCACATTATCCCTTCCAGGATTGACAATCGACTTGCCAATATGGATTTTCTCGACATCTGTCGTTTAAAACACTGTGATTCTTAAACAATCAAGTCAGCAACTAGATGATACTAGAGTTACCCCTCAACCTTCTGCTTCTCTTAATTCTCCCTCCCCTCCTTCCTCTTCGCTTGGTGAAGCTGGTAAAGCTAAAAACCAAGTAACTGAGAAGAAGAGGAAAGGGAAGGAGAAGGAGAAGAAAAAGAAGGAGCGAAAGGTGAAAAGGGGCAATCGTGCATCGCCTAGCGAAAATCCACACACTCCACCATCCAAGCCTAAATCTCCATGTGTCATTTGCAAAGGAGACCACTATCATCGAGATTGTCCTTGCATCCCTCAGATCTTAAGGGACTGGTCTCCTCATTTGCATAATCTGGTGTCATCAACCCCTGACGATCATGTTGAAAGTACACAGTCAACTAGTGAAAGCAAAGTCTCTGGACAGAAAAGGAAATGTAAATTTCCTTGTAAACTATGTGAAGGTGATCACGTCATCCACCGTTGTCCCTTCCTATACGAAGCTAAAAGAGTCTTGGATAACCGTCCTGCTTCACCGCTACGGCTTCCTCCTAGATACAAGAGACTCTTGCCGAGTCCATCACTAGTTGAAAATCCGACTGACACGCCATTGTGGTCAGTCAAAGCATCTATAATTGAAGATAAACCCTTGAATCCACACCAGACAAAAGTAAAAAGGTCGAGGCAGTGGTCGACCTGGTCTTGCCTTCGGAAGGTCCATCTTCAGATGATACAGTCGTTGAAGAGAATGAGAACAAAATCGTTCAAATTCTTTTAGTAAACATGGACTCTGATGAACATGGGGGAAATCTACCCGTTCCTTTACCGCAGGAAGGAAGTTCGTCAGAGTCATATCAGGCCGTCTATTCGATCCCACTTCCAAGCAACCTAGTCATTTCCTTCGATTGGAATCTACTAGGTAGACCTCGTTTACCGACTAATGTACCATTTTGAATCATTGTACAAGCTTACTAAATGGTCATGGTTGGTACCATCATAGATGAAGGGGCTTTTGTGAGTATCCTTTCCTCAACTGCTTAGAAAGCGCTTGGTTCGCCATCACTTTTGCTTGAGATGAGAAATCTGACAGGCTTCGATAAAGGAACCGGTCGACCATTAGGGATCCTTCCAAATGTGCCTATAACTTTGAGAAGTAAAACTGTATATATGAACGTAATGGTATTCCAAGGGCCTTTAGATTACAATCTACTCCTTGGGCATGACTGTCTTTATTGCATGGGAGCCATTGTCTCCTCACTCTTTCGAGTAATGTGTTTTCCACATGAAGGCAGAATGGTCCATCTCATAGACCAGCTTTCGTTCCCCGGCTCACACATAGCTAATAGTCAAATAACATCCCTAAATGGTATTTTCATGCAAGGAATGTCTCATCAATCTCTAGTCTGACCACCTAAAGAGCACGAGTAATTCGGTTGTCATGACTGAAACCCAGGGGGCATGCACCCTGGTCTGCTTCGGCAGGAAAGCCTTGGGTATAGGGTAGGTTTCCGCGAAGGATATATGACTAGTCTGACACCCATCCGTCTAGGAAAATGGGATTAGACCATAACAATATTCTCTCATCAAGCTTAGGTGATTGGAGCCTTTGTCCAAATGGACTAAGCCGGGAAGTGTTTCTGTCTTCTACATGGATGGATACTATCTTGAAAATGCGAGAAATTCTATATGGTAACCTGGAAAATCTACTTCGCTATACCTGGGGGCGTGCAAACCTTTTGTGTGCAAGTGAAAAGCAACCAGCGTAACGCTAACTTTATAGTTCCGCTGACTTCAACTGCTTAAGTAGGGTGAGTGGTCAAATCGATCATTCGCCTTCATAGCAGCCAAATGGCACCAGCAAAGTAAAGGAAAATTTTTCCTACCTGACCTTAGTAGTTAACTAAACCCTAGGATAGTAGTTGGTCGTTCCTAACTTGCATGTGAGAGGCAGTGGAGCAAAGCTTCGAAAGGTGCAAGCTCCATAAAAAATGGAATCTATCGATGAGATGTCCTTATTATACGACTTGCACGAGACGTTTTTATGCAAATTTCAAGATCGTTAAAAATTAAACCTAAGCAATGAGCAAATGTTTCCCCCAGAGTTTAAGCTCATTAAAAAATGAACCAATCTCCAGTAAATAACCATTGTGAATGCATTATCATCAGCTTTTGAGCCTTGGTCGTGTTCTCATCATCACCTCCACTCTATTTTAGCCGATCATACGCCTCCATTTGATTGTTTACCCTTTTTGAGGAACATCTGCGACGAGTGATCTTGTTAGCCATCCTTGTGACACTGCCATGATTGGAAAATTCCAAACCTTACCTGGAATCAGCTGCTACCCGAAATTATCACTCGTTCCTCAAAAAACAAGTCTCCTTTAAGCTCTTTTCATCTCACTCATAAAATATGAAAAGATTGCCGAGCAATTGGCCTCTCTAGCTCGTTAAAGCTATCGAAAGTGCTATCCCTCCTCTAGATTTTAATCTTTTTGGACTTGAGGGATTATTACACAAAAAGAAAGAGCGCTTGTTTTGTTCGGATCCTTAAAACTATCGAAAATTCATCCCTTTTGTATTATTTTATACTTTTTCGGACTTAAGGGATTATATGACCAAAAAGGATTATTGGAGTTTCCTTTCTGTCCCTTTTCAGACTCTCTAAAATTGAAAAAGGACCGAGTTATCATTGTCATTAAACTTGTTAAAATCAATAGTGACAAACTTGTCCATATAGACAAGAATGAGTTTCACTCTCGCTAAGCTCGTTAAAGCATAGTGATGGGTTTTCCCGAAGGGAAAATTATAGAACAAGCATATGTTATCCTCCTCAAGCTTGATAAAAAAAAAAGAGGTACTGGTCAGCAATGACTGGAGAAAATTTGGGATGAAAACTTGAAGAAACTTTATTGGTAGCAAGTCGCTCTTTAACATGACACTTTCACTCCATGTCTGAGTCAATTTGGGTTATTCCATTCACCGGTCATATTACCATTGGTCCATCGCACCATCCATCTTTGGGGTTAATGATACCAATCCATTTCACTGTCGCTGGTATGTTCAAGAGAAGTCTCTCAGAGAATTCACCTATGTCTCATCCGTTGCAATACATTCACGCTCCATTCTTTCATGACCACCATCCTGAACCTTGTATCACAAGATCGTTTTCACCTCCACAAAATAATTTGCTTCATTCTGTGTCGTAGATGTGGGATTCATTAAGGCGCTCCTACGATGGGTCACTTCTTGTTGACATCATCTCATTATCCAAGAAGTCGACTTAGGGACAATGCTTTCAGTACTTTGGTGCTTGCATGCCTCAATGGCAGGTTTCTCACTTTCGGTGACAGGTTTACATCAATGGTCTTTGACCGAAAGATTTTACGTGGCATTCGACGCCAAGTCCCATTTTCACGCCATGTGAATTGTACTATCGTACCTTGAGGGTGATCGTCATTATCGGTGATTCCTCTCGCGCCTGTTAACAACTTACATCATTGGTTGGTAATCAGGTGATGTCTTTCTATGTTTGACTCTAGAACATCTTTCACATGGATCGACTTGTACTCTGGGCAAAGATTGAACGAGTTTGAAGACCCCGGATCTAGTTTCATCCATGGGTTGTGATATATTTAGGAATATAAAGACATCAAATGTACATCATTGCCGAACAGATGATCATCCGAATCAAAGGATGATGGCTCCATCTGAATCATCAGTCTGCTACACAGACGGTAATCTATCCTATGTACATGAAAATGAATTTATAAAGCTGAGCAAGGGAATGCTCGCCTCAGCTAGATCATGAAAAATATTATGAAGTTAATGTATTGTATTGTATCTTATTATAGGTCACCTTACAGTTCGAAAAACCTCGGATCCTCATGATAAAGCATTTCACCCGACATCAAAAGATTAACGACCTCATGCTTTAGGGGGAAACTGTTATAGACATTTTTGGGCACTGCAACCCCAATCATATATGTCCATAAACCAAGGGCTTTTAAGTCCCTAAAAGTGTTGCTTCATACCCTAAAGGAGCAAGGTAAGCTGATTACATCATCTCCCAAAAGTTCTCCATGGAAAACTGCTCAAAACGTCTCAAAACTAGACCATACAGACTGCTCAGTGCTAAGGGTGTGATGCATCTAACGTGCTCAATGAAAAAAGTGCAATGCATACTAGAAATCCCTTCTGTAGGGTGTGATGAGTGAGAGTAGACAAATGGCAAAGATAGTTTGCAAGGTGGATGATCATGGAATCTTCTAGAAACTTCTCCTGTGACACTTGCCTCTCTGAATTCACCCAGGGATGAGTAAGAGATCATGAATCTCCAAGTGCAATCAAGAACTATGAAAGAGAGGGCACTAATCAAAAACCCAGTAGCTGACTCACCCCCCTACAAAAATCTAAATATGGATCCCTCATCACAGAGATCCAGAGGCTGGAATCTGGTATTTTGTAAGGAAGTGTTGTTGGTTTCTTGGTGGAATATCATAGTGTTGGGTGATCTAAGCTTTTCATGAGGTGAAGAAGGGCTTTCATGCTAGGAGGATGACGTTGGTTCAGATCAATGGGTTGTAATCCTCTTTGCTATTCTTTATATTAATAAATCTATTCGAGTTTTCCTCCACATTCTTGTATGTTTGATGATATATGCATTTGTGTGGTCAATATATATCTCGTCCTATATTTTTTATGATTGTAGATCTCTATGCTTCAATAGTGTTATGTTTCTTTGACTCTACAGATGCTCTCTGAAGTGAGGAAGGAAGTGGCATAGATCTGTCAGAAGGGAGAGGAACCAAACAAGGAACCAAGTGCAAGACTGAGGTTGGTACCCTTTGTTCCCCTCTTATCTACTTCTCATAAAGGAAAGCAGAAGTAGTTTTAATTTTTTTGTTTCTAAGATAGCTACTCGTCTTAGTGGGACTAGCAGCTCCAAGTGGACACTAGATTTCCCAATAACACTAATGCATACAATTCTTTATCATATGTGGGATAGTTAACTACTGTAGAATTAAATGTCTCAGAATGATAACATATGGGTTTACAAAGCTGCATCAAAACTACTCCCATGGCATAGTCATTGGCATCTGTTTGAATCTCAAATGGTCTTTGAAGATTAGGCAGTGCTAGTACTGGTGCTGTACTAATATTTTCTTTCAAGGTGTTGAAGGATTTCTGCTATTTGCCTCCCCACTGAAACACCTTGTTCAATCCTGTTAAAGCATGCAAGGAAGCTGCAATTAAGGAAAAGTTAGAAATAAAATTTCTCCAATATTGTGTTGCTCCTAAGAAGCTTCTAACTTCTGTAGCAGATTTTGGTTTAGGCCAGTTTACATTGACTGTAACCTTAGACGGATCTATCTTCAATTCACCACCCCCTACTATATGTCCCAAATAATTCAAAGATGTTTTTCCAAATTCACATTTTGAGAGTTTAACATAAGGTTTTTCTCTTTTCAAAACATCATGTTTCTGCTTAACATGCTTTAAATATTCTTCCCACATTTTGCTAAATATAAGAATGTCATCTAGATATACAATAACAAAGTCATCAAGAAAAGGTCTGAGTACATCATTCATTACTCTCATGAAAGTAGCAGGAGCATTAGTTAAGCCAAAATGCATAACCATCCACTCACACAATCCCTGCTTTGTTTTGAAAGCAATCTTCCATGCATCTTGCTCTGCGACTCTGACCTGATGATAGCCACTATGCAAGTCTAACTTGGAAAAATAAACAACTTCTTTCAGCTAATCTGATAGATCATCTATGCGAGGAAGGGGATAACGAATTTTTATCGTTATCTTATTCATTGCTTGGTAATCAATGCACATTCTCCACAAGCCATCTTTCTTCTTCACCAAAATAATTGGAGACCCACATGGTGATGTGCTAGGTCTGATGAACTCCTTCTCGAGCAGCTCCTGTACCTGCTTCTTTATTTTTGCATTCTCTAAAGTAGACAACTTATACATTCTGATGTTAGGCAATGGAGCATCTTGCTGCAAATTAATATCATGCACTATTTCCTTTCTGGGTGGCAGACCTTTAGGTTCTTGAAACAATACATCATATTCTGAAAAAAAAATTCTAAATTAGCTTGTTGTTTAGCATCACAACCCTCAAATGCATTGGTTTTATCAGGTTTCTTTTCCTTTACAACCATCAGTAAAAATTGTTTGCATGAATTTACAATTCGTTTCATCTGCTCTGAGTTTATGAGAGTATAATTATTCTTGAGCTTATGAGCTCTTACAATATATTCGATTTCATCTTTAACAAGTAGATACTTTTTCTTAGCTCTATAGAAAATAGCTTTTCTATCATACAAGTAAGGACTTCCTAAAACAATTACACATATATCCAAAGGAACTATATCTAACTCAACCTCATCTACAAACGCTGACCCAAAAGAAAACTTAAGTTGACATTGTCTAGTCACTTGGAGCTTTGCTTTATCACATAGCCAACCTAATGGATATGGTTTCTTGTGAGGTGTGGTTAGTAATCCCAACTTCTTTACAATTGCTTCAGAAATTAAATTTACTTGTGAGCCACTATCAAACAAAGTATCAATCTTTTGATGATTGGAAATAACTCAAATATGAAAAGCTCGCGTCTTTTTTTCTCATTTTCTTCATTATCAGTAGATTGTGCAGAATTACTAGTATATGCTTCAGAATTTTTACCTTTTATACCTGTGGCTGCGATTGTTGCTTCATCTCCTGAGTCTGACCTCAAATCCTTTTGAATAGCTACAACATTCTTCTTCTTCTTGCCCTCGAACTTCTTAGGTTTCAGCTTTGGGTGCAAAGTCCAGCAGTGTTCATCGTCATGCCCATCCTTCTTATAGTGAGTGCATGAGGACTTGCTCTTCTGTACAGTGTTTGTCTTCGTCTCCTTCCAATTCTATTTTCTTTTCTCCTTATTTTTTCTTGCAGTGGGTTGGGATGATCACCCAACTTCTGGGTTCCCATTCTTACCTCTAGCTTCTAGATGTGTAGCTTGAACGGATACCTCATCTATGCTAGTGAGATTAAACATGAGGATAGTGTGCCTCATGTAGTTGTGTAGACCACCTATATACTTCAATAGAGTCTCAGGTGAGTCTAAAGAAATTCCTAGAATCAAAGTTCTTTTCCTAAATTCTTGGGTGTAACCTTGTACACTTGGCCCTTTTAGTTTTCGAAGAGTTTGCTAGCTCATCATGGCTTGCTACATGTAGGCTAGTGGATAGAATTGCTTTGTAATTGCATAAACAAATTCACTCCAGACAGAAAGAATCTTACTATGTTTCTTCAAGTCAGCTTATGTCCTGCCTTCCCACCATACCAAGGCAGTGCCTCCAAGGTATAGGTTGGCCAGCTGAATCTTACTCTTGTCTAAACAATGCTTTGCACTCTGCAATAAACATCAATCTGTATGATCCAAGTATCCAACTTCTCTGCATTCAACTCTCCATCATATATTGGTAAATCAAATTTAACATATAATTTAATCAAAGATGTCTTGTTTTTATTTTCAGGGCTATTAGGAGGTGTGAGAAATTTTTCTTCTTTCCCTTTGCCTTTAGAGTGGTCATGGAGGAGAGATTCTTCTACTCCTTTGTCTTGTTTGGAGCTTGATGAATCTTCATCTCTATGTTTCTTAAAGTCCCTATAAATTTCCTCCACCATGGATCTCAAGGCCATAAAACTATCCATGAATTGGGGGTCTGATTCCAAGGGATTTTCTTATGACATTTTCCTCTTAGAATATACTCTTCCAATTTCCATGTTAGTTTTAGCCAATCCTCCTTCTCCTAATTTAAGCTTTGATCTAGTTAGCATTCAACAACAAAAACCAGCACAAGCTTGTCTAACCTTAGTCACCCTAATGCTCTGATACGACTTGATCTAGAATTTATCCAGGACAGAGAATGAAAGGTATCACAGACTCATGTGCGTGGATGTGCCTATGTTACTTATGCAACGGATCGATAAGATTGCTATAATACATAGACATTGAGGAAATCAGAGAAAACATAACAGTCAAACATGTAAACAAAACAAGTTTAATAAGGAGTTCACCCAATGCTCCTGGGCTACGTCTCCTAGTCTAGCCTTTCAGTGGTGGCCTCTCTATTATGTTTTCAAGCAGATTTTTTACAACAGTGAGTTCAATTCAAGACTCACTAAATAGAATGGAGTCAGTAGGAATGGAGTGCACAGACTCTCCTTATTGAAACTAGACCTCTGAGGGTCACAGTAGTATGACAGGCCTATGATGAGGAGTTTTCTTGAACCTCTCAAGCCTTCAATGGAGTACACAGACTCTCTCTGACTCTCTCTGGCTCTGTATGGCTCGATGCTGCCTTCAGGTCAACATTTCTTCTACTCTCTGTTCTCTTTTATTAGCTTTCTGCATCTCTTTTATGTCTACCTCTGTATGTCGCCTCTGTCAGTTCATGGCTTTAAAGCCAGTCTATTCTTTGACTGCTCATTTCCACTTCCCGGCCTTCTGGTTTCATTTCCTCTATCCATTCGAAGTCCTCTGCTCTGCATCATCATCACTAGGTAACGCCTTGTAGGGAGGTGGCCACTTGTTTGCTAACGAAATTAGTGTCATATTCCCTGAATCATATTCGAATGGCCATCAAATCTGTTTGCTTCAAGATCACCGACGAACACGAATCATTTGCCAACTCGTCATCCACGTCGGACTTCAAATCCCCTGTCATCTTGCTTTTTTACTTGTCAATTCCGGTCAGTCATTGGGACATATCTCCACCGTCAATCTGGACCCCCCAGATCCTACGGTCGTCCTTCATATCGGGTGGACAGGTCGCATGATGTTTACCCATCCGATGCGGGTGGTTTTCTCTCTCTTCCGCCGGATGCGTGTTGCTCGATGTGTGGCACTGGGCGAGACTTAGCCAAAACTATTTACCACCTCGAAGCCTTCCGATATCCTGTTAGTTTTGGGGAATCCTGCGCTACGGAACTAAAACAGTTACTTTTCCGAATTTTATAGCGATCTCGGGTCCAGGTGCTTTGGGGCTTTCCTTCACTATGTGGGATGCCTTGCGATACGTGATTAGTGCTTAGTGCTAATCGTGTATCAGAATCCACCTTTGTTTCCTGAATTAGCCTCCAGTTTTGCTAGTTTTGTGCCATTGTGCTTTACCATGGGCTAATGGTCTGCGCGCTTGACCGAGGGTCCTCGTTGCTTTGTCCACAACTATAATTGTTATGAGGATTCCTTCTGATAGCTTCGATCTTTTCTAGGAGTTGAATCTTTTAGCATAATTTGAAATAGTCATGAAAACTTAGAGAGTTTCTAGGATCCAATTTAGATCAAGTGGCACCTCCAGAGTGGCTTTTGGATGAAGAGGCATCACGTGTGCGTAGACGTTGAAGGATCCGGGAAACGTTATCGATCATCATGTCACTTTGTCGCTCGAGGGCTTCCTCGAGTGTTACCGGGAATAGTGTCTATGCAGAACTGCTAATCCCATTAAGGCTAGTGGCTACCTTAGAAACAAACAAATTAAAACTACTTTCATTTTCCTTTATGAGAGATAGATGAGAGAAGGATAAAGGAGACCAACCTCTGTCTTGTGCTTGGTTCCTTGCTCGATTCCTCTCTCTTCTGATAGTCCTTTGCTACTTGCTTTCTTGTATACCCAGCTTCACAAAGTACCTGTAGAATCAAAGCAGCATAACACTATACGAGAACATAGATCTATTATCATAAACAATATAGGATTAGATGTAAATTGACCATACAAATGCATAAAACATAAATCATACAAGAGTATGGAGGAAAACTTGAATAGCTTTATTGATAATCAAGAAAGAGCCAAGAAAGTTACAACCAATTGTTCTGACCCAGCATCACCCTCTCAGTAAGAAGCCCTTCTTCACTTCATGACAAGCTTAGATCACGCAACACTATGATATTCCACCAAGAAACCAACATCACTTCCTCACAAGATACAAAATTCCAGCCTCTGGATCTCTGGGATGAGGGATCCATAAATAGATGTCTGCAAGGGAGGTGAGTCAGCTTTTGAGAGTTGATTAGTGTCTTCTCTCTGATAGTTCTTGATTCCACTTAGAGATTGATGATCTCTTACTCATCCTTAGTCGAATTCAGAGAGGCAAGTGTCACAGGAGAAGTTTCTGGAAGATTCCATGCTCCTCCACCTTGCGGATTGAGCCTGCCATTTGTCCCTTCTCGCCCATCACACCCCATAGAAGGGATTTTTGAAATGCATCGCACCTACTATGTGTATTTAGGTGGGATGTAGCATACTTTGTCTATGGAGCAGGTGAAATGGTCCAGTTTTGACCAGCTCTGAGTAGTTTTTCATGGAGAACTTTTGGGAGAAGATGTAATCAGTTGACCTTGTTCCTTTAGGGGTCAAAACAACACTTTTAGTGACTTAAGAGACCTTGTTTTATTGACATTTATGATTGGGGTTGTAGTGCCCAAAAATGTATATAACAGCTACCCCCTAAAGCATGAGGTCGTTAATTTGTTGATGTCGGGTGAAATGCTTTATCATGAGGATGTGAAGTTATTTCAAGTTGGAAGGAGACCTGTAATAAGATACAATACAATACATTATCTTCATAATATTTTCATGATCTAGCTGACGCGGGCATTCCCATGCTTAGCTTTATAAATTCATTTTCATGTACACGAGACAGACAATCGTCTGAGTGTAGACTGATGATTCTGGTTGAGTCATCATCCCTTAGATTGGATGATTATCTGTGCAGCAATAATGTACATTTGATGTCTTTATTTTCCTGAATATATATCGCAGCCCAGATGGATGAAACTAGATCTAGCGTCTTCAATCTCGTTCGATCTTCACTCAAATTACAAGTCGATCCATGTGAGAGAGGTTCTGGAGTCGAACATGGAAAGACATCGCCTAATTACCAGCCAATGATGTAAGCCATTAACAGGCGCGAGAGGAATCAGCGATAATGATGATGACCCTCAAGGTACTACAGTACAATTCACGTGGTGTGAATAAAGGACTTGGTGTTGAACACCACGTAAAATCTTTCGGTCGAAGGCCATTGATGTAAACCTGTCGCTGGAAGTGAGAAACTTGCCATTGAGGCATGCAAGCTTCAAAGTACTAAAAGGGTTGTTCCTAGATCGGCTTCTTGGATAATGAGCTGATGTCGACAAGAAGTGATCCATCATAGGAGGGCCTTAGTGAATCCCACATCAATGACATGGAACAGAGCAAATGATTTTAATGGAGGTGAAAACAATCTGGTGATATACGGTTCAGGGTGGCAGTCATGAATGAATGGAGAGAAGATGTATTATAGTGGGTGAGACACAGGTGAATTCTCTGAGTGACTTCTCTTGAACATATCAGTGACACTGACAAGATGGATTGGTAGCATTAACCCCAAATGTGGATGGTGTGATGGAACCATGGTGATGTGACCAGTGAATGGAACAACCCAACCCGACTTGGATGCAGAGTGAAAGTGTCATGTTCAAGAGCGACTTGCTACCAACAAAGTTTCTTCAAGTTTTCTTCCCAATTTTTCCCCAGTCATTGCAGACCAGTACCTATTTATTTTTGTCGAGCTTGAGGAAGATAACATATGCTTGTTCTATAATTTTCCCTTCGGGCAAACCCATCACTATGTTTTAACGAGCCTAGCGATAGTGAAACTCGTTCTTGTCTGTTATGGACAAGTTTGTTGCTATTAGGTTTTAACGAGTTTAACGACAAAGATAACTCGGTCCTTTTCAATTTTAGAGAGTCTAAAAAGGGACGTAAAGGAAACTCCAAAAATCCATTTTCTTCATCTAATCCCTTAAGTCCGAAAAAGTATAAAATAATACAGAAGGGATGAATTTTCAGTACTTTTAACAAGCCAAACAAAACAAGCGCTCGATCTTTTTGTGTAATAATCCCTCAAGTCCAAAAAGATTAAAATCTAAAGGAGGGATAGCACTTCCGGTCACTTTAACGAGCTGGAGAGGCCAATGGCTCGGAAATCTTTTCATATTTTACGAGTCAGTTGAAAAGAGCTTAAAGGAGACTCGTCTTTGAGGAACGAGTGATAAATTTGCGTAGCAGCTAATTCCAGGTAAGGTTTGGAATTTCCCAATCACGGCAATGTTACAAGGATGGCTAACAGGATCACTCTTCGCAGCTGTTCCTCAAAAGGGGTAAACAATCAAGTGGAGGTGAATGATCGGCCAATATAGAGTGGAGGTGATGATGAGAACACGACCAAGGCTTCAAAGGCTGAAGTAATACATTCACGACGGTTATTTACCGGAAATTGGTTCATTTTTTATTTTAAAATGATCTTAAATGCTGTGGGAAACACTTGCTCATTCCTTATGTTTATTTTCTAACGAGCTTCAAGTCCGCGTTAAAACTGCTCGATATAATGGTAATTTCTTGACTTTACCATTAATAGTTTTGTTCCTTCAAAGATTGTACTGCATGCTCAATCGCTTCATCAAACTAGTTAGAAATGAACAATATATGTTTGAAAAATGAGTTAAGACACTAATATTTTACTTGAATTACGTAAAAAGTAATTTAAAAGTGCTTTTACCCCTCATTTTACCATTTCATTTGAACTTTGACTTGTTGGAGTTTTGGAGGTGTTTTCCCCCTTGATTTTCACTAGCTGATTCTGGGAGATTCTGTGGACGATTTTTGGCGCTGTCTGGACTAGGTAGGAGCTAAACCTGAGCTCTTTCATTTCATCTTTTCCTTTTTGCATTCTGAGCCTGATTTCTGGTTTTTCTGAGCCTCTGCGGTTTAAAAAACTTGCTCTGGCTCCATCGCACCCTTTCTATATCGAAAGGTGCATTGCATGTTGGCCTACTCACTGGACAGTTGGCATGCAACGCACCAAGAACAGTGCTGGAGGTGCGATGGGTGCAAGGAGGGAAATTTGTGCACAGTTTTCAATGGAAATTTTTGCCTGTTTCTCACCAGATCATGATCTAACTCTTCTCTTGTTTGTTTTCAGAGATTCATTGGAGAAAAATGCCCATTACATGGTGAGAACGTGAGAATGAAGAAGAGGACATGCTTTCTTTACATGATCGGGTTACAGTAAATGCACTGCGGAACTGTGGCCTGCTGAAGTTTTTCCGCATCTCTAGCATGAGACAACAAATCAACTTGCTGCAGTATTTTCTTGATGCTTGGGACCCTACCAGCCAGGTGTTCCAGATTAGGGGCAAATCCATCCCCTTGACTGTCGTGGACATCTATTTTCTGACCGGCTTATCAAGGCGGGGTGCCCCTATCTCCTTATCAGGTTCGGCCCGTGGGGGTGAATCTGCGAGAGATTATATTCGCAGGTATTGCAGAGAGGGATCTCAGCCGAGTAAAGACGGCAAGATCATCATCTGATATGTCACTGACAGGTCAGTGAGGACCATTCTATTCACCTTTGGTAGGATGGCTGGTGGTGTGGCTCTTCATGTGGCCAACCAGTCTTATATGCAGTATGCCTTAGAATGTCTCGAACCGAAGGTGTTCAACTGGTGTGATGCAGTACTCCTTGTGATGAAAGAACAGTTGACCAAGGTGAAAAATGGAAGATTGAAGAACTTTGGATATGGTTCTATTTTGACCGCCTTCACCTTGGAAAAGATCCCACTGATGCAACCGCAGTATATTTCACTTGGTTTACCTCCACCGACTGAACCATGGATGCAAAGATGGGTCGACCATATGTCCAGACATGCTGGTCAGTCTCAAATTTCCTTTTCTGATACCTTCTTCGGGTGGTTCTATCGTAAGGAGATGGTTTTTTTTGAGTATCCATATGCTGGTATGGACTTCCGAGGTGACCCTGATTTTTTACTACCGGCTGGTGAGCAGTGGGGTGCCATTGGTAAATTCTTTGACCATATTTATGTTTATCGTTTCTCTTTTATAATGTCCTTGTGCTTTATCCTGTCAAGACTAATCAGAACTCATGTACTCATGCAGATGTTGGTCCTGTTCGACCAGTAGTACGCCTGAGAGTGCCAGCTGCCACTCTAGCCGGAGAGGCTGTGGGAAGGGCTATCCTTCGCGACCTTGATGTGGCCAAGACTCTTTCAGCATTACAGGATCAGGTCGAGGGCCTCACTCTCGGTATTCCAGATGTGAGGACTGACGAGCTACCTCTGAGGTTGCAGTGACATACTACTGGTGTGCCAAGTCGACGGACTAGGATTTTACGCATAATTTCACAGGAGGTGACTTGTTATCACCAGCATCATTAGACTAGGGTGCCCCCTAGCGTTTTTAATTTTGGGTCATTTGACCAATTTTGTCTTGGTTACAGAACATTATGTGTAAACCATAAACAGTTATATATATATTTTTTATTTTCGAAGTTTTATTTTGGTTAAGTTACATGATCCGACTGCAAATATTGATGAAATGCTTCTTTTTATAAATTTTGCAAATGTCCATCTAACACATAATTTTCCAATGAGTCAGTTAATGTGTTTAAGTTTCTGGAAATATGTTGATATTGAATAAAATCAAATTGCCTTTCCAAAATCTTGACCATTAGGAACATGTGATAGATAGCTGGATTTCGGACTGAGTAGATACCAGTGAGTTGTAGTATGACGAGCTGTGAGTCTAGCCTGATGATCAGTTGGCATATGCCATGTGTGATGGCATCAGAGAGAAGTTCTATCAACGTGCTATATTCAGTGATGTTATTCGTTGATCGACCAATACATACCCCTCTGAAACTTACTAACTCGTCGCTTGGATCAAAAATGGCCCAGGCCATAGAAGATAGCTTCCACAAACTACGACTCGCTCCATCAGCATATCCAACAAAAGATTCCAATAGGTTCGACATCTGCAACAAATGTAAAAAGTGGATTTACTTAACCAAAATGATTACCCTTAGCGAAAACAAAAATGTAACAAAAGCATGCAGGTTACCATACTGAATCATGCATAGTAGCGCTTAAGGTACAACCCGTTACGGGGTTGCGCCAGTGGAATTCCATCGTGATCCATTAACTCGTAGGCTCCTTTTGCTAACACTCGTTTAAAAATATAGGGGCCCATCCATAAAGACTTGAATTTACCTGCTCCCAATTTATCGGATTCCTAGTCATAAAGCAAGACCAAGTCATCTTCCGAGAAGACACGGGGTTTGACATTCTTGTCAAACTGCGATTTGACTCGTTTCTTATGGGCTTCGTTAGCCAAAGCGGCATCACGACGGGTTTCATCCCATTGGATTAGTTCCAAGAAATGAGCCTCCTCTTCTGAAGTTCTGGGGAGAAGGTCGATTGCGAGTTTGAGGGACGAGATTTCACACTGAACTGGTAAGATTACTTCTAGGCCATACACCAGTTGGAAGGGTGTAAACACGGTCACATTTCTTACCGATGTTCAGTATGCCCACAAGGTTGAGTACAAGATCAGGTGCCAACTCCTTTTGTGGACTCCAATCATCCTTTGCAGCATGCGCTTCAGGACCTTGTTGATTGCTTCAACTTGTCTGTTGGCGTGCGGGTAATATGGAGTAGAGCTATCATGAGACAACCCTAATTTGGCAACTAATTCAGCCATCATGTGATTGTGAAAATGCGATCCATGATCTGTGACTATAGCTTGTGGAACGCTGAATCTGGCGACTACATGATTGAAAAAGAAAAGGGCAGTTGTTTCACCAGTGTTATCTAATGTAGGCATCGCCTCGACCCATTTGGTAAAATAGTCTACTGCGACTATGATGTACCCATGCCCACCGATCGAGGTGGGGTTACATGTCATGAAATCAATGCCTCATTTGGCGAATGGCCCAACAACAACTATTGGTTGCAAAGGTGTGGGTGGTCTTCTAGTTTTGCTATCGAAAATTTGACAGGCATGGCAACTTCTGACTGCGGTTATGCAATCTTTGGACATTGTTGGCCAGAAGCATCCTACTCATAAAAATTTTTGCTCCGTAGCATAACTGGATTGATGCCCCCCACACGCACCTGAATGGAAATCATTCAGGACTTTTTCGACTTCCTCATGGGTGAGGCACCTCGTCAGAACTGTATCGACACCACGTCGGTAAAGCATGTCACCGAGGATCATGTAGTCTTTTGATTGGTATCGAATACGTTTTTATTCGGAGCAGGAGGTGTTAGGCCTATATTTTTGGGTTTGGAGATAGATAATTATATCTCCATACCACAGATTGCTTGAAGATATCAAAAACAAAGATTCATCCACGGTTGTTTCTTTGGATGTTTCATCGTTGGACGACGATGGGAGATCGAATAATAATTCTGCGAAAACCAGGGCTTTCTTTGACTTGGATTTTACAAATTCCAAATCAAACTCTTGTAGAATTGCTATCCATTTTGAATATTTTCCCCCCAGCAACTGTCGCAACAATATATAAGTCATGGGGTTGCAATTTGACAGAATGGTAGTTTTTCAAAAGAGGACATAGTGTCGAAATCTCTGTATTGCTTGAATGGCTACGAGTGCTAGCTTTTCAACATAAGAATATTTGCTTTCTGTATCATTTAAGTTCCTACTTAAATAATATATAGGATGTTCAATTCCTTTGTCTTCTTGAACTAAAACCATTGCGATGGTTGTATCCGCTGAGCCAGATACAAGTTAAAGTCTTTTTGATAATCAGGAGCATACATTAATGATGCTTTTATTAGGGATTCTTTTAAAGCATCAAAGGAAGCTTGCGCGACCTGATCCCAGATGAAGGGCACTTCCTTTTTCAATAGACATGTATAACCTTTAGCAAGTTCGGCGTAATTTGGAATGAACCTCCTCAGAAAGTTTGCTTTCCCTTGGAATTTCTGAATCTGAAGCAAATTTGAAGGTGGAGGCAAATTTATGATTGCCTGAACCTTACATGGGTCGAGACGAATCCTGTCCTTTGAGACTACAAAGCCAAGTAAACGACCAGAACTGACACAGAACACACATTTGTGTGGATTGAGTCGTATCTTGTAGTGTCGGCAACGTAGAAATATCGCTCTTAAATGCTGCGGATGATCAGTCCGCTTTCGCGAATGAGCCAGAAGGTCATCGCGATATGGTTGAATGATGTTTTTGATGTCATGGAAGGAATAATTCATTTCCCTCTGAAACGTTGCCTCTGCGTTCTTTAAACCATAGGGTAATTTGCGATACGCAAATGTGCCCCACGAACAAATAAATGTAGTCTTTCACTAGTCCTGTGGGCGGATATTTATTTGATTATACCAGGAGAATCCATCCATGAATGAAAAGATTTCGTATCTGGCGCACTCATCAATTATCTGGTCAATAAAGGGTGTAGGGTAGTTGTCTTTTGGACAAGCTTGATTTACATCCCTATAATCAACGCACACCCTAATCGTTCCTTGTTTTTCATAACAGGAACAATATTCGATACCCAATCGGTTAGAGGAACCGGGTAAATGAAACCAGCATGGAGAAGCTTTTCATCTTCTGCCTTAATGGCAGCGGCTTTCTTGGGGTGCACCTGTCGTAGCCGTTGTCGTATTGGTTTGACATCTAGATACATCTTAATTTCGTGTTCAACTATACTCGAGTCAATGCCTGGCATTTCATCATATGACCAAGCAAAGACATCTCTGAATTCGCGAAAAAGAGCATTATATATTTCCAGTTCTGAAGGAGAACAACATTTGCCAACATAAATATTCTCTACAACATATGTTTTGGTTGAAATATTTATGGCGATAGTCTCTTGAATGTTGGACAAGTTTCGCTCAGAATCCACCGTGTTTACAGTATTTGATAGGAAATCAAAAACTAATAGATGATGAAGGTCATCAGGAGTATCTTCTTGACAAGTCGGAAGATGGGGATCATGGTGGTAATCTTCCCATGGTGCCCCTTCAATTACCATTGATTGAATAATTCCTTCGTCGGTGTAATGCACTTGCGACCAAGGATCTGAAGGGGTGCCATATTCCTTAGACGTATCTATCCAAACGCTTGATGAGCATTGATTTGGGTTTTCCTCCCATGCTAGAAACATTGATTGTTACAATATTTCTATTGCGCTTGCAGGCAACACCAATAAATGATCCATGTTAATATCCTTTTCTGAGATCTTGTTAATAGAAGATATCATATTGCAGGTTCCTATCGCTACCACTTCCGCCAGATTGATTGGAGGCGGAAGGGCAAAAGTCTCCATTAATATAGGGTCTTTTCGTAGGCCTACTCCGATATTTTGAAGCGAATGGGGGCTTCCATGGATCATCGGAATGCTTCCCATAACTTGGGAACCATTGGGGAGGAAAGTTTGTTGATCGATGATTGTAATCCCTCCTTGAAAGGGAAATGCAATCTTCCTAAAGTAGGTCGACACAACAGCAGCCATAGCATATATCCATGGTATTCCCAGTAGGATGTTTTAATCGAGGTTTAAGTCAATTACTTCGACATCTATTTCTACTGTTTTCCCCCCTAGTTCAACTTGCAAGTTACTTAGAATACCGTATGGGGTATATGTTCGTCCATCAAATGATTTTAATGTTGTTGAGGATCGCGACAAGGTTGGAGATCCTAAAGTTTTCCAGCAACTCATCGACATAATACATGTAGATGCCCCCTCATCAATAATTGTTTGATGAACAGTTTTGTTGAGGGCTTTCACTTGAATGAGGAAAGCTAGTTGAGCTGGTAACTAAGGATTGTATCCTTTATGATTAAAGGACACAAGATTAGAATCCTTTGGGTCTATCCCACCAATAGCTGATAATAAAGCTTGCTTTTGGGATGGGAAATTTTGCAGTTCCTCAAGTGTCGATATAGCGGATGGCGATTGGGCCAGATCTTCCACTATATTATAATGCTGTGCCACTATGGCATGAGGATTAAATGTCAACTTGTGTACTACTCCCTTTGGCGGTTTTATTGTCAACTAAGGAATGATGGGCGGCACAACTTCTGTCGAAGTTGTTGTCGAACCACTAGGTTGATCTTTGTCCTTGTTGTTCGACAGCTGTGGATTCCCGTAATCTTTGTTCCTTGTCAATATCAAAGCATCATTTTGCTGTGTCGATATCAAAGCATCAGTACTTGGGATGGGGAAGCATTTTCACTACCAACCAGATTTGTCCCTGGATTTGGAAATGGATCAGTCAACACTGCCGAGGTTTTTGAATTCTTGATGAATCTTTTATGCTCAGCCTTATGTGGACAATCTCTTGTCCAACGATCCTCATCACATATTACGCATGGATTTTTTGGTTTCCTATCTCCAGGAGGGTTTGCAGAAGATTTTTCAGATGATGATTCCTCCTGTTTCTTCTTCTTCCCTTGGTTTTTCTTCTTGCCTCCTGGTTGCTTGGTTTCTTTGCCTTTATCAGTCGAGATGGCATTTACTTATGAGGAAAGAAGTTCTTCTTTCGCATTTGGACTAGAAATCTTACGGGCCTTTTTAGATGTAGCCTTTGTCGATTTCGTGTCTGTTGCGCCAATCACACCATCACCGACATGAGAGCCATTGTTCGATTTAGGAGAAGGGGGGATTGAGAATTCCGGTCTGGGAGCGTCAGGTATTTTATCATAGAGCATGCCAGACTGAGTATAAATCAAGTCTAAATATTGTGCACGAGCAATAACTTGCTCTTCGGTGATGACTCCTCCTTTTGCCACATCTTCTGTGATAGAAGGCAATAATGACTTAATAAACCATTCAGCTAAAAGCTGATCAGGAACATATGTTTTTACCATTCTGCAACGACGTCGCCACTCATGAATATGATCGGATATGTGAGTGGCCGTAGTTTGCTTGAAATTGGTAAGAAGTTCAGTTCCCACTTTATACCTTATTGGTAACTGAAAATAGGTTAAAATGGTTGTGGCTAAGGTACTGAAGTTGTCAAATGAAGCTCTGGGCAATTCGATATACCATTTTTCTGCCGAACCAGTTAACGTCCTCTAAAAAAGGTGAAGCCTAATCGAATCATCATTTAGGGTATTTGATGAACACCAAAGATGAAAGGTCATCACATGATTCGACAGATCTTCACCCGGATTTCCATTAAATTTAGGAATATCTGACGTAAGTTTATGCGGAATCGCTGGCCACCAAGGGGCGTAAGCAATTGGATCATTTGTTAATCGATTTAGATCCGGTAACTCTAAAGTCGCCACGAAGGGTAACTGTTGATTCAGGTTAGGTGAAGCATACCCAGGATAAGATGGAATCACCTGAGCAATTGGTCTCTGCATACCAACATAATGCATTTGATGCTGGTAACTTTGGTAAGGTTGATGGGCATAACCATTATAGAATGGTTGATTTTGACCGTTTTGAATATATGGTTGCCCACTATTTGCAAAGATTTGTTGCTCAAATCCTTGGTATACCTGTTGGAATTGCGGTTGTGGGTATTGCACCAGCCATGGTTGCGAAGCCATGTGCTGTTGTCCGATACTAACTGTTTGACCAAGATGAGGGGTAATCGTACTTGTTTGGGCCTGTGTCATTCCACTAGTTGGCGATTGTGGTTGAGTCGCAGGGTCAAGAGGCTGTTGCATTACAACCTGAGAAACCTAAGGTTGGCATACAACAGGCAGCGCTTGTACTTGCAACACTGTCACAATAGCCGGTGTAGTTGGTATATTTGACATAGGTAAACATTGTTGCATTGAATACACAACTCTTGGTTGTTGAGGTAGTATCGGCACCCCACCGCTAGATGTAATTCCAGCATAACCTGAATTTTGTTGTGAACTCCCGTATGGTTTTCCTCCTGGAGGAGACAATCAAAGGGTATATTTCCGCCCATACGGTGGTAACCCGGTACTTAAAGGAATTGTTTGCCCTTGAGGACTAGACTGCCCAAATTGACACCCTGAAGGATCAATTTGCTGAGACTCAACATAAGAGTTTCCGGATACTATTCCAAATGAACAAACAGGAATAGAACATACTGTCGAAATAGCCCCTGAGTGGGCCCCTTCTAGCGATTGAGAGCTAGTTGGGACAGATGGTATACCGGCGAACATTGTCAGAGTGACAGCAGGAAGTTCTGCCATCGCTGTGTTTGACGACACAGTCCTAGATGTCGATGGTTGTTCAGACATTTCTAGTGTATCCAAAAGATTTCCTAGCGATTCTATAGGAGCTTCTGATAGCGGTAGACTAACTTCTGATGAAGAAGGATACAGAGTGATCCCAACTCCAAATTGCGATGGAGTACTAGTTGGAGGATCCTCCACAATCTCTTCTATAGCAATCAGACCAAGTGGAAGAGGTAGACCGTCTGGTCCATAAAATATTTCTGGTGCCGAAGAAGGTAAGGAATCTGCAGTGACAGATGCTTGGGGAAGAACACCCCCCAAATCAATTGTAGATGGAATTGGTTCGGTAACACAAGTGTTTACTGTCACACTAGGATCAGTGCTACTGTCCTTTGGTGGTTGTTGAACTTCTTCTGTAAAGGCAGGGATACCATAAATGTTTGGAGTAATGGGAGTCTCTTATGGTGTTGGAACACTTGTTCTAACTTTACCAGGGGATTTGGAACCGGTTAAACGAGTTCACTTTGTCCGTAACAATTTCGATTCCAGAGACAAAGATGGTTGACTCGTAAGCCTCCGCGAACGACAGGGTTTCAATTGACTTTCTTCCATGATTGCGGATTACTTGATCTCTGAATTCGACCAGGGATGAGTAAGAGATCATCAATCTCCAATTGGAATCAAGAACTATCAGAGAGAAGACACTAATCAACTCTCAAAAGCTAACTCACCTCCCTTGCAGACATCTATATATGGATCCCTCATCCCAGAGATCCAGAGGCTGGAATTTTGTATCTTGTGAGGAAGTTTTGCTGGTTTCTTGGTGCAATATCCTAGTGTTGGGTGATCTAAGCTTGTCATGAGGTGAAGAAGGGCTTCTTGCTGAGAGGGTGATGCTGGGTCAAAACAATTGGTTGTAACTCTCTTGGCTCTTTCTTGATTATCAATAAAGCTATTCAAGTTTTCCTCCATACTCTTGTATGATTTATGTTTTATGCATTTGTATGGTCAATTTACATTTGATCCTATATTTTTTATGATAATAGATCTATGTTCTCGTATAGTGTTATGCTGCTTTGATTCTACAGGTACTTTGTGAAGCTGGATATACAAGAAAAGAAGTGGCAAAGGACTATCAGAAGAGAGAGGAATCGAGCAAGGAACCAAGCGCAAGACAGAGGTTGGTCTCCTTTAGTCTTCTCTTATCTATTTCTCATAAAGGAAAACAAAAGTAGTTTTAATTTGTTTGTTTCTAAGGTAGCCACTAGTGTTACCGGGAATAGTGTCTATGCAGAACTTGTTGTAGGGAAAAGTATCTGACTCGGATGACCCTATCCCACTCTAAGGGTGATAGTACCTCAGCAACAACTGTAAAGAAAACTGCTTAAGGTTTACTTCTTTATGAAAGCAAAAGAGAGTGGATAAATGCACTAACCGTTGCCTTGCGCTTAATGTCGAATCCAAACTCTTCTCTATGGCCGCTTGCTCCCAGCTCTTTGCTCTTTTGCCGGCCCAGCTACAATGAGATCCTGCAAAATGACAAAGAAGGAGACTACAAGAGGCATGCAATCATAACTGATTCACGGATTAGCATAAACCAAATATACAATTATCACAAAACATCATTGGAACAAATGCATATAGAAGAACCTCAATAGCTTTTATTAATGAAGAAGTAAAGGTTCTGAGAGTGTTACAACCATTGAAGGTCCTAATCCAGCAACACCTCCCAGCAGAAAGAATTTCTCCTCTTCACCTCCCTCAAGCAATCACCCAATAGCTCTATAGTGAAACCAACAGCATAGCATTACTTTGCACAAAATTCCAGCCTCCTCAGCTCATAGGAGAGAGCTCAATATATAGATGAATTGAGAAAGGATGAGTCAGCTTGCAACTGATGTGTAGCTGCCTTGTGTCCTCTCTCTCTTCAGTTGATCTTCAGTTCTTGAGTCCACTTGGAGAACCTTGCTTCCACTTGGAGAAACAGAGCCTCTGACTCATCACAAGGCGAAATCCCTGATCCAAGTGTCATTTTTGGAAGATTCCAGAGCAATGACTCAGTGTGCCACTTGTCCCATCTCGCTCAGCACAGGTGGCCTTTGTTCCACTTTCTTTGCAACGTAGGTACACCATGGAGGATCTGAGTTTCAGCGCAGAAGCCTAGTGGAGCACCTACTTTGATTTCAGGATTGCTTGTTTTTGAGTGTTTTTAGGTGGAGAACTGATCTGAGAGCTGTTGGTTTGCTGACCTTGTTCCTCTAGGGGCAGGAACATCATGTTTAGGGAACTTTGGATCCCTTGGATTATTGACAATTCATGCCTGTTGCTGTAAGGCACAAAATTGTCTATAACAGAACTGCTAATCCCACTAAGGCTAGTGGCTACCTTAGAAACAAACAAAGTAAAGACTACTTTCGTTTTCCTTTCTGAGAGATAGATGAGAGAAGAATAGAGGATACCAACCTTTGTCTTGTGCTTGGTTCCTTGGTCGATTCCTCTCTCTTCTGATAGTCCTTTGCTACTTGCTTCCTTGTATACCCAGTTTCACAGAGTACCTGTAGAATCAAAGCAGCACAATACTATATGAGAACATGGATCTATTATCATAAATAATCTAGGATCAGATGTAAATTGACCATACAAATGCATAAAACATAAATCACACAAGAGTATGGAGGAAAACTTGAATAGCTTTATTGATAATAAAGAAAGAGCCAAAAGAGTTACAACCAAATGTTTTGACCTAGCATCATCCTCCCAGCAAGAAGAAGCCCTTCTTCCCCTCATGACAAGCTTAGATCACCCAACACTATGATCTCACACCAATAAACCAACAGCACTTCCTCACAAGATACAAAATTCTAGCCTCTGGATCTCTGGGATGAGGGATCCATATATAGATATCTGCAAGGGAGATGAGTCAGCTTTTGAGATATGATTAGTGTCTTCTCTCTGATAGTTCATGATTCCACTTGGAGATTGATGATCTCTTACTCATCCCTGGTCGAATTCAGAGAGGCAAGTGTCACAGGAGAAGTTTCTGGAAGATTCCATGCTCCTCCACCTCACAGATTGACCCTGCCATTTGTCCCTTCTCGCCCATCGCACCCCATAGAAGTGATTTTTGAAATGAATCACACCTACTGTGTGTATTTAGGTGGGATGCAGCGCACTTTGCCTATGGAGCAGGTGAAATGGTCTAGTTTTGACTAGTTCTGAGTAGTTTTTCATGGAGAACTTCTGGGAGAAGGTGTGATCACTTGACCTTGTTCCTTTAGGGGCTAGAACAACACTTTTAGGGACTTAAGAGCCCTTGGTTTATTGACATTTATGATTGGGTTTGTAGTGCCCAAAAATGTCTATAACAACTAGCCTTAGTGGGATTAGCAGTTCTGCATAGACACTATTCCCGGTAACAAAAGCATGTAGGTTACCATACTGAATCATGCATAGTAACGCTTAAGGTACCAACATCTGTCTTGCGCTTGATTCCTTGCTCAATTCCTCTCTCTTCTGATAGTCCTTTTCTACTTGCTTTCTTGTATACCCAACTTCACAGAGTACCTGTAGAATCAAAGCAGCATAACACGATACGAGAACATAGATCTATTATCATAAACAATATAGGATCATATGTAAATTGACCATATAAATGTATAAAACATAAATCATACAAGAGTATGGAGGAAAACTTGAATAACTTTATTGATAATCAAGAAAGAGCCAAGAGAATTACAACCAATTGTTCTGACCCAGCATCATCCTCTCAGCAAGAAGCCCTTCTTCACCTCATGACAAGCTTAGATCACCCAACGCTATGATATTGCACCAAGAAACCAGCAGCACTTCCTCACAAGATACAAAATTCTAGCCTCTGGATCTCTGGGATGAGGGATCCATATATAGATGTCTGCAAGAGAGGTGAGTCAGCTTTTGAGAGTTGATTAGTGTCTTCCCTCTGATAGTTCTTGATTCCACTTGGAGATTGATGATCTCTTACTCATCCCTGGTCGAATTCAAAGAGGCAAGTGTCACAGGAGAAGTTTCTGGAAGATTTCATGCTTCTCCACCTTGCGGATTGACCCTGCCATTTGTCCCTTCTCACCCATCGCACCCCATAGAAGGGCTTTTTGAAATGCATCGCAACTACTGTGTGTATTTAGGTGGGATGCAGCGCACTTTACCTATGGAGCAGGGGAAATGGTCCAATTTTGACCAGTTCTGAGTAGTTTTTGATGGAGAACTTTTGGGAGAAGATGTAATTAGTTGACCTTGTTCCTTTAGGGGTTGGAACAACACTTTTAGGGACTTAAGAGCCCTTGGTTTATTGACATTTATGATTGGGGTTGCAGTGCCCAGAAATCTCTATAACAGTTGCCCCCTAAAGCATGAGGTCGTTAATTTGTTGATGTCGGGTGAAATGCTTTATCATGAGGATCTGAAGTTGTTTCAAGCTGGAAAGAGACCTGTAATAAGATATAATACAATACATTATCTTCATAATATTTTCATGATCTAGCTGAGGCAGGAATTCCCATGCTCAGCGTTATAAATTCATTTTCATGTACATGAGACAGACAATCGTCTATGTGTAGACTGATGATTCTAGTAGAGTCATCATCCCTTAGATTGGATGATTATCTGTGCAGCAATGATGTACATTTGATGTCTTTATTTTCCTGAATATATATCGTATCCCGAATGGATGAAACTAGATCCGGGGTCTTCAATCTCATTCGATCTTCACTCAAAGTATAAGTCGATCCATGTGAGAGATGTTCTAGAGTCGAACATGGAAAGACATCGCCTGATTACCAGCCAATGATGTAAGCTGTTAACAGTCGCGAGAGGAATCACCGATAATGATGATGATATTAAAGGTACTATAGTATAATTCACGTGGTGTGAATAAAGGAATTCGCGTCGAACACCACGTAAAATCTTTCGGTCAAAGGCCATTCATGTAAACCTATCGCCGAAAGTGAGAAACTTGCCATTGAGGCATGCAAGCTTCAAAGTACTGAAAGGGTTGTTCCTATATCAGCTTCTTGGATAATGAGCTGATGTCGACAAGAAGCGATCCGTCATAGGAGGTCCTTAGTGAATCCCACATCAATGACATGGAACAGGGCAGATGATTTTAATGGAGGTGAAAATGATCTGGTGATATACGGTTCAGGGTGGCCGTCATGAAAGAATGGAGCGAAGATGTATTATAGTGGGTGAGACACAGGTGAATTCTCTGAGTGACTTCTCTTGAACATATCGGTGACACTGACATGATGGATTGGTAGCACTAACCCCAAATGTGGATGGTGTGATGGAACCATCATGATGTGAACAGTGAATGGAACAACCCAACCCGACTTGGATGCGGAGTGAAAGTGTCATGTTCAAGAGCGACTTGCTACCAACAAAGTTTCTTCAAGTTTTCTTCCCAATTTTTCCTCAGTCATTGCTGACCAGTACCTCTTTATTTTTGTCAAGCTTGAGGAGGATAACATATTCTTTTTCCATAATATTCCCTTCGGGCAAACCCATCGCTATGTTTTAACAAGCCTAGCGATAGTGAAACTCATTCTTGTCTGTTATGGACAAGTGTGTCGCTATTAGGTTTTAACGATTTTAACGACAAAGATAACTCGGTCCTTTTCAATTTTAGAGAGTCTGAAAAGGGACGTAAAGGAAACTCCAAAAATCCTTTTTCATCATCTAATCCCTTAAGTCCGAAAAAGTATAAAATAATACAAAAGGGATGAATTTTCGGTATTTTTAACGAGCCGAACAAAACAAGCGCTCGATCTTTCTGTGTAATAATCCCTTAGGTCCAAAAAGATTAAAATCTAAAGGAGGGATAGCACTTCCAGTCACTTTAACGAGCTGGAGAGGCCAATGGCTCGGAAATATTTTCATATTTTACGAGTCAGTTGAAAAGAGCTTAAAGGAGACTCGTGTTTGAGGAACGAGTGATAAATTTGGGTAGCAGCAGATTCCAGGTAAGGTTTGGAATTTCCCAATCACGGCAGTGTTACAAGGTTGGCTAACAGGATCACTCTTCGTAGCCGTTCCTCAAAAGGGGTAAACAACCAAGTGGAGGTGAATGATCGGCCAATACAGAATGGAGGTGATGATGAGAACACGACCAAGGCTTAAAAGGCTGAAGCACTACATTCACGACAGTTATTTACTGGAAATTGGTTCATTTTTTATTTTAAAATGAGCTTAAACGCTGGGGGAAACACTTGCTCATTGCTTATGTTTATTTTTTAATGAGCTTGAAGTCCGCGTTAAAACTTCTCGATATAATGGTCATTTCTTGACTTTACCATTAATAGCTTTGTTCCTTCAAAGATTGTACTGCATGCTTAATCGCTTCATCAAACTAGTTAGAAATGAACAATATATGTTTGAAAAATGAGTTAAGACACTAATATTTTACTTGAATTACGTAAAAAGTAATTTAAAAGTGATTTTACCCCTCCTTTTACCGTTTCATTTGAACTTTGACTTGTTGGAGCTTTGGAGGTGTTTTCCCCCTTGATTTTCACTAGCTGATTCTGGGAGATTCTGTGGACGATTTTTGGCACCGTCTAGACCAGGTAGGAGCTAAACCCAAGCTCTTTCATTTCATCCTTTCCATTTTGCATTCTGAGCTTGATTTCTAGTCTTTGTGAGCCTCTGGGGTTTGGAAAACTCGCTCTGGCTCCATCGCACCCTTTCTATATCGAACGGTGCGTTGCATATTGGCCTACTCACTGGACAGTTGACATGCAACATACCCAGAACAATGCTAGAGGTGCGATGGGCGCAAGGAGGGAAATTTGTGCACAGTTTTCAATGGAAATTTTTGCTTGTTTCTCACCAAATCAGGATCTAACTCTTCTCTTGTTTGTTTTCAGAGATTCATTGGAGCAAAATGCCCATTACATTGCGAGAACGTGACCATGAAGAAGAGGACATGATTGCTTTACATGATCTGGTTACAGTAAATGCACTGCGGAACTGTGGTCTGCTGAAGTTTTTTCGCGTCTCTAGCATGAGACAACAAATCAACTTGTTGCAGTATTTGCTCGATGCTTGGGACCCTACCAGCCAGGTGTTCCATATTAGGGGCAAATCCATCCCCTTGACTGTTGTGGAAATCTATTTTCTGACCGGCTTATCGAGGCGGGGTGCCCCTATCTCCTTATCAGGTTCGGCCCGTGGGGGTGAATCTCTCAGAGATTATATTCGTAGCTATTGCAGAGAGGGATCTCAGCTGAGTAAAGACAGAAAGATCATCATCTGAGATGTCACTGACAGGTCCATGAGGACCATTCTGTTCACCTTTGGTAGGATGGCTACTGGTGTGGCTCTTCATGTGGCCAACCAGTCTTATATGCAGTACGCCTTAGAATGTCTTGAACCGAAGGTGTTCAACTGGTGTGATGGAGTACTCCTTGTGATCAAAGAATAGTTTACCAAGGTGAAAAACGGAAGATTGAAGAACTTTGGATATGGTTCTATTTTGACCGCCTTCGCCTTGGAAAAGATCCCACTGATGCAGTCGCAGTACATTTTACTTGGTTTACCTCCATCGACTGAACCACGGATGCAGAGATGGGTCGACCATATGTCCAGAGATGCTGGTCAGTCTCAAATTTCCTTTTCTGATACCTTCTTCAGGTGGTTCGATCGTCAAGAGATGGTTTTTTCGAGTATCCATATGCTGGTATGGACTTCTGGGGTGACCTGGATTTGGTACTACCAGCTGGCGAGCAGTGGGGTGCCATTGGTAAATTCTTTGACCATATTTCTGTTTATCGTTTCTCTTTTATAATGTCCTTGTGCTTTATTCTAAGGTGGCATATGGGGTGCACCAACATCTCCCCAAGAGGAGAAGGGACTATGATTCCCTCCAAGAGTAACTCCTTGGTTGGTGGACTCCATTTTCCTCAACCTAAGACAAACGTAGGAAAGGTGATAATTATTCCGTTTAAAATAAATTTTAGATGCTTTGACACAACTTGTTATTTCAGTTTTTAAGAGTCGAGAAAAAACAAAAGATGACTCTAGTCGCCTTTGATTTTTAATGAGCCTGAAGTGACAAGTGATCAGATGGACCTTTTCCATTAAGGAGTCTGAAAAGGAAAGAAAGGGACTGCTCTGGAAATCTAGACAGAGGGATTACCAAACCAATCGCGAAAATTCAGAATACTTTTTACGGTACGGCAGTCAATCTTCCTGAATGTTGTGTTCTGTGCATTGCGATCGATAGGGCGGCAAACACAGCTTCCTATGGATAAAGGATTAATTCTATTGTGGTCTCCCAAAATATACTCGACGGTACATGGGAGCACAAGTCCGTACTGGCACTTATCGTCTCAAAGTGGAGGAATCACCCAACCAATAGTGAAAACAACAGTTACCAGGCTTTACGACGCCGGAATATGTCTCTAGCCTAGACTTCTAGATGTTGTGCGTTAGGTTCCAAAGCATTTTTAGATTCATTAAATTTATTTTATAGTTGATCTTGCTTAAGAAATTTTCCTTTCAGGTTCACCGCATGATGTAAATGTACAATTCCTAAAATGCAATCTAAGATGATAAACAGTCGTTTAATCTTCTTTTTGGCAAATGAAAATCCTAGCTACTAAGGAAAGAGAGATGGCATTCTTTCAACAAAGAGCAAAGAGCACACACTATATGCATTGTCCTAAATCAAACCAACAAACAGTCTAAATGAAAATGCACATGCATGTATTTGTTTTCAGCCTTCTTAATATGTGAATGATAAAAAGAAAGCTAATGCGCAAATCTGAATTATCTTTCAAAGCGACAATTACTAACAAGTTTCTTTTCAAGACAAAATGAGGACAATGACAACACTTTGCGATTTGGAATTGAAAACTTTCTTTCGACACTAGAAAAACTACTAATTCAGATCAAATACAAGAGTAACAAGGTAATCGACTATCAAGAACAATCAGATTCTCTTCTATGACTGAAAACGACACTTGCGACACTTTCAAATCAAGAAACGACAGTACAATTATGCTACTTCTTTGTAAAGGAGAACTAAAAATGACTCAAAAAGTACATAAAAACATTTACAGTTCTTTGCACAATGGAGGCAGAATAACGGTAAGGAAAGGGGTTTCAAACAGAGGTGTACTGACTACAGGTAGCAAAACTCCTAAATGGATATGAAAAGAATGAGCACAGAAACCAAAATTTAGGAACAAGGCCTTGTCTGATCAGCGCACCTGTAACACAGTGAAACTGAAATGCAACACACCTACTACACTCGGGAAGTGCGCTGCATTTGAAGTTCACAGAACAGACAGTGCGATGGACCAGGGACGAGACTTTGATTGGGTTTTGGGTCACAGTTTGCAGTTCAGTTTAGGGATTTTGGCAGAGAAACTGGTAATCAGTAAATCAATCACAGGGGTAGATCTAAGGAGGTTACTAGAGCCACCACAAGGGCAATTAGAGAGCTTGTAAATCAATTGTTTAATTCATAAACAAAACCCAGAGATAGACTGAAGCGGCATTTATCCACTTTGCATTTGCATAGCAAATGCAGTTCGAAGGCTACCTGGCTCAACTTCAGGCTCCATCTGTAAGTTTATGAAGTAAACAAATGTAGATAAACAAACAATCTACTCACTCCCCATTGGAGTCTCCATTTTGTTACCGGGAATAGTGTCTATGCAGAACTGCTAATCCCACTAAGGATAGTGGCTACCTTAGAAACAAAAAAATTAAAACTACTTTCGTTTTCCTTTATGAGAAATAGATGAGAGAAGGATAAAGGAGACCAACCTCTGTCTTGCGCTTGGTTCCTTGCTCGATTCCTCTCTCTTTTGATAGTCCTTTGCTACTTGCTTTCTTGTATACCTAGCTTCACAGAGTACCTGTAGAATCAAAGCAGCATAACACCATACGAGAACATAGATCTATTATCATAAACAATATAGGATCATATGTAAATTTACCATACAAATGCATAAAACATAAATCATACAAGAGTATGGAGGAAAACTTGAATAGCTTTATTGATAATCAAGAAAGAGCCAAGACAGGTACAACCAATTGTTCTGACCCAGCATCACCCTCTCAGCAAGAAGCCCTTCTTCACCTCATGACAAGCTTAGATCACCCAACACTATGATATTGCGCCAAGAAACGAGCAGCACTTCCTCACAAGATACAAAATTCCAGCCTCTGGATCTCTGGGATGAGGGATCCATATATAGATGTCTGCAAGGGAGGTGAGTTAGCTTTTGAGAGTTGATTAGTGTCTTCTCTCTGATAGTTCTTGATTCCACTTGGAGATTGATGATCTCTTACTCATCCCTAGTCGAATTCAGAGAGGCAAGTGTCACAGGAGAAGTTTCTAGAATATTCCATGCTCCTCCACCTTGCGGATTGACCCTGCCATTTGTCCCTTCTCACCCGTCGCACCCCATAGAAGGGCTTTTCAAAATGCATCGCACCTACTGTGTGTATTTAGGTGGGATGCTTCGCACTTTGCCTATGGAGCAGGTGAAATGGTCCAGTTTTGACCAGTTCTGAGTAGTTTTTCATGGAGAACTTCTGGGAGAAGATGTAATCAGTTGACCTTGTTCCTTTAGGGGCCGGAACAACACTTTTAGGGACTTAAGAGCCCTTGGTTTATTGAAATTTATGATTGGGGTTGCAGTGCCCAAAAATGTCTATAACATCGAGCAACATTTTGCAAGGATCTCCTGCCCCCTCTTCTTTCTTTTCTTCCGCCATGGGAGGTTGTCAGTTTTGCGAGGCTAATCTTGCAATGGTTCCACTAGATCAAGCCCTAACTCCTTATACCATGACCTTGTTGGGGACATGCAAAGAAAAATAGAGAAAGAGCAGACCACTCTGATACCATGGATCCAATCTTAAACAAGAACACAACAACTTACAAATATAATCATAAATACAGAGATACAATAGAAAAACAATTCATTTTATTAATAGAAAATACTTAAATATGCTTACAAACATAATGGAAATAAGATAGCTCGATCAATAGTAGCTTATCTTTGAGAAGAGATGTGGCAGCTACATGCCTCTAAACTGTGTTACAATGAGGCTCAAAGGCCTATTTATTATTGAGAAACAAAGGAAAACCCTAAACATCCAAAAACCTAACCATAGGAGATGAAGTGCCAAAATTGTGGGCCTTGTTTGGGTAAATTGGTACATCAACTTCCCAGCATCGTAACTTTGCAATACGATCTCGTTTGACTATCATAATACCTCGTTTCGAAGATCTCGAAGAGAAGGATGAAAGAAAACAAGAAAGCTATATTATGACGTTTTTAGTCTCTCCATTTTCTCTAAAAATGTCATTTAGGGCCTCAAAAGGGTTTTGCAAGTTCAGTGCCCAAAAAACTGCCAGAAATAGTAAACTGTGCTACAATTAAGGAAACTGAAAAACTGAAAGAGACAGTGTTGGGGGTCCAAGTGGAATAGGCAGCTGGCCACCAATATCCACCTAGATCAAATTGTAATGATATTTCTATCTTGGGGAAAGTGAAGAACATCAAAGATGAACAACATCATAATAGTCATAACATAAAACAAATTATTTCCAAGGAGTATATTATATTAAAGATGGGTGTCAATAACTTCTACATCAATGGCAATGTATTTTCCCCTAAAATCTATGGAAAATGCCCAGAGAAATCCCTGAGGTAAGAAATTGTGTCCATTAAAGGTCTAGAGGGTGGTACTTGATTGAACAAGTGCTGCAAAACCAAGATCTTTCCAACATGACAAAGTGATGATATAAGTGGAGGATCCTTCATCCATAAGAGTGCAATGAAAATCTTTGTTAAATATGTGAACCAAAATCTGAAAATCAACTTGATGGGATATCCTATATCAACTTTCATCATAGTCAAGTGTAATCAAATTCAACTTTGAGGGATCAACCTTTTTAGTAGAGGTCAAAAAGGTTCTCCATTGCATAGGACAACTCTATAAAACCTCAAAAGAAAACATGGTACATGGTGGTTAGGCTAGATGCTTAACAATACTCTAGTGTTGGGAAACCCTAACATTAACATTGTATGTTGACTTATGAAAAACACCCTTAGGCAGACGAAACACTATCTACAAAGTCATATCTTGTTGAAAATCTAACTATGGTTTTTCATAATAATTTCTATTGTACTTTATCATTATGTATTTATTGTAAAATTGAAAAATAATGAAAGGAAAATTATTTTGAAGCATAGGTTTCATGCTCCTCTTACTTATTTATTAGGTCAAAGACTCCATTGTAGCCTTCTAGGGTTTTCTTGATTCATAAGAGTCATTTTCATATTTATTAGACCCTTCTTGGGATTTTGTATCATGTAAAGAAAAAATATTTTGAGTCAAAACAATCATATTTCACCTCCTCACCAAGTTATCCCTGCCGTGATGAATTCGGCCCAGTTTGGGGCTATTCGACCTGGTGGAAGCAATATAAATAGAAGGAGAACTCGACCTATTTGGCATCCATCCATCAACAAGTTAGATCTATAGTGAAGGAAGAGAAAAAGAAGTGTGAAGTCAAGGAGAAAGAAGGTCAAATCAAAGGAAGAACAAAATCAAGGTTTTTGGGCATCGTCTCTCTCACATGTGCAAGATTTGTAGGTTTTCTGGGAAAGTTGCAAGGGCTGAAATTTCTACAGTGAATCAATTTTGAAAGAGTTGACTCTTGTTGACTTTGGCAGAGTTTGTCTACCTGGAAGGAGGGTTGAGTTCGTGATTGGATGCGGTCTTTGTCTTAGTTAAATTGTTTTGGATTATCTCACTTTTACTTGGTTCTATCATAGAATAATATTTTGAATGGGGTTTCCCCTAGGAGAGGGGTTTTTCCCTAGCTGAAGGCCTACATCTTTTGTCTTTTTTTCTTGTGATATTCACGCATTTTTTGATTTGGTAATTTCTTGATGAAAGATAACATAATAAAAAAGTAAAGAAGCCAACACAAATCAAACGTAATTATTAAGAAAATAAGAATCAAAACCTTAATATCTACATACATTAATTTCTCAACATGTTATCAAAGTTAAGGTGCAGGAAGGACTATTTGAAGATCACTTTGTTGGCTATCATTTGAAGGAAGGAAATCACTCTTGTAAGGAATATCTCTCTCATCAATGGAAATCTATCTAAAGATGGGACTCAAGGCCCATAAGGAACTCTTGAAAGAAGCAAGAAGCTTTCGTGTCAAGGTCATCTACAATCTATCTAGGAGGGTCAAAATTGGAAGATTCATAGCTTCACTTACATGTATATTTGATGATGACAATTCTTCTATCATTAGTAGTGGAGCCTCAAGACACATGACAAGGGAAAGTGGACAACTTAAAACTTTAACAAAATGATCATCATATCATTTAGTGGAGCTTTGAGACAACCTTTGTTATGTAGTCAAAGGTATTGGATCTACTTCATTGAGCCTAGAAGATGGTGGAAAGCTTCATCTAAACAACATTCTCTATTTTGTAGGTTTGAAAAAGAATTTAATCTCTATTTCTTGTCTAGAAGATAAAGGAGATATGATTTATTTTGTAGATGAAAAATTTCTTGTTTGGGGAAGGGACTCTAATATTGCAAAAAGATAGGGTTATTGGGATTCATGAGGGGAGGTTTTATAGACTTATAATACCTTCTCCTCAAGCTCTTTTTCATATGGATATTAGTTCCTCTGAGCTTTGACATAGAAGATTGAGCACCTTCATTATAAAATATCCCCCCCCAAGTCAAATGGTAAAAGGCATCCCCAGCGTAAAGGAGGACCATGAAGGAGTATGTAAGAGATGTGCTTTGGAAAGAGTACAAAGAAACCATTTACAAGTAGCGACATAATGTATAAATAAGTACTAAACTGCATTCATTCCGATGTGTGTGGACCAATGGCAAATAAATCTCTTGGGGCCATCTATATTATGTGACCTTCATTAATGATCACTCTAGAAAAACTTGGATTTATCTTCTCAAATCCAAGGATGAAGTTTTTTAAAAGTTCAAAGAATTCAAATCAGAAGTGAAGATATTGACAGAAAGGAAGATAAAGACCCTTAGATCTGACAATGGTGGTGAATATACATCTAAGGAACTCATATCCTTTGTAAGGTGTTGAAATTATATCAAGAAAAAGTCTCAATTTTGACTTATGCTTTATTGAAATTGAGTAATTCAATTTTCAACATCAGTAGGATGACTTGGATTGCAGTTAACTTGTGTGACATGGCCTTGTCTACTAGTTTACTAAAAAAAATTGAGTTTGTAGGCTAAGAGTAGAGTTGTGCATGTATTGATTGCTAAGATTTAGCAATCTAGTTGAGTTATTGTTAGTTGAACTCAATTATCTAAGATCTAGTCATTAGTTGAGTTAGTTGAAGGTCAGTTGAGTAGTTAAGTATGTTGTTAGCTCACTGATCTCTTAGATAACTAGTTAATCAACTAAAAATAGACCCAATCATGCATGGAATTCGAATTTACTAGTTGAGTGGATGGAAAAGGCACATTTTTATTTATAATTGCATACAGTTGAGTGTACAGGGGTTTTGAACTAAGCAAGTGATCAATTCCCCTTGGAATTGTTCAAGGAAGTAAGGAATTTCGCTATTTTTTAGGATCTTAATTCCTCTAGGATTGCACAAGAAAATAAGAGGTTGGTCGAGTCTTGAATTGGCTAGAGAAGGTAAGGAAGTAGGGGAACAATTTTAAAGTGTAAGGTGTGCTTTAGAGTTGGAGCAAGACATTTTAATTGTTTCTCTTTCTCATCTGAATTAATTCAACACAGTGGAGGGTTTTTTCTCAGTTGGGTTCCCCTATAAAATCATTGTGTTCCTTATGTTTTGATGGTTTCATGTTATTGCACGTGTTTCTATCATGCCTTTTCCTTTGCGAGAATAGTAGAAGACATTTTTGTCTATTGATTTCAGTTTGATTTCTTGAGTAGTTGCAATTTCTATTAATTTCTACATGGTATCAATGCAAAAATCACATTAGAAACCAACCAATAGATCTTCTCCATCAGATATTTTGATTTGCAAATTCATTGAAGCAGTTTTCTTCTGAGTGGGAAAATGTCATTAAACAGATTGAGATTGGAGTATTCCCTTGAGGGAACATTAAATTTCATAGCTTGGAAGGACATGATGGAAGTAGTGCTTGATGATAATGGTTTGTTGGAGTACACCAAAACTGGCATTACAAAACCAACAATATCAGATGCACAACAGTTAGCCCAGTGGAAGAAGGATACCACAAGAGATAGGAGGACCATCCTAGAGGGTGTGAGAGACCACATAGTCTTGAAGTTACATGGAAAGGATACTCCATTTGCTATTTGAAAGACCTTAGCTGAGTTATTCGAAAATAAGAGTGATGCCAAAAAAATTGGTTTGATGAATAAATTGAGGATTGAAGACAAAGGGTATGATGTAGTCTTATGCAATGGAAAGGATTGCCTCAATCATTTTGCTTCAGGTCAGATTAAGAATATTGGTGTCAGGATTAAGAGCCTCTACAAATTGGAGGAAGATGCATGTGGAACCTTGAGGAGAAACACATAGATTCCTCAGAGTAGAGATGTGATGGTTGAGTGAGAGCATGATAGAGCTCTCAAGATGGCGTCTTTTGGTTCAAAGGGAGAAATTGCAACCATACCTCTAGGAGTGAGGTGGGGTGATGTATATCCCTAGTCCCAAAGTTGCAAATATTTGGCAGTGTCCATAGGAGAGAAGAAGCAGTTGCAATATATTCTTCTCATAAATCATTACCCTTGCTACAAGGGCCCACAATATTTAGTGATAGAAGGATTAGTGTCAGTTGATGCAGTTAAATCTTGAGCGAAATTTGCAGACTAGTTGCAATAAGAAGCTGAGGAGCATAGAGAAGTATTGATAGTAGTCTAGGAGGCACAATGTAGAATCAACAACAATGTAGTTTTCCGAGTAGATAGTGTAGAGAATAGTAGCAGTCAGAGACTATGGAGACAGTTGCAGCTCAAAGACAGTTGATTTAGTATTTTGGATGCTTCTCAGTTGCAGTAGTAACAATAATAATGAAAGGTAGTGCTACTAAACATTCCATAGGAATTGGATTGGGGTTGTGCAGAGCCCTTTTCTTGCTAAGAGGGAGTGTTCAATTTGTAGCAAGAAAAGGGCTCAATTTTTACTTGTGCCTCATACAAATTGAGTAATTCGATTTTCCACATTAGCAGGATGACTTGGATTGCAGTTAACTTGTGTGACATGGCATTGTCTACTAGTTTAATTAGTAAATTCAATTTTGTAGGCTAAGAGTAGATTTGTGCATGTATTGATTGCTAAGATTTATTAATATAGTTGAGTTATTGTTGGTTGAACTTAGTTAACTAAGCTCTAGTCATTAGTTGAGTCAGTTGAGTAGTTAAGACCGTTGTTAACTCACCGATATCTCAGTTAACTAGTCAGTCAACTAAAAATATACCTATTCATGCATGGAATTTGAATTTCTTAGTTGAGTGGATGGAAAAGGCACATTTGTATTCATAATTGTATATTGTTGAGTGTACATGGATTTTTCACTCAGGTTGTCCCTTTGACTCCTAAGGGATACGACCGAGGTAACCACTAACCAATATTTTAGCTACAGGTCCTAGCCTACCTGCAACCAGAGAGGGCTCTCTCTTTATGATTTAACTTTGTTTTGGTATAATTTTAGGCTAGTTATGATGCATGGGGTTTTGTTTTAAATTTGGTTGGGTGGATGGTTTCAGGCAGAACTGGGATGCAGTTTCAGAACAGTCTAGACTATTGGGCAATGGAGTCAATGATTGAGTACTGTTGTGAATGTTTCTTGTGAAAAAGGTAATGCTACAGAGCCAGATAGGCACCTATGGAACAATTCTTCAAATCTGGGAATCGATGGCATGAAATCAGGGAATGAAAGGCAATTAAGGATCTTTCACTATGCTGATAGAGGGAAAGTATGAGAATATTATCTAGGAGCAGTTAAGAATTCCTAAACAACGTCCATAATGAAAGAATCAGTTCAAACATGAGCAATTAAGAATTCATATTTATGACTAATTCTGAAGAAAACACAGCTAGAAACAGAGATTGAGCAAAGGGTGTATGTAAACAAGTCCTGAGCTATTCTTTCTTCTCTGTTAATAAGATCATGAAACATATGTGAAATTTGCAAAACATAGAAAGACAAACATGGTTTAGAATAACTTATTGTTCCATTAAGCGACACAGGAATTCTGTAGCAGAGAGCAGTTCACTTCACATCCAGACAGCACAGAGAGCATCAACTTCACCAGCAATTTGTATTAAAAGTCTAAAAACTTACAGCGTAGCTCTTACAGAGAAACAATAATCAACCAACCAACCCTTAAAACATTGTTTGGGGAGGTATTTATACAAAAATAAGATACAAAATATCTAGACGATGAGTCTTCATGCAATAAATTACATCACCAACTCATCCAAGGGAGTAGATGAAGAATTAAACACTGCAGTTAATATTGGCTTGCTAGCTGTCTGCTTTGTCAGAAAATTTTGACTTTCTGGGCTGAAATGAGTCGGCTGCCTTCTGCGCATATATTCTGCGTGTGCTGTTCTGATGTCGGTATGCTGCCTATTGCTATCTTGGTCTTCATCCTTGGTGCTTGGTTTCCTTTATATTTAACGAGCTGTAGCTAACATTCCAATTCTGCTTTGGGCTACTTTGATCCTTTGACAGGTGGACCGTGCCATCTACATATCCTGAACTGCAGTTTTTCAAAAAAGAATTAATATTCAAAATCACCTGAGCAAAGTTTCTATCATTCCTCTCCACCAATCTTCTGTAGGCAGCTGATGCCTTTGTATCTTTATCAGTGTTTCATCAGCTTCTGTGTATCTGTAAAAGTTTGGTTGGACTTCAAAGAGATGATTTATCTCATGTGCAATGTAGAATAGATTTTCTAATTTATCAAAGACAATTTGTCCAGATGGAGGCCCTGTCTCTTCCGATGTGCTTGAGGAAGCTGTGATTTGATTGGCAGCATAATTGTTCAGCCTCTTGGCATAATGCTCATGTGAAAGCAGTCTTCCAGCACTGGTTACTAGGCTAGGTAGCCCTCTGCTCTGTAATGCCATGATCTTTGCTATGAACTCATCCACTTCTGCTTGCATCTCTTGGCATTTTCTTTCCAATGTCTGCACAAAATTCCTAAGGGTTAATACCCTCTTTATTAGCAAGATAGTATCAGTCCTGTTTCTGATTCCTATTGCTGCCAACTGCCCTCTGGTGCGAGTATTCAAGAATTGGATCATCCTGCTAGCTTGCTCAGGCATGTTACCCAAAGATGCTCTAGCTTTCTGGCTTTCCAATTGAGCTTTGCCTATCAAATCCATTTGCTCATGTATGATCTCAATGGATTGCCATTGGTCTGTAATGGATTGGCCAATCTTGGCCCACAAAATTTTCTTGATATCTGCTAGAGTTTTACCAAAAGTGAGTTCTTTCTCCAGCTCCTTTATTCTTCTTTCCAGGGCTTTCACTTCCCTTGTCTTCTCAGCTACCTCCTGCTTTGATTTGTCATATTTTTCCTCAATGCTAGCCAGCTTTACCTTGGTTTCTTTCAATTCTGCCATTTGCATTTCCAAGGCTTCTATTTCTTTCATCATATTGTCCATTCTTAAGCTGGTGCCTTGTTCTGCAGGTGCTGAAGTAGTTGCTATTGGTGCTGAGCTTGAGGCACCTGCTTCTGATGTTGTGACAGTGGGAGGGACTGTTATGGGGGCCATAGGAGGAGCAGTTGTAAGAATTTGAGCTGTTTGAATTGGCTGAGAGGCCAACTCTCCTTGTCTTCCCTGTAATGATGCCTCCAAGGCACTTTCTGTCTCTACCAACCTTTTATGCAATGTCATAAGCAATGCTACCACATCCTGCTCTTCCTTTTGTTGTGCCACCTCTGAAGTTTGAGGATGCAATGTGGGTGATATCTTGATTTGTCTTCTAAGGGCAGCTATGTCTTCATCTTTCTTTTTAATTAAAGCTTGCACACCCTTGGGGTCATTGGGATCATGTCCCAACTCTATGATGATCTCCTCCAAGGACTTGATTCTGTTGTCCTTGGCTTGTGATGAAGCCTTCTCCAATTCTAATTGGGCAGCAGTATTGTGCAAAGAGTTTTGCAATTTGTGGGCTAGCAATCTTTTATCTGCCAATGTAGAATATACCATCTCCTCGGTCTGCTTATGCAATTCAATCTGGTCCATCGGATGGATATCTTTGGCGAAAACTTCCAGATTGGTTCTGATGTAATCAGCAGCTGATTGAGGTTGCTAAATTGTAGGTCTGAAATGACCAAGGGTCATTCTCCCTTCCTGGATGTCATAGGCTGTCATTAGTCTTTGCTGATTTGTGGGGCCATCCTTATTAGCTGGTTGTACAACTGCAATCTTACTGGCTCATTCCTTGTTTTGATATCAGTGAATTCTTTTTTAATATCAGAGCCCTGTCAGTCCTGTTGCCTGATGGATGTCACCTCTCCCCCCTGTTGTCTCTCTTGCTCCTGCTGAAAGGAGCTGACCGATGTCTCCATGCTTGGGGGAATTTGTTGTTGAGTGGGCCCCTCTGGAATTTCTTCCTCCGAAAAAGGATTTAACCTTTGTCTCTTTTCTCCTTGTTGCTCTGTAGATGTCCCTGAAGGTTTTTCTTCCTGTCTATCCCTCTTCTTAGCTCTTTCTTCATTGACAGGAGTCTGCAACACAAGAATTTCAATCACTTTTGCTTGAGCTGAAGGGTCTTGCCCTTGACTCTATTCTTCTGTAGAAACTAGCATGTCTGCCATTGTTTCTTGTTGTTCCAAATTTATCACTTGCTCTTCTGAATGCTGCACTTCCACTTCTTTCCCTTTCTCTGTTGCTGCTGGGGCACTTCCTTGGGAAGGTTGCTAGGGAACCGTGGCAGATGAGGTGCCTTCTCCCAAGTGCCGAGGGGCTGTAAAAAAGACCTATCCACAAGATTCCAAGTCAACAGATTTTTCCAGATTCTTAATTTCTCTTTCTGTTATTTCATCTTCAGTGAGCTCTTCCACTAGGGTGCCTTCCACCCATTCTTGCCGATTGGCATATTGCTCAATTTCAGGGATATTGCAATGTAGATATCCTGCTAGCCTATACTTGACTCTTCTAAGGCTAATAAAATGATTGGGATCATATGGTGACCAAATGAAACTTAGTTTGAGCTTTAGTTTCTCTCCCAGAATCTGGTCAGCTTCCTTCCATGCTTCTTCCCTTTTATTGAAAATAAAGGGGCCCAATTGATGTCTGATTTTTAGCTGTGCCTTTTTTATTTTGCCATTGTTATAGACATTTTGGGCCCTACAACCCCAAGCATGAAATGTCCATAAACCGAGGGCTCCTAAGTCCCTAAAAGTGTTGCTCTAACCCCTAAAGGAACAAGGTCAACAGATTACATCTTCTCCCAGAAGTTCTCCATGAGAAACTACTTAGAATTGGTCAAAATAGGATCATTGCAGCTGCTCCACTGGCTAAATGCGTTGCATCTCACCTAAATACACTATGAGGGTGCGTTGCATTTCAAAAGTCCCTTCTGTGGGGTGTGATGGGCAAGAAATGACAAATGGCAGTGTCATTCCGTGAGGTGGAGAGGCAATGGAAGCTTCCAGAATCTTCTCCTGTGACACTTGCCTCACTGAATTTGACCAAGGATGAGTAAGAGGCCATTAGTATCCAAGTGGAAGCAAGAACTATCAGAGAGAAGACACTAATCAAATCACAAGCTGACTCATCCCCCTTACAGATATTTATATATGGATCCCTCATCCCAGAGATCCAGAGGCTGGAATTTTTCATATGGTAAGGAATTGTTGTTGGTTTCTTGAGACAAACATCTGATTGTTGGGTGTTCTAAGCTTTGTTTGAGGTGAACAGGGGCTTCTTTGCTAGGAGATTGATGCTGGGTCGGAACAACTGGTTGTAACTCCTCTTGGCTCTTTTCTTGTTTATCAATAAAAGCTATTTGAGTTTTCCTCCATGCTTTTCTATCATTGATGCTTGTTACATTTGTATGGTCAATTTATATCTGATCCTAGATTGTTTATGATTATAGATCCATGTCTTTGTATAGTGCTATGCTTCTGTGATCTTATAGGTACTTTGTGAAGCTGGGCGTTCAAGGGAGCAGGTAGCTGAGGACTATCAAGGAAGAGAGGGATCGAATCGAAGGATTAGCGCAAGACAGAGGTTGGTCTTTCTATTCCTCTCTATCTATAATTCATAAAGGAAAAACAAAAGTAGTTTTTCTCTGTTTGTTTCTAAGGCAGCTGTCACACCTTAGTGGGATAGAGCAGTTCTAAATAGACACTTTTCCCTGTAACAAAATGGTGACTCCGCTGGGGAGGTTGATGCTGGCTCGTAACAGCTGGTTGTAACTCCTCCTGGCTCTTTTCTTGTTTATCAATAAAAGCTATTTGAGTTTTCCTCCATGCTTTTGTATCATTGATGCTTGTTACATTTGTATGGTCAATTTATATCTGATCCTAGATTGTTTATGATTATAGATCCATGTCTTTGTATAGTGCTATGCTTCTGTGATCTTACAGGTACTTTGTGAAGCTGGGCGTGCAAGGGAGCAGGTAGCTGAGGACTATCAAAGAAGAGAGGGATCGAATCGAAGGATTAGCGCAAGACAGAGGTTGGTCTTTCTGTTCCTCTCTATCTATAATTCATAAAGGAAAAAAAAAAAGCAGTTTTTCTCTGTTTGTTTCTATGGCAGCTGTCACACCTTAGTAGGATAGAGCAGTTCTAAATAGACACTTTTCCCTGTAACAAAATGGCGACCCCAAGAAAGCTGCTGCCATTAAAGCAGAAGTTGAAAAACTTCTCCATGCTGGTTTCATCTACCCAGTTCCTCTAACCGATTGGGTATCGAATATTGTCCTTGTTATGAAAAAACAAGGAACAATTAGAGTGTGTGTCGATTATAGGGATGTAAATCAGGCTTGTCCAAAAGACAACTACCCTACACCCTTCATTGACCAGATAATTGATGAATGCGCCGGATGTGAAATCTTTTCATTCATGGATGGATTCTCCGGGTATAATCAAATAAATATCCGCCCATAGGACCGGTCAAAGACTGCATTTATTTGTCCGTGGGGCACGTTCGCATATCGAAAATTACCCTTTGGATTGAAGAACGCGGTGGCGACGTTTCAGAGGGAAATGAATTATGCCTTCCATGACATCAAAAACATCGTTCAACCATACCTCGATGACCTTCTGGCTCATTCGCGAAAGCGGACTGATCACCCGCAGCATTTAAGAGCGATATTTCTACGTTGTCGACACTACAAGATACGACTCAATCCACACAAATGTGTATTTTGTGTCAGTTCTGGTCGTTTGCTTGGCTTTGTAGTCTCAAAGGACGGGATTCGTCTCGACCCATGTAAGGTCCAGGCAATCAGAAATTTGCCTCCACCTTCGAATTTGCTTCAGATTCAAAAACTCCAAGGGAAAGCGAACTTTCTGAGGAGGTTCATTCCAAATTACGCCGAACTTGCTAAAGGTTATACATGTCTTTTGAAAAAGGAAGTGCCCTTTGTCTGGGATCAAGTTGCGCAAGCTTCCTTTGATGGTTTAAAAGAATCACTAACGAAAGCATCATTAATGTATGCTCCTGATTATCAAAAATATTTTAACCTGTATCTGGCTGCAGCGGATACGACCATCGCAATGGTTTTAGTTCAAGAAGTCAATGGAATTGAACATCCTATATATTATTTAAGTAAAAACTTAAATGATACAGAAAGCAAATATTCTTACGTTGAAAAGCTAGCACTTGCAGTTGTTCAAGCGATACAGAGATTTCGACACTATGTCCTCTTTCGGAAAACTACCATTCTGTCAGATTGCAACCCCATGACTTATATATTGTCGCGACAGTTGCTGGGGGGAAAATATTCAAAATGGATAGCAATCCTACAAGAGTTTGATTTGGAATTTGTAAAATCCAAGTCAAAGAAAGCTCTAGTTTTCGCAGAATTATTACGTGATCTCCCATCGTCGTCCAACGATGAAACATCTGAAGCAACAATCGTGGACAAAAATTTGTTTCTGATATCTTCAGGCAATGAGTGGTATGGGGATATAATAATTTATCTCCAAACCCAAAAATACAGGCCAAACACTTCCCACTCCGAACAAAAACGTATTCGATACCAAGCAAAAGACTACATGATCGTCGGTGACACACTTTACCGTCGTGGTATTGATACAGTTCTGAGAAGGTGCCTCACCCATGAGGAGGCCGAAAAAGTCCTGAATGATTGTCATTCGGGCGCGTGTGGGGGGCATCAGTCTGGATATGCTACAGCGCAAAAAATATTACGCGCAGGATACTTCTGGCCAACAATGTTCAAAGAATGCATAACCGCAGACAGAAGTTGCCATGCTTGTCAAATTTTCGATAGCAAAACCAGAAGACCACCCACACCTCTGCAGCCAATAGTGGCTGTTGGGCCATTCACCAAATGGGGCATCGATTTCATGACATGTAACCCCACCTCGATTGGGGGGGCATGGGTATATCATAGTCGTAGTTGACTATTTTACCAAATGGGCTGAGGCAATGCCTACATTAGATAATACCGGTGAAACAGCTGCCCTCTTCTTTTTCAATCATGTAGTCGCCAGATTCAACGTACCACAGGCTATAGTCACAGATCATGGATCGCATTTTCGCAATCACATGATGGTTGAATTAGCTGCCAAACTAGGTTTGTCTCACGACAGCTCTACTCCATATTATCCGCAAGCCAATGGACAAGTTGAAGCAATCAACAAGGTCCTAAAGCGCATGCTGCAAAGGATGATTGGAGTTCACAAAAGAAGGTGGCACCTAATCCTGTACTCAGCTTTGTGGGCCTACCGAACATCGGTAAGGAATGCAACCGGGTTTACACCTTTCCAACTGGTATATGGCCTAGAAGCAGTCTTACCAATCCAGTGTGAAATCTCGTCTCTCAAACTCGCAATTGATCTCCTCCCTGGAACTTCAGAAGAAGAAGCTCATTTCTTGGAATTAATCCAATTGGATGAAACCCGTCTTGATGCCACTTTAGCTAACAAAGCCCATAAGAAACGAGTCAAGGCGCAGTTCGACAAAAATGTCAAAGCCCGCGTCTTCTCAGAAGGTGACTTGGTCTTGCTTTACGACCAAGAATCCGATAAATTGGGAGCAGGTAAATTTAAGTCTTTGTGGATGGTCCCCTATATTGTTAAACGAGTGTTATCAAAAGGAGCCTACGAGTTAATGGATTATGATGGAATTCCACTGGCACAACCTCGTAATGGGTTGTACCTCAAGCGTTACTATGCGTAATGGTAACCTGTACGCTTTTGTTATGTTTTTGTTTTCGCTAAAGTGTTTATTTTGGTCAAGTAATCCACTTTTCACATTTGTTGCAGATGTGAAACCTATTGGAGTCATGTGTTGGATATGCCGACGGAGCGAGTCGTAGTTCGCGGAACCTATCTTCCGCAGCCTGGGCTATTTTTGATCCAAGCAGCGAGTTAGTAAGTTTCAGAGGGGTATGTATTGGTCAATCAACAAATAACATCGCTGAATATAGCGCGTTGATAGAACTTCTCTCTGATGCCATCACACATAGTATATGCCGACTAATTGTCAGGCTAAACTCACAGCTCGTAATACTACAACTCAATGGTATATATTCCGTCCGAAACCCAACTATTTATCGCATGTTCCTAAGGGTTAAGATTTTGGAAAGACAATTTGATTTTATTCAATATCAACACATTTACAGAAACTTAAACACATTAACTGACTCATTAGCAAATTATGTGTTAGATAGACATTTGTAACATTTATAAAAAGAAACATATCATCAATGTTTGCATTTGGATCATGTAACTTAACCAAAATAAAACTCTGAAAATCAAAAATATATGTATAACTATTTATGGTTTACACATAATGTTCTGTAACCAAGAAAAAATCGATCAAGTGACCCAAAAACTCGAAATTCTAGGGGGCACCCTAGTCTAATGATGCTCATGATAGCAAGTCACAGCTTGTGCGATCATGCGTAAGAGATGAGTCCATCATCTTGGCACACCAGTAGTATGCCGCTGTAGCCTCAAAGGTAGCTCGTCGGTCCTCACATCTAGAATACCAAGAGTGAGGCCCTCAACCTGCTCCTGTAACGCTGTGAGAGTCTCGGCCACATCGAGGTCATGAAGGATAGCCCTTTCGACAGCCTCTCCTGCTGGGGCGGCAACTGGAACTCTCAAGCAAACTACTGGACGAACAGGACCAACATCTACATGTACACATGAGTTTGATTAAAGTCTTGATAAAATAAAGCACAAGAACATTATGAATGAAAAAACGATAAACACGAATATGGTCAAAGATTTTACCAATGGCGCCCCACTATTCGCCATCTGGCAGTACTAAATTTGGATCACCCCAGAAGTCCATGCCAGCATATGGATACTCGGAATAAACCATCTCCTGACGATCAAACCACCTGAAGAAGGTATCGGAAAATGAAATCCGAGACTGACCAGCATGCCTAGACATATGGTCAACCCATCTCTGCATACGTGGTTCAGTAGGTGAAGGTAAATCGAGTGTAATATACTGCGGCTGCATCAGTGGTATCTTCTCCAAGGAAAAGGCGGTCAAAATAGAACCATACCCAAAGTTCTTCAACCTCCTGCTCTTTATCTTGGTCAACTGTTCTTTCATCACAAGAAGTACTGCGTCGCACCAGTTGAACACCTTCGATTGGAGGCATTCCAAGGCATACTGCATATAAGATCGGTTGGCTACATGAAGAGCCGCACCACCGGCCATCCTACCAAAAGTAAATAGAATAGTCCTGAGGGACCTGTCAGTGACATCACGGATGATGATCTTGCCGTCTTTACTCGGCTGAGATCCTTCTCTGTAGTACCGGTGAACATAATCTCTCACAGAGTCACCTCCTCGGGCAGAACCTGATAAAGAGATGGGGGCACCTCGCCTTGACAAGCTAGTCAAGAAATAGATGTCTACTACAGTCAAGGGGATAGATTTGCCCCTGATCTGGAAAACCTGGTTGGTAGGATCCCAAGCATCGAGCAAATACTGCAGTAAGTTGATCTATTGTCTCATGCTAGAAATGCGGAAAAACTTCAGCAAGCCACAGTCCCGCAGTGCGTTTACTATAACTGGATCATGTAGGGCAAGCATGTCCTCTTCTTCATGCTCATGTTCTCGCCATGTAATGGTCATCTTGCTCCAAAGATATCTGAAAAACAAACAAGAGAAGAGTTAGATCCTGATTTTAGTAAGAAACAGGCAAAATTTCCATAAAAAATTGTGCACATAATTCCTTCTCTGCACCCATCGCACCTACAACAGTGCTCTGGGTGCATTGCATGTTAGATGCCCTTCAGACTGGCCAACATTCAATGCACCTTTCGATACACAGAGGGTGCGCTGAAGGCAGAACGAGTTTTTCAAACCCCAGGGGCTCAGAAAAACTAGGAATCAAGCTCAAAATGCAAAATGGAAACCATGAAATGAAAGAGCTCAGGTTTAGCTCCTACCTGGTCCAGACGGCGCCGAGAATCGTCCACAGAATCTCCCGAAATCAGCTGATGAAAATCAAGGGGGGAAAGCACCTCCAAAGCTCCAACAAACCAAAGTTCAAATGAAATGGTAAAATGAGAGGTAAAAACACCTTTTCATTACTTTTTACTTAGTTCAAAGTAAAATATTAGTGTTCTAACTGGTTTTCAAGCATATATTGTTCATTTATGATTGGTTTGATGAAGAAGTTGAAAATAAAGTACAATCTTTGAAAGAACAAAGCTATTTATGGTAAAATCAAAATGGGACCATTCAATCGAGCAGTTTTAGCACATAGTTCAAACTCGTTAAAAAATAAACATAAGACATGAGCAAATGTTTCCACCCGCATTTAAGCTCATTAAAAAATGAACTATTCCCCGGTAAATAACCATCGTGAATGTAGTACTTCAGCCGTTAAAGCCTTGGTGGTGTTTGCACCGTCACCTCCACTTTTTCATTGGCCGATCATTCACCTCCATTTGATTATTTACCCATTTTGAGGAACAGCTGCGAAGAGTGATTTCACTAGCCATCCTTATGACACTACCGTGATTGGAAAATTCCAAACCTTACCTGGAATCAGCTGCTACCCGTTTTATCACTCGTTCCTCAAAAGACGAGTCTCCTTTAAGCTCTTTTCAACTGACTCGTAAAATATGAAAAGATTGTCGAGCCATTGGCCTCTCCAGATCGTTAAAGGGACAGGAAGTGCTATTCCTCCTCTAGATTTTAATCTTTTTGGACCTGAGGGATTATTACACAAAAAGATCGAGCGCTTGTTTTGTTCGGCTCGTTAAAAGTATCGAAAATTCATCCCTTCTATATTGTTTTATACTTTTTCGGACTTAAGGGATTAGATGACGAAAAAGGAATTTTGGAGTTACCTTTACGTTCCTTTTCAGACTCTCTAAAATTGAAAAGGACCGAGTTATCTTTGTCGTTAAACTCGTTAAAAAGATTAATAGCGACAAACTTGTCTATAGACGAGAACGAGTTTCACTATCGCTAGGCTCGTTAAAACATAGCGATGGGTTTGCCCGAAGGGAAAATTATAGAACAAGCATATGTTATCCTCCTCAAACTTGACAAAAATAAAGAGGTACTGGTCAGCAATGACTGGGGAAAAATTTGGAAGAAAACTTAAAGAGACTTTGTTGGTAGCAAGTCGCTCTTGAACATGAAACTTCTGCTCTGCGTCCGAGTCGGGTTGGGTTGTTTCATTCACTGGTCACATCACCATGGTCACGCCATACCATCCACATTTGGGGTTAATGCTACCAATCCATCACATCAGTGTCACCGATATGTTCAAGAGAAGTCATTCAGAGAATTCACCTGTGTCTCACCCACTACCATACATTATACTCCATTCTTTCATGACCGCCACCCTGAACCTTATATCACCAGATCGTTTTCACCTCCATTAAAATCATTTGCTCCGTTGTGTCATTGATGTGGGATTCATTAAGGCCCTCCTGTGATGGATCACTTCTTGTCGACATCAGCTCATTATCCAAGAATTTGGTCTAAGAACGCCCCATTCAGTACTTTGAAGCTTGCATGCCTCAATGGCAAGTTTCTCACTTCCGGCGACATGTTTACATCAATGGCCTTTGACCGAAAGATTTTGCGTGGTGTTTGACGCCATGTCCTTTATTCACACCACGTGAATTGTACTGCATTACCTTGAGGGTCATTATCATTATCGGTGATTCCTCTCGTGCTTGTTAACAGTTTACATCATTGACTGGTAATCAAGCGATGTCTTTCCATGTTCGACTTCAGAACATTTCTCACAAGGATTGACTTGTACTTCGAGTGAAGATCTGACGAGATTGAAGACCCCAAATCTAGTTTCATCCATCCGGGCTGCGATATATATATACAGGGAAATAAAGACATTAAATGTACATCATTGCTACACAGATAATCATCCACTCAAAAGGATGATGGCTCTATCAGAATCATCAGTCTACACTCAGACGATTGTCTGTCCTATGTACATGAGAATGAATTTATAAAGTTGAGCATGGGAATGCTAGATCATGAAAATAGTATGAAGATAATGTATTGTATTGTATCTTATTACAGGTCTCCTCCCAGCATTGAAAGAACTTCGGATCCTCATAATAAAGCATTTCACCCGACACCAAAAGATTAACGGCCTCATACTTTAGGGGGCAACTGTTATAGACATTTTTGGGCCCTACAACCCCAAGCATGAAATTTCCATAAAACAAGGGCTCCTAAGTCCCTAAAAGTGTTGTTCTAACCCCTAAAGGAACAAGGTCAACAGATTACAGCTTCTCCCAGAAGTTCTCCATGAGAAACTGCTCAGAATTGGTCAAAACAGGATCATTGCAGCTGCTCCACTGGCTAAGTGCATTGCATCTCACCTAAATACACTATGAGGGTGCGTTGCATCTCACCTAAATACACTATGAGGGTGCGTTGCATTTCAAAAGTCCCTTCTGTGGGGTGCGATGGGCAAGAAATGACAAATGGCAGTGTCATTCCGCGAGGTGGAGAGGCAATGGAAGCTTCCAGAATCTTCTCCTGTGACACTTGCCTCACTGAATTAGACCAAGGATGAGTAAGAGGCCATCATTCTCCAAGTGGAAGCAAGAACTATCAGAGAGAAGACACTAATCAAATCACAAGCTGACTCATCCCCCTTACAGATATCTATATATTGATCCCTCATCCCAGAGATCCAGAGGCTGGAATTTTGCATATAGTAAGGAATTGCTGTTGGTTTCTTGAGACAAACATCAGATTGTTGGGTGATCTAAGCTTTGTTTGAGGTGAAGAGGGGCTTCTTTGCTGGGAGGTTGATGCTGGGTCGGAACAACTGGTTGTAACTCCTCCTGGCTCTTTTCTTGTTTATCAATAAAAGCTATTTGAGTTTTCCTCCATGCTTTTGTATCATTGATGCTTGTTACATTTGTATGGTCAATTTATATTTGATCCTAGATTGTTTACGATTATAGATCCATGTCTTTGTATAGTGCTATGCTTCTATGATCTTACAGGTACTTTGTGAAGCTGGGCGTGCAAGGGAGCAGGTAGCTGAGGACTATCAAAGAAGAGAGGGATCAAATCGAAGGATTAGCGCAAGACAGAGGTTGGTCTTTCTGTTCCTCTCTATCTATAATTCATAAAGGAAAAACAAAAGTAGTTTTTCTCTGTTTGTTTCTAAGGCAGCTGTCACACCTTAGTGGGATAGAGCAGTTCTAAACAGATACTTTTCCCTATAACACCATGGAAATGTATCATATCTGCATTACCGAACTACGTAAAGTATTCTAAGGCAAAGAGTCTCATAGGGACATATTTTGGCAATCGGCAGGGGGCTAATTCACAGCCATAAACCCTGATTACTGTGTGGTTTTGGTAGAAATTCCAATCACCAATGTTGTAGCTTTGGGAAAGTTGTAGAATCTTTTGCATCTCATGAGTGAGTCTGGGAGGAGGATCTATTGATAATAAATAGGTAGCTGGATATATAAAAAGGTCAATCAACTCACAATATGTGTATGGGGAGTAGTTAACATGATGGAATACTGATGACCAAAATATGACTGACCTCCTTTCCCCCCTAGCATCCAGTTTTTTCAGGAAAACCGGGAAACTCTCAGACTAATAATACAGCAGCAAGTGATAGATATATGAGGTGTATTTGAATACCCTTTCCCTTTCTAGGTTCATGAACTGCTCATGAATCTTGTCAGCTATAAAGGTGGCATAATCATACTGGACAACAGGGGGTTGTCTTGGAGTGAAGATTGACATTAAGGCAAAGATAGTGCTATCCACAATTTCACTTGTTGTGAATCCCAGGATGTAGGAGATCATATCAATAAGCATTTTTCCCTCCTCAGTGAATGAAACATGGAGATAGGGGATTGTGAATCTAGAGTAGCAGTCTGGTGGCATAAACAATTTAGCAATTCGGTCAATCTCTGCAGTGGGCAACTTTGAGGCTTGGTCCAGCAGATTCTTCATGGAGAGGGGGACCAAAGTCTGATTTGGTTTGAACTTCAACATCTCATTGATAGACTGAGGAGTAATGTGAAAGAGGACTTTACCAGTAAGGCTCATCGTTGTCCTTTGAGAGGGCTCATAATTGGAACAACACTAATGGATGAGGTCAGGAAAGACATTTACTGAGGGCAAATAGTACCTGGGTATGTTGGACTCCCATATCCCTAATGTATCAGTGTTGTTTCTGAATTTACTCCTTATCTCACAGAAAGCTTGGAGGTGAGGTTTGGCTCCTTCCATTTCATCAGTCTGATAATCTCTATCTGCCAGCGGAAGCCATTCCAACTGTCTATGGGGTGCATTTAGTGGAGCAATATTGAGGGCAACTGGGGTCTCCATGATTTGACAGTGATTTTAGTTGGATTAAGCCTGTATTTCAACAAGGGACAGAGTTCTGATAGAAGGCTATAGCAAACTGTCCTTAGCGGTTCAGCGGGCAAATTGGAGCTGAATTTCGAGCTAAAAATGGCAACTCAACCAGAGGGGACAAAGATGCCGGGCCTTGGCCACAAATTAAGTTATACAGTGGGGCAGAGAGGAGAACCCCACGGGTGCCAACCTCTTTCAGGTGAATTTTTAGGTATATTGGAAAATTTGCAGAGAATTTATGAAAAACAGGACCAGGGGCGCTTTCGGGTAAATACCTGTACTTTGGAGAAATGCTGTGGTGAAGAGTTGCAGGCAGAGGCCGAAGAGGTCGGATGCAGGTTGAGTACGCCCGGGTGGCTGACGGGAACGTCGAAATGCGAGCTGGACGTAAATTGCATGCACGAACTTGCACCCTTTGGTTGGATAAAAAACAACCAAAAATGCCACTTTCACGAGTTTTAACGTAAATTTGGGTTTCTGAGGCATTTTGGTGCTTTTTTTGGATGACATCAGCATGACTTCATCGGTGAGTCCCAAGTACGGAAAGGTGAAGTGGCAGCTGACTGAGCGATGATGTGATGGTGACACGGTGGTAAGGTGGGAAGGCAGGCAGACGGGATGGCGGTAAATGGTTTTATCGGACCGCCTTTTATACGGGGGTGGTAAGTGTCAGAGGAGGCCCAATGCAATGAAAACAGGGCACGCATCCCTGCATATGAGAGAAAAAACACCCTCTATCGGATGCTAACATACCCCCACCTCAGTGTTTCCATCCACCATCGGATTGGGGAGAGCATATCGGAGGGATGACGAAATGGCAAGCTGGCGGCGGGTTAACGTATGGGGGCCCACTATATATTACATTGGTTTATTTATGTGGGGGTTTGAAACCTTTGGAAAGCATGTTTATATGCATCATATGCGCTAGAGGGTATAGTAACAAAGTTTTAATAAGCGGAGAAGTCGACAGTGGTTGTTAATTTAACCAGAGGTTATATTAACTCCAGGTTAAGACGCGGAAGGGTTTATATTAGTCCCAAATGGACGAATATCTCCCAAGACTGAATTATATGGCTATAGTGCCATGGGGTGGGTTATGTAATATTTTTGGGATTTTATATAGTTTTTTGTATAATAGGGGGAAGGGAATGATCTAGGGAGCTAGATAATAGAAAAGCAGGACTTGTTGGGCAAATCCCCTTTAATGTTCCTTTTGATGTGGCTTTAACTTTTCCACTGATACTCTTTTCCACTGAACTGATATTCTTTTATTCTGCTGAATCACCCATGCTTTTACCATCAAAGAGGAGGAGGATTGTACAGTGGTGACTTGGTTGAGGCTGCAAGGTCGCTGTCCAGAGCTATTCTGGATGGAGGCGATTAGAGATGGTTGAAGAATGAACATGCTTCCTTTTAATTGGAAGCATGCACGGGAGCTCAATGAAAAAATATGAAGAAAAGGCCCTTTTACCTTTAAAAAGGCAAAACACCACTTTATATGTGAAATTCATGAAAAATGGGGCGGGAGTGATCACTGTAGCGAAGAATAAATCTGGGCCATTGGATCTAGCGCAGGCAGATCCAACGGCTGCCATCAAATCGCAATATCGTAATCGGCGGGGTCATGGGGCAGAGACTTATATATGAGCGATAGTCAAATGGGGACTTGCAACATAATATGAGCCATTGATGAGGGGGGTAGATCGGCTGGCTGACGCGCGATTGCAATATCGCGTCGGCGGAGGGGAAGGGGTGAAGGCTTTGCAATAGCGATAACTTGCGATAGCGATATCGCATCGGGTGCGATAGCGATATCACATCGGAGGAATGGGTCAGAGACATAAAAGAGAGGCACACAACCTTTGCGATTACCGATTGCGATAATCGCATTGGCGGGGTGTCATCGGGGCACATATATAAAAAAGGGCCAACAATGCTATTGAGACCTCCGACAGCGATATCGCATTGGGGGGAGGGGGGAAGCAATTGGAGGAGGGTTTTTAAGGCCTTTGAAGGATTTTTATGATTAGAGAAGGATTTCTATGATTAGAGAAGGATTTTTGGAAATCGGAGGGAGGGATTTATGCATTGGAAGGGGTCCAAAGCATTGGAAGAGGGTTTTTATGAGCAAAATGAGGGTTCTTACTAAGTTCCAAGCAAACTTAGTAATTCCCAAGCAATATTTATGGTTATATTTCAACCAAAGGAGGGGATACTTATATATATGGGATTTCTACTATATTTTTAATATGGGGAGGGGGAATAAAGAGGGATTTACATAATAAAGTTAGAAATTAATATGAATTTGGCGAAGTGAAAGTGTAAGGGGAAAGGCTAAGTCTGTGAACTGAAACTTAGACATAGAAAGTGAATGGAATGTGTAAGAAAAGGTTTTTACACAAGAAATGTGGCTTCTTTTCATGGAAGAAAGCCAAAACCTGACTTGACATTTCTCAAAATGAAGTGAATGCAGGACTAGTTGGGCAGATGCCAAAGTCCTCAAGGGAGTGTTAGTAAGAAACTTTGAGGGGTAGTGAAAGGGAGTTAGACATGCCTCGCTTGAGCTGCTCCAAGGGAAACTGCTTTGCACTTGTAATTGAAGTAAATTCAACCCTTTGAAACACAAAATTTATCACATGTCTTTATTCTGCAACCTCAAAAAAAACTGCCTACCCAGCCTATTTGCCTAACATTTTTTCTTCTTTTTGGATGGGTGCACTTGCATTAGCAAACCCTGATTTTCTTCTTTTCTTTTGGCTATCCTCCTATCTAAATCTATCCTTATTTATTCCAGGGGCTCAGATTAAGCAGTTGAGCACCCTTGTTTCTCTACCTATCTAGCAATCTGCCAAGAATAAACAGTTTGGATAGATTTTTATTCTCTATCTCTACAACAAGCAATTTAAACCTAGGGAAGCCAAGATTACGCTGTTTGGCCTTCCCTTAATTGTAACAAAAGTAGTGATTGCTTGGAAATATGGAACCTTTGCAGTATGAAAAGATGAACATATTTGGCACTTTCACTGTCAATCATGAAAAATGAAACCTATTGGTATAGGAACCTAACAAAGGTGATCAATTCCCCTTGGAATTACTCAAGGAAATAGGGAATTCCCTATTTTTTAGGAGGTTAATTCCTCCAAGATTGAGCAAGGAAATAGGAGGTTGGATGAGGCTTGAATTGACTAAGTGTTGGCTAGATCTGATGTTGATTGAAAAAAATGTCATCTGTCAACATTATGGGAGACCACCCGGTTGGGAACTTAGAGAAGCTCCTTTTTCATTGAAGATGGTGGTTCCGATTGATTATGGGTCTAGTTACCCTATCATGTAAGACTAGCCTAATACTAATCTAGCCTAAACTAAGAGTTACTCTATTGACATCATAGTATGTTACATTTCCTTTATATCGATCTTTAAAGATGTAGAATAAATAAGTAAATAAATACAAAGGTTTGATCGATTTAAAAAGGTTGATCAAACCGTAATTAAATGATTTGTTTGCCTCTTTAAGAGAGGAATTAATGTAGAGCTAAATATACAAATGCAAGACTAATCTAAAAACATAAAATCCTATCTTGAACTAGAATTGGATAGCCCTCTCCCAATTTCAGAGAAAATTAAACAAAATAGGGGGAAGGGATGGTATAATTCATCATGTGATTTTGTATTAATTAAAGGAAGTAGTTCACATTAAACAATACAAGTGAAAACAAAATAAGCCTACAAATGAATAATAAATAGTTATCAGTCACCACAAGAATACGTCAATGAATTAATATTGATTTCGATCTCATTTTTCCCTGCAAATATAGCTCTAACAAAGCTTCAACAACAAAACGTTGACACAACAATAATGTATAATATCTAAGAAACATAATATTGTTTAGAATAAAGATCAAAAATAAAAATGAAACTTTAACAGTGAGACAATAATCATGAGTTCCAGTAATAGTACACATGAACAAGAATTAATTAAACAACACCAAAATGTATTACAAAATATATAGTCCTGGATCAACTCAGACCCATAATCACACTGCCTGCAATAGTGCTAAGTAATGAGAATAGGGCCAAAAAACCTCCGTTTTCTTTATAATCAGCCTTTCTATACATAAAAATAGTGCTTTTGCACAAATCGAACAACTACATATAATCCCCTATTAGTGGATCGCGACCCCCCCACCTTTGCATCGAATTTATGGGTATTTATACAAGATTTACATAGCTAACATCCCCCCTTATATCTCTCTATAACTGAATTTGGAGGTTTACTTCAACAGGCCAAAAACAAATTGTTATTGTTGAATACAAGCCAAATTTTGGAAATCGTTACACTAGTCGAACCAATTGACTTTGTTGTTGGCCGAAGGATCCATTAGCTATTATTGGTCATGGCTTGTTATGGAGTTTGTTACAACAATTGAGTTAATTTCAAACAATATTTTCCACATGGCAGGGGGCCTTTAGAAGCATGGACCGAGCATGACATTATGTCCTGTTACACAAATCACAGAGGAGATCAGAGCCTTATTATTAAACTTAACTAAAATAGCATTGAAAACAAAATATGTAACATAAAACCTAAAAACCATTTAAATAACGGTTTTAATAAATATAACAGTGACCCTTTATGCAAATGACAAGTGGCAGATGTTAATAGGTATCAGAGAAATGGATATCGGAACTTTTAAAATGAGACAAAATGAAATAGTTGTGATATTAGGTAGCTTCGATATGGAGCAGATGCGATATCATATTCAACTCCCTTTAATAATTTTATCGGGTCCATTATATCAGAGGCTAGTATCAAAGATTTGATATTGGGGGGTTTACAATTGTTACCATTTAAAAGTTCCAATATATAGGCGGATGAGATATTTTGATTAAATCAATGTTAAAACACATATTGGGTCCGAATTATCGAAGCCTAGCAGATATCAAAGGTCTTGTATCAAAGGTTGAAAGGAGTGATAACCGATAAGAAGTTTCGATATGGATAGGAGGCGTTTATCGGAGAGTCAGAGGTTTGGGAATATTAGAGATTGAAGATTAGGGGAATGTGATTATCAAAGATAGGAGGGATTGGCATATCAGAAATCAGAGATCAGAGGGATTGTCATATCAGAAATTAGATATTGGGGAAATATGATATCAGAACTTTTAAGAGGTGACACATAACAAAAACTCTGATATGAGGGATTCTCCAATATAAGGGAGTGGAGGAGGGACAAATATCATAAATTTGGTTTATCACAAGTTTCATAATGTGACTCATAAAAAAACTCTGATATGGGTATTTCTCCAATAGTGTTTTATTATATTCATTGTGTGTTATTTTCATTTATATTCATCGAAATTTGGTTATAAAGGTTTTCAAAAGTATACTCTGATAGCTTAAAGTTACGCTATTTATTTATTAAAGAGTCATTGCCACATGTTGTAACATGAGCTTGGTCTCGGGAACTATTTTATTCATTACTCTAAGATGTTCAAAACAAAAAATTATTTACATCTTTTATTAACAAACAAACTTAGGAAAACTATAAAAATAAAACAAGTGTAAATAAAAAGCAAATTAGACTTGAAATGATCCAGGTCCGGGTGTGAAGAAGGACCTTTCCAAGACCTTTTACTTTCGTGATGTGTTAAAATTGCTTTTTGAAACAACATTAACAAATACAGCTGCAGACTGCAAGGGAGAGGGACATAACAATCATTAGCACATGAAAACAAAAGTCATTGATAACGGAGTTCGTCCAGGAGGGACTACGTCTCTGGGCCCCGGTGTCAAGATGGTGTAGGCCGCTACATTATCTGTTGTCAATAAAGATGATGTACACAAAGATGATTTCTCAATCATACAAGGAAGAATTCCCTCACACAGGAGTGGCTCTAAGAGATGTTCCACAGCTAGAACTCTCATTCAAAAGACTCCTATCAGTATGACACAAAACAAGCATGGTGCGCATCCCACCGACATGGCACAAAAGGGATGTCAAAGCAAAACACATGCATGATGACAACCAGAGTATCCCAACAACATGCAACAAGAGATATCAAAGCATAACACAAAGAGTTATGACATAAAGTACATCATATGAAATATTTTGCATAACATGAAGCAAGGAATCGTGACAACATGAAATAACAAGATCTTGCATCAATCATCAATCATGGATCTATACAACATAATGCAGAAATAAGAAGTACATGAACACATCATATACCTCACCACCAAGGACCATCTGAAGCAAAGGCTGTCAAAGTGCTGAAGTTTGCTAAAACATCAATCTCACAACATCGATCGCAAGAAGAAGACTGTTCGCACATGAAGATGGGCATCTGCACTCGCACTCAGAAAAGTGGCTGAAAGAAGAAATGAGAGAAAGAAAAATCTGGATACAGCATCAGATTTTTGGCATCAATTAGTGCTGAAACGACTATCCAAAATCCGAATTCTGAGAATTTGAATGTTCAGAGCACGAGGAATCTTTTAGATTCCCTCAAGATTCCTCAAAGATTCTATTTCAGAGATGAGCTGAAAATTCGTTGCTCAGATGTCAAATCTGATTTCACCATTAGGATCCCTGTGGAAAACCATGGAAAACAAGTATAAACTTGACCATATTCTGACATAGTGAAATTTTACCTCCGTGGGAAAATTTCATAGCTCATGGTTCCGCTCCCTGTTTTTGCTAAAATCATGGTTTTGTGTGCATTTCGGAAATGACTTGAAGATGAAGACCTCAGATTGAAAAATGGATAGCGCCATTGTGATGATGGCAACAAGAGGTGTAAAATCCATATACAATTTGTCAATTTCTGAGAAGTTGAAAATTTTGCCCTCCTGCAAAATTCATGGTTCATGCATTAAAAAATTATTAAACTGCCTCAATTTGTGTGCCCACTTATGTCACGAAATTCGTACAGTCCTTCTCCCCTTGGAAATGGTAAAAAAATGAGTTTATATAAAATTTAGGGCGGATTAATTCATAATATTGTTATGGGTTATTTTTATCAAACCCATATTTGGGGGGCAGGCCCGTACCTCACGGGACCACACCCATCCCTTCCCAACTGATGCATTAAATCCTGTGGCAGTTGATGTTTTTATAGTATGCATGGGTGGCGGGACCACATACGTGGCCACCTTACCCAAGCCCCCACCTTATTAGTCACTGCCTTCGACATAGCGGGGACTACAACATGCGATCGAATGTTTGACTACCATTAATTCATCAGTTGACCAGTTTTTTTTTGGTTTCTTGTATTTTAACCAAAGTTTATTGCTAACACTTTTACATTATGGAAATTTTAACCAAACTTATGAATTTAGCCTCTTATTACAGGTTTCACGTGCCCCAATGCTATTTTTAGCAAGGGAAAGCTATTTTATCCTAAGTTTTTTAACTGGCAGTTGGGGCAAGTTCTTTTATTTAAAGTTTTTGAAACGAAGGTCAAAGAAAAGTTTTCAAAAGCTATTTTATCCTAAGTTTTTAATCTGAAGGTTGGGGCAGGTTACATAAACCCATCGAGCTTACAAGCTTACACTTGTCACTGCTGGCTGCCAGGATTGTTTACAGCTGCTAGCTTCATTCGACCACCCTCTTATGCCCTCTTCCCCTCTTCATTGCATTGCAAACATGTTGTTCTTCCGCTCTTCATTCCATTGCATGTTAGCTTACGCTCGGGTTTGTTCAGGCTGTCGGGATGAAAATTCATTGAAATGATCTCAGAACCGAAGAGGGCGCTTGTTTGTCCAACCACTTGAGGCAATCTGCTTCGTATTCAACGGGCGAGGATGATATGAGCGGCCCGACTGGATAAATTTGGGGCATTCGCCTAGCATCGGTGGGATCAACCTTTCCATCCCTCAGTGCTTTGATCTGTTCGCCCTCCAGTTCCTTAAAGGTGTTTATCAAAATCCCTATGGCTTCCGGCAGGCGCGAGGAATGCTTCACGAACCAGTGAAAGGCATCGTCAGACCTGTCCTGAACGGGAGTCGGCACATCCTTGGCTGGAATCGGCATAACCCCTGGTATTTCTATGCTAAAATCTGCGTCTTTAAATGAAACCTGTATCATAGAAAAAGAAAATTTCAGGGGTTTATTCACACATAAGCTAGCTAATTTTACATGTTTAATTTTTAAAATTTTCCTTAACCTGCATCTCCGACACCAGTTTGGGAAGACATAACATGACAGAAAGTGCAGAAGCAGGTGAAGTGAAAAATAAGTAAGTGGGTATGTCCAGCTTGGTAGAACAAAAAAATGAAGCCATTTAATTTTTTTATTTCCTCGCCTTTAAATGAATCCATATGTTTGAAGTAAACAAAACATAATTATGAAAAAACACTTACAGCAGCTCTATATTCAAAAGGGTGCTCATCCTCCAAATGGGAACAGAGGGAAGCAATGTCATAGTACAAAGCACTGTACCTCGCTAGCAAAAAAACTTTTGCAACATAAAGTTGTGAATAACTCACCCGGAGAAAAGCTTCAAAATCTATCAATTCTTCCATATCTGTGTAATATTCTTCAAGAATCACCTTTACTTCTTTCTCTGTTAATAATTCTTGAAAAGCTTTAAGTTTATGTTGCAAAAACAAGCCCCTTCTGTGAAAATCGAACAGGCACAAAAATCTCATTTCTATGGTCTGTATTTTGTTGGGCGTGCAGTGAGGGCTTTATGCACACACTTCTTTCTGATTCTCATTATACTCTTGACCATTGTATATGAGGGACAGTCTAGTCGAATGAGCTTCTCCACATCAAAATATCATCAGCATTTCCATCGTGATCTGCCACAAAGCTCTTGCAAAAACAAAGACGACGCACAACATCAAATAAGTTTTCTCACAAACGAGAATTCATTGATAGCCTGAGTTTATCATAGAATTGAAACCAATTTTGTTTTATGAAAGACGTGAAATGCATAATCTCATGTTCTGGACTAACTGCCCTTTTTCCAAACACGCTCGACTCAAATGAGATTAGAAAATACCTAGCCTTGAAGACCAATTTTAGACTTCGGTAATATCTGATAGATCGGTTTCATTACAACAAGCATACTTTGTAAGCTATGGCATAACAAAACCCACATTTCTCATGTTGAGAAAGAGCAGACTGATTTCTATAAAATCATCAAGTGGAAGAGATTCATCATATGGTGCCGACATAGAATTAAAGCAACATAAAATACACATAAAATAAAAGAATTCATTATGTCGAAAACATAGATGCAACCCAACAAATGCAAACGCGGGAAAAAATGCATAGACTGATACGACAATACCTGTAAAAACAAAGTCCGGAAATGATGAAACAAGCCATTGGAATAAGAGATCCCCATGGAATCCATCAGGGAAAAAGGCTAAAGGGAAAATATAGTGAATGCAAAGCGCTGAATCCGAGCTATCACATGCGAGACAAGTTGTAGGGTAGTTGGCCCAAAGAGTTACACAAATGGTAAATTTGTGGGCCCACAGTGTAAAACATGGTGATTTATTACTACTTTGTATGTGACATCTCTACATGCACTCCAAGTGTCCTTTGCAAAGGTACATCTCTACATCCATTATAGATTTTGCATGGGTCGCGAAGACTCTGTGCCATAAGGTGACCCTCTTTGCTATATTATTTTGTGCCTTAGCTGGGGCTGCAGTAAGCGACAACCTTCTAGTGGGCTATTACAATACTATTTGTTCAGATGTGGAACCCATTGTGCATCGGGTGGTTAGCAGTGCATTCCTCAACTTTACTGGAGTAGCTGCTAAGCTGGAGCATCGCCAATGATCCCCATGCTGCTTTATTCATCTGAGACTACTGGAATGTCCAAGGGGGTCATCTCCACGCACATAAATCTCATTTCTATGGTCTGTATTTTGCTGGGCGTACAGTGAGGGCTTTATGCACACACTTCTTTCTGATTATCATTATACTCTTCGCCGTCATATATGAGGGATAGTTTGGTCGAATGAGCTTATCCACATCAAAATATCATTAGCGTTTCCATCGTGATCTACCACAAAGCTCTCCCAAAAACAAAGAGGACGCACAACATCAAAGAAGTTTTCTCACAAACGAGAATTCATGGATAGCCCAAGTTTATCACAGAATTGAAACCAAATTTGTTTTATGAAAGACATGAAATGCATAATCTCATGTTCTGTACTAACTGCCCTTTTTCCAAACACGCTCGACTCAAATGAGATTAGAAAAAACCTAGCCTTGAAGACCAATTTTAAACTTCGGTAATATCTGATAGATCGGTTTCATTGCAACAAGCATACTTTGCAAGCTATGGCATAACAAAACCCACATTTCTCATGCTGAGAAAGAGTAGACTGATTTCTATAAAATCATCAAGTGGAAGAGATTCATCACATGGTGCCCACATAGAATTAAAGCAACATAGAATACACATAAAATAAAAGCATTCATTATGTTGAAAACAGAGATGCAACCCAACAAATGCAAAAGCAGGAAAAGATGCATAAACTGATACGACAATGCCTGTAAAAACAAAGTCTGGAAATGATGAAACAAGCCATTGGAATGAGAGGTCCCCATGGAATCCATTAGGGAAAAGGGCTAAAGGGAAAATACAGTGAATGCAAAGTGCTGAATCCAAGCTATCACATGCGAGACAATTTATAGGGTAGTGGGCCCACAATTTTTCCTCGTGATACCTTATTATATATGACAAGAAGACATTGAAGGTTCCTCTTCCCGTAACGTGGAAACAAATTTGTGAACCCTGGTTAGCGAATTTCGTATATTCATTCATATTGCCATGAATCGACGCAGAATTCATTGTCGTTTCCTTTTCTAAGATTACGAGGTCCAAATGTGGTTGGGAGCTCCAGATGCACTTTATGTAGAACATAATGAATGGTGTTCACCATGGTCCATTCATGGAAGTGCCAAGAGGACACATGAAAGGTGAAGAACGGGCAAATAAGCGTTCTTACATCATCGACTACTTCAGTATCGAATCTTTATTAGTGTTGTTTTGCCTCACGGCTTCGCTGCTTGTTCTTCCTTTAATATTGCCACCGCTGCCTCCTCCTCCTCTGCTGTTGTTGCTTCTTCCCATTGGAATACTTGTTGTGCTGATGATATTGGCTGTGATGCCTACGCATATCACGAATTTAGTGGTTTCTTCTGTCTGATTATAGTCTTTCCTCATGGGAAGAAAATGTGTATTGAAGATGGCAGGATTTTGATGCCTATATTTGAGATCAAGATCCCATCTTTAAGGCCAGAATCTCTCTCAATCCCTTTATACGAGGTAATCAAAGAGTTGCTCGTTGATTTAATATAAATTTCTACATAGAGATGATTGAATTTCCTATTGTGTGAATTTCTTTTATGTATTTTGCTATGCTCTTGGTCGAGGGTAAATAATTAGACTTAGATGGATAGTATAGAAGCACTTCCTTGAATCTCTCATTCTGTTGTACCTATTTTGCTTCTCATATCATTGTATGGTCGATGCCTGCTTCTTTGTAACGAGGGTGCCTTCTAAACATTTCTGATGCCTTGAGACAAATCTTGTCCAAAATAAATGGAAATCTATATCAGAAATCAAGCTATGTGGGTGGAGTGGGATTTGTGGGCCCATAGCGTAAAACGTGGTGTTTTATTACTACTTTGTATGTGACATCTCTGCATGCACTCCAAGTGTCATTTGCAAAGGTACATCTCTACATCCATTATAGCTTTTGCATGGGCTTGCGAAGACTTTGTGCCATAAGGTGACCCTCTTTGCTGTATTATTTTGTGCTTTAGCTGGGGCTGCAGTAAGTGACAACCTTCAAGTGGGCTATTAAAATACTATTTGTTCAGATGTGGAACTCATTGTGCGTCGGCTGGTTAGAAATGCATTCCTCAACTTCACTGGAGTAGCTGCTAAGTTGGAGCAATGCCAACGATCCCCGCATGACACTCCAACGACATAACTACATATTGTTTACCCTGCCTTTCGTTTCATACAATTGGACGTATGGGCAATTACATGAGTTTCTCAACCCCGGCAAGGACTACCACTATGGCAGTGACTCCCTTGTTAAAGTCAACGTCGTTCCGTGTACTCAACCGTATCCCAAACTTTACCATATGTTATGTCCACGTGAATGAGGGGATTAAAATATATATTATGGTTTTTGGTTATAACCATATACCTACCGTGGCATATAACCTTCATACGTTGGTTCCATATGTTTGTTTTAATATGGTTTATATAACATAACCTTTTGACTAAGTCATGTTGTTTTCATATCCCCGTTTTGCCATGGATTTGTTTAACGTTGGATTTTTTTGTTATATGGGATATATATATTTGTAACCATATTATTATATGGTTTTATATATTTTGAGTTTGATTTTTTTTTTAATGTATAGTTGTTTTAATAACTATAAACAAAATTTGTTATACAATTTTTTTTAATAACCCAAAAATAATAATTTTTTTTGTTCTCTTATGCAGGTTTAGAAGGCCACTGGAGAATGCCAAGTGTCAAGCTGCCATATGGGTCCCATGTGCTGACTAGGATGCCATGTGGTGCACTGTGGGCCCCATTTTTCCCCTGCCATACCAACTTGAAGAGCTCTATCTTTTGCATACAGGCTCAGATTGACGAACCGTTTGCACCACTGCAATCAGGAAGACGAGCCCTATGATCTAGCCCTAGGTTGAAGTCATTCAAATGACTTTGATTTTTGAGCATCCCTGAGTCCTCCTTGTCCTATGTGTGTTCCTGAAGATCCACCTGGATCGATCCTCCCCACTGAGGAGCTTTTGGTCCTCCAAAAGCATGTAGAATAATCTGCACTTTCTCTGTACCCTATCTGCAATGCAAGTGTCCTGAAAAGGTCTCGTTTCCATCTCCTTCACCTTTGTTCTTCGGAGCCTTGAACGATGAGCCGACACCTGCCCTCTGCAACCTGTAGTACATTGTTTTTTCACATTACATGCTGGAATGACATGACCAACAAATTACCCAAACGTCCCATACTCGCCACGAGTTTATAACACATACTCAGTGGACAAGTTTACAACAAGATGGACCCAATACTCCAGTTATGACAACAAGGCTAACATATCACTGTTGTGTTAATAAGTAATGAAAACACATCATCACTACAACACATGATTTAAAAAAATAAGGCCAACACATTTTTGCTTTCGACAAGTGATGGAAACATGACATCAATTTCAGAGTTTTAACATGCAACTCAAAATATGACTCAAGACATGACTAGACATCATTGTTGTTGACTAAGTGATGGAAAACACATCATCACTTTTTACACTTTAAAATGCAACAAATGATTTACCAAAGAATGACCATGAAATGACAACATGTCTAGAAACCATTTTTCACTTATCACGGTGAATGGGCCACCTCCTTGTGGCGATTTTTCTTGTCAAACAACTGCTCTTCCTGGTTCATGCACCGATGCTTTGTCTTTAAGGCATTGTTTTGGATGGAGCCTCCAACAAGTGGCTTTTTGATGGCCATTTCTATCACAATGACTGCAGTAGGTTTTCTTCCTCCATACCTGCTTAACTTGTTTCTTCTCATGCTGTTGAGAGGGTTTTTCATGCCTCATGAGTGCTGCCATTCTTTTCCAACACTTGGAAAAGGTATGGTTAGGTAAACCACAAAAAGTACATGTTTTTCAATGCCTTTGTCTTCATTCATTTTTAATAACATGATCATAATCAAAATGAACATTCGAAGATCGAAAGTGATTATACCTTCCTTTGCTATTTTCGGTGTCAACATGCCAATGAGAGCTTGCCTCAGCTTTCTCCCTGTGATGGAAATTACCATGGGATGATGGGGATGCTTTCCCATCATTCTCTTTCCTCGACGATGTCTCAGACGACTCTGACACCTTTGAGCACTCTCCAACTTCTTTCCTGACATACCCAAGTCCTGCTTGACGGGTAATTCCTCTACTTTGATGGGGTTAACAATGCCTTGGCCATTAACGCCCAAGCCTTTTCCTTCATACCCCATTCTCTTCAACAATTTGGAGCCAATTCCTGTGGTGTGATTTTCAAATATAGCAAAATCATCATCAGGAAACATACATGAAGATAAAGAACTACTTTTTACCTCACATGAGTCACACTGCAACTTTTCCAAGGCCTCGTCCTTTGCTTGTAGCTGTCGTAGCAAACTTTGTTTTTCCTCTTTCTCTTCATGTAGACGCATCTTCAATTCATCGTTCTCTGTTTGAAGATTATGTTTGTTTTGCTTCAATTCTTCCATGGCCTTCTCTGTGGCTTGCAACTGAAGCTGCAATCGCTCCTTTTCCTCTGTCTCTTTCTATAGAGTTTCATACATGATTTCCACTCTCTTGGAAATGTTGACCATGGTCTCGTACATTGCTCTTTCATTCTCTGTCGTTGCAAGTTCCATTGTTCACACTGCAATTCACATACATGTAAAGACCGCTCTGATACCACTTGATCCACGTCTGGGTGTGAAGAAGGACCTTTCCAAGACCTTTTACTTTTGTGATGTGTTAAAATTGCTTTTTAAAAGAACATTAACAAATACAGCTACAGACTACAACGGAGAGAGACATAACAATCATCAACACATGAAAACAAAAGCCGTTGATAACGGAGTTCATCCAGGAGGGACTACGTCTCCGGGCCCCGGTGTCAAGATGGTGTAGGCCACTACATTATGTGTTGTCAATAAATATGATGTACACAGAGATGATGTCTCAATCATACAAGGATCAATGCCCTCACACAGGAGTGGCTCTAAGAGATGTTCCACAGCTAGAATTCTCATTCAAAAGACCCCTATCAGTATGACACAAAACAAGCATGGTGTGCATCCCGCCAACATGGCACAAAAGGGATGTCAAAGCAAAACACATGCATGATGACAACCAAAGTATCCCAACAACATGCAACAAGAGATCTCAAAGCATACCACAAAGAGTTATGACAGATTTCGCATAACATGAAGCAAGGAATTGTGACAACATGAAATAACAAGATCCTGCATCAATCATCAATCATGGATCTATACAACATAATGCAGAAATAAGAAGTACATAAACACATAATATACCTCACCACCAAGGGTCATCTGAAGCAAAGGCTGTCAAAGTGCTGAAGCTTGCTGAAACATCGATCTCACAGTATCGATCACAAGAAAAGGACTGTTCGCATATGAAGATGGACATCTGCACTAGCACTCAGAAAAGTGACTGAAAGAAGAAATGAGAGAAAGAAAAATTTGAATACACCATCAGATTTGTGGCGTCGAGTAGTGCTAAAACGACTATCAAAAATCTGAATTCTGAAAATTTGAAAGTTCGGAGCACAAGGAATCTTTTAGATTCCCTCGTGATTCCTCAAAGATTCTATTTCAAAGATGAGCTGAAAATATGCTACTCAGATGTCAAATCTGATTTCACTATTAGGATCCCTACGGAAAACCATGAAAAACAAGTATAAACTTGACCATATTCTGAGAAAGTGAAATTTTACCTCCGTGGGAAAATTTCATGGCTCACGGTTCTGCGCTTGTTTTTGCTAAAATCATGGTTCCTCATGCATTCTAGAAATGACTTGAAGATGCAGACCTCAGATTGAAAAACGGATAGCGCCATCATGTTCGTGGCGACGAGAAGTGTAAAATCCATATAAAATTTGTCAATTTCTGAGAAGTTGAAAATTTTGCCCACCTGCAAAATTCATTGTTCCTATGTTAAAAAATTATTAAACTGTTTCGATTTGCGTACCAGTGCCTGTCTCAAAATTCGTGCTATCTTTCTCCCCTTGGAAATGGTAAAAAAATGAGTTTATATAAAGTTTAAGGTGAATTAATTCCTAATATGGTTATGGGTTATTTTTATCAAACCCATGTTTTACAAATCATTTACCAACCCAACTAAACTTTACTCAACGTATAACATATATTATTTTTTACTGTTGTTGCGGGCGGTCGGGTCCGTACCTCACGGGACTACACCCATCCCTTCCCAACTGATGCATTAAATACGGTGGCAGTTGATGTTTTTATAGTACGCATGGGTGGCAGGACCACATACGTGGCCGCCTTACCCAAGGGCAGCGGCTAACCAGCCTGCCATAGGGCATTAAATGCCCGGGGAGATGCAGGCTGGGTAGCCCGCTAACATGCGAATTCAGAAACTGGACACTAAATAAGAAATCCGAATTCACGTGTTAGCGGGCTATCCAACCTACATCTCCCCGGGCATTTAATGCCCTATGACAGGCTGGTTAGCCGCTGCCTTACCCAAGCCCCCACCTTATTAAGGTCAACGTTCCGTGTACTCAACCGTATCCCAAACATTCCCATATGTTATGTCCACGTGAATGAGGGGATTAAAATATATATTATGGTTTTTGGTTATAACCATATACCCACCGTGGCATATAACCTTCATACGTTGGTTCCATATGTTTGTTTTAATATGGTTTATATGACATAACCTTTTGCTTATGTCACGTTGTTTTCATATCACCCTTTTGCCACGGATTTGTTTAACGTTGGATTTTTTTGTTATATGGGATATATATGTGTAACCATATTATTATATGGTTTTATATATTTTGAGTTTGGTTTTTTTATGTAGAGTTGTTTTAATAAACAAAATTTGTTATATAGGTTTTCTTAATAACCCAAAAATAATCATTTTTTGTTCTCTTGTGTAAGTTTAGAAGGCTACTAGAGAAATGTCAAGTGTCAAGCTGTTATATGGGTCTCACGTGCTGACTGTGATGCCATGTGGTGCAGTGTGGGCCCCATTTTTCCCCTGCCATACCAACTTTGAAGAGTTTTATCTTTTGCATACCGCTTCAGATTGATGAAACGTTTGCGCCACTACGATCAGAAAGACAAGCCCTACGATCTGGTCCTGGGTCGAAGTCATTCAGATGACTTTGATTTTTGAGCATCCTTGAGTCCTCCTTGTCCTATGTGTGTTCCTGAAGATCCACCTGGATCATGAAATGAAACAATCACACTCAAATCTTACATGCAATGCAAAAAAGGGTCCCCATGTTTATTATAATAGAGTTAAATGGGGGTGTTTTGTTTTCACTACAACAGCCGATCAGGAAGCATGAGAATAATTTTATAGTGCAGGGTGTGCTTCAAAGTTGAAGCAAGACATTGTAATTGTTTCTCTTTCTAATCTAAATTAATGTAAAGCAGTGTAGGGGTTTTTCCAAGTTGAGTTCTGCTGCAAAATCATTGTGTTCCTTGTGTTTTGTTGGTTGCATGTTATTTCATGTGTTTCTATTATGTGTTTTCTTTTCCACAGAATAGTAGAAGAAATTTATGTCTCTTCATTTCACTTCAATTCCATTAGAAATATAAAATTTCTTGCAATTTGTACACAAGGAAGTAGATATTAAGAGGGAGCTCAGAGTTCCCTATAATCCTAAAAAACATGGAGTAGAAGAAAGAAAAAATAGGACCATTGAAGAATGCCTAAGAACCATAATATATGATCAAGACCTTGCAAAATTCTTATGGGGAGAAGCAACTATGACAACAATATACATGCAAAATAGAAGTCCTCATAGAATTCTTGAAAATATGACACCGAAAGAAGCATTCTCAGGGAAGAATCCATATGTATATCATCTTCGTATCTTTGGAATCCCTTCCTACATTCATAATCCTAGGATAAGAGAAAGAAGCTAGCTTCTAATAGTATGAAGGATATCTTTTCTAGTTATAGTCTTTCATCAAAGGCTTATAGAATCTACATAAAGGAATATCACCAAATTGAAGTTAGTATAGATGTCATGTTTGATGAAATATTCGCATACAAGAAGTCCAAATATATTTCTGTTGAGTCTGATGATGAATATATACCACTCTTTGATGAAGAAGAGAAACATGACAAAGTACCTACAAATCAAGAAGAAGAAGGGCCAAGTGAATCCATTCAACCTACAAACAATCCTGAAGTAAATAAGAGGCCAAATTGGTTAAAAGCTACACTTGAAGATGTCGAAGGACATGGAGCAGCAAAAGGTACTTCTAGAGAAAGAAATAAATCAAAGAGGTACTCTAGATATGCATCTTATATGATGAAACTAATTGAAGTAGAACCAACTGCATTTGAGCAAGTCAATCATCATGATGAATTGAAGAAAGGCATGCAAGAAGAATATTAATCAATCATGAAGAATGGGGTTTTGGAAATTGTTCATAGACCTACTGACAAATATGTTGTCACCTCTAAATGGATCTACAAAATAAAACATGTTGTTGATGGGAACATAGATAGATATAAAGCAATATGTCTAGAAAGAGGTTTCTCTTGAAAGGAATGCATGGACTATGAAGAAATAATTGCTCCTATAGCCAGCTACACTATCATTAGATCCTTGATTTCTTTAGCAGCTACTATGGGATGAAACATACTTCATATAGCCAAAAATTTGGCCTCATACTTCTCTATGCTTCCATATGCTTCATTCTTAACCTTGAAGATCCATCTCAAACCCATGACTGATTTATTAGTTGGTCTTGGGACCATTTCCCAAACATTTTTCTTTACAATAGATTTGTATTCCTCAACCATTGCATCAACCCATACAAGTTTCTCTACTGCTTCCTTGAAAGAGGATGGCTTAGTCTCTACAAGGTTAGCAATTAGATCCATGTAGCTAGTATATCGATCACGTGAGCCTATGAAAATTTGAATGAACTCCCACATTATCCCTTGTATCCTACACAATCCTATCAACTTCCCGGGTTCTTTCTCTACCTTCTTTAGATGTTTATGCTTTACTGGATGTATCTAGTCTTTTCTCCTCTACTTGTGGTTGCTCCACAACTTCCTAAGGCTCCTCCTCTAGAGCTAAAAAATCCTCTTCTGGTGGGACATGAAGCCCCCTCTCAAGAGAACACCGCATGGATTTCTCCTCATCAAACTTTATATCCCTTTGTACAACTGTCATTTTGAGGGATGGAAAGTATGCACGTTAGTTGTGGGAAGTTTCTGTGTAACCCACAAATACCATCAATTCTATTGTTGACTCAAGATTCTTCCTTGATTATTTGGAGACATGGTAGTATATTGAGGCTCCAAAAATCCTAAAGTGCAACACATCTTGCTTTCTCCCCGAGAAAGCCTCCATCAGTGTAATCATGCCCAGAATCCAATGACGGCTCCGATTCTGCAAATAAATTTTTGTGTTACATGCCTCTACCCACAAATTCAGTGGCAAGCCTTGGTCATGCAACATAGACCTTGCAGCTCCCACAATGCTACAATTATTTTTCTCGGCCACCCCATTCTACTTTGGGTTGTGGTTTGTTATCAAATCACATCAAATGCTTTCTTTCCTAGAGAAATTTTTGAATTCATTCAACACATACTCACCTCCATTATTGCTCCTGAGAGCCTTCACCTTCTTGCTAATTTCTTTCTCAATTAGTGCCTTGAATTCTACAAACTTGGAGAATGTCTCATATTTCTTCCAGATGAAGAAGATCCAACACTTCCGTGAGAAGTCATCAATAAAAATGACAAAATATTTGTGTCCGATAGTGGAGGCTGTCGAGAAAGGTCCACATACATCAAAATGGATCCTTTCTAGGACTACATGTGCTTTGTTGTCCTAATCATTGAATGTGGATTCTGTGCACTTCCCCAAGTTGCATCCTTTGCATACATCTTGCTACTCAAGTGCTCCTTTATGGAGGCCAATGGTTATTTGCTGCATAATCTTCAAGGCGCCATGATACAAATGGCCAAGTCTTTTGTGCCAAATTTCACCAACATCATGGCGCTAGACTTTCTCAGCCATAGTACTTAATGCAAACAATCTTTCACATATAGCTTATACAGGTTATTCACACGAAACCTAATCTACTTCACCCTGATCTGCTTCACCTGTCCCATGGCTATGTGTCTTAGGAATTCTTTCCCTTTGCTGAGGATCGCATCATAACCATGGTCTTCCAAAAATACAACAGAGATGATATTTTCCTTTAGTCCTAGAATGAACATGACATCCTTGACTCTGAGAGGGGAGCTCGACTTCCTCTAAAAAGTGATTGTACCAATCCCAGTCACATTGTACCTTCTTTCGTCCTGCAACTCAATGTGCATCTACAAATATTTCTCCTCTAGGTCACTGAAAATATCTACACACTGTCATGTGGAATGATCCTCCTAAGTCCAAGTACCATATGATCCCCATTACTGTGTTGGAAATGCATGTTGTTAATGCCTGGATCTACCTTAGGCTGAAGGAAGGCAGGTCTAGGGTAACATCAAACCACGCTTAACTTGGTAGCTAGCCCTACCAGGTTGGGATAGGGCTCTCTCCTTGTCAATCTCAATTATAATATGGCAACTAGGGCTTGAGATGGCTGAAATGAATGCTAATTTTAGGCTAGGTATAGAAGATTAGGGTTTCTGGTTTGATTTTGGGTTTTTGTTACTGGATCAATTGGAGAAGGCAGATTGGATTTGGGAAATCAACTCAAGAATACAGTCATGTCCTGTGGGGTAGGGTAGGCAAGAGCTTATGTACTAGAAAAGGATTGAGATGGTAGAATAAGATTGCTGAGGAGTTGAGGAGGGCACAAGAAACTATGAATCCTCTTTAAACAGTGAAATCATTGAAAACTAAATGCAATCCCAAGACAAAGCACTATAAATCTAGTGCATTTTGTCCATTCACCTTGATTAATTTAGTTTAGAAGAAAGAGAGAGATGTGGATACATATAAAACATTAGAAAAACTCATTACAAAGAAGAAAAAATACATAAACTCAATGTCACAAGAATCCCACAAAAATAGTTGTTAAACCTGGTTTTATTCCTTGCCAACTGCTGATACAAAATGTTTAGTGAGTCCAACACTTCTGCCAAAGTCCAACCTTTATAAATGAATCAAAAAGTTTATGATATAGGCAAGGAAACTACTCAAGCTAGCTATCAGGGTCGAATCCATAAGAAAAGTGGTGGTTTCAACCATATCTACACTAAGAACAAGAATATAGGCAGTGGAACAGCTTGCCTCTAAAACTCTGGAAACTGATTCATTCACCCCCAAACCACTTCAAAATAATGAATCTACCCTCTAAGGTCATTTTGCAATTACATTTACATAGTATAGCATCATTTACAATCATAAATTCATCCAAGATGAGAGGAAAATTCAACTTGTAGAAAAACTAGGCGAAATTTGGATTCTTGAACAAAACTGGTAAAATTCATCCTATGCACAGCACCACTGATCCTATGCACAATGATTTTGCTAGGCCAATTTTTGAAGACTTACCGAAGTCCAAATTAGGTTCAGGATAGCTCGTTGGAAAGCTTGATGAGTCTACTTTCTGGAACAACTTGAATTTCTGAATTTGAAGTCCAATTTCCCCTCCAAAAATTGATTCTCCCAAGATTGCTTCCTGTGTGGTAAAAAAGTGGCAGAGAGGGCATTTTTTGGGTGTTTTTTTTCCCTTTTGGAGACCTAGAACTTGTCCAAATTTCTCAGCCATTTTTTAGCTTTCATATTTTTCCATGATGATTCCAAAAATATAAACTTTTTTGCAAGAAAGTTTCCCCAACAAAAGCGCAGCGCCACCTATTGGGATTTCCTGTGTTTCAAAATTCAAAATTTGAAAATTACAAAATTTTATCAAAATTGTCCCAAAATTGGCACAAGACACCCTCAAACACTGCTTTGATGAGCTAATGAGGCATCAACTAGGATTTCCAATTTGTTTTTCTCCTTTTTTCTTCTCAAGTCTCTCCATGGAACTGTCACTAAGGGTTTCTTCTTCAAGTTCATACTCACTATCCCTCTCCATTATTGTATTGTTGTTTGTCTTTATGGTCAATGAGGAGTGATGGATTGGTGAGTGAGGGTATGATGAGTATGAAGAGATTTTGAATAGGAAAGTAGGTGAGGGTGAATGGGAGTGTGGATAAGATTTAGGGAGTGAGTAGGGTTTAGGGATAGTGTAGGGTTTGGGATGTATGTGAATAAAGTATGTGGGGTTTTGGGGAGGAAGTATAGGGTTTAGGAAATTTGTATGAAGGGATGAGATCTAGGGAAATTTATATGAGGGAATAGGGTTTTAGGGGGACAACCAATGGATGAGATATGACAACAATCTATGAATGAGCTTTAAAGTATATGAGAGGGTTTGGTGAAAACTAGGGTTTGGTTTTTGATAAACACAAGTACCATAGAGTGATGCAAAAAACCCTTTTTCAAACAAGAATAATTGTGTTACTTGCTTGTCAAGAGGAAAATTTGGAGAATTGAGGCAAATTGGAGTGATTTGGAAGAGTTTGACAGGTGCATAGTGCCCTCACACAGGTGTGCAACACCTTTTGTATGCGCAGCGCCAGTGTAATTTTACATTGTCAAACTTTGCCAGGTGCGCAACGCCTTTTCTATGTGCAGCGCCACTGATCCTATGTGTAACGACTTTTGCAGACCACTTTTGGAGGCCTTCCCAATGTCCAAATTGGGTGTGTGATAGCTCGTTGGAAATCTTATTGAGTATAATTTCCAACAAAACTTGGATTTTTCAATTCGGAGTTCATTTTTTTTTTTGTCAAAAGTCAAATCTCCCAAAACTGGTCAAAATGTGCAAAATGAGGCTGCCTAAATGCAGAGTGTTGTTGCAGTCAACATTTGAAGGTCTTACTCAACTCTAAATTGAGCTCAGGATAGCTCATTGGAAATATCTGTGTCTAGTTATCATTTGACTCATCAAGCAAGTCATTTGGCCAACGAAGCTAGGAGAAATATTGATTATCCCAAGGTCACTCCAAAGGTGCAGCAACCCTCCTAAGGCAACTTGTATTTTTGACATTTCTCTAAAACCGTGACACCTGTGTAAAAAGTGAAGGAGGTTTTTTTTCATTGGAATTTCATGGAAAGAAATCTCTCTCAGTCTTTCCAAATTCATTTTTCCTTGCTCAGAAACATCATTTGAGTAAAACCTACCCTGATGTGCAGAACAGGGGTTTTGTAGAAATGAAGGGAAATGAACGGGATAAGGGGCTTCTAAATTTTTGAGGAAATTTTGGGAAGTAGTGAGGGATATTAGGAAGAAAGGGAAAGTGTAATTTCAAATATTGAGTGAGGGGAAGAGGTCCAAAAGGGAAAAACATAGGCCTAGCCTAGAAAATTGTCAAATTGTAGCAAGAAACTAGAGTTTGTGGGAAAATGAGGAATTTAAGGGATATCAGTGATGGGAAGTGTTTAATAAGGTAGATTAACGATAGGGGAAGGTGTATGAGCATCAGGATATAATTTTTGTTGATGACTTGACCATCCAAGAGAAATTACCTTCAAAACCCTAGGAGAGGGAAATGAGCCTTACCCAAGTACAACTGAAGCATGAACAAGGTGTAAAATGACCCATTGGAACCTGAAATGACGATGAAAACTCTTTGAATGATGGAACACCTAGCTGAATGGTGGCATGGACCAACACTTGGAAAGCTTTGGAAGGAGTGAAAACAAACCCTAGACCTAATACCTAGTGACCAAATTTTATTTGAAAACTCATTGAAATGACAAAATTTGACTTTGACACCCTAAGACCACTTTGTAAGAGCATATTTGATCACTAGTGGAAGGCTTCAAACACTGACACTAACACATGTGATAAGGGTAAATTCAAGCTGGAACTGTGAAGCCAAGGCTTCACCTGTTTCTCCTCCTAAGGTATTCTAGCTTTCATTTTTGTGTGGACACTTCGTGGCATAATTCACGAATTCATGACAATGGAAGCATTTAATTTTGGAAAAATATTTATTCTTTCCCCCTTAGCTAGATTCTAGTTTGGATTGAGATTTCTTCCCTTTCTCCTTCTTTCCATTTCTAACCAATGCAATGTTTTCTTCATCCTCACCCTCGTATGAAGTCCCATTTCTGGTATTCTGCCTTATTTCCTCTTGTACCAAATCAAAGCATTCACTGAATCTTGGTAGCTATGCCATCTCTTGGGAAGGCCTAGAAGGGATAGGATTACCAAATCATCATCTAAAACAGTAACACCATGGGCAGAGAGCATTAAGAATGATAACATACAATGTACCCAACTATGAACATATCAAGTCAAGATGTTGGGATGTAAGATGGCATGCTCCTTTGTAGCCACGTTGACCATAACTACATACTTGGAAATCTAAGGCAGCAAGGATCATGTGAAGTAATATTTAAGTAGTTGATCGATAATCTTGGTCCTAATTAGTTGGTTATGTTACCTCTAGTCATGGATATGATCAAAGATGTGGGTATAGTTGTCTTCCTTGAAAGTAGCCATGAGATTCATTCTAATCTCTTTCTATGAAGTTAATTAGAAATGGTTAAGGAATATTCGGGCCACAGAAGCATAATCATGGTAGGATGCCTTATTGAGTTTGATGTACCATTTAGTGGCATCCTTGGTCACTGTTAGTTAGAAAATACGCAACTCGATACTGTCATCCACCAAATATTTTGATGAACCTCACAAATGGTAGGTGATGATGTGTGTGATTAGGTTCTCTCCTGTTTTTCCTTCGAATTTTAGTATATCGAAAGGTATTTTGATGCACATTGGAGACCACTAAGGATCATGGCATATGGGGTCATTCGTGAGTTGATCCAAATTTGGCAAGTCATGTGACATAATAAAAGGAATGTGGTTTTGGTTGAATGGATTTAGAGTTAAAGATGGGACCCCAAATAGACCTTGCAGTCACCCGATAACATAGTTTTTGGAAGAAGGATAATGACCATAGGGATTGTTAGGCCCAGAGTATTGGACCCTTGGATTAATATTAGTAGTGAAAGGATTATTTCCCCCAGGGAGGTTTCTCCTAGGGAAAAATAAACTCCTAAAAGCATTTTTTATAATGAAAGTATATCTGATACTATAAGGATTATCTCTTGGTGTGAAAGCACTACCGTAAGTAGGAAGACTCTTAGGAAATGTGATACTAGCAAGGAAAATTCCCCTAGATAAATTAGGCCCTCCAAAGGCATTCAAAACTTTAGAAAAAGGCATCTCTGCTAATGAAAAAATACCCCTAGTATTGTACGATTCTCCAAAAACTTTACTGCCACTAGAATGATTAAGAATAGGTGTAGACCCCTCAAAGTATTCCTTGAATATGTTTGTCCGGGGATAGAGATTATGACCATATGGATGGTGGAACTAGGTGGTGTAGCTGGGATTTCTCTTTCCCTCGTACTGAAAACAAATCCAAAAGGAAGTAGGGGCACAAATAGACTCAGGAAACTACTTGGGGTCACATAAGCAATTAGTGGTAGGACCCCAAGTGAGGAAAGAGGAATTTTCAAAGTAGGAGTGGAGCCCATCACACTAATTGAAGGAAATGAAGACATTATGGAAGAAATCAAATGTGTATATGGTGAATAAGTTCCCACCTCTCTCATGGTGGAAGCACCCCTCTCACTAACTATTTGATGAGAGAACAAAGAAAAAGGTTGATTAATTCTGGTACTCACTTGTACAAGTATGGGATCAAGAGGATTCGTTAAAGATGGGTTGACATGTGGTGGTGGAATTTCTTCCACCACTTCAAGAGTAACTTGGTCTACCCCCTCAAACTAAAAATAACTCTTCTAGGCTCAATTTGATCTAATTCCTCTAATGGTGTATCTATCCTATGTCCTTGTGGGGTTGGACCATCCCCTCCAGGAGGAAGGTTTCATAATCTTTGAGATCGATGGGAAATTGGGTCAGACATAGTGGTTATATATATATATATATATATATATATATATATATATATATATATATATATATATATATATATATGTATATATACAACGTCCTCTGGAATTTTATGTACTCCACAACCAAATAATCAATGAGACATGTGTGATTGAGATCATATATAGATATGTTTGTGTGTGTGTGTGTGTGTGTGTGTGTATACATATATAGATACACATATATACACATATATATACACACACACACACACAGATATATATATATATATATATATATATATATATATATATATATATATATATATATATATATATATATATATATATATATATATATATATATATATATATATATATATATATATATATATATATAGATGTTGTCAATCACACATGTCTCATTGGTCATTTGGCTGTGGACTATACAAAATTCCAGAGGACGTTATGTGTGTGTGTGTATATATATATATATATACACACATAACGTCCTCTGGAATTTTGTATACTCCACATCCAAATGACCAATGAGACATGTGTGATTGAGAGCATACACAGGCAAGGCAACTAAGCCTAAAACCTATTGAGAGATTGGTCATAGTGAGCCTTCTCAAAATATCTTTGGACACACAAAATCCAATAAACACCAAAACCAAGGGAGTGAGGATCTCACTCCACAAGTTCCTAATAGGATCATGTGATTGATTCTCATTTCAAAGGAGTTTTCTAGCAAGTATTTCATGTGATAATGGATTTAAGGTCTTTAGTGGAAATGGTTTTAGTTTTACAGCCTTGAAGTGTGTCCTCTGCAAACCTTTTTCAACACTTTACACCCTTAAGCTAGTGTTGGTGTGATATGACCAAAAAGTATAGATTGATTTTATAAGTGCTTTATTTTATGGTTGTTTTTTACTCAAGGGTATGGAGTGCAGCTAAGATAGTGTTCAAGATACTCAAAACCAAACTAATATGCAAGTTATATGAAGGATGCAATTTATTTTCAATTCAACAAAAACTAGTTGAAGAAAGGGTAGCTTTTTTTTTTTTTTTCAAAGTGACAAATGCATTGTCACAACCTCTCTCAATAATCACTAGATATACTCAAAATGTTCACAAGATACCAATTCATAACTCCACTCTCAAATCACTTCAATTACTTCAAGATGCTTTAATGCAAAAAACCCAACCAAAAGAACTCAAAAGCATCGAACTATGGCTTTGAAACAAGGGATGTGAACTATAACCTATCAAATGAGTCAAATAGAAAGCTCACACATAAGAAAAATAAAGTTTGGATCTATAATACAATGCAAGAAACCAACAAACCAATCCTACAATGTTTTATAGGAAAACAAACCCAAACCATGACAAATAAGTAAGACCTAATACACTACAAGATTTCGTTTTCTTTGAAATCCTTCATATTATAAATGAAACAAATACTAATCAGGTGCAAGATTAGACTTGTAATGTCATAAAATCAATTGAAATATTAATAAGAAAACGATGTAATCAATAGACAAAAAAACCTTATAGAAATCAAAGTATAAGATCAAATAAAATATCTTAAGAGAGGATAGATCTAGATCATATTTGAGTTAGATCTAATCCTAGTATAGAAAAAAACACAATTCTAAGCCTTACAAAGAAAAATACAAATGAGATCATAGCAAAAGGCCCAAATTCAACGATTTTTATTTTATTTATTTATTTATATATTAAAGTAGAAATTTTCAAACAAATTAGATTACTGAATATTTCTCATAAATATATCATATTATATGTCAGAAGAAAGTAAGAAAATTTCTCACATAATGGTTTTGGTCTGATATAATCAGAGGTCCCTAAAAGATATTATGAAAACAAATACGCATGATCATCACAATAATTAGAAAATTACTTGATTTTCAATCAGTCATATCTCCATGATCTAGATGACATTTCAGATGATTTTATTTATTTATATAAACCCAGATAAAATTTTGAGGAGAATTTATATCTATAGTTGTTTCATTCATGTTCTATATGAAAAGTTACAAAATTTTATCTGAAAACTGTAACCCACTTTTTCCTCTTTTTTCTTTTTAAATAAGCTTAGATATAAAAGATTAGGGGTAGATCTAGCTAAAAAACAATGTAGAAGAGATATCAATGAATAGATAATCACTCAAGAACAAAAATAATGAAATAATATTCAAAGGATAAGGAGAAACACTAGGGATTTCTCCCCAGTGGAACAACCCACTCTGTTTTCCTTGAATGGAAAGGGATTGTTGTCCCATAGACTTTGTGTTAAGATCAAATAAATGGTGGATAGAAGAAATAATGAAATCCCCTAGATCTAATTCAAACTACTTCTTTAATACAATTGAAAATACAAATATAGTGGTGCACCTTGTTACTCTTGCATGTTGATGTAGGTTATAGATCCATGCCAATAACTGAAAATCCTAGCCTTTGTCAAAGATGCATCACAAGCTCCCTAATCTAATCATCCGCACACAAAAAACATACAAGGATGATTTATTTGCCTCCACCAAAGGAAAACTTGTATGCAAAAGAATCTGATCACAATAAACACGTTATGATCTCATGAAAACCCATCATATAGAGAGGGAATCCAAATTGATATTCCATATAAAGCAATAGCACAAAAAAAAAATTATACATCTTGGTGTCAAGTGATCTCCTCTGCTCTCTTGACCTTTATCCTCCCTTGGATTACCCACAAATTGGGCTCATTATTGAAGCATGAGAGGACTTGCTAGTGGTAATCCTCCAATATAACATGGAATTCTAATTACTATCTTCTCCCTTCCACCCTTGAGAGGGTTCGGTTATATAGGCTTTTCTTAGATTTGGGAGGATTTATTTGGACACTTAGGGCCAAGAGAAGTCAAGTTTGATGACATGTGAATTGGGTGGATACAAGTCATGGTTAGATTTGATGGCATGTGAACCAAGCAATTACAAGTTATGCACAAATTTCATGTTCAATTATGTGTTTTATCAATTATGAAATAATTATCATTTCCTAATTATGAAGTTGTGATAAAATAAATGATAAATTAATCAATTATGTAATTTAATCCCTATAACATCTAATAACTTCCTTGTAATACTTAGGGGGTAAATATGTATATAACCATGGTTTGATTGATTTTAAAAGTGTTGATGCAAAAATTATTATAATGTAAAACCTTGTTAAACTAGTATTTAAGGTGGATAGTGCACAAAACTTTGAAGTTATTGCAAATTTATATATTTCTATATCTTTAATAAATAATTATTTGGGTAAACACCACATCTTTAATTTCCTCCATAGGGATGGGCTGAGCAGATTCAACCAATCATATCCTTAGATTTCTGTCATCCTCCTTCCAATCTTTTTTACTACGTGGGACCCCGAGGTCGTGTGGCATGTGGAACTTCGAGATCACATGGTTCGCCTCTTCAGGATTATAGACATGTGGAACAAAATGTGTGTGGTGAGAAGTTGATTCTGATACTTCGACCCATATAAGGCCTTCATTGGTGCTATGGTTGTAATACCTGGAATTGGAGAATGTGTTATTCCATATGATTGCACTAACTATTGTGTTGTGCTGAGAATTGAAAAACATAGAAGGTATCAGCCTAGATGATATTATGAGCATATTAGCTATCGCACAATCATTAGGGATTATAAACAAAAATATAGGTTTGGCTTCCGGTTTAATATTTTCGAATTGGCCCAGAAATCCCATGACTTGCGCTCTTAAAATTATGCAATCCAAGGGAAATGGGAATGCCAATATATTGTCACCTTTTGATGCCATTATTCTATGTAAGCATGGTTGATTTAAAGAGGAACTAAGAATTTTTCATCTTACAGAACGAATTATAAACCCTTCCAATTATGCATCTCTATATGGATTGCCAATATATTGTCACCTTTTGATGCCATTAGTTTATGTAAGCATGGTTGATTTAGAGAGGAACTAAGAATTTTGCATCTTACAGAATGAATTATAAACCCTTACACTTATGCTTCTCTATTGAACGAGTGCACTAAGAAGAGAGTGACATCAGAGGGTAAATTGGTCCATTCTCACATGAATGAGAGGGGAGTTGTTGAAGATAATGGAGAATATCCTATAATAGGTAGATTTGGTTCACATAACCTTAGGATAGGAATTAGTTTCTATTTCTTAGGATGATGTTCTAACTTCCCTAAAACCATGTTTTCTATTTAATGTGTAATGTGCATGAACAATGTAGAGTGTTCTGCAATGACAAAATCTCCTGGTTCAGACTCTCTTTCATAGATCTGACCAGTGGATTTTAATTTTTAATACAAACATTGCCATTTTTATCATGGTATCAGAGCATCGAAGGTTGAGGAACCTGTATGCTGGCTGGCGGGTGGTTCTTTGAACAGAGATCATTGTAGTTGTAAGGAGGATAACTGTGACAATTCTGAGATCGCCGTTTGTTCTGAGTGTATAGCTGCAACGATGTCGCAGAAAAGGCAGGCATATCTGCGATGATCGTGGAAGCCAAGAACAAGGTTGTAACTGTAAGAGAAGATGTGTGGGGAAGCCAAGAACAAGGTTGTAGCTGACAATAGAATGTTGTCTAGAGGCTGAGAGAAAGCCACGAAGATCTGCAGGTGTGCTGCGAGATCAAATAACATTGAAGAACAGTGATCTGTCTCTGTCACAGATCTGGTGTAAATTTAACATCTTTTACCTGTCGAATTTTTTTTCTTTTCTAAATCACCAAGATGAATAACAATATATTTGGATCATGCTTGAATGAGCATAACAAGCTCGATGGTTCTAGTTATGCAAATTGGAAGTTCAAGATGCAGACTCTGCTAGAAGCACAGAGTGTTTGGATGATTGTGAATTGGGATGAGCCGAAGCCTGCGGATGGATCAACATCGATCCTAGATTGGGAGAAACGAGAAAGTAGAGCAAGGACAATGTTAAAGATGTTAGTGAAAGACTGCACATCGGAGAAGTTCAGTCAGCTAATGAGATCTAGGGAATTCTGAAGAAATTGTACGAGATCAGGAATTCAAATCGTCTTCTATTCCTCAAGAGTAAGATCATGTCCCTGAAGATGGAGGAGAATGAAACAATTGCTTCATTCATAGCAAGGATCAAGAATCTGAAGAACAAACTAGCAGACATTGGTCATACATTTGACGATATGGATCTTGTAACCATTATACCGCACATTAGAGAAGGTAAGTCAGCTAATGAGATCTGGGGAATTCTAAAGGAATTGTACGAGATCAGGAATTCAAATTGTCTTCTATTCATCAAGAGTAAGATCATGTCCCTGAAGATGGAGGAGAATGAAACATTTGCTTCATTCATAGCAAGGATCAAGGATCTGAAGAACAAACTAGCAGAAATTGGTCATACAGTTGACGATACAGATCTTGTAACCATTACAATGAATCGTGTCACTAATGATTATCAAATGTTCATCACTAGGATAAATGCCAGAGAGAAGATCCTACATTTTGAAGAGCTGACAGGTATATTGATGTAGGAAGAAGAGAGGAGATTGACTCTGAAGCCTTAAAGTGTCGATCTTGCATTGATGGTGAAGAAAAACTTCTAGAAAGGAAAAGGAGGTCGACAGCAACAAAACGAAGCAAGTTCAAAGAAACGACCAAATTAGACTCAAGGTATGCATCCCAATAAAAACTACTCTAAAACTAAATGTTTTTATTGCAGAAAATTAGGTCATATTGCCAGGGAGTGTAGGAAAAAGAAATATCATGAAGAACAACAAAAGCCAAAAAGACATGCAAGTCATCTCGCAAATGGTGATCAGGTGCATAATTTCAGATTGTTCATGGCAGATCATGATGAAAATGTTGATGCAGACATCTGGTATGTAGATTCAGGAGTGTCAACACACATGACAGGGAATAAGCATTGGCTCAAGGATTTTAAAGAAATCAACGAAGGCACACATATTTACCTAGGTGATGACAGAAGTCATCAAATCAAAGGATGTGGGAAATTTTCTGTCATTCTACCTAATGGTAATATCAAACAAATTTATAATGTTATGTATGTGCCTGGTATAACAAAGAACTTGATTTCTGTATCTATGATTACAGACCAAGATTTGAAAGTTGAATTTTTAAAATCTAACTATTACATTAAATATTTGCTAGATGACATGAAGACAATTGCTACAGGAATCCGAACAGGAGGACTGTACAAGTTGGATGTGAGACCTGCACCAGTTCGAGCATTGACAGTAGTGAGCCTGACTACAGAAGAGCTTTGGCATCAGAGATTCGGCCACATCAACTACAATGATTTGTTGTTATTACAAAAGAAGGAAATGGTAAGAGATCTTCCTATGCTAAAGCAAGTACATAATGATTGTGATGCCTATACTTTAGGAAAAATGCATAGAGAAGAATTCCCTGTTAGAGTAGAAAAGAAATAGAGGGATATACTGGAATTAGTGCACACAGACCTTTGTGGACCCATGCAGACAAAATCATTAGGATGTGCACTGTATTTCCTACTATTTATTGATGACTGTATGAAGTTTTCTTTGGTGAATTTCTTAAGTAAGAAGAGTCATACTTTCAAATACTTTAAGCAGTTTAAAAATATGATTGAAAGACAAACAGGGAAACTTATAAAATTCCCTATTCTGATTAAGGGGGAGAATACAGGAAGGATGAGCTTATCAGATATTGTAAATATCATGGAATTTTGCAGTAGTTCACAGTACCCCATACTCCACAGTAGAATGGAGTAACAGAAAGAAAGAACAGAACACTGGTGGAATGTGCTAGAAGTATGATGAAAGGTAAGAATCTGTCAAATGGTTTTTGGGCTGAAGTAGTGAATACCCGAATTTATTTGAAAAATAGGAGTCCCACAAAAATTCTTGAGTCTAAAACTCCTTTTGAAGCATTATATGGATATAAGACTGTAGTAAATCACTTAAGAATATTTGGATCTAAAGCATTTCCCCACATTCCAAAGGAAGATAGAAGAAAATTAGATTCAAAAGACATCAGATGTACTTTTATAGGGTATTTGTCGTCATATAAAGCATATAGATTATTTAATCCCTCTACTCACAAGATTTTTGTTAGTAGAGATGTTAAATTCCATGAGTAGGATAATGAAGAACCTAATGAGAACTATGATGGATGGGAAATTCCGTAGTTTGAGGAAGAAGAAGCAGATAATAGTCAGGGTTAGCAGCAAACAAAGGCAAAGGATGAACAGTAGCAACAACAACAACAACAACAACAGCAGCAGTAGCAGCAGGAAGAAAAAATAAATGATGATCAAATAAGGTTTGAAACCAACACCCCACCACTCAGGAGATCAGGCAGGAAAGCTAAAATGCCTGCAAGATATAGGGAAAATGCTTTTATAACTAGTATGATGAATGTGGTTGAACTGTCTAGTTATAAAGAAGCAAATGAAAGTAGTGAATGGAAAACAGCCATGGAACAGGAATATGATTCAATAATAAAAAATAACACTTGGGAAGTGGTTGAACTTCCTAGAGGAAAAAAAACTGTAGGTTGTAAATGGTTATATAAACCAAAAATTAATGCAGATGGAACTATAGAAAAACTAAAAGCTAGGTTGGTTGCAAAGGGGTACACACAAAAAGAAGGGATATACTATGAAGAAACCATCACCCCTGTAGCTAAATTGAACACCATTAGAATGTTAATCGCTTTAGAAACTAATAAACATTGGATATAGATGTAAAGTTTTCATTTTTGAATGGAGAACTAAAAGAAGAGGTTTATCTAGAGCAACCAGAAGGGTTTGTCCAGAAAGGAAAAGAACATTTAGTTTATAGATTGGAGAAAGCACTTTATGGACTAAAACAAGCTCCCAAGTCGTGGTATGAGAAAATTGATTCATTTTTTCTACAAGATGGCTATAATAGAAGTAAGAATGACCCTAATCTTTACACCATGAAAGACGAACAATGGTGCGTAGTGTTGATTTCATTATATGTGGATGATTTGATAATTACAAGTGATGCTACATATCTAATTGATGAAATCAAGAAATAGATGTCATAGATGTTTGAGGTGAAGCACCTTGGTGAATTCAGATACTATTTAGGTCTTGAAATCTAGAGAGATTCAGGTCAAACATTTCTGTCCCACTAGAAGTATGCCGAAGACCTGTTAGAAAAGTTTAGAATGGATCAGTGTAAGCCTACAGTAGTACCATTGTAGCAGAACATCAAATTGCAGTGTGAGTATGGCTTAAAAGCGGCAGATGCAACACTTTACAGACAACTGGTTGGGAGTCTAATCTACCTAACCACCACTAGACCTAATTTGGCTTATGCAATTAGTGTGCTAAGCCAATTTATGTCTAAGCCACTTGAAAGCCATTGGAATGCAGCAAAGAATGTTTTGAGGTATCTACAAGGTACTATAGATTATGAAATTATTTACACTGACTCTTTTGATGTTAGATTGGCAGGATTTGCAGATTCAGATTGGGTAGGAAATGTAGATGATCATAGATCTATAATAGGCTATGCATTCAGTCTTGTATTCGGGGTGATCACATGGAGCAGCAAGAAGCATAACACAGTCTCCTTGTCCTCAGTGGAATGTGTGCATGAACGTGTGAGGCAGTTTGGCTGCGGAGACTTCTCCAGGATGTTGGGGAAGAAAAGATAGTCACAACAACAATCAGATGCGACTATCAAAGTTCAATCAAGCTGGCCAACAATCCAATGTTTCACAAAAACACTAAACATATTGATACACAATTCCACATTGTCATCGAGAAAGTGAAATCTAAAGAAATCCATTTGGAATATGGTAATACATGTGATAATGTTGTAGACATTTTCACTAAACTTCTTGGAAAAGTTAAGTTTCAAATGTTTAGGGAGATGTTAGGCATATTTGTGAACCCATTCTCCATTAAGGGGGAGTGTTGAAGATAATGGAGAATATCCTAGAATAGGTAGAGTTGGTTCACGTAACCTCAGGATAGGGATTAGTTTCTATTCTTAGGATGTTGTTCTAACTTCCCTAAAACCATGTTTTCTATTTAATGTGTAATGTGCATGAACAATGTAGAGCGTTCTGCAAAGCCAAACTCTCCTGGTTCAAACTCTCTTTCGTAGAGATGACCAGCAGGTTTTATTTTTTAATACAAACATTGCCATTTTTATCAGGAGTCATACCAGACTTTTTCTTATGTAAAAACCTTCTTGACACGTATGCCAAGTGTGGGAGGTCGATGGAGACTAAAAAAGTTTTCCACCAAATGCCCAAACCAGATGTTTTCTCGTGCACTGTTTTAATTGCAACAAATGCTCTACATGGACTCTATGAAGAGGCTTTGAAATTGTTCAATCAAATGAACAAAAAAGGGATTCAACTTAATCAGTTCACATTTTCTATTATTCTCCGTTCATGTGCCAATTTGGGGAATCTGCAACATGGTATTGAAATCCATGAAGAAATAAGGAGGAATGGGTTTCAATTTGATTTGGTTGTGGCTAACACCCTTGTAGATATGCATGAATTTGGGGAATGCACACAATCAGTTTGATAAAATCCTTGAGCCATACATGCTTTCATGGACTACATTAATTGTGGGATATACACAAAATAGATAAGTTGAGGAAGCCTTGAAGCTCATTCGTGAAATGACTCAACAACACCTGGTCTCATGGAATGTGATGATTTTAAGATTTGCACATAATGGGAATAATGTACAGGCTTTGAAAATCTATCAGCAAATTCAAATCAAAGGTATTAATCTAGATGCCACTACTTTTCTCATCGTTTTCACTGCTTGTGTGATCTTGGTAGCTCTGGTGTAGGGAATCGAGATACATGATGAAAGAATTAAAGGTGTATTGCACTGAAATATCAATATCGTGAATTCCCTTATAGAAACACATGCTAAATGTGGGAGCCTTGAGAAGGCATGGGATATGTTTGATGAGATTCATTAGTGAGATGTGGTTTCATCGAATGTCATGATTGCAGGATATGCAATGCATGGTTTTGCTAGGAAGGTCGTCAAACTATTTGAGAAAATGTAACTCTTTGATGTAAACCAAACTCATATTACCTTAGTTTCTGTCTTATCGGCGTGATGCCATGGTGGCTTGGTGGAATAGGCTTGGAATTACTTTGATTGCATGAATGAACAACATCTCATCACATATTCAATAGAGAATTATGGTTGCATGTTTGACATACCTGGCACAAGATTTTATGAATGAAATTCCAATAGAACTTGATACTACTATGTGTTTACATGGTGCCTATAGAATACATAGCAATGTAGAGCTAGCCCAAAAGGTGGCATAGCACCCTTTTGAGTTGGATTTTAATAATGCTACACATTATGTGTTGTTGTCAAACATCTATGCTAATGCTAATAGGTGGGATGATGTTGGAAAGGTAAGGAAAATGATGAAAGATCAGAGGGTGTAAAAGCCACCTAGATACAATTGGGTTGAGGTTAACAAACATGTGCATACTTTTCTTGTAGGAGAAAACTTACACCCATAAATGTAGAGTATTTATGCCAAGTTGGACTATTTGTTAAGGCAGATGAAGTCTATAGGGTATGTGCTTGACACAAGATTCACCCTAATTGACGTGGAGGAGAACCAAAAGGAACAAGTTATTTTACACCATAGTGAGAAGCTAGAAATTGAATTTGTACTTATTAACAAACCATTTAGAATATTTATACACATTATTAAGAATCTTCGTGTTTGTGGTGATTGCCACTTTTCCATTAAGTGCATATTTAAGATTGTTGCACGAGAAATTATTGTAAGGGATATCAACTGTTACCATCATTTCAAGGATGAACAATGCTCTTGTGGTGGTTTTTTGTAATTTGAAGTCAATAAAGTTGTTGTGGTGATTATTGGTAGTTTGAAGCCAATAAAGTTGTTGGCGTAAATTTGGCATAATGACAGTTTTAAACACTAGCATAGTCACATAAATTAAATGGCTGATAAATGTAGATAACCATCAAAATACTAGTGTCATTTGTAATATTGAGAATTTATAATGTTGGGATGAGAGTGGAAGTTGGAAACTGAAAAAACATTTGGAAACCCTTTATTTCATCAGTTAGATTGTTTATATGATGAAGAATATTCTCAAAATATTAAATCTATACCATTCATATTTTTTTATTTTTTAAAGAATGAAAATTATGAAAATCCTATTTTATCAATAATCTTCGTGTTTGTGGTGACTACCATTGTGCCATTAGATTCATCAACAATATTGTTGCACGAGCGATTATTGTAAGAGATGTCAACCGTTACCATCATTTCAAGGATGGACACTGCTCTTGTGGTGACTATTGGCAATTTCTAGTGAATAAAGCCATTGGCATAAACCTTGAATAAGGATGACCTTAAAGACAAGGTGTTGTAATTCAAGAAATTGGGTAGCAAATTTTATTTATGGTGAATATTCTAGCCTTTGGCAAATGGATACATTGATAGGGTTAAACATCTTATCCAATTAGCATAAACCTTATAGAATGAAAACTTTAAAGACAAGGTGTTTCAACTCAAGCAATTGGGTAGTATATTTTATCAAGAATCTTTGTGTTTATGGTGATTGCCACTCTTCTATTACAATAAATTATGAAAATTATGAGAACAAGGTTGCTCTTTTCACCCTTAGAAGTGTCGTGAGAGGTGAAATTGTATATAAAATTGTTACTTAATTTCAATGTTTTTATGAGAAGTTTAGTCTCATTTAATGTAGTTTTTATGCATTCATTTATTTCTATAGTCTCGATGTCATGGTTTATCTGAGTCACATAGTTTGGAGTTTGTGGCTTTTGGTGAGTTGTGGTTGACCTGCATTAAGTGAATTGTGGTCTCCTTTGCAGTTCATTTTTTGTATCCTTCCAAGAGAACTATAAAGTAGAATTGTTACCTTTACCAAATTGGTTGCATCATACTCCACGTTTGTTCACTTGTGATCTACAACTTCCTAGAGTCAGGTACAAGAAGGTAGAAGTCTACTAGAAGATATGTTAGTTTCCATGATCATGAGAGGGTTTTTGTTGACTGGAGACTTCAGGAATCTTGTTGATCTTGGCCCGATCAATCAAAGTATGTTGTGGTTAGTTGTGATCAATGGGTGTTGTTTATATTTGGAAAATTTCCATATATCAAGCAAAAGGTTCTACAATGTAGGCAATAACTTCTAAAGATACATTGTTTTCTTGGGTATCTTTTATTGCTTATGTATTTCTTGTATTGATGTTAAGAAAGATGTACTATGATTGCTTGGGTTATGGATTGCATTACATTGCTATCTGGTTCAAAGTTTATGGTAATTTACATTTTGTGATTGATTCTTATTTATTTTTTATCAATTGCCTATTTAGATTTAGAAATAAGAAATACTTATTTGCAGTGGTGAAGTCATGATATTTCCTTTCTTATGTTCATTTTATAAACTTAATGTTAAATTACAATGTCATTCAGGGAAAACTCCATATATGAATTATGGCCTAATGGTAATTTTTAAAGTACATAAAGTTAAAATAAAGATAATCCTGATAAATGCTTTAGAGTAAATTTATATAGATGTATTCATTTATATGATTGCGGGATTTTTGGTAATTATGCTAAATTTTACATCAAATGCATCAAGTGTCTTGTTGGTTCACTATTTAGTTATTTGCCTGCATACGTTACCATTAATTATCTTACTCTAGGTATATAGCCAAACATTGCAACAAAAAATTTCTATCAGCGAGTAAGAAACCACTTAAGTAGAAGGTTTCTCTTCATAATCCAAGAATTTTTTTGCTTTTCTTGTAACAAGAACATCAACCACATTCCTGAAGTAGTGGCAACTAGACTTGTGGAATCTCGCAGGAGGACCCATTGTGCGACCTGGGGAATGAATCACTACCTAGACGAAGATCGATCTCAATATTTATATAATATTTTTTCTATTAGAAATAAGAGTTTTTATTCCCAATGATCAAGTCCCATATATTATATTCCTTTGGTGTACCTTTACACCTTTAGGGGAAATTTCTAGTATTTAGACCTACAACAAATCTGATATCATTGACCTCTTTTTTTATGGAGGCCAATTAGAACAAATACATGGTTTGTCTTTGTGCTTTCACAATTTGAAGAAACAACATGGCATTATTCATTTTTAATATGAATTATTATCCACTGGTTAAGAAAAGGATCATTATTTGTCAACTTTAAAGGTGGATTACACATGGAAGAATAGAAATGATAAATATAATATGATATATACTAAAATTCACTCCATACAAGTGTAGTTATAGTGAAATGGTTTTACAATAGAGTCAAATGTTTAAGTAACAAACCTATTCTACTGCTTGAGAGAGAGAGAGAGAGAGAGAGAGAGAGAGATCCTTATTTCTCAACTTTAAAGGTGGATTAAAGAGAGAGAGAGAGAGAGAGAGAGAGAGATCATTATTTCTCAACTTTAAAGGTGGATTACACACACACACACACACAAAGATCATTATTTATCAACTTTAAAGGTGGATTACACACACACACACACACACACAGCGAGAGAGAGAGAGAGAGAGAGAGAGAGAGAGAGAGAGAGATCATTATTTCTCAACTTTTAAGGTGGGTTACACATGGAAGAATAGAAATGAAAAATATATATGATATATACTAAAATGCACTCCATACAAGTCTAAATATATAATTGAGAGAGAGAGAGACAGAGTTGGGATGTGTTTCTTGAGAGAGAGAGAGAGAGAGAGAGAGAAGGATCATTATTTCTCAACTTTAAAGGTGGATTTCACATGGAAGAATAGAAATGAGAAATATAATATGATATATACTAAAATTCACCCCATACAAGTCTAAATATATAATTGAGAGAGAGACAGAGAGAGAGAGTTAGGATGTGTTTCTTGAGATTGAGAGAGAGAGAGAGAGAGAGAGTTGGGATGTGTTTCTTGAGAGAGAGAGAAAGAAAGAGAGAGAGAGAGAGAGAGAGAGAGAGAGAGAGATCATTATTTCTCAACTTTTAAGGTGGATTACACCTGGAAGAATAGAAATGAGAAATATAATATGATATATACTAAAATGCGCGCGATACAAGTCTAAATATATATTTGAGAGAGAGAGAGAGAGAGAGTTGGGATGTGTTTCTTTAGATTGAGAGAGAGAGAGAGAGAGAGAGAGAGAGAGAGAGAGAGAGAGAGAGATGTGAACATGTTGGGATGTGTTTGTTGAGAGAGAGAGAGAGATATGTGAACGTCTTGGGATGTGTTTCTTGAGAGAGAGAGGGGGGGGAGAGAGAGAGAGAGAGAGAGAGAGAGAGAGAAAGATCATTATTTCTCAACTTTAAAGGTGGATTACACACACACAAAGAGAAAGAGAGAGAGAGAGAGAGAGAGATCATTATTTCTCAACTTTAAAGGTGGATTACACATGAAAGAATAGAAATGATAAATATAATATGATATATAATAAAATGCACTCCATACAAGTCTAAATATATAATTGAGAGAGAGAGAGAGAGAGATCATTATTTCTCAACTTTAAAGGTGGATTACACATGAAAGAATAGAAATGATAAATATAATATGATATATAATAAAATGCACTCCATACAAGTCTAAATATATAATTGAGAGAGAGAGAGAGAGAGAGAGTTGGGATGTGTTTCGAGAGAGAGAGAGAGAAGGATCATTATTTCTCAGCTTTAAAGGTGGATTACACATGGAAGAATAGAAATGAGGAATATAATATGATATATACTAAAATGCACTCCATACAAGTCTAAATATATAATTGAGAGAGAGAGAGAGAGAGAGAGAGAGAGAGAGAGAGAGAGAGAGAGAAAGATCATTATTTCTCAACTTTAAAGGTGGATTACACATGGAAGAATAGAAATGAGAAATATAATATGATATATACTAAAATGCACTCCATACAAATCTAAATATATAATTGAGAGAGAGAGAGGGAGTTGGGATGTATTTCTTGAGATTGAGAGAGAGAGAGAGAGAGAGAGTTGGGATGTGTTTCTTTAGAGAGGGAGAGAGAGAGAGAAAGAGAGTTGGGATGTGTTTCTTGAGAGAGAGAGAGAGAGAGAGAGAGAGAGAGAGAGAGAGAGAGAGAGATATCATTATTTCTCAACTTTAAAGGAGGATTACACATGGAAGAATAGAAATGAGAAATATAATATGATATATACTAAAATGCACTCCATACAAGTCTAAATATATAATTGAGAGAGAGAGAGAGAGAGTTGAAATTTCCTTTCCAAATTATTTAGAAGGTGTAAAAGAATTTGCAATTTAATTAAAACAGAGAGAGAGAGAGAGAGAGTTGAAATTTATTTTCCAAATTATTTAGAAGGTGTAAAAGAATGTGCAATTTAATTAAAACATAAATAACACAAAAATATCAATGATATTATTATTGAAGAGAGAGAGAGAGAATTAAAACATAAATAACACAAAAATATCAATGATATTATTATTGAAGAGAGAGAGAGAGAGAGAGAGAGAGAGAGAGAGAGAGAGAGAGAGAGAGTTGAAATTTCTTTTCCAAATTATTTAATGTGTCTAAGTACTCAATCCAACACCCTCCCAAATACAAACTCCATTGTCCAAGTCCATGTTCTCTTTGTCTCGGTTTCCTCCCTTCTCTCGTCTATATCTCTATCCCACTTCTTTGTGCATGACCATAACCAAAACAAATCCCCCATACCTCTAAACTCTCCCTACATTTATGCCTCCCCCTGAAATAAATGCCACCCCTCGAAAGAAATGCCACCCACTTCATTTATGTCACCAATTTCCCCCTAGCCATGCTTCTCATAGAGCCCCTCCCACATTCTTATATCCTAGAATTAATTCCAGGTAGCCCCCATGTCAAGGCCTTAAAAGGATAATTAACTAAATAATAATAACAATAAAATATTAATATTTTACTATGTTGGTCAACCTTATGGATTCACAAGATAATTAATCATGCTAAAATTTAATATATTAATTATAAGTCAAACTTAAGAGTTAAGTAAACACTAATCAAGATTAAGGCTAACGATAAACTTGATCATTAATCAAGCGCAAGGGTAATCTTAGCTTATTTGCTAATCAAGCTTAACTGTTAATTAATCATCCAACACAATAGGCTAGATGATACTAATGTCCTCATGTAAGGTGTGGGTATGTAGCTAAGTAATTTGATCTGGAATGTATTAGATGTTTATGGCTAATACACTAATAAAAGACCCTTTTGAGAAGATCTTTGTGCTTCTATTTTTTCTACTAATATTCCTATTATCCTAGGTAGGGACTTAAATATGGTTACTTCTATCAGTGAGGTTTGGGGACCTTTTGGAATATTTTTTCATCCCTATTTCAACTCTCTTCATCTTGTTAATATCAAGCCAACCAAATCATTTCCTACTTGGAGAAACCATTGTATCCATGAGGAGGCTATATAAAAAACGCTTAATTTTTTTTTTTTTCCATAGTCCATCTGATCTTCTAACTTTCTTCTAAAGTACTTGGTGGATTTGAGGGGGATCTCAGATCATTACTCCATATTTATTAACATAGAGGTTAATACCTATTGGATCAAGGAAGGAGAATTCATCAATTTAGTTGAAGATAATTGGACACAACTAACTAAAAATGATTATGTACCTTATATCAAACAATTTTCCCATATTCTTTGCCAAGTAAAGAAAAAAGTGAAATATTGAAGCATTTCTTTCAAAGAAAGAAAGGAAGTTTCTTTAAAGGATATTGAATATAAAATAGGATTTATTTATCAACCAAATATTTTAGGTGTTTTTTTCAATGAATATTTGGAGTCTTTAGAAGCTTTGGAAGTTTCCAAGAGAGATTGGATATCTTGTGAAGAGGATTTATGGAGACTAAAGAGTAGGTACATTTGGATAATGGAAGGGTACAGTATTACAAAATTCTTCCATCGGTATGCAAACTACATGAGAGATATTAATTTGATGTAGGAGATAGAGGACAACAATGGGAATTTGTTTATTCCTTGAAAGATCTAACAAAAGGAGGATTTCACCATTTCAAGTCTTTATTCCTAGAACCCCAAGGGTGTATAATCATTAACATTATTGAGACTCTTAATTTGTTTCCTCAGAAAATAACAGATGAAATTAATGAGATGTTGTAGACACAAGTCTCCGAGTCAGAGTTATTAGGGGCTTTATCTACCACGTAGAAGCAGAAGAGCCAATGCACTAATGATTTTTCTATTGAATTTTTATTATGCTTTTATGACCTTATAAAGGAAGACATTCTCAAGGTGGCCAAATAACTTCAGCATATGGGATGCATGCATAGTTCATTAAATTCAACTTTCATTTGCATTATTGCGAAAATGTAGGACACTCTCTCATTTGATAATTATCACCCTATCTCCTGCTGTAATTTTAATTACAAATTGGTTACAAAAATGATCTCACTAATATTAAAGCCTATACTTAGCCACACTGTCTCTGAGGAACAGTGGGGTTTTTGCAAAACGAACCAATACATGATGATGTGGCTTTGGCTCAAGAGTCTCTTCACTCTATAAAATCTTGAAATATTCTAGAATTGATGATGAATATTGACCTATCAAAAGCCTATGATAGGGTTAGTTAGACTTTTATTAGACTTTACCTAATCTAGTTGAGCACGAGTCTTAAAACAATGAATTAATCATGAGATGTATATCATTGATAAAATTTTCAATTCTTATTAACGGGTGACCTTCCAATTTTTCAAGGCCAAAAGGGGTCTCAGAATAGGATGTCATTTGTTGCCTCTTTCCTTCTTAGTGATGGTGGAATCCATGAGAAAGCTGATTCATAAAGTTATATCCTTTGGGGAGCTAAAAGGAATCTTGATCTCTTACCATGTGACCATATCACACTTCCTCTTCATTGATGATATCCTTATCTTACTTGTTGGAACCTTTTAAAATATTTCAATCATAAAAATAATTCTTTCGCACTTTGATTTAGTAACAATAATGTTAATAAATGAAAGAAAATCCTCTATCTCTTCCAATAATATACTTTCTCATGTGCAACTTTTTCTCTCAATTTTTTTCCTTTTAGTATATGGAATTGCATGAAGGTCTTAAATATTTGGGTTTTTATCTTAAGCCAAATGGATTCAAGGTGGTAGATTGGCTTTGGATAGTAAAAAAGGTTGAAGTCGTGATCTTTTCTTGGGTTAATAGAATCGTTTCAAGAGGAGGTCGGCTGGTTTTGGTTAAATCATTCCTTGAGAGAATTCTTGTGTATTGGGCATCAATAACAGCTATCCCAAAGAGAAACCTATAGAGAATATGAAATAGCAACATATCAATTTTTTATTTTTGTGGGCTGGCAATAGATCATCAAAGGGAATCTTGCTGGTAAAATGACCCTCAATAGTAAATCCAAAACTCTTTGACTCGGGATCTTTTCTTCATTGGTGTTTTCAGAATTGCATGAAAGAGCATTTAAAACCTTATATGAAAATACTTAAAGAAGAAACAACATAAAAGGAGACCATAAAGACAATGCAACCAATATTTGATAACAAAGTTTGTCCAATGTGGACTATGTCTCCAAGCCCTACTACAATAGTAGGGAGGCCTCTTGATTAATCTCAACAAAAATAAAAATGAGTACATGGAAAAATGCATCGTTATACCTCCAATCCTGAGGATGACCTGAAAATGGGTTGCTCAAATACCAAATCTGACTAAACCAGTCAAATCCTTGTGAAATTCTAAGTAAAATGAGTATAAACTCAGCTATATTCCACCACTGTCATCTCTAGACCCCACAAAGAATATTCAAATTCCACAATAGATTCCTTAGTAATATTCTAGAGAATATTGTAGGGAATATACCTTATGAATATTCTGTTTGTAACTATGCCTTCAAGGTTCCACTTGACCTAGTTCCAAGGCATTGTCTTGGTTCCATCCCTCGTGCTTGGTTCTGATGCTCCTCCATTGACGGCTCTGCTCATTGTCCCTCAAATGGATGAACATGTTTTATGTATTAATGTGCTAACGATAATACCAAACACTGCCATATAGGTGGTTGGTTGGCGCATGTAATATTAAAACTCGTGTTGGAGGTGATTCAGGGTCAAACCCCATGGGTATTGCTTTTACCTTATGTATGGCACTCATACCTGTTGTATTTGATAACCGACAAACTATTTATTATATTATATATATATATATATATTATAAATTTTGGTTTGTATTTGGATTTCCTCCATATTTTTATTATATAACCATTGGTTATATTAAACCAACCACCGCCGATATTGTTTTGTTAAAACTATTTGAAAAAGTCTGCTTGCTGAATTTGGTCACCAATTGGGTTCGTTGGGGCCAATTTGGCCACTAACTGGGTACCACATGGCACCATCTGATTGGGTCATGTGGCCCCATTCTATTGGGCCACGAACTACCTCCAAATTTAGTGAATGTCACTATATTTGGCAGTTCCTCCAATCTTTAACCGTAACTAACACCTCCGCTAGTTTTATCCAAGCTCTGCCAAATTTTTCCCTTGATTTGGCTAGACCGCCTGTTATATGTTATTTTGTCACATCAAATAAAAAATATGGAAGGAAAACTCAAGTTTTTTTACCCCAAGATTGGACGTGTAACACGAAGAAGGAAAATGGAGAATGATGATGTTCGCACTGAGTTAATAGATTAATTTTAATTCAAAGGGGATATACCACAGGAACCATTCGCTGAAATCATAAAGCTCTGTCTAAGATGCTCTAGAGGATCGTCTAAGGGGAGAAGCACAATTCGAGATGCCTCTACCCAAATACAAAAATCTGTAGGAGGAGGAGTAACCAGAGCAAAGATTGGGAATTTGTTCAAAAATTTCAAGACTGATATCCTCAGTACTCTATCTGGCTAGATAACAATAACGTGGATCAAGAAGACACAAGAAGAAGCTGATACACCTCTGGCTATGTTCTGTCCAAATTTCTGGAAGAAACATCCCTTAAGGGAATGCAAATTGAATAACATCAGCTTGTGCAATATTTGCGTGTTGGAACATTCGACAGGTCAATGTCTGGAGCTTCCTATATTGTAGGTAGTACTTAGAGAGTCAAGCGAGGAGGTGAAGTCCTCTTATTTAATCCCACCAAGGAGGCCATGGTAGCCACGACCTCCAGGTATGTGTCAAGATTTTTCCTCTTTCAATTCATGGAACAATTTATATTACTCAGCAATATCCATGGAAATATCTTTCTCCTTGTTCAGCATAGTTTACTTCACCCTAGAACTAGTGGTATCCATCTTCCTTTATCCAATATCCTCGATCTCAACCATACCCTTGGAACCCGAATTGGAGAGGAAATTCCCATAATACATCTTTACTTGGATTACCAATGTAGCAATAGCTACAATAACCTCCTTTCCAAACTCCTGCTCCTACACCGCCTGTGCGACCCCATCTACCTGTGCAACCTAACCCAAACCCGAACAATAAAGCATCTCAGGGCATAAAGGCTCTGACCACCTTCCATACATAACTTATTACCTGCGTGGGGCCTAATGAAATTCAATTGTGATCGTGTAAGTTAATTAAACCAAATCCTTGCCATATCATTATTGAGGAGGAATGTGAACCTTCCAGAGGAGATACCGTAGGCTTTGAGGCAACTGTTGCACCTATAACAGACAATAAAAAGAAAATTGTTACATCTGTAACAACTAACTCGAGAAAGGCTGATACACCTGTAACAACTGACTCGAATGCTATAACTCAAAATCCTCCATATCCTCAAAGATCAGCTGAGCATGGAATGACCTCACAACCTGAATCCAATTTTCTTAGGGAGTTCAACTTGCATGTACGAATTCCTCTATTGCAAACCCTTAAATAAGTACCTATTTATGCTAAAATAATACGAGACTTGCACATCAAGAAACCAGGGAGGAAGCCTAAAGACCCTGCTACCATACATGTGATGGGGAAATGATCCAAATTAATTTTTACTCAGCCTCTTCTAACTAAGTATAATGGTCCAAGAAATCCTATGGTTACTGTCTACATTAATGATCAACCCATAACTAACACATTGATTGATCTTGGGGCTGCCATTAATGTGATGACAAAGGACCTCTTTACCACCCTAGGGCTATAGGGGCTTAGACATACTCCTATTATACTTGAATTAGTAGACAGATCCCGTGTTAAACCTGAGGGGGTGTTAGAGGACATAGTAATTACAATAGCTTCCTGGAGGTATCCAACTGACTTTCTTATCTTATAGCCCAAATCCAACTTGGGGGGACATCCTTTGATCTTAGGGAGACCTTGGTTGGCCACTGCAGATGCATTTATAGGTTGTAGATTTGGATCTATGGTGATCTCGGATGGCCAGGCTACAAAGAATCTTAATATTTACCCCCCAAAACCAAATGTGGATTTATATAACCCTTGGTGGGATGAGTTTGAGCCCGAAATAGATCTTTCCCTACTGCTCCTCACTCTGGGGAAAGCTCGGTACTTCAAGGATAAGACAACAGATGACATCATCAATGGTTTCATTAGTAACTCACTTTCTTCTGATTCCATTAAAATTTTGAATAAGGAAGAGGAGGTAGACGATATATATTTTGAACAAATGAGAACCACTCTAAATACTGACAGAAGTCCAATTGAAATAGAACCAGGAAAGTTTCTGAACATTAAACCCAACCTAACTACTGAGCAAAAACAATTGTTGTTACAACTGTTACAAAAATACAAAAGGGAATTTGCATGGGACTATACGGATATGAAAGGGATCCACCCTAACATATGCACTCACTATATTTATTTGAAGGATGGCTGCAAACCAGTCAGACAACCGTAGTGTTGCATGAACCCTGCACTGAAGGAGGTGGTGAAGGAAGAATTACAAAAACTCCTGAGCGCTAATTTTATTTATCCGATATTTGACAGTTAGTGGGTGTCTCTGCTTGTCATCGTCCCTAAGAAAAATCGCAAGTGGAGAGTCTGTGTGGATTACAAAGAACTCAATAAGGCCACTCAAATGGACCATTTTCCTTTACCATTTATAGATTAGGTCCTTGACACCCTTTTTGGCAAAAAATTCTTTTCATTTCTATATGGGTTTAGTGGCTACAACCAGATACAAATTTCCCCGGAGGATCAAAATAAAATAACCTTGAATCAAATCGGATCCATGAAGATTATCACAGTACCATGAATGTATCAAATCAGGACAAAAACTTCGAATTCAAGGGCACAGAGCGATCAGGAAGACCTCTGAACAGCGGCAGTTGGCAGCCTGCAAGGAACGACGAGGACCTCGGTTAAAGCATGCTGACCAAGGCCCATGGAGACTGTGCAGGAGGCCAAGCTGGCACTTGGGAAGCCCGGATTGGAAAGAGGAGGCAATTTCTGATGCGTTTAGTGCTAATCACGCATTGCTGGGCAAAACCCCTCAAAAAGGAAATGCCTCGAAGCATTTGGTTGCATGGAAGCCAGGAGAACCATGGGAAAAGCGTTAAAGGCTAAAGGCAGGACCCGCGCTCCAAAACCGGCAATATATCAGGGGCATCCTTGGGTGGTAATTAGATTTGGAGAAACACGAGTGATTCCATTCAGCACCCGACGTGTGGTAGGCGAAGGAGAGAGAAAACCGCCACTCATCGCATGCTAACGGTCGAGCAAGTCAACCACGTGAAATGAGCGAATGCCATTGGATCTGGGGGATCCAAATCTAACAGTGGAGATCGCGCCCGATGGAGGAACCAGATTTAACAGGGGATTAAGTCACGATAGAAAGAATTTTGACGTCCGATTTGACCACCGAGTTGGCAGATGACTCATTCCATAGTGTAATGGGAAAACCGAACCGACGAGGAAAAGCTGGTGTAGTTCGCAAAACGACAAGTGGCCACTCCCTGTGAGCCATTAATGATGACGCTGAGACAGGGAACTCCAAGCAAGCAGTAACAGGCGATCCGATGGGGAAAGAAGAGGAAGCAAACAGTCATGAGATCGATTGGCTTTAAAGCCATGAACAGAGACAGAGAATAGGGGGACACCAAGAGGAAAAACCAGAGAGAGGAAGACAAAGACAGAGGAAAGAAAATCCAATGAAGCAAGAAGCAGAAAGACAAAGAGCCGAGCTGATCTGCATCATAAGGCCACATTGAGCAATCCATGAGAGGATCTGTTGGGAACTGAGAACCACATTGGGTTCCTCCCATTAAAGACTAGAGAGGTCAAGACTTGGACAAGAAAAGAGTTTGTGCACTGTAGTGGCTTGGGAAATCCAAGAACCACCCTGCCAAGCAATTCTATTTTAGGAGACTCAAATTGAGCTCCTCATTGTAATTCTCTACTTTAAAGACACAAAAGAAGGCCACCATTGAAAGCTGGACCGGAGACGTAGCCCTGGAGAATAGGGTGAACTCATTAATTTGTTGTGTTCTTGTAAATTGCTTACTGTGTTTCTCTGCTGTTTTCCATTTTCCATGTCTGTGTATTTTGCAATCTGATCGATCCATTGCCTAAAATAACATACACACACCAGCACATAAGTATGTAATAACTTCATTTAATAATTCTTTAACTAATGTCACTCAAGGGTGATTATCAAATCAAGTGGTATCAGAGCTTTAGGTTGTTAAGGTTAGACAAGCTTGTGTTGGTTTAGCTATGAATGCTCACTAGATCAAAGCTCAAATTAAGAGAAGGAGAGTTGCTTGAATGTAATCCTAAAATTGAGAGAGTCTATCCTCAGAAGACAATGTCAGAGGAAGGTTCTATGGGGCTAGATCCTCAATTCATAGAAGGTTTCCTAGCCATAAAGTCCATGGTAGAATAGATGTATAGGGACTTTAGAAAACATAGGGATGAAGATTCATCAGGCTCTAAACAAGACAAAGGAGAAGATGAATGACATTCCCATGACCACTCAAAAGGAAAAGGGAAAGAGGAAAGCTTTCTCACACCTCCTGATAGCCCTGTACATAACAATAAAGCATATTTGATCAAGCTAGATGTTAAATTTGATTTGCCTATATATGATGTAGAGTTAAATGCAGAAAAGTTGGACAATTGGATTAGACAAATTAATGTGTATTGTAGAGTATAGAACATCTACTCAGACAAGAGAAAGATTCAGCTAGCAAGCCTACACTTTGGAGGCACTGCCTTGGTTTGGTGGGAAGGCAGAACCAAAGCTGACATGAAAAGACATGGTAAGACTATCTCTGTCTAGAGTGAATTTGTTTCTGCAATCAAAAAGCAGTTCTATCCATTGGCCTACATGCAACAAGCCATGATGAGTTGGCAAACTCTTCGGCAGTTGAAAGGGAAAAGTGTGCAAGGGTACACTCAGGAATTTAGAAAGAGAGCATTGATTCTAAGAATCTCATTAGACTCACCAGAGAATCTTTTAAAGTACATTGGTGGTCTACACAACTACATGAGGCACACCATCCTCATGTTTAATCCCACTAGTATAGATGACGTATCTGTACAAGCTACTCATCTAGAAGCTAGAGGAAAGAATGGAAATCCAGAAGTTGGGGGGCCATCCCAACCCACTGAAAGCAAGAACAAGGAGAAAAGAAAGCAGAAGTGGAAAGTAAGGAAGGCTAACACTGCACAAAAAAGAAAAGCTCCATGCACTCACTGTAAAAAGGATGGGCATGATGATGAGCATTGTTGTATTCTGCATTCAGAGCTGAGACCTAAGAAGTTCGAGGGTAAGAAGAAGAAGACTGCTACAGCTATTCAGAAAGATTTGGGGTCAGACTCGGGAGATGAAACAACCATTGCAACCATAGGTATAAAAGGTAAGAATTCTGAAGAATCTAATAGTAATTCTGCACAATCAGTTATTGATGAAGAAAATGAGAGAAAAAGACATGAGCTTTTCCATATTCGAGTTATTTCCAAACATCAAAAGATTGATACTTTGTTTGATAGTGGCTCACAAGTAGATTTAATTTCTGAAGCAATTGTAAAGAAATTGGGATTAGCAACTACACCTCATAAGAAACCATACCCATAAGGATGGTTGAATGATAAAGCACAACTACAAGTGACTAAACAGTGTAAACTCCATTTTTCTTTTGGGTCAGCATTTGTAGATAAAGTTGAGTTAGACATAATTCCTTTCGATATATGTGGAATTGTTTTCGGAAGTCCTTACTTGTATGATAGTAAAGCTATATTCTATAGAGTTGAGAACAAGTATCTACTTGTCAAAGATGGAATCGAATACTTTGCAAGAGCTCATAAGCTCAAGAACAATTATACTCTCATAAACTCAGGGCAGATGAAAAGAATGATAAAGTCATGCAAACAATTCTTACTGATGGTTGTAAAGGAAAGGAAACCTGATAAACCCAATGTATTTGAGGGCTGTAATGTTAAACAACAAGCTGATTTAGAAAAGGTTGTTTCAGAGTATGATATCTTGTTTCAAGAACCTAAAGGTCTACCACCCAAAAAGGAAATAGTACATGATATTATTTTGCAACGAGATACTCCATTTCCTAACATTGGAATGTATAGGTTGTCTACTTTAGAGAATGCCAAAATCAAGAAGCAAGTGTAGGAGTTGCTCGAGAAGGGGTTCATCAGGCCTAGCACATCACCATGTGGGTCACCAATCGTCTTGGTGAGAAAGAAGGATGCCTCATGGAGAATGTGCATTGATTACTGAGCACTCAATAAGATAACAATAAAAAATCGTTATCCCCTTCCTCACATAGATGATCTTTTAGATCAATTGAAAGAGGCTGTTTATTTCACCAAGCTAGACTTGCACAGTGGATACCATCAGGTCAAAGTTGCAGACCAAGATGCATGGAAGACTGCTTTCAAAACAAAGTAGGGATTGTATGAGTGGCTAGTTATGCCTTTTGGCTTAACTAATGCTCTTGCTACTTTCATGAGATTCATAATGATGTACTCAGACCTTTTCTTGATGATTTTGTTATTGTGTATCTAGATGACATTCTGATTTTTAGTAAAATGTGGGAAGAACACTTAAAGCATGTTAAGAAGACACTGGATGTTTTGAAAAGATAAAAACTTCATGTTAAAATCTCAAAATGTGAATTTGGCAAAACATCTCTAAATTATTTGGGTCATATAGTAAGGGGTGGCGAATTGAAGATAGATCCCTCTAAGGTGGCAGTCATTGTAAACTAGCCTAAACCGAAGTCTGCTACAGAAGTGAGAATCTTCTTAGGAGTAGCACAATATTGGAGGAAGTTCATTTCTAACTTTTCCTCAATTTCATCTCCCTTACATTCTTTAACAAGATTTAACAAGGTGTTTTAGTGGAGAGGCAAACATTAGAAAGCCTTTGTTACCTTGAAAGAAAATATTAGTACAGCACCCGTACTAGCACTTCTTGATTTGCAAACACCATTTGAGATTCAAACAGATGCCAGTGACTATGCCATGGGAGCAGTGTTGAAACAACACGGTAAACCCATATGTTATCATTCTGAGACTTTTAATCCTACATATGATAAAGAATTGTATGCATTAGTTGAGAGTGTGAAAAAGTGGAAACATTACTTAATGGGCAAAGAGACAGTAATACCACTTCAATATCCACACTCCCAAACTAAGTTGCAGCAATCAAGACACTATAGATGGATGGGTTTTCTACAATAGTTTCATTTAGTCATTAGATATAAAAAGGGGATACACAATAAAGTTGCAGACATGTTGTCTATACCCATTATAAATGCATCTACTATACTTAAGCATAATTATGTGCTACATGAAAGCTACATTGAACAATATGTTCAAGATATAGACTTTAAAGATGTATATGCAACTTTGAGTCAAGGAAAATGGGTAGAAGAATTGGATTATCATGTGAAGGACCGACTCTTATACCATTGTGGGAAGTTATGCATTCCACAAACTGAGAGAGTAAAGATAATTAGAGAAGCACACACTTCTCTGATATCAGGTCACCTTGGGGTAAGTAAAACAGTTGCACAGTTGCAAAGATTTTTTTATTGGCAAAAAATGAATGAGATAATTTCTAGATATGTAAGAGGGTGTACTATGTGTGCTAAAAGCAAACCCAACAACAGAAAAATAAGCTTTTACACTCCATTACCAATACCTTCTCACCCTTGGTAAAGTGTTTCTATGGATTTTGTTGGAGGATTCCCTCAATCTAGGAAAGGCCATGATTACGTATATGTTGTTGTGGATAGGTTCAGAAAAATGTGTATTTTGATATCTTGTAATAAATAGATGACAGCTGAACAAACTGCAAAACTGTTCTTTGAACATGTATGGGTTCATTTTGGATTACCCACTTCTATTGTATCTGATCGAGACACCCAATTTGTGGGGAAATTTTGGTCAAGTCTGTGGGAATTGATGGACACTGTTGGGCCATTAATATGTCATTATTATTATCACTTTTGAACACACCTATTTCTACCATTATTTATCACGTCATTTATCATAATTTATCATGTAATTCTATTCTATAATTATTTATGCTCTTATGGATGAAAATTATTTCTTCTTCTTTATTTTTAATAAATTGATGATTATGCATGATTTTACCAATGATGGTTTATTAGTAAATTGATTGTAACATCACTCACCATTTTAGCCTCCAAATATATTTTCCACATTGAAGATTTGATCATTAAATGTTCCAACTCATAAATTCGCTGGAATAAGAACTGACGATTTTTCATTGGACGTTTTTGGCAAATGGAGAAGAATATGGAAAATCCGAAACATGGGTTTTGTCTAGAACGGACCAAATTAGTTTTGTGATGAGTCGTTTTCCCACATTCGGTCCGTACTAAGAGAAACAAAAGGTTCTCTGAAGACGTTTTTCTCAAAGTCTCTGTGTGGCCGTTTTCCAAATTATCTCAGCTGCAATGCCAAATTCGACTTGTTCTTGTTGAATGATTGATGGAAAGATATTTCAGATATGATCTTGCTTATCAATTTGTTGAAAACAATCCAATTTTGTAATAGAAATCATATTGTAATCATATCTATTGTCACTTCCCTTTGCTCTCTATGTATTTAGATGAGAACAGAGATCAGAGAAGGGGAGGATTGATTATTCAGGATGGAATAGATTTTGAGAGATTAAGTCAGGTATTATTAGAGATAGGATAGGATAGGATAGGAGGAAAGGGGGATTGTTGCATTACCATTATAATTCTCAAGGCTTTTACTGTTGTAATGATTTCACAGTTTGATGATTAATAAGTAAAAGGGTTGTTGTTCATTCGCCTTATCTAAAGTAGCCCAGCAGCATTCGCTGGCGGCTAAGGGCCCAGCCTCTGGTGGATTAAGCTGCTGCTCTATATTATATCTTTACGATTTTTGTCGTGTGATGGTTTGGTTTCATTTATATTTATTGTAGTCGCATCGCTTTACTGTTTTGTATTGCCAGACTTAATGAATTTCTCTGTTTCCTATGCTGTAATTGAATCATGTTTCCGTTCACTTCCATCATAACAAGATAACTGTTTTCTGCAAATATATTATTATGCTGGTCATTTTAATTACAGAGCTCTGCTGTTCACTTCAATAACTAAACTCTGTTGTTCATTACAGATTGTTGATTCAGTTACATTTGCAATTGTTGTGTATTTCTATTTAATTAGCTCTGTTGTTCAATTATATTTAAGATTGATGTTTAATTCTAATAATTTAGCATTACTATTTCGTTCCTTTAATAATTCATTTATGTTAGATGAAGCTTTGCTATTCAATTTTTTAATAGACTTAGTTGCTGTTTCTTTTCTGCAAGGATTTGATTTCACCTTTTAACTGATATTATAGCAAGTGTGTTTTAGTAAGCATTTCCAATTGAATTGCCATTTCCAGTTATTTGCTTTAGTGTGGATTGAAATATCAACAATTGTAAATGACACTAACTACCGCTGTCTAAGTTGTCAGATTGGAGATCTTGCCTATGATTGATTTTCATTTGCACCAGTGTACAGGGGAGAGAGTTATCATTACTGAGTCCTCGACTGATGATTGTTTGAGTAAATGATTTAGTTACAGAACATTTCAGTTTCTTGCTGTTCCGATTAGATTTTGTTTCCAGCATTCATTTACTTTTGCATTTTAAGCACTATACTGCAAAACATTACTCTTGAGTAAATGACTGCCTCAGACTGAGTACACTCTTGAAATAAAAAATCGTACCTGGATTGACAATTAATGTGAAGATAATTAAGAGTTAAAATGACACCTTTTAAATCACTCAACATTTTGGTACTATTGTCAGGGAGAGTGTAGCCATTTCCAAGGAGTAGTGTGCATCTGATGAATCCCTGTTAAGAGAGAATTGGGTATTAAAAACAGAGGGTAAGAACCTGTGTACGGAGCATGTAAAAGCCTTGCTCCCCCACCCGATTTCTAGCAGGATTGTTAAAGAACTTAGGGTAGAAATAAATGTTTGAATTTCTGTGCGAATAACTAAAAAAAAAAATAGAAATTTTGAAAAACAAATTTCATGATTTCACTCAAGTGGTGATATAAGCACCACCCATTTCACTAATCGATTGATAGGAACATTTGAAGAAGGAGCCTCGAAGAAACACATGAAGAACATCTTCTATTATGGTAAGAAATGAATCACATTTCAACTTTTGAATTCCCTATCAAAAATCTAGGAGGAGTGAAAAAATGCACATAATTCCCCCATCTTCTCTACCAAATTTTCATGGTTTGACAAATGAAGATCCAGATACATTCTTATTTGAGTTCGAAATACTTTGTAGAGGATATGATTATTGTACTAATGTTCAAAGGTTGAAAGTGTTTCCTCTTACTCTAAAAGGAGCAACTCTCCAGTGGTTCATGAGCCTAGGTGGGAACTGTATCCAAACATGGGAGGACATGAATAACATATTCTTGAAGAAGTACCAACACTATTGCAAGGACAATGAAGATATTTTCGATATGATACAAGGGGAAGATGAAAGCTTGGAGGACTATGTAGAGCGATTTCAATATAACCTTCAAAAATCAAAGCATAAACATTTAAAAAAAAAGATCTTAAAAACACTCCTTAAAGGAATCAAAGATGAATTTTTAGAACTTTTAAATCTGATAGGAAAAGGTGATGTTTTTTAGTTGTCATATGATGATGTTTGTGAATTGTGCATAAGGTATTCAAGAGGAATCTCCAAGGCTAGTAAGAATTCTAGAGATGTTTATTCTTTCTTTTTCAAATCTTCTACAAGAATAAGAGACATAAGAGCTGAAATCAACGATTTATTTGAACATTTTAAAATTGATTTTATTAGCTCTCTAAGTTCAAAATTGGATGTTTTGCAGGTTCAGAAAAATCAAGAAATTGATGAAGTGATTTGCCCTCATGATCGAAAGGAGCATCCCATAGATAGTTGTTCTTCCTTATCTAGGATGGAAGTAGAATATCAAAGAGATGAGGAAGCTACAACAAGGTTAAAACCATGGAAATCATGGCCTACAGGTATGGTTCAAAACACTTCCTCTCCACTTTCTTACTTGCATAATCCATTATGGAATACTAATGTGTTAGGGTAGCCATGTCAATATAATCGCCACCAAACTTGTCTACAAGTTTGGCATGGTTCATCTTACGATTGCATGACTACTCTCGCTTATCTTCTAGCACAAACACATCCTCCATATTCTTCACCAACTCTTCCACAACATCTTGCTTGCCTATCAAAATCATCCACTCAACCCAATCATCTACATCATCAAAATGCTCCACTTCGTACACAATTTCTTGCTCAACTCATTCCACACCCACACCATAATACACCCATACAACATGCTTACAGTTTTTAAATGAAAAATTTACCTACCCTTCCCACCCATTCTATTTCACATACGCCATTTGAAAAAGCTTACAATGAGATTCGTAATGTTTCAAATTCAAAAATTGTAGAAGTTATGGAAGAAAATGAGGTTTCTTTTAGTATGCATCAACAAGTCATTTTAAAAGCTCAAGAACTTCATGATATGATGGCTATGGGAAATCAAGAAAGTAAATGATATATTGAAGATTGGTTTCACTCCATCACTTGTTTGCAGCATCACTCCATACTTCAACAATTTTTGACACCATCTTTTCAAGGGAGTTTGGCTTCTCCTACCCTAATATTCATTAATATATATTTTTCAAATTTGGGTATGTGCGTACATGAAGCCTTATTTTGAAAATGGTTCCATTGGAAGTACTCCTATACGATATCATATTCATTTTTTAAATCAAGGTAGGCTAGTGTAAAAAAATAAAATAAATAAGGACATAAATAAATGCATTTTGTTTTTAATGTAAACATAGTTGTTTTTGTTGCAACACGCAGTGGAAATCAAAATAGATGATAAATGTTTTAATTCATTTGTGTATGTAGATGAATTATAATGGAAATAAAAGTTTTACAAACATTCATATTCATTTTTATCACCGATTTGGAAAAAATGCTTGAATATCATATTTTTTGGCTTGTGGGCTTGATGAAATTTCTGAAAACACAGCCTGGAAAGTTATGTTTTGAGGGGAAAAAAGGGAATATCTTTAAAATATGTTTTTATCCTAAGTATCCCTTGATGCCTACTTTCCAAGACAATTTTAATTACTCAATTTTGATTTGAAACGAAAAAGTTAGAACCAAAACATTGACAGGGTGTCTAGCGGGCAGCTCAGGAATAGAGTTGAGACAGTCAACTTTTGAAGGCCTAAATTACTATATTTTTAAAAAGTATTTCTATCCGAAGTATCCCTTGATGTCTACTTTCCAATCCAATTTGAATCACTCAATTTTGATTTGAAATGAAAAATTTATAACCAAAATATTAACAAAGTGTCTAGCCGGCAGCTCAGGAACAGAGTTGGGATAGTCCGGCTTTGAAGGCCTAAATGACTGAATTTTTAAAACCTATTTATATGGTAGATTTCTCTATGAATATAGTTTACAATTTCGATATCGTATGAGGATGTTATAATCAAAATACTGACTGTATATCGTAAATCAGCACTCTTAAAGCTCTGTCTTTCCGGTTGTTCCTTAGAGTATTTGACCTATCAATTCTTCTTGTCTTCAAACCCTGTTTCTATTAGAGATAAATAAATGAATCTACTTTAATTTCCAATTTTAATCATTCGAATTTGACATCAAATGAAGAATCTATGCTTAGAATATCCACTGTTGTTCTAAGTGTGGTAATCGAAAATGACTCCGTTATGCAGGTTGTTCTAAGTAAAATTGACATATCATGTCAATGAATTTTTAAAAACATGTTTCTATTGGAGATATACCTTTGAATTAGCTCTCATCTGGCTTTGGAATCACTCAATTTGGACGAAAAGCAAAGGAGTTGTGATTAAAACACTGCTGGTTAGTATGGTTGATCACTGCTCTCCCGCAGGAGATAAATAAATTTTACTTTGTTATTTTCTTCATGGATTTGTTTTATAGAGTAACTACTTGTTGTTTTTTTTGCATAATTATTGGATTAGGGGAGCCCGTTCACCTCTATTTTTCTATGATTTAATGTTTTATTGCAGGTAGACACTCGTTTTTTGCATGTCCTAGGAGAATAAAGAAGGTCAATTTATGGATGAGCGATTCCTGAAAGAAATTTTAATGAAACAAGGGAATTTCGTCCAATTCAATACCCAATGGATTCATAATAGAAGAAATGAAGAATTGATTTCCATTTGAAGATCCATGTCTTGTTACTGCTGCCAAAACATTTTTCAAAGAGATCATTTTGTTTTACATAACATCATAGTTGTTGTCACTTAATTTATTTATTTACATATTGTTTTTAAATAAAATGTTGTTTCTTTTCTGATTTCTATTATATTTTGTGTTTCAGGTATTGCTTCCTTCAAATTGTAACCCATCCTCAAAGTCAATGCAGTGAACAACTAATTCGTTTTTTGCATGCTTGCATTTTATGATTATGCATTTTGTTATTCCTTTCCAAAGGAACAACATTTCCGCATGTTGTTGTTCCTTTCCAAAGGAACAGTACTCTGCATTTTGCTATTCCTTTCCAAAGGAACAACACTTTCACATTTTTGTTTTTCCTTTCCAAAGGAACAACACTTCCGCATTTTGTTGTTCCTTTTCAAAGGAACAACAATTCTGCATTTTGTTGTTCATTTCCAAAGGAATAACGCTTTTGCATTTTTGTTGTTCCTTTGGAAAGGAACAACACTTCCGCATTTTGTTGTTCCTTTTCAAAAAAATAGTACTTTTGCATTTTGCTATTCCTTTCCAAAGGAATAGCACTTCCGCATTTTGCTGTTCTTTTGGAAAGGAACAACACTTTCATATTTTTGCTGTTTCTTTCTGAAGGAACAACACTTCCGCATTTTTTCGCATTTTTGTTGTTCCTTTCTGAAGGAACAACACTTCCACATTTTTGTTGTTCCTTTCCGAAGGAACAACACATTCGCATTTTTGTTGTTCCTTTCCGAAGGAACAACACTTCTGCATTTTTGTCGTTCCTTTGAAAGGAACAACACTTTCGCATTTTTGCCATTCCTTTCCAAAGGAGGAGCGTTTTCGCATTTTTGCTGTTCCTTTCAAAGGAACAACATTTTTTTGGGTGCATTTTTTGATGTTCCTGTTAGCTCTACTACATGTTGCTGATTTTCAAAGAGTGGAAGTAAGCTCGGTCCTTGGTTTTTTGCTCAGAAGAGGTCTGCATCGGTTATTGCCCTCCTTCTCCTTCACCTCGCTTACTCTCTTTCACCCCACTGCCTTCATTTTTTCATTCACTCCACGTATATTCTCATACTCCTGCAATCTTTGTTTCCCTCCATTTCCCGAATAAACCTTCCGAAATCTAACAAAGCCCCTTTTAGCCCCAGTCCTAACCGTAAAACTCAAACCTTCTGTGGGACCCGACCATATAACTTAGTGCTTTCGTAACTCATCGCAATTGCATCCATGTCTGTGTAGAGGCCCAAGCCCCTTGATTTCCGTCGATGCAATATTCTTAAAAGTAGTTAATTCTTTATCGGGTCCGGGCTCTAGTCACTATCACAAATCATAATGCATGTGTATAAGGCTATGCGCCTTGTCTTCCACTGACGTGATATTGCGATCGCTCCTCTGCCGTCCGATCAGTCCTGACAAGATCCAATGGTCCTTGTCCATCCCGATCCCATATCTCCCTCCGCCTTCCATCCGTTTGATCGAACGGCCTTTGCTCATCCCGCGCCCTCAAACTGACCGCGCGTTATCTTGCAGGGAAAGCGGTTTCTATCCTGTCCTATCCACCATGCGTCACCCGATGATTTTGATCGCTCACCCTTGTACGATTTCCGCTCCCCTCCAAAGTGGTGCAATCAATTCTGCTTACCGCTTAAGCCCGCTTTCCCCATGCGTTAACTCCCCGTGCATCTTTTCCGCCCGATAGCCATTGGATCTGCCCGCCCGAGATCCAACGACTCATGATTGTCTGCTCCCGTTTCTCCTGATACCTCCCAATGGGCCATATTCTCCATCCATTTGCACGATCCGACGACCGATCTTCCTTCTTCACTCATCAAGACTGTTCACATCCATAGCCACTTCATACCCCCGAAAGGACGAAGCTGGCCAGTATTCAAGTGCTCTGTGCAGTTAACCTTCAACTACTGCATTCAAGAAATAGAATGGTCGAGAAGAAAAAAGGACCAGCCTCGAGCAGATCAGAGCATTTATCAGTTATGGAGCTTCTTTCAAACAACACTCCACCTGCTCGAGAAGGAAAACCGAGCACCAGAGAACGCCAAATTCATTCATTAAAGCAAGCAGATTGTAGCAAAGACTCCATCAGAGAGTTAAAGCGGTTGCTGGTCCATTATGACCCCTCCACGCATAGAGCAGCAGAATATATTTGTAATAAAACTCTATATATACCCAGAAAATAGATGTAATCGTGGAGATGGGTTGATGGTTGTAGTTTTGATGTAAGGTCCAACATCTGGAGACTGTAACTACATTGATACTTGCAGCGTCTGGTCTTCATTTTCAGCTAATACAAGCTTCTTTTGTTGTTAATTGCTCACTTTCCACTTCTATTATGTTCTAGGTTGTGCCTGTTATGCATTTGTTCATGAACTCTTGATATTTAGCATTAGAGGGGCTGTCATCCCACCTCTGTGTTAGAATCTTGCATGTATCAGTGAATGTGTTGTTTCAGGTTTCTGTTTACTTAGTGACAGAGAGCTCTCATCCTGTCCATGCATTAGGAAACAAATTTGCAGACATCTTTACTAGTTGCAGCCGGCCATCACAGGGCCTTGTGCATCTACTGATGTGGTTAGTATTCTCCATGTTCACCTACTCCTCGAACTATGAATAATTGGTGGTCTAAAGCCTTGTAGTCTGAGGGTGTTCACCCATGTCTGGAGTTAAGCATAGTAGGAGTGGTTATCTGGCTTGGACACACATCATTCCTTCCATTCATCCATTTCCAATGTTTAGTTGAGTTTTGTAATGTTCCCGAGCATCTTCGAGATATAACCTATGAGAGTTTCTTGGGCTGATAACATAAATTGGCGCTGTTGCCGGGGAGAGGAGATTGAAGCTCAGCTTCCTTGGGAGATGACACAGTTCCAAACTTTGATGATAGACAAGGTTTGGACAGATTTCTGGTTATAATCATCTATCTGGCGACTCCACTGGAGGAAGGCCAACCTTTGGTGACTCCACATTGCAGTTCTGGCTCAGTTTGTGAGGCACATTTGACGAAATCCTCAGAAATCACCATCTGTTCCAGTGCCTAACCTTGAGAAGACTGTCAAATCGAAGAAAACATCACAAAAAGGAGCATGAGGATTGGGTAAGCCTAAAAGTCCCATGTATCTCTGAAAGAGGAGGCCTATAGTTGAGAATACACAGTCTGAAGATCTAGAGCCTAATATTGCTAGTGAAAAATTGCTTGCAGAGATTCAAAAAGCTCCTTGTCCATTCAGTTCCCCTTTGGATCTTAGTTCAATGAGAGTATACAAAGAGGGGATAAAGTATAAACTACCTCTACCTGACAAGGTCAAATGCTCTAAACTTTTTGAGGTAGAGGATCAAATCAACCCCATTTTGCATATTTTTGATGAACCGGCTGACAGGTAGGTTCATCAGGAGAAGGGGAAACAATTTTGATAGCCCAGTAAATGGGCAGTTTTTGAAGATTTGGGATTTTGATGTGTTCTTTTAGCATAGACTTAATTAGACTCCATGCCCAATGGAATACTATGCGATGTTTTTAAGCTTGTTTTCTATGAAGGCATTGGTCTGCAGTTCTTGAGACCTCACAGGGAGGATCTCATCCCCAAAAGGAGCTAGTGTTAGCTCTGCTACATGTTGCTGATTTTTAAAGAGTGGAAGTAAGCTCAGTCCTTGGTTTTTTGCTCAGAAGAGGTCTTCACTGGTTATCGCCCTCCTTCTCCTTCACCTCGCTTACTGTTGGGTCCCTATAATACTAGTGATTACCCCATTACTATTGTAGTTGTATCCCTTATTAATATTTTTGTGCCCCTATTTTCCCCATATTGTTATTACTGTGCCCCATAGAATCCCTCTATTGTTATTTTTGTGGCTTTATACTATTATTGTTAAGTCGACTGGGTTATATTGTGACTCCTTAGACTCCTATATATAGAAAGGAGGTTTTGTCATTTGAATCATTGAATAATTGCTCATTTATGTAATGTAAAGGAGGTTGCCCCTTCGAAGAGGCTGAATTCTAAGGCATGGATCTCTCTTTTCTATCTTTTTGTGAGCTGGTTTCATAACATTTGGTATCAGAGCTTTGGATTCTAGGGTTTCGTTGCTCCAAACAGGTCATCATGGAATTTTCACTATAACTTTTTTTTTGCGACATTTCAAAAGCTAAAAAAAAAACCCATTTGAGAAGAAATCGTGCTAAATCTTGGTTCCAAATTTTAGAGCTTCTTGCGCTATATTTGCGGAGATATGATCTAAGGAAGTTGGTCTTTTTGCAGACTCTTGAATTACATTCCAAACATGTGACCTGGGGAAAATCATCATAACTTTATCTCTGAGCATCAGATTGAAATTTCATAAGAAGGTACAGAAAGAGGACATACTGTAGTTTCATGTATGTCGTTTTCTGATCGAAAGCTCAAAACAGTGACTCGTGGCATGTCGTACAAGTTGGCTCTACTGAACTAGTCTATAATTAGGTCATCTTGGGAGATTAAGCATAACTCTTCCCTGGAGAATCCAACTTGGATCAGATTGGTGGCATTGGAAAGAAGACACAGAGGGCTACTACAGGTCACCATTTCAGAACTGGACGATCTGAAATTGTAGAGATACATCAGATTCAATATCAAGCTTCTACAAAGTGAAAAAAAGGTGTGTAGTTATTTTTAAATTTTTGCATAAGTTTGGTTTGAAAACTTAGTTTGAATCGGTAATTGATGCCCCGAGGAAAGAAAATGCAAACACCTAGTAAGAAACCTGAAAGCTCTAGCATGACTTATGAAGAAGATGAAGAGATGCAACATGATATATCAAAATTACGAGACCAGGTGCAACAAGTGTCACTTGCACAAAAAGCAACAAAATCTAAGATGGATGGTTTAAGGAAAGATGTAGAAGCTAAGATGGATGGTTTGAAGAAACGTGTAGAAGCTAAGATGGATTGTTTAAAGAAAGGAGTAGAAGCTAAGATGGATGGCATGGAAGCTAAGATGAATGGAATGGACACTAAAATTGATGGCGTGGATGATAATATGGAAGAATTAAAGATAAATATGAATAAGTTGCTACAAGAAATGGTCACTAATGGTGAAAGGGTAGTAAAGGAAACTCATGATGAGAAAAAAAGAAATGTTAATCATGATTCCATAGACTCTAATGTTGGATCGAAGACCCACCATATTCCAAAAATCGATATGAGGAAGTTTGATGGCAAGGATCCCGCAACATGGATATTACAAATGGAGCAATTTTTCGATCTCAATAATGTGCAAAACACACAAAAGGTACATATTGCAACTTTATATTTGGAACCAAATTAGTTTGTATGGTATCAATGGCTTTACTCTCGTAAACAAATTATCACTTGGGCAATTTTTACAGAAGAATTGACAGCACATTATGAGGATACAAAAAGCAACACTTTTTTTAGCCAATTGATAAGTCTCAAACAAAAGGGTTCAATAATGGAGCACATTGAGGAGTTCCAAAAATTGAACATAAAGGTAAAAAATATTCTAGGGGAGCATTGTATTGATGTGTTCATAGGGACTTTAAAGGATAATATCCAACATGATGTTCGCCTTTGGGAACCTGATTCATTAGAGAAGGCATTCAGGTTAGCAAGAAAAATGGAAAGAAAAATTATGGCAACCAAGAAGCATACCACTCACAACTATAAAGATGGAAGTGTTGTTTCCCCTAGTCTTCCACAACCTATAAGGTTTATACCACAACAATTGGAAGAAAAAAATAGCAAAAGGGCTTTGTTACAGTTGTGATAGCAGATACACTAAAGTTCATAAGTGTGATGAGAAGAAATTATTCTACATAGATTGTGAAGAGGAAGAAGAAAAGGAGCAAGAAAGGTCAAAAGAAGAGGATATACTCCAGGAACAAAGCCTAGATAAGGAAGAAATGAATCCAACCATATCTTGTAATGCATTGGCAGGAATTACCACTCCTCAAACCATCAAGATAGAAGGACAAATCAAGAAGAAAAAGGTAATAGTGTTGATTGATTCAAGAAGTACCCACAATTTTATTCATTGTAAGGTAGCAAAAGAATTGAATTGCTTCTTATATCCAGCACCAGAGTGTCAAGTGATGGTTGAAAATGGAGGAACAATAAATTTCTCTGGAAAGTGCCATAATATCAAGCTATCCATGGGAGAATATGTATTGACTAGCCCAATGCTTTCCATTCCAATGGGAGGTGCTGATGTTGTACTAGGAGTCCAATGGGTACAATCCTTGGGTACAATAGCTTTTAATTTTCAAGAACTTTTCATGAAATTTTCTGTGGAAGGAAAGGAAGTTGAATTAAGGGGTATTGCAGGGAAACCGGGAAAGATAATCAGCTCTAACTGTATGACAAAGCTTCTAAAAAAGGAACAAAGAGGTGTAATTGCACAATTATGTTCGCTAGATGTTTCCACATTGGAATCATCTATTTCTCTAGATCTCCAAAAAGTCTTGGACAATCATTCCAAGGTATTTGAGACTCCCAAAGGTCTCCCACCTATTCATGATCATGATCATGCTATTCATCTGATTCCAGGAAGTGTTCCTCCAAACATCAGGCCGTACAGATATCCCTATGCCCAAAAGAGTGAAATTGAACGTATGGTTGCAGAAATGCTAGAGGCTGGTATAATTCAACTGAGTCAAAGTTCTTTCTCTGCTCCAGTAGTATTGGTGCACAAGAAGGATGGATCATGGCGCATGTGTCCAGATTATAGGGAGCTCAACAAGCTCACTATTAAAGATAAGTTTCCCATTCCTGTCATTGATGAATTACTGGATGAATTGCATGGATCAATTTACTTCACCAAGTTGGATCTTTATTCAGGATATCATCAAATCAGAATGAAGACTGAAGACATTCCGAAAACAACATTTAGAACTCATGAGGGTCATTATGAATTTTTGGTCATGCCTTTTGGCCTTACCAATGCACCTTCAACATTTCAAGGTTTGATGAATTCCATTTTCAAACCATTCCTTAGAAAATTTGTGTTAGTATTTTTTGATGATATACTAATCTACAGCAAGTCTTGGAAGGATCATGTTGAACATGTTGACAGGGTGCTACAACTATTGGAGGAGAAACAATTATATGCAAAAAGATCCAAATGTTTCTTTGGAGTACAAGAGGTGGAATATCTGGGTCATATTGTATCTCATGAAGGAGTTAAGGTAGACCCTAGCAAAATTAAAGCCATTAAGGAATGGAAAATCCCCACATCCATAAAGCATCTGCGAGGATTTCTCAGGTTGACAGGGTATTATCGCAAGTTTGTTAAGAATTATGGGAGAATAGCAGCACCTCTAACAACATTATTGAAGAAAGATGAATTTTCATGGACTCCAGAAGCAACAAAGGCCTTTGAACATCTTAAAGAGGCAATGTGCCAAGCACCGGTCTTAGCTACACCAGACTTCACAAAAACCTTTATTGTGGAATGTGATGCTTCAGGAAATGGAATTGGTGTTGTTTAATGCAAGATGAAAGACCCATTGCTTTCGAAAGTCGTCCAATCAAGGGAAAGTTTTTACACAAAGCTATTTATGAGAAGGAAATGTTGGCAATACTCCATGCACTTAAGAAATGGCGACCCTACCTAATGGGAAGACACTTCAAGGTAAAAGCAGATCATGATAGCCTTAAATACCTTTTAGAACAAAGATTATCCTCTGAAGAGCAACAAAAGTGGGTCACAAAGATGTTGGGTTATGACTTTGAAATCATCTACAAAAAAGGGAAGCAAAATGTGGTGGCAGATGCACTCTCAAGAAAGGATGAGGATGTGGAAACATTGTTGTGCGCCATTTCTATTATCCAACCAGATTAGATAAACGAAGCAAGGGGGGAATGGAAGAATGACGAAGAAGTGTGTGAACTTATTCGAAAGTTACAACAAGACTCCAGTACGTCTTATACATTTAGCTGGCAAAATGATTCATTATGGTACAAAGATCACTTATACCTCTTTAAGAATTCCCAGCTAAAATAAAAGATTCTTATGGAATTGCACACTTCTCCCTTAGGAAGGCACTCATGATTTTTAAAAGCTTACCACAGGGTTAAGAAGGAATTTTTTTGGGAGGGCATTAAATCAGATATTCAAAATTTTGTTGCGGAATGTTTGGTTTGCCAACAAAATAAAGTTGAAACAATTAAGACACCGGGTATATTACAACCTTTATCCATTCCAAGCTAAGGTTGGGAGGAGGTTTCAATGGATTTTATCACAGGTTTACCCAAGTCTAAGGGAAAGAGTGTCATCATGGTGGTAGTTGATAGACTTACCAAGTATGCACACTTTTGTGCATTATCACATCCATTTAAAGCCAGTATAGTTTGTACTGCATTTATGGAAACAATTCAAAAGCTACATGGAAACCCAAAGATTATTGTAAGTGACAGAGATCCCATTTTCACTGGAAATTTTTGGACAGAATTATTTTCTTGTCTTGGTACTCAGTTAGTTCATAGCTCATCTTATCATCCTCAATCTGATGGGCAAACTGAGATAGTAAACAAATGTTTGGAAGGATATCTTCATTAAGTTGTATCTGATAAATAGACACAATGGGTCAAATGGTTGCCTCTGGCTGAATGGTGGTATAACACTTCCTTCCATACAGCAACAAAAATGACCCCATTTATGGCACTTTATGGATATCAGCCACCATCCATCACATCATATTTAAGAGAAAATTCTAAGGTTCAAGTAGTGGAACATCACATCAAACATCAACAACATGTCCTCCAACTCTTAAAGGATAACCTCGTGTTGGCACTGAATAGAGTGAAACAACAGGCAGATCAACATCGCAGTGGAAGAAGTTTTGATGTAGGTGATTGGGTATTCCTACAACTAGAACCATATAAGCAAATGTCCCTCAAGCAAGCTAAGAAGGATAATAAATTATTGCCAAAGTATTATGGTCCGTACAAGGTGTTGCAAAAGATTGGTACTATGGCATACAAATTGGAGCTTCCTGCAACTTCTCGATTGCACCCAGTTTTCCATGTTTCATGTTTAAAGAAGGTTATAGGTGACAAGCTCCCAGTTCAAACAATATTTCCAGAACTTGACGAGGAAGGAAAAATTATATTGGAACCAGAAGCAGCCACAGAAACAAGAACTCGACAGTTACGAAATCAATCAATTTTGGAGTATCTTATCAAGTGGAAGAACTTATCTTCTAAAGATTCCACATGGGAGGATGAGAATTTTATACAGAAGCATCCAGAACTACTGAAGCGTTGAGGACAACACTTTTTTGAAGGAGAGGGGCATGTTGGGTCCCTATAATACTAGCGATTACCCCATTACTATTGTAGTTGTATCCCTTATTAATATTGTTGTGCCCCTATTGTCCCAATATTGTTATTACTGTGCCCCATAGAATCTCTCTATTGTTATTTTTGTGGCTTTATACTATTACTATTAGATCAGCTGGGTTATATTGTGACTCCTTAGACTCCTATATATAGAAAGGAGGTTTTGTCATTTGAATCATTGAAGAATTTCTCATTTATCTAATGTAAAGGAGGTTGCCTCCTCGAAAAGTCTGAATTCTAAGGCATGGATCTCTCTTTTCTATCTTTTTGTGAGCTGGTTTCATAACACTTACTCCCTTTCACCCCACTGCCTCCGTTTTTTCCTTCACTCTGCCTATATTCTCATACTCCTGCAATCTCTGCTTCCCTCCATTTCCCAAATAAACCTTCCGAAATTTGACAAAACCCCTTTTAGCCCCAGTCCTAAGCGTGAAACTCAAACCTTCTGTGGGACCCGACCATTAACTTAGCTCTTTCGTAACTCATCGCAATCGCATCCATGTTTGTGTAAAGGCCCAAGCCCCTTCATTTACGATGATGCGATATTCTTCAAAGCAGTTAATTCCTTATCGGGTCCAGGCTCCAGTCGCTATCGCAAATCGCAATGCATGTGTATAAGGCTATGCCCATTGTCTTCCGCCGACGTGATATTGCGATCGCTCCTCTGCTGTCCGATCAGTCCTGACAAGATCCAATGGCCCTCATCCATCACGATCCCATATCTCCCTCCACCTTCCATCCATTTGATCGAACAACCTTCGCTCTTCCCGCACCCTCAAACTGACCGCGCGTTTGCTCGCGGGGAAAGTGGTTTTTGTCCTGTCCTATCCGCCACGTGTCACCCGATGATTTTGATCGCTCGCCCTTGTACGATTTCCGCTCCCCTCCAAAAGTGGTGGGATCAATTCTTCTTACTGCTTAAGCCCGCTTTCCCCACGCATTAACTCCCCCTGCATCTTTTCTGTCCGATAGTCGTTGGATTTTCCTGCCCGAGATGCAATGGCTCACGATTGTCTGCTCACGTTTCTCCCAATACCTCCCGATGGGCCATATCTGTCGTCCATCTACACGATCTGACAGCTGATCTTCCTTCTTCACTCATCCAGACTGTTCACATCCATAGCCATTTCATACCCCCGAAAGGACGAAGGTGTCAGTATTCAAGTGCTCTGTGCAGTTACCCTTCAACTACCGCATTCAAGAAACTGAATGGCCAAGAAAAAAAAGGACGAGCCTTAAGCAAATCAGAGCATTTATCAATTATGGAGCTTCTTTCAGACAATAGTCCACCTGCTCAAGAAGGACAACAAAGCACCGGAGAATGTCAAATTCATTCATTAAAGCAAGTAGATTGTAGCAGAGACTCCATCAGAGAGTTAAAACAGTTGGTGGTCCATTATGAGCCCTCCACGCATAGAACAACAAAATATCTTTGTAATAAAACTCTATATATACCCAGAAAATAGATGTAAATGTGGAGATGGGTTGATGGTTGATGTAAACATGGAGATGGGTTGATGGTTGTAGTTTTGATGTAAGGTCCAACTTCTAGAGACTGTAACTACTTTGTACTTGCAGTATCTGGTCTGCATTTTCAGCTAATACAAGCTTCTTTTGCTATTAATTTCTCACTTTCCACTTCTATTATGTTCTAGGTTGTGCCTGTTATGCATTTGTTCATGAACTCTTGATATTTAGCATTAGAGGGTTTTCATCCCACCTCTGTGTTAGAATCTTGCATGTATCAGTGCATGTGTTGTTTCAGGTTTTTGTTTACTTAGTGACAGAGAGCTGTCATCCTATCTATGCATTAGGAAACAGATTTGCAGACCTCTTTACTAGTTGTAGCTGGCCATCACAGTGTCCTGTGCATCTGCTAGTGTGGTTAGTATTTTCCATGTTCGCCTACTCCTCGAACTGTGAGTCATTGGTGGTCTAAAGCCTTGTAGTCTGGAGGTGTTCACCCATGTCTAGAGTTAAGCATAGTAGAAGTGGTTATCTGGCTTGGACAAGCATCATTCCTTCCATTCATCCATTTCCAATGTTTAGTTGAGTTTTGTAATGTTCCCGAGCATCTCCGAGATACAACTTAGGAGAGTTTCTTGGTGTGATAACAGTTCCTTAAGAGGAACAACACTTTTTCACATGCATTTTTTTGTTGTTTCTTTTAAGGAACAACACTTTTTTTGGGTGTATTTTTTTGCTTCCCTACAGGGAACAGAACTTTTTCATGTGTATTTTTGCTATTGGTGTGCATTTCCTTTGTTGTTCCCTATAAGGAACATCACTTTTTCGAGTGTTTTTTGTTCCTTCAAAGGAGCAACACTTTGTGAGTATTTTCGAGAACAACCCTTCCTTCCTCTTATGAGATTATTCCTAGTTCATCTCAACCACATTTTACTGATTCCCTTTCATGGCATGAAGTACACTACTTTTATGAGGACAAGAATTATGGATTCCATTGAAGCGAGTTAATATCATTCATGTTATGATCTTTAACATGACAACTCCTTGACGATAGATTCTTTTCAAAAGGGACACAATTATTTATATACTACTTTACTGCATTGTTTTTTGTTGAACATGATATTGATTGATCATCTAAATACCATGCTAGTTCCACCCTTCCTGGTTATAATCTTCTCTGTCTATAATAAATGAGATTATGGGTATATTTTTTTTCTATTGACATGTTCAACTTCTTCCACCTTCCCTGCTCTTAAGGAGTATTGAGCCTCCCTCTTTTTATCATAAAAATGTGTAACAACAACAAAATTTTGTTTGCAAATGGAGGATAGGGGGTCTCATTACGAGCTAGCCTACCATGTTCATAAGGCTGTAACAAAGTGACATTCCCATTATGGCCACCAAACTAGGGTTATGATCCATTGGATAGCTAAATTATCCTTGGAACAGGAGGTCTCATCACGAGCCGGCCTGATCACTTTTGCTGCATCCCCATGAATGGCAGTGTCATTATCAGGTTACCATGCCAGCACACTGATCTCTTCTGTAGAACAGCACTAGAACTCTCCATTTCTAAATCGAAGATCCTGGCTCATACAGGTTAAAAAGCAACCCTGTCGAGGCTATGGATGCCTGCTGGCTACAAAGGCTCTGCTTATGGTATTGAAGTTATATCTTATCGTCAATTATTACTGTACTACATTTTCCTTATGCTCTCTTTTTATCGGAGAATTTATTTCCTTAATTGCTTCCCTGTTTTGAACCTTTACGCATGAGAAATTATTTTCAGATCAATCGCATCATTTTCAGCTAGAATACCATCAGCAAAGCATCTTTTTAACATATTGTTGTCATTTTTCCTTTTCGCGTAACTTATCATCAATCGAAAGCGTTCTATCTCTTATTCATAACTAGTTTTACACACTCTTCTCTCATTATAACCATAACTCTCACTGTCCTATCATTGATATGTGTACTCTACTCCATTTACTGTTGTATTGTTCATTCCCTTGCCTTGTCGTTAGCGCAACACCTTTCATAGGCTTTATGGTCATGGAATCCCTTTTCCAATTGGAGGAGGGAATGTATGCATTATGGGATAGCATGCGATATGATTACTACACTCTGCCATAACTTGTTGATTTGAAAAAATATTAGTATTGCATGTATACAAAAGTTTTTCTGATTGAAATTTTTGCATGCATGTTATCTGTTGTTATTCAAAACTAACACTGTGGACTCAAGAACATCTTATGCAACATAGTGATTTGTTTACAAGAGAACAACAAGTATGGGGGGGGAAAATCTATTCGCAGCATGACTACACTATTGCAATTAATAGAAGAGGCTCGAGCAACTCGCGAACATGAACAATTGTTTAGACATGATGTGCTTACCTGGATTCCACCTTTTTGCATCACTTTCAGCATCCACTTTGCCTATGTTAGCTTCAACAAATGCCAGTCCATATATGTCATTCCATATTTTTCTTTTTGGAGGTAAAACTTGAGGTAAAATAGCATAATTTTCTGATTTATTATGAATTTAGGAGAATTTCATGAAAATCCATTTTGAGCATTATTTATCATCCTTCATTCTCCATCCTAACCACTTCCCATTTTTTTAGCAGCATATCATCTTTCAGTTTGGAGGAGTGTTGCTTTCATTCATTTCTTTCTTACGACCATGTCATTAATATTCTTTATCATCCATTGCTATTCTTATTCATTCTCAACACCTCCCTTATTCCATGTTGTTTTACACCAAGCATAGAATTCCATAGATGTTAGCGACCACCTCAACTTGTTTTCTAGCATTGCATGAGGGCATGCTAATTCTTTAGTTTGGGAGAGGAATTGCTATTCATGAAGGATGTTTCTACTTTCTTTCTCATTTAAGGCATACAATTTATTTTTTATACAGTGCAGAAATTGATTTTCACATATTTTTAAAACTATGAACTCAATTCTTGTGATCTCTGGAAAATACAGACGTATCATTAAAATACACAAACCCAGATAGTTTCAAGTTAAATTAGTTTATAAAATTTTGGAAATCATGGTCTATCACCTACAACCATTTTGTTTATATCTCATGATCTGTGCATTGAAACGATATGATTTTTGGATCATAGAAGAATTAATATATTATAAATTTACTTGCAAAATTTCAACAAAATCTGGTTTGTAGTTTTTGAGAAAATGGTTAATGGAGTTTGTTGTTACCTATATCATATTTTGCTGCAACTTCATATACATATAGTTGAATGTCAATGTAAAAATTGTTACGCCTTCATCAAGATTGCTAAAATTGAATATTCATTATTTGAGGAAGAATTCATTTGTTCCATCCATTTCATGAGTTGGGATGAACAATTTTTTATTTCTTGGTTAACACAGAGTCTTTGGGTTGCATGAGGACATGCAATATATTCAGTTTTTGTTGCATGAGGACATGCAATATATTTGGTTTGGGGGTATGTTGGGCTATTAATATGTCATTATTATTATTATCACATTTGAATGCTTATTCCACCTATTTCTACCATTCTTTATCATGTCATTTATCATAATTTATCATATAATTCTATTTTATAATTATTTATGCTCTTATGGATGAATATTATTTATTCTCCTTTATTTTTAGTAAATTGATGATTATCCATGATTTTACCAATGATGGATTATTAATAAATTGGTTGTAACATCACTCACCATTTTAGCTTCCAAATATATTTTCCAGATTGAAGATTTGATCATTAAATGTGCCAATTCAGAAATTCACTGGAATAAGAACTGACAATTTTTCATTGGATGTTTTGGGCAAATGGAGAAGAATCTGGAAAATATGAAACATGGGTTTTGTCCAGAACGGACAAAATTAGTTTTGTGATGAGTCATTTTCCCACATTCTGTCCGTACTAAGAGAAACATAAGGTTCTCTGAAGACGTCTTTCTCAAAGTCTCTGTGTGGCCGTTTTCCAAATTATGTCAGCTGCAATGCCAAATTCGACCTGTTCCTATTGAATGATTGATGGAAATATAATTCAGATATGATCTTGCTTATCAATTTGTTGAAAACAATCCAATTTTGTAATAGAAATCATATTGTAATCATATCTATTGTAACTTCCCTTTGCTCTCTATGTATTTAAATGAGAACAGAGATCAAAGAAGGGGAGGATTGATTATTCAGGATAGAATAGATTATGAGAGATTAAGTCAAGGATTATTAGAGATAGGATAGGATAGGATAGGAGGAAAGGGGGATTGTTGCATTACCATTATAATTCTCAAGGCTTTTACTGTTGTAATGATTTCACAGTTTGATGATTAATAAGTAAAAGGGTTGATGTTCATTCGCCTTATCTAAAGTAGCTCAGCAGCATTCGCTGGTGGCTAAGGGCCCAGCCTCTGGTGGATTAAGCTGCTGCTCTATATTATATATTTACGATTTCTATCGTGCGATGGTTTGGTTTCATTTCTATTTATTGTAGTCGCATCGCTTTACTGTTTCGTATTGCTAGACTTAATGAATTGCTCTGTTTCCTATGCTGTAATTGAATCGTGTTTCCGTTCACTTCCATCATAACAAGATAACTATTTTCTGCAAATATATTATTATGCTACTCATTTTAATTATAGAGCTCCGTTTTTCATTTCAATAACTAAACTTTGTTGTTCATTACAGATTGTTGATTCAGTTACATTTGCAATTGTTGTGTATTTCTATTTAATTAGCTCTGTTGTTCAGTTATATTTAAGATTGATGTTTAATTCTAATAATTTAGCATTAGTATTCCATTCCTTTAATAATTCATTTATGTTAGATGAAGCTTCGTTGTTCAATTTTTCAATAGACTTAGTCGTTGTTTCTTTTCTGCAAGGATTTGATTTCACTTTTTAACTGATATTGTAGCAAGTGTGTTTTAGTAAGCATTTCCAATTGAATTGCCATTTCCAGTTATTTTCTTTAGTGTGGATTGAAAGATCAACAACTGTAAAGGACACTGACTAACACTGTCTAAGTTCTCAGATTGGAGATCTTGCCTATGATTGATTTTCATTTGCATCAGTTTATAGGGGAGAGAGTTATCATTACTGAGTCCTTGACTAATGATTGTTTGAATAAATGATTTAGTTATAGAACTTTTCAGTTTCTTGCTATTCCGAATAGATTTTGTTTCCAGCATTCATTTACTTTTGCATTTTAAGCACTATACTGCAAAACATTACTTTTGAGTAAATGACCGCCTCAGACTGAGTACAGTCTTGAAATAAAAAATCGTACCTGGATTGACAATTAATGTGAAGATAATTAGGAGTTAAAAAGACACATTTTATCACTCAACAGACACCAAACTGAAGAAAAGCACATCTTTTTATCCACAAACTGATGGCCAGACAAAAGTAGTTAACAGGACAGTGATCCAATTACTCAGAGGATATTGCAGCAAACATCCTAAGCTTTGGGATGAACATTTGTGTTATGTGCAACATTCTTACAATAGAGAAAAACATTCTTCTACACAAAGATCTCCTTTTGAGACCTGTTTTGGTTTCACCCCAAGGTATCCTTTGGATTTTGTATTTGGTAAAGATACCACAGTTGATGGACACAGTGATGTGGACAGGGCAACTAGGTTCATTGAACAAATCCAGGAGATCCACCAGGTAGTACAGGAACAACTGGAAAAGAGCCAAGACAAATAGAAGGCAAGGCATGAAAATCATCGGATGGAGCATAGTTTCCAAGTTGGTGACCAGGTCTGGCTATATATCAGCAGGGACAGGATGCAAGGTGAAGGTAAAAAGATAAAGCCTATTAGGTATGGACCTTTCAAAATACTTGAGAATATTGGTGAGAATGATTTTCACCTTGATCTACCAGCTTACATGCACATCTACTCAATTGTGAATGCAGATTGCTTGAGATTGTTTGAACCCTCACTAATTGAGGATCTCAAAGAGCAAAGTCAATTTCCTTCTATTGATGACCTGCTACCTGAATATCTTAATGAATTGCAGGAAGACACAGTTCTGGACAGGAAGGTGAGGACGACGTGTAGAGGAGATGTTTAGTACCTTAGAGTAGGGCTCAATGGTTCAAAGCTGAGCAGTGCAAAGTGAATCGAGATTGGACAAGTGAGACAATAGTAACCTCACTTAGTCGATGCTTGAAAACCAACTTCTGGTGGTCCAAAAGCTTTTCAGTGGGAAGGTCGTGATCCAAATTGGATCCGTGAAGATTATCACAATACCATGAATATATAAAATCAGGACAAAAGCTTCAAATTCAAGAGAAGAGAGCGATCAGGAAGACCTCTGAACAGTGGCAGTTGGTAGCCTGCGAGGAACAATGAGGACCTCGATCAAAGCGCGCTGACCGGGCCTATGGAGACTACGTAGGAGGCCAAGCTGATGCTTGGGAAGCCCGAATCAGGAAAAGGAGGCAGTTTCTGATGCGCTTAGCACTAATTGGGCATCACTGGGAAAAACCCCTCGAAAAGGAAAGGCCCTGAATTGCTCGGTCGCATTCAAGCTGGGAGAACCATGGGAAAAGTGCTAAAGGCTAAAGGCGGGACCTGCGCTCCAAAACCAGCAGTATATCAAGGGCACCGTTGGGCGGTAAGCAGATTTGGAGAAAAACGAGCGATTCCATTCAGTGCCTAACGCGTGGCAAACGAAGGAGAGAGAAAACAGCTACTCATCTCACGCTAATGGTCGAGAAAGTTAACCACGTGAAATGAGTGAATGTCGTCAGATTTGGGGGCTCCAAATCTAACGGTGGAGATTTCTCCCGATGGAGGAACCAGATTTAATAGGGGATTAAATAGCGACAGAAATAATTTTGACGTCCGATTTAGCCACTGAGTTGGTGGATGACTCATTCCACAGTGTAACGGGAAAACCGAACCGACGAGGAAAAGCTGGCACAGTTCGTAAGAGGACAGGTGGCCACTCCCTGTGAGCCATTGATGATGAGGCCGAGACAGGGAACTCCAAGCGAGTAGTAGCAAGCGATCCGATGGGGAAAAAAGAGGAAGCGAACAGTCATGAGATCGTCTGGCTTTAAAGCCATGAACAGAGACAGAGAACAAGGGGACAACGAGAGGAAAAACTAGAGAGAGGAAGACGAATACAGAGGAAAGAAAAGCTAGTGAAGCAAGAAGCAGAAAGACAGAGAGCCCAGCTGACCTGTAGCATAAGGCAGCATCGAGCAATCTCTGAGAGGATCTATCGGGAACTGAGCACCATATTGGGCTCCTCCCATTAAAGACTGGAGAGGTCAAGACTTGGAGAGGAGAAGAGTCTACGCACTCTAGTGGCTTGGGAAATCCAAGAACCACCCTGCCAAGCAATTCTGTTGAAGGAGACTCAAATTGAGCTCCTCATTGTAATTCCCTGCTTTAAAGACACAATAAAATAAGGCCACCACTGAAAGCTGGACCAGAGACTTAGCCCTGGAGAATAGGGTGAACTTCTTATCAATTTATTGTGTTCTTGTAATTGCTTACTACGTTTCAATGCTGTTTTCCATTTTCCAGTGTCTGTGTATTTTGCAATCTGATCGATTTGTTTCCTAAAATAACATAGACACACACTAGCACATGAGTCTGTAATATCTTCATTTAATAATTCTTTAACTGAGGTCACTCAAGGGTGATTATCAAATCAAACCTTTACTTTCCCTTGGGGAAATTTCACATACAGAGTAATCCCTTTTGGACTCTGCAATGCGCCAACAACCTTTCAGAGGACGATACTGGGAAATTTTTCTGATTTGTTGAATGATGGCCTTGAAATCTTCATGGACAATTTTACACCTTATGGAGATGCTTTTGAAAAAACATTAGCTAATTTGGAAAAAATGATGGAACTTTGTGTACAGACTAATGTTTCTTTGAGCACTGAAAAATGTCACATGATGATGACTAAATGGATTGTGCTAGGACACTACATTTATTCTGACGAGATCAAGGTAGACCTTGTAAAAATAGTAGTAATTCTGAAAATTCCAACCCCCAAGATGCAAAAAGAGGTACGCAGTTTCTTGGGGAATGTAGGGTATTACAAGATATTTATAGAAATTTTTTCAAAAATTGCATCCATTATTTTCTTTTGTCATGAAGGATGTCTAATTTTTGTGGACAGGAAAGTGTGGGCAGACTTTTTTGAAGCTAAAATGTTGTGTATCAGCAACTCCAGTTTTACGAGGACCTAATTGGTAACTGGCATTTCACATAGCTATAGATGCATTTGATATTGCTATAGGTGCTATTTTGGGCCAACAGGAGGACAAGAATCCTTATGCTATTTACCACATAAGAAAAAATCTAACTTCGGATGAGCTCAACTACACAATGATCGAGAAGGAATTCCTAGCAGTCATGCACACCATCAATAAATTCTGACATTATATCATTGGATATCAAGTATTTGTACACACTGACCACTCTTCCATTTGTTTCTTAATGAATAAGCCAATTACCAATGGTATAATTACACACTAGTTATTGCTGTTACAAGAATTTGATATCACAATTTTCGATAAACCTGGAAAAGATAATGTGGTAGCTGATTTCCTTTCTAGGTTAATTATTGATGACAAGTGCATTCCTACTGAGGATAATTTCCATGATGAATATCTCTTTGCTATTTCTACTTACTCACCTTGGTATGCAGATATAGCCAAATATCTTACTGCATGGAAGTTCCCACAATATTTGTCCTACAAGGAGAAAATAAATATCATACAACAAAGTGCTACTTATACCTGGATAGATGGGAATATCTATCACACTGGACTAGATTTGTAGATCAGATGTTGTGTTAGAGAAGATGAGATCTTTGACATCCTTAAGGATTGTCACGAGGAACCTTGTGGAGAGAACTTCGCAGACAAGCGGACAAGGTACAAAGTCCTTTCGATGTGGTATTATTGGCCAACAATATTTCAGGATGCCAAGAATTTTTTGAAAGGATGTGATAATTTTCAAAGGATGGGCCAACCACTGCAATCAAATGAGATGTCATTACAACCCCAAATCATCTTAGAACCTTTTGAGAAATGGGCACTATTTTTTGTGGGACCAATTAATCCTTCATCTAGACAAAAATCTTACATCTTGGTCTGCACTGACTATGTCATAAAATGGGTTGAGGGAAAGGCAGTAACCAGAGCCATGGAGCAGGCTATTTCAGACTTTCTATTTGAAGACATCTTAGTCTGATTTGGTATACCCAAGGAGATAATCACAAATGGAGAGCCCCAATTTACATCGCATCTAATCCATAATTTGGTTGAAAAATATAAAATCCATCATAGAATAACAACACCTTATCATCCACAAGAAAATTTCCAAGTGGAAAGCACTAACAAAGTCACGTAGGAGATCCTTACCAAGATCGTGGCCAGTCACCAAAGGAATTGGGCTAACAAATTTCCAGAAGTGTTGTGGGCATGCAAGAATATATGGAAGAATACCACGGGATTCTCATGATATGAACTTGTGTATGGAAAAAATCCCTTATTCCCTATTGAGTTCGAAATTAAGACACTGAGAACAACATTGCAGGTAAATTTGTATCTGGCTACATCACAAAAGTAGAGATTAAACCAGCTCAATGAATTGGAGGAGAAATGGCTAGCTTCTATCCAACAAACATAGATTATCTAGCAACAGAGAGCTAAGTGGCATGACAAATTCATCAAGAAGAAGAAGTTCCAGAAAGGAGATTGGGCTCTCTTATATGACTCAAGATTCAAAGACTTCAAGGGTAACCTCTGCACCAGATGGCTAGGTCCATATGAAGTAGATGCAGTCTTTGATGATGGGACTGCAAATTTGGTTACCATTGATAGTGTGAGGACAACATTTCTTGCAAATGGGAACCGTCTTTAGTTATATCACAAACCCGCTTCAAGAGATCCACTCATCAACATTGTCACAAATTAGGATCTTCAGATTACAGGAACAGGGGAAAGCCCCCCTATGCTGCCAAAATTCTAATTTTTCAATAAGTGTAACAACTTAAAATCAACAGTTGTTGGCAGCTGTTACACCTTCACAAAAAAAAAAATCTACATTTGAAAACCTTTTTCAGGCACAAAAAGACAATTTCTGTAGCAGTTGAAAACCACTTTGTGGCAGCTGTTACACACTCTATAACAACATTTGTTATTCGAAGCATACTTTACAATAATGCTATTAAATGACCTTTTTCTTTCTTTTATCTTTTGTAAAAATTAATAATACATAATAGTCGTCTTCGTTGTTACATTTGTAACAACCGACGACTTCTAGAGATAATTCGAGTAAGTTATTTATTACAACAAACAATAGGAATCATCGTGGTTCGAAAAACAGTTTTCGTGACCACTGGAGTTAAGTTCACGTGCCTCACCACCAACGACTTCTCCCCACATCACCCAGGTACGTCATACAAAGGTAATATCATTATCCACTTTTATTCAGTAATTATGGCAATTTACACAATATTATTTTTGAAGGTCGATGTTGACTATCACATTTAAGCCGCGGGGGGGGGGGGGGGGGGGAATTATATTGCGACATGACCTTTGCATGACCTGTGATTATTTAAAAAAAACCTACAATTAAATCATGGTGATCTGGTAATCATTTTCATTTAATGACTGATCATACCAGAAAAAGGAATTGTACCTCCAAATAGACCTCCCATAACATAGCATTAATAAGGTAACATTACCGCGCAGTATGAACCATGATTGCAAATCTTAATTTGAAATTCTCACCTGCACCACCCTGCCATTTACCCCTATTGGAGCATTCCATCCCCATTCGAAGCGCTCAGAGAAGTGGAAAAGAATAGTTGGAGGCTGAAACAACTAAGTAGTGTGCTGACTACTCCGGAACTTCTAAAGGAGGGAAAAAGGAAGGAGAACAACATTGAATTTGTGTAGCGATGGGTGGAGCAACAATTCTGCATGAACTAGGTTCAATAGAGGCTTCAGAGAATTGCCTCAAAAAATGTCATATTTTTAAGGACACAGGCTGGTTTGAGTTCTTCCAGAGGATGGAGGGATCAGATGGGAGACTTTCCATGGAATTCGCAAAGAATTTAGAGATAAATCAGACGTAGCTTAGGGGATTAAAGATGGAGGTTATAAAAGAGGTCATTTCTCGAGTGACAACATTACTAGTGGAAGGAAAAAGGTGGTTTAACAGGAAAGTTAATGACCCCTCCTTGAAGGAGGATTTCCTCCAAGGGGAGGAAAATCTGGTGAAGAAAGGGAGGGGGGTTGACAGGTTGTCACTTCCCCAGCCATGGGATGATGTTACCCTTTACCTCATCAATTACATCACCTGTGAGGGAAGGGAAACAATCATGTTCAATTACCACTTTCCATTGCTAAACTACCTTCAGCATCGACAGCTAATAAATCTTCCCTACTTCTTGCTGGGAAACATCAAGCATATGGTTGCGGCCATAAAAACAGCTACGCATTCAGAAACATGTGTCACCAACCATGGCCTCATCAATCTCATTGTGCTAGATTCCCTAAGTTTCTAGGGTAGGAGTTGGGAGGAATTCATCAGGAAGAAGGCCATAACTACCCACAGGAAATAAACTGGGACATCCAAGGAAGCTCCAACGGTGACAAAGGAGTAGCCCTAGTCTTCGAAAGTAAGGGTTGGTAAGAGACTAGTCGACAAACCAATTGGTGATAGGTGGCCAAAGCATAGAATAAGGGTTACTAGGCACCCAAAGTCCCCATCCATGTCTCAAAAGAACGAGGAGGCAGTAGAGCAGAAGGACAAGGAGCAGGCTCATCTAGAGGAACCTTCCTCACATAGTAGGAGCGAAACTCAATCCTTGCTGTTAAAAATTGAAAATTTAGAAAAAGAGAATAGAGAGCTAAGGGAACAACTAGTAGAGGGGAAGGCGAAGGCAAGAGCCCTGGGGTTAGACACTTTGGCCGAGGTCATAGACAGGGCTAGGAAGGGATATGTTCTGGGTGCTGTGTGCACGACCTGCGTTGAGAAGCTAGTAACAGTGGCATTTAGAGTCTATGCAGTGGACACCATCTCAAGGGAAACACAAACCAAATCCTGGGAGGTTGACACACAAAAATCCATTGAGGATGTTGTTGTTACACAAGAACCAACAACTAATATGGCGTAGTCCACAGAAAGTAATCTGGTAGCAGATACACAAGAGCCCTTGGTTGACACTACAATTACACAAGAACCAGTAGTGGAGATAGAAGTCAGCCAAGGGGAGGAAGAAGAAGCTGATATCCATGAGCCTGTGATTGACACTATTGTTACACAAGAACCAACAGTGGAGACAGAAGCCTACCAAGGGAAAAGTGATACACAAAAACCTATGGATGACACTGTTGTTACACAAGAACCAATAGTGGGAATGGAAGCTGATCAGGGAGAGAAAGAAACTATTACACAAAAATCCATTGATGACGTTGCTATTACACAAGAACCAGCAGCTGAAATGGAGCAGTTTCACCCTCAAGAGGCTATTAGACCCTCAATTGTTAGTGCATGTGGGAGAACACCGGGTCCTAATGAAGCATGGTGTTATGAAAAGATGTTGTTACCAAAGCTACAAAAATGGAAACAGCAGGCGCTCTCTCTACAAGAGGTAGTGATCTCGCTCAAGGCACACAAAAGGATGATGGATTCCCTCAGGGAAAAGTGGTTAAAGGAAGAATGGGAGAGAGAATGGGAAGAAAGGAGACATAAGGAAGCCATGAAGAAAAAGGACGACCAGTTGCATCTGTTACACAGCAATAGGTCTCGGATATAATGAATGACAAGACAAAGCTTTGTAATCTTGCCTTGAACTTGCTAGCATGCAGGCGGCCGTTCCCATCATATCCAATGTGCCTTTGGGAATGATATTATTTATTTCAATTAAAAGCAATTTTTTAGAATAGGTTTTATTTGGGTTCTTCTACCTGAACTTTTCTTGAGATTTTTCGCACTTGCAATTTTGATGAACAGAGCTTGATTTGCGAGCTATTTTTGCATAACATCATGTGTGAGTATGTCAGCACAAAAATGGTAGCAAGTTTCTTCTCCTATATGGGAGATTTGTAGTTGTGGGTTTTTCTTTCGTTTATGAGAAACCAACTTGAATGGCATCTAGTCATGAAATTAGCCAAAACTAATGAAGAAAGGACAACATTATCAGTTAGAGCAGAACCAAGGATGGTTTATGAACAAAGGCATGAGTTTAACCTATTCCTGAGAACCCCAGAGATTAGGGAACAATCATCCATCTATAGGAAGAGGATTGTGAGGATTTGCCTCAATTTTCATGCACAGATGAAAATTTGAGTGCTAGCAGGATGCCTTAAATGCATCGAAGCTTGTAGTGCTGAGTTGCAAGAATGGGATCCTTTTGAATACAAAAATTTCATGGCTGTTGTTACATGGGTGCTCGAGTATGCTCAGATTGTGTAGACATTGTGAGCATTATATATTAGGCTCAGATTTAAATTTCCTTTCATTTGGTTACTAGTATAAGAGTATCAGCTGGACTACCACCTATGCGATTATGAAGGAGAATATTGGCCACAACATTTGATGGCCACTCAAGGGTATAGAGCTTCGGGTGAGGAGACTGTTAGTGCTTATAGTTTTACAGACTTGCATCGGGAGTATAACAGGAGAAGCTAAGGTTCTACATGGGGACATGCAGTTGCTCTAGTTGGGGGGAGATGTTGGGTGTGACCTTTTACCTACTTTCTTCACCTTCTTTCCCCAGTTTTGATCCTCTTATCCTCTAGGCCCATGAAACTCTATATGATTAATCACCATTTTTCTCATCTATACAACTTGTTCCATTGTCATGTTATTTTGCCATGTTTAGCTAAATACTATGATACTATATTCCTTTTTGTGGCTAACTGGGGTGAGCGTCAGAAGAGTATTTTGGAAGCTCTTCTCTTTTTCAGGTGTTGCTCGTGGGAACAAGGTTATGGAGTAAACATGTAGCATGGTAGAGTAGTTCGCTGTTACACCCTGTATGCTATTACAGGTTGTTGTTACACAGTGAATTATGTTACGCGCTGCTATTACACTACGTGCTGATACAGAGGACTGTTGTTACACCAAGGCTGTTGTTGCCAGTGATTTTTGTTACATCTCGAACCACTATTCACTCACAGGATGTTGTTGCACTAGATATGGCAAGTTGTGGTTACCATTCCACATAACAGTTGTCGGTTGTTAGTAATTGTTTATTTTAGAAGAAACAGACCCAAGTGGTTGCAATCTTAACCAATGCATCTGAGAAGTATTTGTATTTAGAAATAGATTGTAACTACTTTTATTTTTTATCAGCATGAGAATCATGAGATTCTCATGACTAATCTATTCCTAATTTCGGACATGTAATAATTATAAAAGAAACTCAATTTCCTATGTACAAGCACGACATATAGAAAAGCCTTGTTACTCTGCTCTTGTAACTCTGAATTATTTCTAATATTAAAATCACTACGGCGATGATGTTACTGCCCTTCCTCTGATTCATTAATTAATATCATGTTATTCTTGCACGCTTGCTAGGGAGGAAGGACCCTCCTCTTTAGCAAGGACTACAGTGAAAGAAGTTATGTACATTATTGTTTCCTTTATTGTTATATGGTTTTTTGTTATTGTTGTACAAATTGTGAAATACACCTTCTTCTGTTCTAGATTATATTATGTTGTTACATTGGTTTGATTAAACATAATGGTAGTGACTAGTTGGTGTAGTCATTAGATTACTGTGTGGCGCACCTTTACTCTGGTAATTGCGAAGTTTGATTTCAATTTTGTGGAGTGTTTTAATTTCTATATGAATGATTTGATTCAGTGACATATTTTATTGTTCTTTATATTTTTCATTCTTGGTTGTAGTGTATTGGCACAAATAGTGTGAACTCCATTGAAACGGCAAGACCTACCATGGGTTGACAACTAAATGTTGCAGTCTCGGTCAATTAGGATTGATTAAAATACCACTACACATGGAAAAATACATCATTATACCTCCAATCATGAGGATGACTTGCAAATGGGATGCTCAAATCCCAAACATGATTGCACCAGTGAAATCCTTCTAAAAGTTTGAGTAAAATGACTATAAACTCAACTATATTCTGCCACTGTCATCTCTAGACCCCCAAAATAATATTTAGTCCAAATTAGATTCCTTGGGAATATTCAGGATAATATTCTAAGGAATATACCTTGAGAATCTTTCCCTTAGAATCGTGCCCTTGAGGTTTTGTGCGACCTAGTTCGATGGCCTTATCCTGGTTCTATCCCTCGTGCTTGGTTCTGACACTCCACTACTCGTTGTCCCTTGAATGAATGAAAAAGGTTTATGTATTAATGTGATGAAGGTAATACCAAATCTTGCCCGATGGGCAGTTGGTTGGTGCATGCAATATTAAGACTTTTGTTGGTGGTGACCCAGGGTCAAACCTCACGGGTATTGTTTTTACATTACGTAGGGTGCTCATACCCATTATATTTGATAATCGCAAAACCGTTTATTATATATATTTTATTAGAATTTGTTTATATTTGGTTTTTTTTCTAGATTTGTTTTATATAATCGTTGGTTATATTAAACCAATTGTCTCCATAAACATTTTGTTAAAACCGTTCAAAACAATTCGTCCACCAAATTTTGTTTCCAAATGGATTGGTTGGGGCCAATTTGGCCACTAACTGGGTGCCCCATGGAACAATATTATTGGGCTACAAATTGACTCCAAAATTAGTGGGTGCCTCTAGATTTGGCATTTTTTCCAATCTTTAACTCTAACTAACACCTCTGCTAGTTTCATCCAAGATCTGCCAACTTTGGTCGCTGATTTGGTCGAACTTCCAATTTGCAGCTGGTCCAAATTATTCTGGCAAAAACTAAATTATTGATCCAAGTGGATATTGGTGGTCACTTTCCTATTCCACTTGGACCCCAACAATGTTTCTTTCAGTTTCCTTAATTGTAGCACAATTTACTATTTTTCGTAGTCTTTTCAGATCCTAAACTTATGGAGCCATTTTGAGGTCCTAAACGATGTTTTTTTGGAAAATGGGAAGATCCAAAAAATATGTGGGGGGGCTACAGTCGAAAGTTGTTATCCTCAGATAAATATTTCTAACAGGTTATTGTACACATCAAACATAGATCGTATGCCAAAGTTACGATCGTAGGAAGTTGATGTACCAACTAATCCCAATGGGGCCCACAAAATTTTGGTGCTTCATCTCCTAGGGTTAAGTTTCTTGATGGCTAGGGATTTCCATTGTTTCTCAATAATAAAAAGGCCTTTGTGCCTCAATGTAACACAATTCAAAAGGCATTTAGCTGTCACATCTCTTCTCAAAGATAGGCTACCATCACCCAAGCTAGTTTATTTCTATTCTACAGGTAAACACTTTTCAATATTTGTTATTAATTAATTGAGTTTCATTTTTTGATGTAGCTCTGTGTCTCTGTTTAATTCTATATTTCATTTTGTTCCTGCATAAATTTGGATAAGTGGTATTATATAAGTCTTCTCTTTCTTTGTTTTTTTGTGCATGTCCCCAACAAGGTCAGGGTATAAGGAGTTGGAACTTGAACTGGTTCAGCCCTTGCAAGATCATCCTCGATGACACGGATGACCTCCCACGGTAGAATAAAATAAAGGTGAGGGAGTCTGATATCCTATCAAATTGTTTCTTGAAGTATCCCTCAAGCAACAAAGGAATGAGATGATGGACAACTTTGCCCAAATCCTTCGACGGATGCCAACAGGTGATGTAGCTTCATCTAACAGTCACTTGAGAGGCGTTGGCCCCTTCAAGGTACAAGTTAACTTCAATATTCCTATATTCGAAGGTCAGATAGATGTCGATGTTGTAGATAAATGGTTAATTCTACTGGAAGGTTATTTTTTAGTCCATTGCTTTTTTGATAGGGAAAATATTACCTTTTCACTGCTTAACGCCACCCCCACGTTAAATATTGGTGGGAAAATTATTGTGAGAAAAGGGCCGAGAAAACCTATTTATTTATAGCTGCAACCTCTTGAAATTATTTCGAAGACACTGTCAAGGAACAATATTATCCTATGGGGAGTTATGAAGATAAGTACATACAATGGACCAACATCTGCATGAGACCACAAATATTTTTCATACTCTATGCACACAATTGGGTATCAAAGACTTTGAGTGACATTTGGTGCCACATACCAATATTCTGCCAATGTTGAACAAAAAATTAAAGGATACGTGAATCCAAAATAGGGAAAGAGTGCCCCCAAGTCACAAAACAAAGGACAAATCCAAGGTGGAATGACCCAAGACAACCCATCGAATCCACAAGAAAAGAATGGAACCAAAAAGATGAAGAAGGACAGAGGAATGTGGTGTAAGTTCCACAAGAGCCTCATACAAAACACAAATGAGTGTCGTGCCAAGAAATAATTGGTGGTCGATGTAAAAGATTCAAAGTCTAATGCGTGTTCTAATTCTAAGCCAGAACTTGACAAGGAAAATAACAAGAGGAAGAAAATTATTGATTCATAGCCTAATTCCATTGTTTCCACCACCAAGGTCTAGAATATTGAGTCCAAAGATCCCGAGGAAGGGGAGTGCCTCTTCCACACACAAATGTGGGTGAAGGGTTCCTCACTATAGTTCATTATTGATAATGGGAGACAAAAGAAGCTCATATCAACTGAATTCGTAAAGCGATTGGGCTTATTTATGATGCCACACCTACAATCGTACAACATTGGATGGCTCCATAAACGTAGAGATCTTTGCGTCAGCTAATAGTGCCACCTACCCTATACCATCAAGCTCTTCATAGATGAGGTATTGTGTGATGTTTCTCCCCTTGAATTTTGTGATGTGTTATTAGGCCAACTATACTTATGCAAGTGTCATGATATGTTTGAGTCCAAGCCTCATATTGTTATTATTACTTTGGGCAGTAAGCTATAGAGGATATCAAAGGTAGTTCCACCTTAATCCATTTCTTTTATCTCTGCTAAACAATGTAATAAGATCATCTCCCAGATCAGGAAGTTTGTTTTCTTTTTAGTTCACTCTCAAAGTAAGGGGAATATGGTGGCCACATCCATGGCCCCTGGGAAAGGTTCCTCCATGCATCAAAATGAAGTGGATAAAGTCATGGAAGAATACAGGGACATCTTCTCCTCACTAGTAAGGGTAGCTTTGCACTGTCAAGTCAAGCAATTGATTGATCTTACTCCTAGGGCACCTCTACCCGATGGGCTAATATACCACCACTCTCTTATGGAAAATGAATAAATCAAGTAGTAGATTCAAGAATTTCTTCAAAAAGGGCACATCCAACCAAGTTACTCACCTTGTGGGAGCCCAATTGTACTCATTCAGAAGAAGGATGGGACCTGCAAACTCTGCATTGACTATGAGGTGCTAAAAATCATTATCAGACACAAGTATCGAATCCCATGTACTGATGACCTTCTTGACCAACTCAAGGTTTCCAAGTACTTCAACAAGATTGACTTGAAATACAGCTATAACCAAGTTCCAATAGAACCCACATATGTATGGAAGAGCAACTTCAAATTTAAGGAGGGTCTTTTTGAATGGTTGGTTATGCCTTTCGGGTTGACAGATTCCCTTACAACTTTTATGAGGTTGATGGATTACATCTTGCAGCCCTTCACAAACTCATTCGTGGTTGTATATCTAGATGAAATTCTCATCTTCAACAAGAGTTGGGAAGAACACATGCAGCATATTCATAATTGTAGATTTTCCTATAGATTCATAGCTCATGTAATTTCCTAAAACACAAGACAAGAATCTACTCTACTCTCAAACAATGAAAATCAATGATCGATGAAAACAATAATCAGCAAGAGGAAGAACACCAATGGAACATAACACAATATGTATCCGGGAAAAGCCACTACTCGAAACCCATACTATCTATATAGCATTAATTAGAAATCTGAGTGAAAATACAAAGCTTGTTCTCACTAGAACAATTCCTGAACAAGTATGATGAGCTCTTTTCTCACAAGATAGCTCAAGCCAAACCTTAGCCTATTTTGTTGCTCTCCAAGCCCCTATTTCCTTGCGTAGCTCCTAGAGGAATTAACCCCTATTTAATGAGTAAATCCATCTTCCATAATTGTGCAATCCAAACTTAGGTCCTCAGTTGACTGCATTCACTATATGTACAACTCGGAAAATTATACAACTAATAGTACATTGTCCCTGCACTCTAATATCAAACGGGTCTTCCTCTGAATTGACATGCATGAATTATTTGTGAGTGAATCTTCAGTTAAGTGGTGTGGTGCTAGTTGATGCACTGGTGCACTAATCCACTACTTGACCTCTACTAGTTCCTCCAATAGTTAGAACTTGTTTAACTGACTATAACTCAATTAGACTGAGTTGTCTAATTACGACTCCAAAGAACTCAACTTGGGCCCCTAAAATTTAGGGATAAATCTACACGACTCCAAATAAACTTCCAGCTCGAATTTCCTAAGCTAACTAAGTTTCTAGGAGAAAAGAATTACGATTTAATTCATAATTTAATTCAAGGAAAATTTAAATTGGAATTTCTAGATGATATTTTTAACATTTCTTGTTGCTATTTTAAAAAAGAAGGTCCTTCAAAACCTAAAGCAACACAAGCTACATGCCAACTTGGAGAAATTCACCTTTCGAATGAACCAGGTCCAATATTTTGGTTATGTCATTGATGAGTAAGGTGTGCATGTGGATCCGGCTAACTTAACCAAGTCATTCGAGATTGGCCAACCCCAACCAGTCTAGCAGAACTTCGTGGCTTTCTGGGCCTTGCCAATTTCTATCGAAGGTTCGTGTTGGGATTTTGTCATATCACTTGGCCTTTGAGTCAAGTTACCATGGTGGAGTGAAAGATTTTTTTTCTTGTTTGAGTCCTAATAGAAAGCATTTATTGAGCTAAATCACCATCTTTGCTCCACACTACTAGAGGCTACAACAACCATTTCAAATTGAGACATATGCCTCCAATTATGCTATTGGTGCAGTCCTCACCCAACAAGGGCATCTAGTGGCCTATCATAGTGAGACACTCTCTAATACAATTCAGAAATACCCCATTGATGATAAAGATATGTATTCCATTGTGGAGACTTGCCGACAATGGAAACATTGCATTCTTGGTAAGGAGACAATTATCCACACAGATCACTGACGTCTCTAGTTTATATAGATACAAGAGAAGTTGTAGAACGACTGACATCAGAAATAGTCCAATTATCTGCAATAGTTTCATCTAAACATTAAGTACAAGAAGGGAAACACCAATAATGTTGCAGATTGCCTCAGTCGGCCACCAGTTGTGGTGCTAACCATGGTGTTCAACTCTTGTGGGTATGAGACTTCTGGATGGCTATATCTCTATAAAATGATCCATAATTTGCCACCACGTACCAGAGGTTGTTGGATGGCAAGCAATTTCTCGACTTCCACCTCCAGGACACACTATTATGCTACCTGGGACACCTTTGGGTTCCTTAAAACAAGCGTGCCAAGATGATATGGGAGGTGCACTACAGTTGGGTCATAGGACATTTGGTGTAGAAAAGACAATGGAAGTACTGCATAAGTATTTTTATTAGCTAAGTCTTTGACAGGACGTTGGAAAATGTATCAGATCTTGCACTACCTATTCCATTGCCAAGCCAACCATTAAGAAGCAAGGCATGTATACTCCTCTGCCTACTCCTAAACGACCCTGGGAATCCATCTCCATGGAATATATGCATGACCTTCCTTCTACCAAGCATGGTAACGACTATGTATTTGTGGTTATTGATAGATTTTCTGAGATAGCCATATTGGTTGCCTGCAAGAACAATATCATAGCAGAACCCATTTCCAAACTCTTCTTTGAACAAGTATGGGTACATTTCATGGTCCCACAGACCATTATATCAGATCGAGTTAGCAGATTCCTGAGCGTATTTTGGTCAAGCCTCTGGTCATTGTTGGAAACCAAGCTGATCAGGTCAACTACATTCCACACCTAGAATGATGGCCAAACAGAGATCGTCAATAGGATGATTGTGCACATACTACGTATGTAAAAAATATAATCATCTACAAACATGGGGTGAGAGTCTTCCCTATGTGAAATGCAATTATAACAAAGCTCTCCATAGCTTGACTAGCCACAACCCCTTTCAAATAGGCTTGAGATTTCAACAACTATGCCCACTAGATGTTGCACTGCCTTTTGCAACTACACAAGAAGAATCTACCCATGTTTAGTCTGAAGCTGATAAAGCAAACAAGTTTATTGAGCACATTCAACACATCTTCCAACAAGTTCATGACATCTTGGATAAATCAAATGCCAAGTACAGACAATGACATGATGAACTTCGGGTGCCACGTACATTTTAAGTGGGCGAAGACGTTTGGTTACACTTGTAGAAATAATGCCTTGTTAGAGCCCATCGAAAGCTTCAAACACTCTGATATGGGCCTTACATCATCACCAAGGCTATGGGAGACTATTCTTTCAAACTTAATATCCCTCCATTCCTTGGCTTGTGCCCTGTATTCAATGTGGACCACCTTCAACCATACTTTCCATCATTGTTGGACACATCAAACATTGTTGAGTAGTTGAAACCAATAAATCTCAACCCAAACTGCATTGAATGATCCAGGAGGATCCATCAATCCAATTGCATCAGTGTTCATGGGTGTCGTTCAGTGTTGTCGTCGCTTCAGTTTAGCTTCGACAGATCGATAGTGTTGGTTATGATCATGTTGTTTAGGTAATGTTCGTAGTTATGGTTTCAGGGCATTGAGTTGATTGTGTAAAAGGATTCAAAGTTAAAGTAACTGGTCGACGACATAGTCTTGTCGTCATCACCACCAGTGTTAGTTACAAATATGTGATGGTCGTCGTTGTGCAATATTGACGAATGTCGCACGGAGACCACAAGGATGTACAAGGGTCGATCGTCTAGTAAAGGCTTCAGTTTCACCGATGTCGCTATGCAGAGTCGACATGGGTCTTGAAAAGTTAAAAGAAACTCTTTACCTAAGCCTATACCTACACCCTAACTCCTAAGCTATCTTTTCATCATTTCTTACCCTAAGAGTCCTAATTCATTTTTCCCTAAAGTCCTAAACCTTAATACATTACATCTATGTATTAAAAATGCATTGAAAAACATTAAAATCTAAGCCTAAACCTAAAACATACACTCTCGGCCTATTTTCAATGAAAATACAATTAAAATCATAGTCCTAACTACCGGGTCTATTGACCGCGGCTGAGGACATGTGACAATGGTATTATAAACCATCAGAGTTTAAAAAATACATTACAAATAAAACTTAAACAACACCTAACCGCTAGCTCATAACCGCATCAGATAACTGTGCCATGTGAATGCTGTGTTGTTGGCTGTCGGGGTCTTCATAACCACAGAACTTACCGCTGACCGTGCAGTGTTTACAAACTGCAACATCAACATGTGAATAGTTGCAGTTAAACCACCAGTTCTAAACTGACAGCAGAACTACTGGCACTTGAACCACGGAAAACAGTGCGAGTCACATGGTAAAAATTTCCTATGTGCAAGTTTAGTCTGTTCAAATCACTGTGTAATCAACTTCTTCTTCTCATTCTTAATAAAGACAGTCACCCATCTTGAAAGCGGACCCGAAGACGTAGTTCATCAGGGACGAACTCTGTAATCAATATTGTTGTCTGGTATAAATGTGTTTTCATTGTTTATGCTTCTATTTTGCATCTTTCTTATGGTTTATCAACTGTCGTAAAGTGTTCTGCTTTAGCAGTTTTCCTCGATTTTCGCACTTTCAGTTAACATTCAATTCTTAGATGGCTAATCAATTCTACATCAGTTTTTAGTATATGGTCATATCAGATCATATAATTTGGTATCAGAGTAGATTTCATTTGTGCAGTGTGCCATTGAATGTTAACCAGGTCTAAGTTGCAACGAGGAGAAGGAATCCTTGAACAGATTGATCCAGAGGTTGGAAAGCGACGAATCGTTCAGAAATCAACCATGTCAAGACCAGATGTAGGTGAAAACACTGAAACAAAGATGAGTGAGGAACAGTTTCAGTAGGCGTTCTTAACTATGCAACAGATGTTGGGAGAATTGTACAAAGACAAGAAGGTGAGAGATGCAGCTTCTTCTTCAAAGTCAACGAAGAAGGACAAAGGTAAGGAGAATAATGATAAAATACCTTCACCTCCATCATATCCATCATCCTCTTCCTCTTCTTCTTCTTCCAGTATAGAGTCTGAATCAGAAAAGAAACCTAAGAAAACATCTCTTTTTAAACTTGATGTTAAATTTGAGTTACCTGTTTATGATGGTGAAATGAATCCTGAAAAGCTAGATAACTAGATAAAGCAGTTAGAAGTGTATTGTCATATTTATGACATTTCTAAGGATAAAACTAAAATTTAGTTAGCTACACTTAGAATGGCAGGAATAGCTTTAATTTGGTGGGAAATTAAGACACAAATAGATGTAAAGCGAAAAAGAAAAATCATCTTTTCATGGTCTAAGTTTTTGAAAGCTCTTAGGAAACAATTCTATCCTTTAGGATACATGCAGCAAGTTGTTATTGATTGGCAACATCTGAGGAAAAGGGCAAAGTGGTCAGAAGTTTACTCAGGAGTTCAAAAAGAAAGCATTGGCGCTTGGTATTTCATTGGATATACGTGAAACTTTGTTAAAATACATCAGCAGTTTACATTCATATTTGCAGCATACTTTATTGATGTTTAATCCTGATGATTTTGATGAGGTGTGTGTTGAGGCCATACACATTGATTTAGGTGGCAGACCATTCAAGTTGTCATCTCATTCATCCAAAGAGTTGGAAACTAGAGATTCCAGTGACAGTAATGGGAATAACATTTCAAAGAGAAAGAAATCAATGATCGTTCAAAAGGAAAGATCTACCTGTTCTCATTGCTAGAGAATTGGTCATGATGAATTGAAGTGTTGGAAAATTCATCCAAAACTTAAGCCCAAAAAGTTACTTAAGGCAAAGGATGAAAAGAAGGCCATTGCAGTAGTCCAGCAAGATCTGGGTTCAGATTCAGGTGATGAAAGGAGGATAACCACCATGGTTACGACAGGTAAAACTTTTGATAGTGGTTCAAGTTCGAAAACTAATTTATCTTCTTCAAACATAAATCCTCCACATGAGGATAAAGAGTTGAGCTCTTCCACATAAGGATAACTTCTAAACATAGAAAGATTGACACAATGTTTGACAGTGGACCACAAGAAAATTTAATATCTGAACATATAGTTAATCAATTGGCGTTGGAGACATAGAATCATCCAAGATCATACCCATTAGGTTGGATTAATAAATCAAATTAGATACATGTCACAAATCACTGTCGGTTAAAATTTGAAATTACATCTAAGTACATTGATGAAGTGGAGTTAAATGTGGTCCCAGTAGATATATGTGGAGTTGTCTTAGGAAGTTTGTATCTTTATGATCAAGATGCAGTGTTTTATAGAAGAGAACATAAATATCACCTAAGGAAAGAAGGGGTAGAATTTATTTTTAGGGAACATAAAGTCAAATAAAACTTGGATTTAACTGTTACAAATCAAGTTAAGCAGTTAATAAGTTCAAGTAAATATGTACTCATGTCTATTAAGGAACAACATAAGGATGATTGTTCGAGATGCGAGATTTAGTTTATAGATCAATTGGTCAAGGTGGTTAATTCTTCTCCAAGAAATATTATTCATAAGTAGGATAAGAAACATGAGATACATTTAATGTCCTATAAACATCTTCTTAAAGACAGAATGAATCTCAATTCATTCATTTAACTGAATTATAGAAACTATCATCATTAGTAGTGTATTGCAGGGAATGGTACATGTGAGTCTAATCAGAGACTTGTTTTAGAAGGTATGCTTATTTTCAGTTTCAAGGGTGCAGGTCAGTATTGGTGAAAGTCAGTGTTACATTTCTTTGGTATTGCATCATCATTTCATGCTTTAAAAAGCAATGAAGCCTCTTTTCAAGTGGAGAGGAAGTTTATAAGTTTTCATGACAAAGCATTGTTGAAAGCAGATCTAAAGTTTCCTTATCATGATTTGAAAACTAATGCATTAAGTGAAAGTGTTAGTCAATGGAAATATCAGTTAATAGATAGAGAAATAGTGATTCAAGTAAATCAACAATTACTTAGATACTTTCAAAACCAAACTAAGTTGTAGTAGTCTTTACATCACATCTGGATGAGTTCTGTGCAGCAAGTTCACTTAGTAATCAGTCAACAGGAATGTAAATCAAGTCAAGTAATTGACATGTAGTCAAAGTCAAAGGAGTCTTTGCATATTTTAGTTATTCTGGAAAGTAGATTGTTAATACCCATCATATTTATTGAACAAAGTTCTACAAATATTGTTTTCGAAAATGTGTTCAAATCACTAACTCATGATTCTTTGTGCAAAGAATATAATTGCCATGTTGATAACAAGTTGCTTGCCCATCATCGAAAGTTGTTCATACTGCGAATGGAAGAAACATATCACCGAATCAAAAGGTATCATGGTCAACATCATCAGGGTCATCACATGCAAGTGATTGATCAGATGTTTTGGTACATCGTTAGGTCAATATGGAAATAGAGGGAGTTATACCCTCATCGACTATTTAATTAGTCAAACTTTTATGGTCCAAAATATTTCAAGTGGAGAGGAATTATCTAGGAGGGTCCATCGATCTAATTGCATCAGTGTTCATGGGTGTCATTCAGTGTCGTCGTCACTTTAGTTCAACTTCGACAGATCGACGGTGTTGGTTATGATCAAGTTGTTCAAGTAATGTTTGTAGTTATGGTTTCAGGGCACTCAGTTGATTGTGTAAAAGGATTCAAAGTTAAAGTACCTGGTCGACCACATAGTCTTGTCGTCATCACCACCAGTGTCAATTACAAAGATGTGATGGTCGTTGTCGTGGAATATTGACGAATGCTGCATAGAGACCACAAGGATGTACAAGGGTCGATCATCTAGTAAAGGCTTCAGTTTCACTGATTTTGCTTTGCAGAGCCGACATGGGTCTTGAAAAGTTAAAAGAAACTTTTTACCTAAGCCTAGACCTACACCCTAACTCCTAAGCTATCTTTTCATCATTGTTTACCCTAAGAATCCTAATGCATTTTTCCCTAAAGTCCTAAACCCTAATACATTACATCTATGTATTAAAAATACATTGAAAAACATCAAAATCTAAGCCTAAACCTAAAACATACACTCTCAACCTATTTTCAATGCAAATACAATTAAAATCATAGTCCTAACCATCGGGCCTATTGACCATGGTGGATGACATGTGACCATAGTATTATAAACCGGTGGAGTTTACAAAATACATTGCAAGTGAAACTTAAACAGCGCCTAACTACCAGCTCATAAACACATCGGATAGCTATGCCATGTGAATGCTATGTTGTTGGTTGTTGGGGTCTTCATAACCATAGAACTTATCGTTGACCACACAGTGTTTACAAAATGCAACATCAACATGTGAATAGTTGCAGTTAAACTGCCAGTTCTAAACCGATAGCGGAACTGCAGACACTTAAACCACGGAAAACAACACCAATCACATGGATTGTTAGCACCTCCACTCGGTTAGGCTAACCACTTGCAGTTTTGGGGGTTCACCAAAGTATTTTTGGGTTTTTTTTGTTGGAATTTGGTTTTTAATTAATTCCAAGACCATTAATAAACCCTAAGGTGTCCCCTAGGTGGAAAAATCAAACCTTAACTCAACCTTCAAGTCAGCTTATTCATCCTTCAAGGAATTCAAGGAGGTTTTGATGTATTTACAGGGTTATAGAGGTAGTTTTGCTCATTGGAGAACAAAGGAGTTCTTTTCATCCCTTGTATGCAGGTTGTGGAGGGATAGAGGCAATTTGATTTTTAGAGTTTCGGGAGCATCCGTAGCCGGATTTGGAAACCATAAGTGGCGTTGGAAAGCTGGTTCAGAGAGATTTCTGATGACAGAGGTCAGAATTGCCTATGTGCAAGTTCAGTCTATCCAAATCACTGTGTAATCAATTTCTTCTTCTCATTCCTAATAAAAACAGTCGCCCATCTTGAAAGCGGATCCAAAGACATAGTCCATCAGGGACGAACTCCATAATCAATATTGTTGTCTAGTATAATTGTGTTTTCGTTGTTTATACTTGTTTTTTGCATCTTTATTATGGTTTATCAACTGCCGTAAAGTGTTTTTCTCTAGCAGTTTTCCTCTATTTTCACACTTTCAGTTAACATTCAATTCTTAGATGGCTAATCAATTCTACATCAGTTTTTATTATATGGTCATGTCAAATCATTGAACAAAAAAACGCTTATTGAATCATGGACACACAGATCAATAACACTCGTAAACAGAGCATCCAACTTTATCGAGTTGTCAAAGTTGATCAACTCCTGCATCAGAGCAAGTGGCTGACCAGGACCAAGTTCAACTAAAGTTTCCCCATCTCATGGAGGCACTCAATGCAATGGGGACCATTTCTTCCTAAGGGGGGAGGACTGATCCTAGTGGATATTGGTGGTCACTCGCCTATTCCACTTGGACCTACAACATTGTTTCTTTTAGTTTCCTTAATTGTAGCACATTTTACTATTTTTGGTAGTTTTTTGGGTCCTAAACTTCCAGAGCCTTTTTGAGGCCCTAAATCATGTTTTTTTGGAAAACATGGAGACCCATAGCATGCACAAAAGGTTGATATTTGAAAGTTTTTTTTCTCAAATAGATATTTCTAATGAGGTATTGTACGCATCAAATGGAGATTGTATGCCAAAGTTATGACTCTGAGAAGTTGATGTACCAACTAACCCCAATGGGGCCCGCAAAATTTTGATGCTTCATCTCTTAGGGATAATTTTTTGGATGGTTAGGGTTTTCCATTGTTTATCAATAATAAAAAGGTATCTAAGCCTCATTGTAACACAATTCATAAGGCATGTAGCTATCACATATCTTCACAAAGATGAGCTACCATTGCCCAAGCTAGTTTGTTTCCATTCTGCATGTAAACAATTTTCAGTATTTGTTATTAATTAAATGAAGTTTAGTTTTCACTGTAGCTCTATCTTTTTGTTTAATTTTTTTATTTCATTTCATTCTTTCATAAATTCATATCAATTATGTATTTTTTCTAAGTTTGACAGAACTTTCACTAAACATAACTTGCACATGCGAACTCAGATTGAGGCGTTGTTTGCATCGTTGGATTCCATACGACAAGATATTTTATTTGGCCTTGGTTTCACTGGGATTCAAGGAATTTGATTTTTTCATCTTTAGGGATCCTCCTGGATCATTCCTCCTTGATGAAGGACTTTTGGTCCTCCAAAAGTATAAACAGGTACTGCAATATGATGTACTCTGATTTGCATAACAAATGTCCCTAACATGCCACATTTTCCTTCCCTTCACCTTTGTACTTTGGAACTAGAATGATGAAGTCGACACCTATATCCATATGAAAATTTTTAGCTACCAATGAATGTACCACTTGCAAGATTCCAGGCAATATATTACTTTCCAAGGGTTTATAAAACATCCATAGTGACATTTTACAACAGAACCCATATCGCTTGCTATCCAACTGAAGGCCAAATATCAGTATGTTGCATTCATAATTGATGTTATACACTTCATCACTTTTACAAGTTTTTTCCAATCTATGAGGTATTTAAAAAACAACATTTGATTTATAATGGTGGCCATACTCAGCTACTTAAAAAGGTTATGTTATGCTCTTAACCTGCAAGACGATACCAGAATACCAAATATGCGAAGAAATATACCCAGAACATAGAACAATGAGAAATAACAACAAGTATTTTATTATTCAGAAAGCAATGTTCACTTGCCTCTTCGAGGGGGCAACCTCCAATAGAGCAGAGCTCGATTACAAAATAAGACACGATGCTCCTCGAGGGGAGTCTCTATCCTTTATATAGGATTCATACATGCAATACCATGGGGCAATACCATGGTTCTTATTAATACCATCTATCTAATACCATGGCCCATTTACAACTAACTGTGGTCCCTTATTAAATGCGGGTTAACCACTTATAATTATTAATATGGGCTTTATTGACTCTTTACTTAACTATAACTATGACTCGATCCTATTACATAAATAAGGGGGTTAGGGTGGGACCCTAACATGCCCTCCCCCATAAGAATAGCCTTGTCCTCTAGGTTGAAGCTACAGAAACTACTGAAGAATAGTGGCTAGTTCCCAGGTTGCATCTTTCGGAGAGGTGTCTTTCCACTTGATGAGGACTTCCTTGATCATGCGGCCACGCAAGTGCCTTTCTCGTGTATCAAGAACCTATTCAGGTTGGAGCCAAATTGACCCTTCTTCATCCAGTTCAGGTAGATTGGTTTGAATTCTACAATTGTTCCCAATCACTTTCTTCAGGCATGAGACATGAAAAACTAGATGGATTTTTGGAGTGGGTGGCAAAGCTAGCTTGTAGGAAACTTCTCCAATGCGCTGAAGTACTTGATACGGTCCATAAAATTTTGGAGATAGTTTCTGACAACCCTTGTCTTTGAGTGATGTTTGCTTATATGGTTGCATTCTCAAAAATACATGATTCCCTTCTTGAAATTGGCATTCTGAGCGATGTTGATCTACCTGTTGCTTCATGCGGTTTTAAGCTTGATCAGGATTCTCTCTAAAGTGAGCGAGCATGGTTGTGCAGTTTTGTAGGAGTTGATCAACTACTTGTACCTTTGAGCATCCCTTGATATAAGAAGCAGGGGAAGGAGGGAGTTGACCATAGACTGCTTCATATGGATTCATTATGGTGGTGGCATGAGAGTTGGTGTTATACGACCATTCAGCTAGAGGTAACCACTGTACCCAGAGATGTTGCTTTTCTGAAGTGAAACATCTAAGGTATGTTTCCAAACATTTGTTGACTGCTTCAGTTTGACCATCAATTTGTGGATGATGGGAAGTACTGAGTTGTAGTTGGTTACCTTGTAGCTGGAAGAGTTCCTACCAAAAGTTACTAGTGAAGACTGAGTCACGATCAGACACAATGGAAGTGGGCATGCCATGCAATTTGAAGATCTGATCCATGAAAGATTGAGCGACCAAATTCGGTGTAAAAGGGTGGGGTAGGGCACAAAAATGAGAATACTTAGAAATTATGTCCACAAACACCATGATGACTAACTTGTTTCCTGACTTTGGAAGACCCGTAATGAAATCCATAGAAACCTCTGTCTAGATTGATGCCGGGATGGGCAATGGTTGTAATGTGCCTAGGGATTTGATTGTTTCTCCTTTGTGGCACTGACAGACATCGCATTTAGCTACAAAAGTAAGAATTTCCTTTTTCATGCTTGTCCAAAAAAAAGATCTTCGAGTGTGAGCATATGTTTTCTGAAAGCCTGAATGTCCTGTAGTGGGAGATGAGCGCAACTCCGCCAAAATGCAGCTTTTGAGGGTGGATGTTGGTGATATTATGACTCTGTCCTTGTAGAAAAGAATCTCATCCTGCCACGAGTAGCCCACTATGGAATTTGGATCTGCCTGCAATTGATTAATGAGTTGGGAGAGCTAGGGATGTGAAAACCATTCCTTGCGGGCCTCTTCAATCCATTCTGGAACGGGAAGGGAAATTGCAAGCAGGGTACTTTCCTTCTCAAATTGGTGGGATAACGCATCTGCTATAATATTTTCGCTCACTTTCTTGTAAATTATCTCATAATCATATCCCAACATTTTGGCGAGCCATTTATTTTGTTGTGGTGAGGATAGGCATTGCTCCAAAAAATATTTAAGGCTTTGATGGTCGGTGTAGATTTGGAAATGTCACCCCAATAAGTATGGTCGCCAGGTATACTGCATGTAAGATGGCCATCATCTCCTTCTCATAGGTAGATTGTACCATATTCTTCCCACTTAGTTGTTGGCTCGTGAAGGCCAAGGGTTGACCTTCCTGCATTAAGACCGCCCCAATACCTATACCCGAAGCATCACATTCAATCACAAAAGATTTGGTGAAGTCAGGTAGTGCTAATACTGGAGTGGAACACATGGCATGTTTGAGAGCTGTAAAGGCTTGTTGTGCTTCATCATTCCAGAGGAATGAATTTTTATTGAGGAGTTGAGTGAGGGGCCTAGCAATGCCACCATAATTGCAGACAAATTTACGATAGTAGCCTGTGAGACCCAAAAATCCTCTCAGGCTGTTCAATGTCTTAGGTTGAGGCCAATCCTGCATTGCTTGGATCTTTTGGGGGTCCACCCAGACACATTCACGCCCCACAATGTGGCCCAAATACTCAAATTATTCCATGCCAAAAGAACACTTGGACATCTTGACAAATAATTTATGCTTGCGGAGCAATTGCAAGAGTAGATCTACATGCTGAAGATGTGCGGCCCAGGTGCCACTGTAGATAAGGATGTCATCAAAGAAAATAAGGACAAATTTTATGAGATATGGTTTGAGCGGGTGGTTCATAAGGCTCTCAAAAGTGGATGGGGCATTACAAAGACCGAATGGCATGACCAGGAACTCATAATGGCCTTCATGAGTTCGGAAAGTAGTCTTTGGGATGTCTACTTCTTTCATGTGGATTTGGTGGTAGCCTGAGCAAAGGTCAAGCTTAGTAAAGAATTGAGCCCCATTTAGTTCATCCAACAAATCATCAACAACTGGGATGGGAAATTTATCTTTGACTGTCAACTTATTAAGGGCCCTGAAGTCTGGACACATATGCCATTCCCCATCTTTCTTGAGCACCATGACCACCGGCGATGAATAAGGACTAATGCTGGGACGAATGACGCCTGCTTCCAAGAGTTCCTTGATTATTTTTTCTATTTCATTCTTTTGGGCAAATGGATATCTATATGGGTGCACATTTGGTGGTTAGGCCCCTAGACCAAAGTAATGCTATGATCATGTTGTTGGCATTTTGGCACAGGTGTGGTGCTACGGTATAAGTGTTGTCCTTGATTGCAACTCTCTTTGATGGCAGACCTCAGTCCAGATTACAAGAATGAAGAGAAATTTCATATACGCAAGTTCATTCAGCTCAAGTTGCGTATACACACTGGTACACTATATACTAAGTCGCGGATACGCAGTCTCTCTATATACGAAGTCGCGTATACACGCAGTTTCATGAACAGAAAAGAGCGTACATGTCGAGAAGCTTCCCTTTGGTCCATGGTAGTTAGTCCTCGGTACTTGAGCCTATGTCTTTGGACCAAGGTATCTCGACAGACGTGTTGATCCCTAGTTTTGAAGTTGATGGTATTGGATTTCTATGGTTTTGGCCCGTGGTATTGAGCAAGGCCTAAGGCTATATAAGGAGAAGAAAATCATTAGGCAAGTGCATTGAAAAAGTCTTGAATATCTGATAAAGAAAGAGATCTAGTATGCAGGTTCTGGGTTGCTTGATCTAAGCTAAGGAGAGATCACACCGGTTGATGGAAGACTAGATCTAAGGATAGATCGGGATCAAATGGTTTGAAATGAACTATCGTTATATGGTTGATTATGCTTACTTTTAGATCTGCATACTGACGCAATGTTATGTTCTGAGTATGACTGGTGTCTGGTACAGCTGCAAGGTATGAGAAATTATTTTTAGATCTGTACGCAGGTTGTCTTTGGTAAAAGCGCGTGTATACGCGGGTTGGTTTCATTGAAGTAGCGTGTATCTCTTGAAGCTTAATTTTTGGGGTTGCAGTTGGGTCTGACTGTTATTGCAGAGCTCTGTAGTCTGCTCTGTGTTCTGGTGACTGGGTGTTGACAGGGTTTTAGTGGTTCAGTGACTCAAAGATTGATGATGCTAGTATTGGTTGTTTTGTGCTTCAATGATCTGTTATGAAAATTGGATGAATTGTGGTCTTCAGATTGTAATGTTGTGCTTCAGGAATATCCAGTCTGAAAATGCATGAAAAGTGGTACCTGAAGGAAAGAAGATTGTAGGCTAGCACCTACGTACTAGTATCTTAGCTAGTGCAAGAGCAAAGGGGGTTGGAGCTCCCTTCCAGGAGAGTCTGGAAGATGAGAGAAGGTTGTAGCCTTCTGTATGTTGTAGCCTGCGTACTGGTATAAGGCTGCACCAGTACAAAAGTTTGTAAACTGAAGTTTCATATTAAAGAAAGATAGAGATGACTTGCAGCAGGTGGTTTTCACCCACATTGTGTTTCCACCTTATATCATGGTGTTCATGTGTGTGGCTTTTGTGTCATGATCTGTTTTGTTTACTATTAATATGGTTAATAATGTTCTGATGCATTTACTGAAGATAAGCTAACTGAATCATAAGATTTTTGGTTATACGCTGGTTGCTTTAGACACAGTAGCGTGTACACGCTGGTTCACTTAACTGAAGTAGCGTATATATTTCTGAGTATGAAATTGAAAAAGTTTTATTGATCTGATAATACTGATTCACCCCCCCTCTCAGTATTATTTCCAACAATTGGTATCAGAGTAGGTCCTTCAGAGAAGCTTGATCGCTTGAAGGTAGATCGTTCATCATGAGCAACTACGAGAGAGAAGCATCAATCAGGCCACCGGTTTTTGATGGGACAAACTTCAATTATTGGAAGGTAAGAGTTACTGCCTATCTTCAAGCTCTTGGTACAGAAGTTTGGGACATCGTAGAGACAGGCTACACTTTTCCTTCAGCTACTCCTACAGATTCAGCCGAGAAAACAAAATATGAAACAAATGCGAAAGCAGTCAATACTCTATTGGGGTGTATATCCCAATCGGAATTCATGAAGGTAATGCACTATAAATCCGCAAAAGAAATATGGGACAAAATTGTCACGAGCTATGAAGGAGACGAACAGGTAAAGCGTGCTAAACTTCAAACTCTCAGGATTAAGTATGAGACTCTCAGAATGTATAATGATGAAAGTGTGGCTAACTATTTCCTTAGTGTAGATGAGATTGTTAATTGCATGAAAAACTTGGGTGAAGAAATAAAAGAGTCTACTGTGGTTGAAAAGGTTCTAAGATCATTGTCCCCCAAATTTGAATCTAAAGTGTCTGCAATAGAAGAAAAGGAAAATCTACAAATTCTTACTATGTCTCAGCTTCACGGAATTCTAACTGCTTATGAAATGAGAAAGGGAGGTCCATCAGGTAGAAGAGAAGCTGCTTTCAAGGCTTCAGGCAAAGAAGATTATTATGAAGCAAGTCACGTGCCAGAAGATGAAGAAGAGGAATCAAATTTTGTCAGAAATCTTCAAAGGGGTTCTGGAAGGTTCAGAGGTAAGTTACCTTTTAAATGCTTTGCTTGTGGAAGAGTAGGTCATTATGCTGCCAGATGTCCTCACAAAGATAATAATGACAAGGGAAAGGAACCTGTTAAATGGAACAAAAAACAGAATGAAAAGAAGAAAAGCTATTACACTCATGAAGACAGTGATGGTCTTTCAAATAGTGACGAAGATGAACAAGGTAATAGATATAAACTTTTAATGGCTTTTGAAGATGATGACTACATGGATGCTATAGATGTAGAAGGCTTTTTTGAAGAAATGAAAAATCTCAAAGTTTGCTTAGAAGAGAAAAGTGCTATTATTGATTCTCTACAATGTCAACTCGCTGAAAAGGAAAAACATCTTGAAGAATTGGAATGTGAGATTGTTTGTCTTAGAAAGGAGATTGAGAAAACAAAAGCGATTAATCTTAAATTTGTTAAAGGATCTGAAACCTTGGATGAGATTATCAATGTGCAACGTTCTCCTCTAATCAAGACAGGTCTGGGATATAATGGAGAAACATCTCAAGCTTCTACCTCTAAAAGTTATCTTGATGCAGCAAGGAGGAGTGAGCAAAGGCCAAATAAAAGTCATCAGGTGAATCAGGGACAGTTTACCTCAAGAACGAATAAAGACTATCAAAAAATTCGGGGACAAGCTGCCTTAAGGACAAACAGAAGCTACAATCAGCCACAGGTAAAATCTTCCCAATTTGCTCCAAGAATGAATGTGAATAGAAGCTACAATCGGTTGGATGATAGATCTGATTATCGCAGAAGTTTCTTTAATGGCCAATGTTTTTCTTGCCATAACTTCGGTCACAAAGTAGCTCAATGTGTTGCCTACAAGACAATCATGACTAGAGAAGCTCAAAAGCAAAGGAGTATGACTGGAACCATGAAAAGGACTTATAACAACTTTTCGGTTCTTGAAAATGAAGTTGGATGCTCTATTTGTAATAACTTTGGTCATGAAGACTCTGAATGCAGGAGCAGGTTCTGGAAGACAACTCAGAAGGAACAAACCTCAAATGTCAGAACATGGAGAATAAAGGAACCGCAACCAGAAAGATGTGGGATAGCCTTTTATGCAGAAGGTCAAGAAAGTCTATGGTACATTGAAAGCGGATGTTCGAAGCATATGACAGGGGACAAAGAAAAACTTGAATCATATACCGCATTAGAAAAGGGAAAGAAAGTTTCTTTTGGAAACGATATCTCTGCAGCCATAAAAGGAAAAGGCGTTGCTCCGTTGAAAGAGAAGGTCAAAGCTGGAAATGTTTTGTATGTTGATGGATTGAAGCATAATCTTCTGAGTGTCAGTCAGATGTGCGATCAAGGAACAGAGGTAATATTTAGATCAAATGGATGTTGTGTTCGTGATCTTGATACAGGTAAAACAGTGATCAAACGAAGAAGGACTCCAAATAATCTATACATTTTTGAAGAAAGACAACAATGCTATTTGAGCAAGGATGATGAACACTAGCTATGGCATCGGAGGTTGGGGCATCTAAGCTTTTCACAAATAAGGAAAGCATGTAAATATCAGGCAGTTCGTGGTCTTCCAGATATCAAAATTCCAGATAACACCATATGCAAATCATGTCAGTTTGGAAAGCAAACCAGAACTAATTTTCCTGAGAAGGAAGGATCAGCGAGCATGCCTCTTGAGCTAGTACATACAGATACATGTGACCCATTCAGAAAAAGAACACCTCGAGGAGAAGAATATTTGATATTATTCATTGACGATTTCTCCAGGTTTGTCTGGTTAGGGCTTATGAAGCACAAAGATGAAGCATTCGAAAAATTCAAATCCTTCAAAGCCTTGGTTGAAAATGAATCAGGACACAAAATTAAGTGCCTCAGATCTGACAGAGGTGGGGAGTTTACCTCAAACGAATTTTTCGGTTTCTGTGAAGAACATGGGATAAGAAGAGAATTCTCTACAGCTAGAACTCCTCAGCAAAATGGGGTTGTGGAAAGAATGAACAGAACAATCCAACAAATGGCTCGTGCTATGCTTGATGAATCAGGTACTCCCGCAACTTTCTGGGGTGAAGCTGCACATGCTGCAGTTATTATTCTCAACAAAACAAATGTCCGAGTAAAGAACACTCAAACACCTCATGGGCTCTGGAGTGGTGAGACGCCTTCGGTGAAGCACTTCAAAATCTTTGGGAGCAAATGTTATATTAAGAATACTGATGAGCAACTTGGAAAACTTGAACCAAGAGCAGATGAAGGCATTCTTCTTGGTTATTCTCCACATAGCAAAGCATACAAGTGCTACAATAAAAGACTTGGAAGAATTGTTGACAGCATTGATGTTGTGGTTGATGAGAAGGGATACATTCCTAGGCAAGTTCATCATGAAGACAACGAAGAAGATGAAGGCTACCCTCAAAGACATAATGATGAAGAAGAAGAACCTCAAGAAGAAGAAGAACCTCAAGAAGAACCAGAGGAGCAGACAAGAATAGAAGAGAAGACTCCATCCAAATATGTTCAAAAGAATCATCCAGAATCTCAGATTGTGGGGCAGAAAGAAGCAGGAGTACAAACAAGAAGAACAATTGCAGAAGATTCAAGCTATTTGGCATTACTCTCTTCCACTGAACCACAAAATTTGAAAGAGGCATGCAAAGATGAATGTTGGGTTAAAGCAATGGATGAAGAACTTGAGCAAATCGAAAAGAACAACACTTGGGAATTGGTTCCTAGACCAAAAGATAAGAATGTCGTAGGGACAAAATGGGTCTTCAAGAATAAATTAAATGAAAATGGAGAAGTAATTAGAAACAAGGCCAGACTTGTTTGTAAAGGGTATGCGCAACAAGAAGGAATAGATTTTGAAGAGACCTTTGCTCCTGTTGCAAGACTTGAGGCCATCTGAATGTTCCTTGCTCTCTCAAGCTTTCAAAACCCCAAAGTATTTCAAATGGACGTGAAATCAGCCTTTCTGAATGGAGACTTAGAAGAAGAAGTATATATTGAGCAGCCAGATGGTTTCATTCTTGGGAATGATCCAAACCTTGTATGCAGATTGAAAAAGGCTCTCTATGGTCTCAAAGAAGCTCCAAGGGCTTGGTACTATCGTTTGGACAAATATCTTCACCAACAAGGTTTTTCAAAAGGATCAGCAGATAGCAATCTCTATATAAAAGTTGAAAATAAAAAATTGCTAATACTTGTTGTGTATGTAGATGATATTATCTTTGGCAGCAATGAAGAGACTATGAGTCAAAACATTGCCTTCGTTATGCAGAAAGAATTCGAAATGTCATTACTTGGAGAATTGACATACTTTCTTGGATTGCAAATCCAACAAAATGAAGGAGGTATTTTCTTGTCTCAAACCAAGTACCTCAAGCAAATCTTGAAGAAGTATGGCATGGAAGATTCAAAGCCAGTATGTACCCCCATGGTTACAGGATGCAGCCTCAATGCAAATGATAAATCAGTAGCAGTTCATCAACCAACTTATAGATCCATGATTGGGAGTTTGCTTTATTTGACAGGTACCCGACCAGATATTATGCATGCAGTAGGAATTGTTGGAAGATTTCAAGCCAACCCAAAGGAAACTCATCTTCAGGCAGTCAAAAGAATCTTCAAGTATCTTCAAGGGACTCAAAACTATGGCTTATGGTATCCTAGAGATACAGATCTCACTCTTCATGCTTACACTGGTGCAGATTGGGCCGGAAGTGTGGATGACAGGAAAAGCACAAGTGGAGGTGCTTTCTTCATGGGTTCCAGATTAGTATCTTGGTTCAGCAAGAAACAGAGTTCGATTGCCTTATCTACAGCTAAAGCAGAATATGTGGTTGCGGCATCTTGTTGCACACAACTTCTTTGGATGATGCAGACCTTGCAGGATTTTCAAATCACTTGCACTCCACCAGTCTCTATCTTATGTGATAATACAAGTGCAATCAGCATCTCAAAGAATCCAGTCATGCATTCAAAGACCAAGCACATACCAATCAAGTATCACTTCCTCTGGGAACAAGTGCTTGAACAAAAGATCAAGTTGGAGTATGTTTCTTCTAAAGAACAAATTGCTGATATTCTCACAAAACCACTGCCCAGGGAGACTTTTGAATATCTCAGACAAAAGCTGGGAGTAGTTGATGCTTCATCCTGCTGTTGAAGCTTGTCTGTTCTACGGGAAAGTTGGTATACGCGAGTTGTGTAAGGGATATCCGCGTACATACGCTGATTTATGCAGGTGAAGTCGCGTATATGGAGTTCTGAACAGCAAGGGCAGATTCTGGTTGGAGAAGGTCTGAGATGGGTATGCCAGAGTCCTTCAGGCACAGTTTCAGGGGGAGCAGCAGGCACAGTTTCAGGGGGAGCAGCTTAAAGTCTAATAAAGCATTGTTGGCATTTAGATGTTTTTGGTTCTAGTTCACCACTGTTGTTGGTTTCAGGAGAAGGAGCACAGAAGGAAATCTTGGTTGCTGATCTAAAAGATGATTATCAGATGCTGCTGGTGACTTTCATAAGTCTTGGTCTAGATTTGTCGTCTCTATCTCTTTTGTGATATCTCTTTTATGGTGTCAAGGTCATGTAACGGCCTATGTTGGTTTCCCCACTATGCCTGGGATGAATGATGTAATGTAATTGGTTGTTATATGTAAATTTCTGGTGTATCCCCTCTTGGTTGGGAGTATGGATGTATGTATTGAGTCTTTTGGTGATAGGAAGGTCCTTTATGATATATAAGTCTTGGTTCTTTTTGAAGAACATCTTTTGCAGATCTTGCCTACAGTCAGGGGGAGCATGTTCAGCACAACAGAGCAGCGATCTCAGCATGTACTCAGGGGGAGCACAGCCCTTTTCCCTTGATGACAAAGGGGGAGAATGATTCTAAGGATCTTGGGGTTGCCATCAAGTCCAAAGGGGGAGATTGTTGGCATTTTGGCACAGGTGTGGTGCTACGGTACAGGTGTTGTCCTTGATGGCAACTCTCTTTGATGACAGATCTCAGTCCAGATTACAAGAATGAAGAGAAATTTCATATACGCAAGTTCATTCAGCTCAAGTTGCGTATACACGCTGGTACACTATATACTAAGTCGCGGATACGCAGTCTCTCTATATACGAAGTCGCGTATACACGCAGTTTCATGAACAGAAAAGAGCGTACATGTCGAGAAGCTTCCCTTTGGTCCATGGTAGTTAGTCCTCGGTACTTGAGCCTATGTCTTTGGACCAAGGTATCTCTACAGACGTGCTGATCCCGAGTTTTGAAGTTGATGGTATTGGATTTCTATGGTTTTGGCCCGTGGTATTGAGCAAGTCCTAAGGCTATATAAGGAGAAGAAAATCATTAGGCAAGTGCATTGAAAAAGTCTTGAATATCTGATAAAGAAAGAGATCTAGTATGCAAGTTCTGGGTTGCTTGATCTAAGCTAAGGAGAGATCACACCGGTTGATGGAAGACTAGATCTAAGGATAGATCGGGATCAAATGGTTTGAAATGAACTATCGTTATATGGTTGATTATCCTTACTTTTAGATCTGCATACTGACGCAATGTTATGTTTTGAGTATGACTGGTGTCTGGTACAGCTGCAAGGTATGAGAAGTTGTTTTTTAGATCTGTACGCAGGTTGTCTTTGGTAAAAGCGCGTGTATACGCGGGTTGGTTTCATTGAAGTAGCGTGTATCTCCTGAAGCTTAATTTTTGGGGTTGCAGTTGGGTCTGACTGTTATTGGAGAGCTCTGTAGTCTGCTCTGTGTTCTGGTGACTGGGTGTTGACAGGGTTTCCGTGGTTCAGTGATTCAAAGATTGATGATGCTAGTATTGGTTGTTTTGTGCTTCAATGATCTATTATGAAAATTGGATGAATTGTGGTCTTCAGATTGTAATGTTGTGCTTCAGGAATATCCAGTCTGAAAATGCATGAAAAGTGGTACCTGAAGGAAAGAAGATTGTAGGCTAGCACCTACGTACTAGTATCTTAGCTAGTGCAAGAGCAAAGGGGGTTGGAGCTCCCTTCCAGGAGAGTCTGGAAAACGAGAGAAGGTTGTAGCCTTCTGCAGGTTGTAGCCTGCGTAATGGTATAAGGCTGCACCAGTACAAAAGATTGTAAACTGAAGTTTCATATTAAAGAAAGATAGAGACGACTTGCAGCAGGTGGTTTTCACCCACATTGGGTTTCCACCTTATATCATGGTGTTCATATGTGTGGCTTTTGTGTCATGATCTGTTCTATTTACTATTAATATGGTTAATAATGTTCTGATGCATTTACTGAAGATAAGCTAACTGAATCATAAGATTTCTGGTTATACGCTGGTTGCTTTAGACACAGTAGCGTGTACACGATGGTTCACTTAACTGAAGTAGTGTATATGTTTCTGAGTATGAAATTGAAAAAGCTTTATTGATCTAATAATACTTATTCACCCCCCCTCTCAGTATTATTTCCAACACATGTTCCCCTGTCGAGGGTGGATGCTCATGAGGCTTGTCAAAGACTGACAGATGGTTGTTTAAGATCTATTGCATCTCAGGATGAATATGAATAGGATTGGATTCGTAGGCCTGGATGGCATTAAATTGAGCTATAACTCCATGGTGGCCCTATTTTAACAGTTTTTCCATCCAATGTGAGCTGATGATAGAGGGAGCTCCTGCCTGGAGTCCGCGGAGGGTATGTGTGTGGTTGTTCTACTTAAAGCTCATATATAACTCCTGGAAATCCATTGTGATTGGACCAAGTGTGTGAAGCCATTCAACATCGAGGACAATGTCGCACCCTCCCATGTGTATGGAAAACATGTGGGTCTTTAATTGATAATCCCCCATTTGATGTTTGACATTTTCACAACGGCCTTCACATTTCATTGTTCCCCCCTCAACAATTTGGACCTGGAAGTTAGAAATTTCTCGGACAAAACAATGCACTGCTTCCATGACTCTTTGATGGATAAAATTATGTGTACTTCCACTATCAATCAAGAGGACTATTGGTCGATGCTTAATAAAACCTGTGATTTTGAGAGTTTGAGGCGAAGAAATCCCTACCAAAGCATTCAGTGAGATAACTGGTTCTTTAGGTACATTGTCCTACTAGTTGTCCTCTTCTTCCTCCTCTGGTTGCTCAAGTGGTAGGGCTTCCTCTAATGCACTGTGATCAGTAGCATCAATTTGAAAAAAATTGGGCTCCTTGCATTTATGCCCGGGGGAGTATTTATCATCACAGTAGTAACATAATCCTTGCTTTCTTCTTTCTGCCATTTCTGCTGGTGACACCTTTTGAACCTTGAGTGTCTGGGTAGTGCTTTGAGCCTGTGGGGGGTGACCCTTGGCGATGAAATTTGGGTGATTGGATTGGGCTGCCAACACACGTTCAACTTCACGAGCTATCCTACAAGCATGCAACCATGAGCTAGGGTGGTGTAGTTGGACGTGGGCTTGTATGGCTTCTTTGAGACCACTGACAAAACCTTTCGTGTAGAACTCATCTTGCAGACCTCCAGTGCGGAAAGCTAAGGCTTCAAAGCCTGCAATATATTCATTCATTGTTCCTGTCTGTCGGAGCTTAGTGAGACGACCCAAAAAGTTAGATCCCTAGTCAAAGCGATCCATAAGAGATTTTTTGAATGTCTCCCACGTCAAGGGACTTCCATAACAATGTTGATGCCATTTCCACCATTGCCAACTTTCATTATCCAAGTACATGATACCCACACTAAGTTGAGTCGCATTATCTAGGATGTAATTCAGATTGAAATATTGTTCCATTTGTGCTATCCATGTGGATGGGTGAGAGCCATCAAATTTATACATGTCCAACTTGGTGGTCGAGGATGGGATTTTTGGTGGGTGCCAAAGAGGTGAAGAGACTGGCTAGACTCACCCACACTATTTTCATTGCCAATATATGCCTCCTCACGTGCCTCCATCTTGCCCTTAGAGAGTGTTGCAGTTAATTCCTTCAGCTGCGATATGATGTCTTTCAAGGATGATTCAAGGTTGTCCATCCTCTCATTCGCCATATCTTGAGCTCTAGTTTGTACCATGCACTGAGCCGATTTACTTGAAATTTGGGACTACCAGAATTTTTTGGCACTAACAATTGAATGGTACCACCTTGCTCAGCTCGTCGTCTTGATTCTTATGGGTTAAGTCACCAATAAGCGCCCCGGGGGGTCTCAGACTTGTTTTTTTTTTTTTTTTACTCCTTGCTTAGGAATACTGCAGTATCTGAATCCCAGAAATGTCAATGCTACTAAATGTACTACGAAAATCACGCCCAGATATAGGAACCCACACAACTACTTAGATCTAGATGGTGGATCTGATGGATCTGAGAGATCTGAATGGCTGATCTAATAGATCTGAATGACAGAATTGATTGCTACTGCAGATTTGATGGATCTAATAGATCTGAATGGCTATTCTGATAAATCTGAATGGTAGAACTGATTGCTGCTGCTGCTACAAAACCCCACTTGCGAGATTTGATCTCGCAGAGATTATGCATGATCCAGAGATAGAGAAGGGAACTATAGTTTCCAGGAGTGTCAGGTGCTACAGATCGTAATATACATAAATGTCTGATAGTAGTACTCGGCCCAATTTTTCAGAGCACTAACCAAGGAGGATCAACTGTACCCTTAGCCGTACAACCCAACTACCCTATCGTACGGGTGAGTAATCTCTCTGAGTGCTATTCGCGGTGTACTGTAGCAGCAAGACGACCGACGGTTTATCTATGTCGAGGTTTCAAGGGATCTAGGGGGCTTCTGATATACCTAGAGGGTACTTGGAAGTTAGTTTGTGCGCAGTTCTGTCTAATGTGCTACTACTCGAAGGGGTACCCACAAGGGTTACAAGGGAGTCCAACCAGCGTGACCACCTCTTGTATTTCCTGTGTGCATGCCTCCCCAAATTTGCAGGTTTATGCACTCAACAACAGATCTCGTGGTTTAAAGACGCCATAACACGTCTCTAGCCAATTTTTTTTTTCTAAAAAATGGAGATCCACTGGCCTTCGAAAGCGTTCTGATACCACTTGTTATGCTCTTAACCTGCAAGACGATAACATAATCCAAATATGCGAAGAAATATACCTAGAACATAGACAATGAGAAATAAAAAGTATTTTATTATTCAGAAAGCAATGTTCACTTACCTCTTCAAGGGGGCAACCTCCAATAGAGCAGAGCTCGATTACAAAATAAGACACGATGCTCGACGAGGGCAGTCTCTATCCTTTATATAGCATTCATACATGCAATACCATGGGGCAATACCATGGTTCTTATTAATACCATCTATCTAATACCATGGCCCATTTACAACTAACTGTGGTCCCTTATTAAATGCGGGTTAACCACTTACAATTATTAATATGGGCTTTATTGACTCTTTACTTAACTATAACTATGACGCGATCCTATCAGATAAATAAGGGGGTTAGGGTGGGACCCTAACAGGTTACCCATCTCTTACCTAACCAGGCTAATGGGCTTTCGTCCCATAGATGGCTTCCTTGTTGAACTGCTTCATTGGTACGTTCCTTCACAGATGCTTTAATATGCTCATGTTCCTTCTTTTGGCATAGCTTTAGACGAAGCTTCTAACATGTGGATATATGATGTCCACCCTTTTTTCAATGGCTGCAATGGTTTTTCTTCCTCCATATTGTCTTGACATTTTTTTGTGTCTCCTCCCTATAATGGCTATCTTTGGTGTGGCTCTGGCAAGGCGAGCTTGACGTATCTCTTCCTCTGAAATGCACACTATCATTGGAAGGTTGTGATGTGCTCTCAAGATCCTGCACTATCTTAGACTTGTCATTTGAAGACTCTCCTATCTTAGTGGGTTTGGAGTGTCTTTCAAATGCACCAAAATCATCATCATAATAATACCATGAAATTAAAGAATCACTAACAATGTTTACCTTAGTTGTCAATTTTGAGGCACGTGATGATGAATTCTCTAAGCCTTCACTACACTTCAATTTTTTCAAGGCCTCTTATGTGGCTTGTAAATGAATCTACAATCCCTTCTTCTCCTCTTTTGCTTCTTGTGGTAGTCTTCTAAGTTCAACATTCTCTACTTGAATGCTTTGGTTGATCTCCTCAAGTTCTTGGAGCCATGTATTCTTTTATGTTCTTCCCATCATATCATATTTATGATGGCTATTTGAATGTTGATAACGAGATGAATAAGAGGAAGAACATTCACTTGAAGATGGAGATGGAGGTTCAAGAGGTTCTCTTCCATTTCCCTGATTTACTGAATCATTTTCCTTTGATTTCTATTTCTTCTTATTTTCATTCTTTGCTACTCTTCTCATCATCTGCAAACAATTTATCTACCATGTCTTCCATACTGTAAAAAGATTTATGGAAAGAGTTTTCATTCTTGGTGTGAACATTGTCATTCTCCATTTTCCTTCTTCGTGTTGCATGTCCAATCTTGGGGTCAAAATACTTGAGTTTTCCTTTGCCCTCTTTGAGTTTGGCCTTGGTTATCACCCACACTTGCATTTCACATAAAAAATAAGACCACTATGATACGAACATGATTTAAGATATATTATTCATTGATGTTTTCACAATTGCATGAAAGAGTATGTAAAAACCATTTATGCAAATACTTAAAGAAGAAGCAAAAAGGAGACCGTAAAGACAACATAACCAGTATTTGATAACGAAGTTCATCCAATGTGGACTACGTCTTTTGGTTCTACTACAATATTGGGGAGGCCTCTTCATTCATCTCAGCGAAAATGAAAATGAGTACATGGAAAAATACATCATTATACTTCCAATCCTGAGGATGACCTGAAAATTTGCTTCTCAAATCCCAAATCTAACTGCACCAGTGAAATATTTATGATATTATGAGTAAAATAAGTATAAACTCAACTATATTCCACCATTGTCATCTATGGACCCCCAGAGAATCTTTAGATTCCATAACAAATTCCTTGGGAATATTATGGAGAATATTCTAGGGAATATACCCTAGGAATATTCCCCTTAGAACTGTGCCCTCAAGGTTTCATGGCCCTATATTAGTTCCATTCCTCATGCTTGGCTCTAGTGCTCCTCCACTCAAGGCTTCACTCATTAGCCCTCGAATGAATGAATGAGGTTTATGTATTAATGTGCCAATAGTAATACCAAATCTCATCCGATGGGTAGTTGGTTGGTGTGTGTAATCTTAAGACTTGTGTTGGTCATGACAAGGGATAAAACCCCACGAGTATTGTTTTTACATTATGTATGGTGCTCATACCCATCGTATTTGATAACCGTTGAACCATTCATTATTATATATATATATATATATATATATATAGATATAGATATATATATCGATATAAAACCTTTGGTTTATATTTGGATTTTCGCCAGATTTGTAATATATTATATTAAACAAATTGTCGCCGAAAACATTTTGTTAAAATCGTTTGAAACTTTCTACCCCCAAATTTGGTTTCCAATTGGGTCGGTAGGGGCCAATTTGGTCACTAACTATGTACCACATGGCACCATATGATTGGGCCACATGGCCCCATTCTATTGGGCCACAAACTGCCTCCAAATTTAGTGAATGCAGCTATATTTTCTTGTTCCTCCAATATTTAACCACAAATAACACCTCTTCCAGTTGTATCCAAGCTCTGCCAACTTTGGTCACTGATTTAGCTGAACCGCCAATTTGGCGATGGTCCAAATTTGTCTGGCGACAACTAAATTCTATGTTTTTGCCAAGTTTGACAAGAACTTTGACTGAGCATTACTTGTGCATACGAGCTCGGATTGAGGCGCTATTTAAACTGTTGGATTCCTTGTGATGAGATATTCTATTTGGTTATGGTATCAGTAAGATTCAAGGAATTTTATTTTTGGGCCTTGAGAGGTCCTCCTAGATCATTCTTAGGAGGTTGGGGCCATAAAAATATAATATTATGAAGCTAGTTTCTTGTTGCAAAAAGCTTATGGTGACTCTTAAACAACAACTCTTTTTACCGTAGAGAAATGAATGATATATACGTTGGATGAAAATCAGAAATTGACTGGATTAGGCATTCTCAAAATTTTGTAACAAATTATTTTATAGTATGGAAGGCATTAGAAAAGGCCTTTCCCATTATTGGTGAATAGATTGCATGGAAGATTGGGAATGGGAAAACATTTAGAGTTGGTTTAGATCCATGGCTTAGTGTGGGAAAAAATTATAAACTGTGAGAAATACCATTGCATCTCTTCATGAGGTTGGAATTTACTCTTTGGTAGATGCAGGGTCTTAATAGTTTGAGGAATGGGGGTGAAAGGTTTGGAAACCAACCCTTGACATAGGCCTTGCAAATGGGGAAGCTCGTGAAGGGCACACCTTCATTGGTTTTCTTGTTTCAGCAACGACCCCTTTGCTGAAGGAAGATGAGGATTGCTTGATTTGGTAAAAAAAATCCAACTTTTGAAGCTTTCACAACCAAATTATGATACCAGACATAGATCAAGTCTTCCTTCAATAGGAAATTATGTTGGTGGTGGAGGTTTTATTGGAAACATCAAGGGCCTTTAAAATGTATGTTGGTATTATAGGTAACCCTCAATAAAATATTGCTTACTTGGGACAATGAGCAGAGGGGTTGGATAAGCCCTAGTAGGTGTCCCCTTTGCAGATCAGAGGAGGAATATGTCAATAATTTATTTTTCTATTGTTCTTTTTATATATAGGTGTGGAATTTGGTAAAAGCATAATTTTCTATCGCAGTGGCCTCTTGGGACAAACTCTCTCTATGTAACTGTGTTCTTGATTAGGCTATGGATCACTCTATAAAGTAATGTCTTTTTTTCCCTGCTTCTTTCATCCATTATGTTTGGTGGGCTACTCACGCATCTTCTAGGAAAAAAATATTCCAGTTGAGGCGGTCTCAAGGATTACAGAATCCGCAGGTAAATCTTACAAACTTGAAACAAAAAGAAAAATTCCAAGTCCCAGTTATCCCTGCCATTGACTTAGAAATTCCATGGGGATTTTTAATTGCACGATCGAAGGTCACCCCCCTCTTTGTGGGTTGGAGCAATCTTGTTTATCAACAAACATCACTTCTTACATATAAGGTATTCACCATGTAATGGATCTAACAACAAGGTGGATTTTACATCTCTTTGGACTATAATAAATGTACAAACACTAAGAATATCAAAAAGCTATATATTTTCAGTGATCTAAAACTAGTGGTGGATTAGGCATGTAACCATGTTGGTACTATCGCTTCTTCTCTTAAAAATAATTTACAGGAACATTAAATATGAAATGAGCTCCCTGGAACAATTCTCTTGCACTCATATCTACAGGGAACTCAACATGAAAGCAAATCAATTGTCAGGAAGCACTCAACATAATTCAAGATTTTTCAATATATATGAGTATGTGGATGACCACGAGACTGTGGCTATGGAATTTTAGTTCTAGTTTTATTTTAGTAAATTATAGAATATATATGTTGATATGACATATCTATCAAAAAAGTGATTTTTCAAATTAAGAGGGTTTATGCTCCATCTTTTTAAACAAATCAAATTTATGGTTATACCTTTCAAAGTTTTCACCATATATATTTTCCTATAAAAATATACATATTCTTTTATTATTATTTTTAATTTCCAAGAAAAAAAAGAACAACTAGAAGTTAAAATGAATCACAAAATATAACATCAAAATGCTCTCTATTGTTAACTAAAAAAAGATTCTTTTGTTTTAATTAAAAAAGATCAAATAAAATTTAAAAAATATTTTAACTTCAAATATATATATATATATATCCTTCTATTTAATGATATATTATAATTAATAATTAAAATGAGAGTGTCACAATTTAACTATTTTATATTTTAATTTTTTCCACTAAATTTTTATGGTATAATATTTAGAACGAACATTGATATTCTGTTATTTAAAATACAATTTTTCAATTTATAATTAAAATTTTCTAAAATTTAGAAAGAATCACAACTCATATTAATAATTTCAATTTTTTTTTTTGAAATTTCAAATAAAATTAATTAAAAAACAAATCAAAACATAAAAAATAAATTAATTACTATAAATGTATATATTAAAAATAAATTTAAAACACATATAAAATAATTATTTTGATGAAATGATTGCCCCGTCAAATCTATTGAAAGTAAGGAAATTATTTGCATTCAATTGCACCTATAAATGCATTAATTGTGATCCGTAATATCTTATAATGAGTGATTGTCTCATATAATGAGTTATAATGTTTTTCATGATGTAAATACATAATTTTAATTGTTATATTATTATTATTATTATTATTATTATTATTATTACTACTACTATGGTGGTTGTTTGTTTTTTATTTTGTTAGTTTAGGTGAGTTTTAAGATAATTGACATAAATAATTTGTAGTTTGATTAGTTACGACTTAGGGGTATTTAAGTTGTTAAAATCTTCTGGGAATTATACATGACTTGGTTCACACCAACTCTTAGTGATGCTAAATTTTTATCTAGAGAGTTTCGAACTAGTGACTTTTACATCATAAAGTGTCTTAACATAACACCCTGTCACTACTTACTCTATACCTTCTCACCATTGCTCTATACACCGTGGACATTATTACAATATTTATTAATTATTACATTCTTGATAATTTGAACCTAGAAGTTCTCACAATTTACATATTGCTTCATAACATGGCGACTGCCAATTGTGCTACCACCCATGGGCTTTTGTGAGGTAAATACCCACATGAGATTTGAACTGGTGACCTTTTTGCATGGAGTGCCTTAATAGTGCACCCATTCACCATCAATCCAAAGCCCCATGGCCAATAACACTTCATTATTAAGGTGATCACCAATTGAGCTACCCCTATGGGTTGTTTTTAAAATTAATTAAAAAAATTATTAAAAATAAATATAATTTTATAATAATTACATAGTATTTAAAAGAGTTAGATTTAATAGTAGAAAATGAGGAGTTTCATTATTGGGTAAGATTCATTTCCTAGAACGATTTAAAACTAAAGTTATGGGAGCACTTTGAGGTAGTGGTCGAATGTGTGGTTGCACTCAATGAGATTAAAGATAACCTATTAAAAATAACTCAAATGATTATAACTATATTAATAATAACATCAACCTAAATTTACATATTAATTTTAAAAAATTAATTCAATATTATTATTATTGTTTTGTTTTTTATTTTGCTAGTTTATGTGAGTTTTAAGATAATTGGTATAAATAATTTGTAGTTTGATTAGTTATGGTTTATAGGTATTTAAGCTGTCCAAATCACCCGGGGATCGTATTCGGCCCGGGCCACACCAACCCTTAGCAACATTAAATTTTTTCTCACAGAGTTTCGAACTAGTGACTTTTACACCATAGAGTGTCTTAACATAACATCGTGTCACTATTTTCTCTATACCCTATCACAAGGGCTCTATGCACCGTGAACATTATTACAATATTTATTATTATTATTACATTCTTGATAATTTGAACCTAGAAGTTCTCACAATTTACATATTTCTTCATAACATAGTGTTGGGTCCCTATAATACTAGTGATTACCCCATTACTATTGTAGTTATACCCCTTATTTATATTGTTGTGCCCCTATTACCCCCATATTGTTATTTATGTGCCCCATAGAATCCCTCTATTGTTATTTTTGTGGCTTTGTATTATTATTGTTAGGTCGGCTAGATTATATTGTGACTCCTTAGACTCCTATATATAGAAAGGAGGTTTTGTCATTTGAATTATCGAAGAATTGTTCATTTATATAATGTAAAGGAGGTTTCCCCCTCGAAGAGGCTAAATTCTAAGGCGTTGATCTATCTTTTCTATCTTCTCTTGAGCTGGTTTCATAACATTTGGTATCAGAGCTTTGAATTCTAGGGTTTCGCTGCTGCAAATAGGTCATCATGGAATTTTCGCTATAACGTTTTTTCTGTGACGTTTCAGAAGTCGCAAACAAAACCCATTTGAGAAGAAATCACGCTGAACCTTGGGTCTGAATTTCAAAGCTTTTCGCGTGATATTGGAGGAGATATGATCTGAGGAAGTTGGTCTTTTTGCAGACTACTGAATTACATTCAAAACAGGTGACCTGGGGAAAATCGTCATAACTTTCTCTCTGGGAGTCAGATTGAAATTTCGTAAGAAGGTACAAAAAGAGAACGGACCTTAGTTTCTTGTATATCTTTTTCAGAACCAAATATCGAAAATTGTACATGTGGCACTTCATACAACTTCGCTCTTCTGGAAAGGTCTATAATCAGGTCATCTTGGGAGATTGTGCATAACTCTTCCTTGGAGAATACAATTTGGATCAGACTGGTGGCATTGGAAAGAGGACACAGAGAGCTACTATAGGTCACAAATTCAGAACTAGATGATTGGAAGGTACAGAGATACATCAGAGGCAATATCAAGCTCCTACAAAGTGAAAAAAGGTGTGTAGATTTTTTAAAAATTTTGCTTAAGCTTGGTTTGAAAATTTATTTCGAAGGAATTCAAAGGGCATGGTAGAGAATTATTATCAGTAATTGATGCCTCGAGGAAAGAAAATGCAAACACCTAGTAAGGAACCTGAAAGCTCTAGCATGACTCGTGAAGAAGAGGAAGAAATGCTACATGATATATCAAAATTACAAGAACAAGTGCAACAAATGTCACACTCACAAAAGTTAACAGAAGCTAAGATAAATGGCGTGGAAGCTAAGATGAATGGCATGGAAGCTAAGATGGACAATTTGAAGATAGATTTGAACACAAATTTGAAGACAGGCATGGCAGATTTGAAGACAGATTTGACAAATTTTCTACAAGAAATACTTACTAATGGTGAAAAGGTAGTAACGAAACTCATGATGAGAACAAAAGAAATGTTAATCATGATTCCATAGACGCTAATGTTGGATCGAAGAATCACCATATTCCAAAAATCAATATGAGGAAGTTTGATGGCAAGGATCCCGCCACATGGATATTACAGATGGAGCAATTCTTCGATCTCAATAATGTGCAAAACGCACAAAAGGTACATATGGAAACTGTATATTTGGAACCAAATCAGTTTGTATGGTATCAATGGCTTTGTTCTCGTAAACAATTTATCACTTGGGCAATTTTTACGGAAGAATTGATAGCACATTATGAGGATACAAAAAGCAACACTTTTTTTAGCCAATTGATAAGTCTCAAACAAAAGGGTTCAATAATGGAGCACATTGAGGAGTTCAAAAAATTGAACATAAGGGTAAAATATATTCCAGAGGAGCATAGGATTGATGTGTTCATAGGGTCTTTAAAGGATAATATCCAACATGATGTTCGCCTTTGGGAACTTGATTCATTAGAGAAGGCATTCAGGTTAGCAAGAAAAATGGAAAGCAAAATTATGGCAACTAGGAAGCATAGCACTCACAACTATAAAGATGGAAGTGTTGTTGCCCATAGTCTTCCACAACCTACAAGGTTGACACCACAACAATTGGAAGAAAAAAGAGCAAAAGGGCTTTGTTACAATTGTGATAGCAAATACACAAAAGGTCATAAGTGTGCTGAGAAGAAATTATTCTACATAGATTGTGAAGAGGAAGAAGAAAAGGAGAAAGAAAGGTCAAAAGAAGAGGATATACTCCAGGAACAAAGCCTAGATGAAGAACAAATAAATCCGACCATATCTTGTAATGCATTGGCGGGAATTACCACTCCTCAAACCATCAAGATAGAAGGACAAATCAAGAAGAAAAAGGTAATAGTGTTGATTGATTGAGGAAGCACCCACAATTTTATTCATTGTAGGGTAGCAAAACAATTGAATTTCTTCCTATATCCAGCACCAGAGTGTCAAGTGATGATTGCAAATGGAGGAACAATAAATTGCTCTGGAAAGTGCCATAATATCAAGCTATCCATGGGAGAATATGTATTGACTAGACCAATGCTTTCCATTCCAATGGGAGGTGCTGATGTTGTACTAGGAGTCCAATGGCTACAATCCTTGGGTACAATAGCTTTTAATTTTCAAGAACTTTTCATCAAATTTTCTATGGAAGGAAAGGAAGTTGAATTAAGGGGTATTGCAGGGAAACCAGGAAAGATAATCAGCTCTAATGGCATGACAAAGCTTCTAAAAAAGGAGCAAAGAGGTGTAATTGCACAATTATGTTCGCTAGATGTTTCCACATTGGAATCATCTATTTCTCCAGATCTCCAAAAAGTCCTGGACAATCATTCCAAGGTATTTGAGACTCCCAAAGGTCTCCCACCTATGCGTGATCATGATCATGCTATTCATCTGATTCCAGGAAGTGTTCCTCCAAACATCAGGCCGTACAGATATCCCTATGTCCAAAGAAGTGAAATTGAACGTATGGTTGCAGAAATGCTAGAGGCTGGTATAATTCAACCAAGTCAAAGTTCTTTCTCAGCTCCAGTAGTATTGGTGCACAAGAAGGATGGATCATGGCGCATGTGTCCGGATTATAGGGAGCTCAACAAGCTCACTATTAAAGATAAGTTCCCCATTCCTGTCATTGATGAATTACTGGATGAATTGCATGGATCAATTTACTTCACCAAGTTGGATCTTCATTCGGGATATCATCAAATCAGAATGAAGATTGAAGACATTCCAAAAATGGCATTTAGAACTCATGAGGGTCATTATGAATTTTTGGTCATGCCTTTTGGCCTTACCAATGCACCTTCAACATTTCAAGGTTTGATGAATTCAATTTTCAAACCATTCCTTAGAAAATTTGTGTTAGTATTTTTTGATGATATACTAATCTACAACAAGTCTTGGAAGGATCATGTTGAACATGTTGACAGGGTGCTACAACTATTGGAGGAGAAACAATTATATGCAAAAAGATCCAAATGTTTCTTTGGAGTCCAGGAGGTGGAATATTTGGGTCATATTGTATCTCATGAAGGAGTTAAGGTAGACCCTAGCAAAATTAAAGCCATTAAGGAATGGAAAATCCCCACATCCATAAAGCATCTGCGAGGATTTCTTGGGTTGACAGGGTATTATCGCAAGTTTGTTAAGAATTATGGGAGAATAGCAGCACCTCTAACAACATTATTGAAGAAAGATTCATTTTCATGGACTCTGGAAGCAACAAAGGCCTTTGAACATCTTAAAGAGGCAATGTGCCAAGCACCGGTCTTAGCTACACCGGACTTCACAAAAACCTTTATTGTGGAATGTGATGCTTCAGGAAATGGAATTGGTGCTGTTCTAATGCAAGATGAAAGACCCATTGCTTTTGAAAGTCGTCCAATCAAGGGAAAGTTTTTAAGCAAAGCTATTTATGAGAAGGAAATGTTGGCAATACTCCATGCACTTAAGAAATGGCGACCCTACCTAATGGGAAGACACTTCAAGGTAAAAACGGATCATGATAGCCTTAAATACTTTTTAGAACAAAGATTATCCTCTGAAGAGCAACAAAAGTGGGTCACAAAGATGTTGGGTTATGACTTTGAAATCATCTACAAAAAAGGGAAGCAAAATGTGGTGGCAGATGCACTCTCAAGAAAGGATGAGGATGTGGAAGCATTGTTGTGTGCCATTTCTATTATCCAACCAGATTGGATAAACAAAGCAAGGGAGGAATGGAAGAATGACGAAGAAGTGTGGGCACTTATTCGAAAGCTACAACAAGATTCCAGTACTTTTGATACATTTAGCTGGAAAAATGATTCGTTATGGTACAAAGATCGCTTATACCTCTGTAAGAATTCCCAGCTAAAACAAAAGATTCTTATGGAATTGCACACTTCTCCCTTAGGAGGGCACTCAGGATTTTTAAAAACTTACCACAGGGTTAAGAAGGAATTTTTTTGGGATGGCCTTAAATCAGATATTCAAAATTTTGTGGCGGAATGTTTGGTTTGCCAACAAAATAAAGTTGAAACAATTAAGACACCGGGTCTATTACAACCTTTATCCATTCCAAGCCAACGTTGGGAGGAGGTTTCAATGGATTTTATCACAGGTTTACCCAAGTCTGAGGGAAAGAGTGTCATCATGGTGGTAGTTGACAGACTTACCAAGTATGCACACTTTTGTGCATTATCACATCCATTTAAAGCCAGTACAGTTTCTACTGCATTTATGGAAACAGTTCAAAAGCTACATGGAAACCCAAAGATTATTGTAAGTGACAGAGATCCCATTTTCACTGGAAATTTTTGGACAGAATTATTTTCTTGTCTTGGTACTCAGTTAGCTCATAGCTCATCTTATCATCCTCAATCTGATGGGAAAACTGAGATAGTAAACAAATGTTTGGAAGGATATCTTCGTTGCTTTGTATCTGATAAACAGACACAATGGGTCAAATGGTTGCCTCTGGCTGAATGGTGGTATAACACTTCCTTCCATACAGCAACAAAAATGACCCCATTTATGGCACTTTATGGGTATCAACCACCATCCATCACATCATATTTAAGAGAAAATTCTAAGGTTCAGGCAGTGGAACATCACATCGAACATCAAAAACAAGTCCTCCAACTCTTAAAGGATAACCTCGTGTTGGCACAAAATAGAATGAAACAACAGGCAGATCAACATCGCAGTGAAAGAAGTTTTGATGTAGGTGATTGGGTATTCCTACGGCTACAACCATATAAGAAAATGTCCCTAAAGCAAGCTAAGAAGGATAATAAATTATCACCAAAGTATTATGGTCCGTACAAGGTGTTGCAAAAGATTGGTACTATGGCATACAAATTGGAGCTTCCTGCAGCTTCTCGATTGCACCCAGTTTTCCATGTTTCATGTTTAAAGAAGGTTATAGGTGACAAGCTCCCAATTCAAACAATATTGCCAGAACTTGACGAGGAAGGAAAAATTATATTGGAACCAGAAGCAGTCACAGAAACAAGAACTCGACAGCTACGAAATCGATCAATTTCAGAGTATCTTATCAAGTGGAAGAACTTATCCACTGAAGATTCCACATGGGAGGATGAGAATTTTATGCAGAAGTATCCAGAACTACTCAAGCGTTGAGGACAACACTTTTTTGAAGTAGAGGGGCATGTTGGGTCCCTATAATACTAGTGATTACCCCATTACTATTGTAGTTATTGTTATAGACATTTTTGTGCCTTACAGCTCTGAGCATGAAATGTCCATAAACCAAGGGATCCAAAGTCCCTAAACATGTTGTTCCGACCCCTAAAGGAACAAGGTCAACAGACTACAGCTTCTCCTAGAAGTTCTCCACCAGAAACTGCTCAGAATCAGTCAAATCAGGATCATTTCAGAGGCTACACTAGCTAGCTGCGTTGCATAGCACCCAAATGCACTGCCTAGGTGCGTTGCAACGCACTTGAATGCACTACCAGGGTGCGTTGAGCGGGAAATGACAAATGGCAGTGTCATTCCGCGAGGTGGAAAGACAATGGAAGCTTCCAGAATCTTCTCCAATGACACTTGCCTCACTGAGTTCGACCAAGGATGAGTAAGAGGCTCTCAGTCTCCAAGTGGAAGCAAGAATTGACAGTGAGAAGCCACTAGTCAAATCATGAGCTGACTCATCTTCCTTGCATACATCTATATATGGATCCCTCATCCAAGAGATCCAGAGGCTAGAATTTTGATATTGCAAAGAATCGTTGTTGGTATTGAGAGAGACAATTAGACTATTGGGTGATTTATGCTTTGTTGGAGGTGAGGAAAGGACTTCTCTGCTGGGAGGTTGATGCTGGATCAGGACATCGGTTGTATCTCCTCCTGAACTTTCTTGTTTTATCAATAAAACTATTTGGGTTTTCTCCTACATACTTGTGTTTCATTGATGATTGTTGCATTAGTATGTTTAGCTTATATCTGATCCTAAGCTTTTTATGAACATAAACCTATGTCTTTGTGTAGTCTCTTTCTTCTTTGATCTTGCAGGTATTGTGCTGCTGGGCAAGTGAAGGAGCAAGGGGTTGGAAGCTATCAAAGAGAAGAGGAACTGGGCCAAAGGAACTAGCGGAAGACAACGGTTAGTTCATCCTTTCCTTCTTTGTTTATAGTTCATAAAGAAGAATACACAAGTAGTTATTTCTGTTTGTTTCTAAGGTACTGTCACACCTTAGTGGGATAGGGTCTTTCCGAATGGATACTTTTCCCGATAACAAAATGGTGACCATACTGGGGACGTTTGTATGATTAGTTTGTTTGTGTTTCTATTGTTGTTTATTTCATAAGCTTAGAAGTAGCAATCGAACTGCATTTGCCATTAACAAATGCAAAGTAGACACCTGCTACTTCAATCCATTCACTGGATCTGTTTATGATTTGAATAGCTGATCCACAAATGATATGATTGCCCTTTGTGATAGTTCTCAAACCTTCATTAAATCCACCCTCTGATTGTGCATTACTGATTGTTTTTACTCAGCCAAAAGCCATATATTAAACTGCAAACTGTGACCCAGAACCGGGATAGAAGTCTCGTTTCTACCCCAGCCCAGGCACAATGAAGAGACTCTGCATTTCAACGCAGTTCCCGAGAGGGCCACCTGCGCTGCAATCCAGTTTCTCTGTGCTACAGGTGCGCTGATCAGCTTTGCCTTGTGCAGTTGAGGTTCTTTGCTTCAGTTTTTCAGTTTTGATCTCTGTTTTGCAGCTTGTGATCAGTGTGTCATCCGGATTTAAGCAGGAACGCAATAGATTATAGAGATAACCATAAATACAGAGATGCGATAACCATAAAAACAGAGATGCAGCGGAAAAAATACTTCATTTCATTAATGGAGAATACTGAAATATGCTTACAAATAGAAATAACCCAGCTAGGGCGATGGTAGCTTATCTCTAAGAAGAGATGTGTCAGCTACATGCCTCTGAACTGTTTCGAACTGTGTTTACAATGAGGCTCGAAGGCCTATCTATTATTGGGAAACAATGGAAAACCCTTCACATTCCAAAACCTAACCCTAGAAGATGAAACGCCAAATTGTGGGCCCTGTTTTGGGGTGAGTTGGACAGCCAACTTCTCGGGGTTGCGAATTGGTCGTATTATCTCCGTTTGATGCGCATGATATCCCGTTGGAAAGATCTCTCCAAGGACTACGATGTAAAGGACAATTTTTATCAGAAAAATCGTTGGCGGTGGATTTCCCAAAAAACGTCGTTTAGGGCCTCAAAACGGCTCCGGAAGTTTAGGACCCGAAAAACCGCTAAAAATAGTAAACTGTGCTATAATTAAGGAAACTAAAAAACTGAAAGAGACAGTTGTGGGGTTCCAAATCGGGTAGGTGGGTGGCCACCAACATCCACCTGGATCATTCCTCCCCCCTTAGGAAGCAATGGTCCCCATTGCGTTGAGTTCCTCCCTCAGATGAGGAAGCTTCTGCTGAGCTGGGTCTCTAGTGAGCTGTTCTGCAATCTCTGATGTGTCTAGAAATGGTGGGAAGCATGGTCGGCGATGGTCCACATTGAACAATCGGTGCAAGCGAAGGAATGGAGGAATGTTGTGCTTCAAAGCATTGTTGCCCACAACCTTGTTACTGGTGTAAGGACCATGTCGAAGCGGTCTGAGTTTCTGATGGGTTCTGGTAAGGCGTTCTCTCTGCAGATGTAACCAAACTTTTTCGCCCACCTGAAACTTGTGTGGTACCCCTCTGGGTAAGGAGAAGTTGTTCCTGTGTTCTGTCATGACTGTATCCCTATGTTGCTGCTGCTGCGTGGAGGAACCCTTTGCGGGGGTCATGGATGTAGCAACGATCTTCCCCTTACTTTGGGAGCGAACCAGACAGAAAATAAATTTCCTAGTCTGTGAGATGAGCTTGCTGCCTTTCTTAGCAGTGATCAAAGAGGTGGTGGTAGGTGGAGCTACCTCTGGTATCCTGTATAATGAATTATCCAAAGAAATAATGACAGCGCGAGGCCTTGACTCATACACAGCATGTCGCCTCCACAAGTATGGTTGGCCTAATAGTACATCACAAACATCCAGAGGTGTAACATCACACAATACCTCATCTGTGAAGGGCTTGATGCTATAGGGAAGGCAGCACTGCTGGTGAACTTTGAGATCTCGTCCTTCGTGAAGCCACCCGATACTGTATGGTTGTGGGTGTGGCGTAGTTGGTAGGCCCAACCACTTCACGACCTCTGCTGAAACGAGGTTCTTTTGGCTGCCACTATCGATAATGAATTGCAGCGCCGAACCCTTCACCCACATCTGTGAGTGGAAAAGACGTTCCCCCTCCTCTGGATCTTCAGGCTCATTTTTCTGGATCTTGGCAGTAGCAACAGTGGCGCTCGGATCCGCATCAATGATCTGCTTCCCTTTGTCATTCCCCTTGTCAGGTTCTGACTTAGAGTCGGAACATGCATCTGATTCGGAAGCCTTCAACTCGGCCACCAGCAACTGCTTGGTCCGACACTCACTTGTGTTATGAGTGGGACTCTTGTGGAACTCACACCACTTTCCTGTGTCCTTCTTCAGCTTCGTGGTGTTGTTCTTTTCTTGCGGCTTCGACGGGTTGTCTTGGGTCACCCCGCCTTGGCTTTGTCCTTTGGGCTTCGGATTTGCAGATCCAAAGTCTCGCTTCTTCTGTTTGAACTTTTGCTCGATTTTGACAGTGTACCGGTATGCTGTGCTGAGTGAGGAGATGTTCAAGAACACCATCTCTTCTTGGATGTACTTGTGCAGGCAGCCACGGTATTTGAGTACCAGATGCAGCTCAGAATCTTTGATACCCAACTGTGTGCGAAGGGTATGAAAAATGTTTGTGAACTCTGGCACATCTTGGTCTTGTCCCTGCCGCAGTGTGGTCCATTTGATGTATTTGTCCTCATAGCTTTTGACAGGGTAGTACTGCTCCTTGATGGCATCTTGGAAGTCATTCCAAGTGGGGGCGGCTGAAAACAGTGAGCCTGTACTTTCATCCTTCTACTCGCAGTATGTTTCCCACCAGTCCTTGACGTGGGGGACTGCTTTGAGAAGAGCGAAAACAATCTTTTCCCGACTTGAAAATTCATGAACAGAAAAATACCCATCTAGCAGATTTAACCATTTATCTACGGCATCTGCGTCTATTTGACCCTCGAAGATGGGGATTTCAAAATTAACTTGTACCTTAAACGGTGAGGCGTTTCCAGAGTAGCTGTTGGAAGCCGATGCGTCGCCTCTGGGTAGCCGCTGAAGGATCTGCGCAAAGCTATCCATCATCGCGTTCCTTTGCCGCTCGAGGGCTTCTTCGAGCAAGAGTCTGATAGGATCTCCTGCCCCCTCGTCTTTCTTCTCATCCGCCATGGGAGGTCGTCGAGATTTGCGAGGCTGGTCTTGCAAAGGTTCGACCAATTCAAGCCCTAACTCCTTATATCCCGACCTCGTTGGGGACATGCAAAGAAAAACAGAGAAAAAACAGACCGCTCTGATACCACTGATCCGGATTTAAGCAGGAACGCAATAGATTACAGAGATAACCATAAATACAGAGATGCGATAACCATAAAAACAGAGATGCAGAGGAAAAAATACTTCATTTCATTAATGGAGAATACTGAAATATGCATACAAATAGAAATAACCCAGCTAGGGTGATGGTAGCTTATCTCTGAGAAGAGATGTGTCAGCTACATGCCTCTGAACTATTTCGAACTATGTTTACAATGAGGCTCGAAGGCCTATTTATTATTGAGAAACAATGGAAAACCCTTCACATTCCAAAACCTAACCCTAGAAGATGAAACGCCAAATTGTGGGCCCCGTTTTGGGGTGAGTTGGACAGCCAACTTCCCGGGGTTGCGAATTGGTCGTATTATCTCCGTTTGATGCGCATGATAGCCCGTTGGAAAGATCTCTCCAAGGACTACGACATAAAAGACAATTTTTATCAAAAAAATCGCTGGCGGTGGATTTCCCAAAAAACGTCGTTTAGGGCCTCAAAACGGCTCCAGAAGTTTAGGACCCGAAAAAGTGCTAAAAATAGTAAACTGTGCTATAATTAAGGAAATTGAAAAACTGAAAGAGACAGTTGTGGGGGTCCAAATGGGGTAGGTGGGTGGCCACCAACATCCACCTGGATCAGTGTGTGTTTCTGTTTCAAAACCCCTTTTCTTTGCCTCAATTCCGCCTCCGTTGTACAAAGAAACTGTAGGTGTTTTTGTGTGTTTGTTACATCATTTACAGTTTTCCCTTACAAAAGTAGAATAGTCATACTGTCGTCCTCTGATTTAGATCTGTCGAAAGTGTCAGTTTGATCATAGGAAAAAGTTTATTTGCTGTAGACAGTTGATTATACATTTACTTTTGTCTTTTGGTTTGGATTTGTGCTTTTCTATGTGTCGAAACGAGTACTTTTCCTTGTTTTTGTTTATCACTGAAAAGCGAATTCAAATTTGTACATCAACTTTCTTTTTAGGCATCAATATTAAGAAAGTGAAAAACAAATACATTGCACAAGTGCATTTGCATATTGACAGTCTGCTTGGTTGATTTAGGAAAAAGTGCATTTACAGTGTGATCTATGCTCTTTGAGAAAAGGTTGTGTCTTACTTTCCCTTGTAGCTAGGATTTTCATTGCTGAAAAGAGATAAAAGTTTGTTTATCATCTTTAGACTACATTTTAGGAATTACATCTACATCTCGTGGTGAACCAAAAAGGCAAACTTCATAAGAAAGATCAACTTAAAATAAATTCAATGAACTTAACAACGCTTTGTAACTTAACGCACAACATTTAGAGGTCTAGGCTAGAGACGTGTTCCGGCGTCGTAAAGCCTGGTAACTGTTGTCCTCACTGTTGGTTGGGTGATTCCTCCACTTTGAGATGATAAGTGCCAATACGGATTGTGCTCCCACGTACCGTCGAGTATATATTGGGAGACCCCTATAGGCTTAAAACCTTTTATCCATAGGAAGCCGTGTCGGCCGCCCTACTGATCGCAATGCACCCAACACAACATTCGGGAAGATTGACTGCCGTACCGTAAAACGTATTCTGCAGTTTTGTGATTGGTTTGGTACTCCCTCTACCTAGACCTCCAAAGCAGTCCCTTTCATTCCTTTTCAGACTCCTTAACGGAAAAGGTCCATCTGAGCACTTGTCACTTCAGGCTCATTAAAAATCGAAGGGGACTAGAGTCATCTTTTGTTTTTTCTCGACTCTTTAAAATTGAAAAAACAAGTTGTGTCAAAGCGTCTAAAATTCATTTAATATGGAAACATATATTCCCCTTATTTTTAGTTGATCGAGTAATCTACAATCGTGGAAGAAAGTCAATTGAAACCCCGTCGTTCACGGAGGCTTACGAGTCAACCGTCTTTGTCTCCGGAATCGAAACCAGTACGGACAAAGCGAACTCGTTTAACCGGCTCCAAATCTCCTGTCAAAGTTAGAACAAGTGTTCCAACGACATCAGAGACACCGGTTACTCCAAACATTTCTGGAATCCCTGCCTCTACAGAAGAAGTTCAACAACAACAGAAGGACAGTGACCCTGATCCTAGTTTGAGAGTAAACACTTGTGTTACCAAACCAGTTCCATCTATAACCGGTTCGGAGAGTCTTGCTCTTCAAACATCTGTCGTTGTTGATTCTGCACCTTCTTCGGCACCAAAAATATTTTACGGACCTGACGGTCTTCCCCTTCCACCTGGTTTGATTGCGATAGAAGAGATTATAGAAGATCCTCAAACAAGTACAACTCCAACTCATTTTGGAGTCGGGGTCATTCTATATCCTTCTACAGAAGTTAGTCTACCACCAGCGGAAGTTCCTGTAGAATCGTTAGGTAATCTTTTGGATAGACTACAAATTTCTGAGCAACTGTCAACATCTAGGACTGTATCATCCGATACAACGACAGCGGAACTCCGTGCTGCCACTCCGACCATGTTCGCCGGCATACCATCTGTCCCAACTAGCTCACAACCGCTAGAAGGAGCCCACCCAGGGGTTGTTTCGACAGTTTGGTCTGTTCCTGTTTGTTCATCCGGAATAATCTCTGGAAAGTCTTATGTTGGAACTCAACAAATTGATCCATTCACAGGTCAATTTGGGCAATCCGGTCCCCAAGAGCAAACAATTCCCTTGAGTTCCAGATTACCACCGTATGGGGGGCAGTATGCCCTTTCAATGTCCTCTCTGAGAGGATATCCATACGGGAGTTCGCAACAGCTTTCAGGTTATACTGGAATTACCTCAAGTGGTTGGGTACCTATGCTACCTCAACAACCAAGAGTTGTGTACTCAATGCAACAATGCCTACCTATGTCGAATATCTCGACCACACCGGCTATTGTGACAGTGTCGCAAGTCCAAGCGCTACCTGTTGTATGCCAACCTCAGGTTTCTCAGGTTGTAATGCAACAACCCCTTGACCCTGCGACTCAACCACAATCGCCAACTGGTGGAGCGACACAGGTTCAGACGGGTACAATTACCCCTCATCTTGGTCAAAATGTTAGTATAGGGCAACAACACATGGCATCACAACCATGGCTGGTGCAATACCAACAACCGCAATTCCAACAAGTATACCAAGGTTCTGAGCAGCAAATCTTTGCTAACAGTGGACAACTGTACATTCAAAACGGTCAAAATCAACCATTTTACAATGGTCAGATCCACCAACCTTACCAGTCATATTAGCATCAAATGCATTATGCTGGTATGCAAAGACCAACTGCTCAGGCAATTCCATCTTACCCTAGGTATGCTTCACCTAACCTGAATCAGCAGTTACCCTTTGTGGCAACATTAGAGTTACCCGATATAAATCGGTTAACAAACGATCCAATTGCTTACGCCCCTTGGTGGCCAGCGATTCCACATAAACTTCCATCGGATATTCCTAAATTTAATGGAAATCCGGGCGAAGATCCATCGAATCACGTGATGAATTTTCACCTATGGTGTTCATCAAACACCCTAAATGATGATTCGATAAGACTTCGCCTCTTCCAAAGGACTTTAACGGGTCTGGAGGCAAAATGGTACATTGAAATACCTAGAGCTTCGTTCGACAACTTTAGTACCTTAGCCACAACCTTCTTAACCCATTTTCAATTACCGCTAAGGTATGAAACGGGAACCGAACTTCTTACCAACTTCAAACAGACAACGGCTACTCACATATCTGATCATATACATTAGTGGCGACGTCATCGTAGGATGGTAAAAACGTATGTTCCCGATCAGCTTTTAGCTGAATGGTTTATCAAGTCATTATTGCCTTCCATCACGGAATATGTGGCAAAGGGGGGAGTCGTAACAGAAGAGCAAGTTATCGCTCGTGCGCAATATCTGGACTTGATTTATACTCAGTCCGGCACGCTCTATGATATGATACCTGACGCCCCTAGACCGGAATTCTCAATTCCTCCTCCTCCTAAATCAAACAATGACTCTCATGCCAGCGATGGCGTGATAGGCACGACAGACACGAAATCGACAAAGGCTAAAAAGGCCCGTAAGAATTCAGGTCAAAATGCAAAAGACGAACTTCTTGCTTCGGAAGTAAATGCCGTATCGACAGATAAAGGCAAAGAAACCAAACAACCAGGAAGCAAGAACAAAAGAAAAGGGAAGAAGAAGAAATAGGGTGAGTCATCCCCTAAAAAATCTTCTTCAAACCCTCCTAGAAATAGGAAACCAAAAACTCCATGTCAAATATGCGATGAGGATCATTGGACTAGTGAATGTCCATACAAAGTTGAGCTTAAAAAATTCTTTAAGAGTTCAAAAACCTCAGCAGTGTTAACTGATTCGTTTCCGAATCCACGAACAAATCTGGTTGATAGTGGAAATGCTTCCCTGTCACAAGTGCTAATGTTGTCGATTTCAAAACAGCAGAATGATGCTTTGATTTTGACAAGGAACAAAGATTACGGGAATCCGCAACTGTTGAACAACAAGGAAAATGATCAACCAAGTAGTTCGACAACAACTTCGACAGAAATTGTACCACCCATCATCCCTGAATTGACAATAAAACCACCAAAGGGAGTCGTACACAAGTCGACATTTAATCCTCGCGCCAGAGCAGCGCAGCATTATAGCATAGTGGAAGATTTGGCCCAATCGCCATCCGCTATGTCGACTCTTGAAGTACTACAAAATTGCCCATCCCAAACGCAGGCTTTATTATCGGCCATTGGTGGAGTTGACCCAAAGGATTCCAATCTTGTATCCTTCAATCACAAAGGATACGATCCTCAGTTACCAACTCAACTAGCTTTCCTTATTCAAGTGAAAGCCCTCAACAAAACCGTTCACCGAACGATTATCGATGAGGGGGCATCTACATGTATTATGTTGATGAGTTGTTGGAAAACTTTAGGATCTCCAACCTTGTCACGATCTTCGACAACATTAAAAGCATTTGACGGAAGGACATACACCCCGTATGGTATCCTAAGTAACTTGAAAGTTGAACTTTGAGGGAAAATGGTAGAAATAGATGTTGAAGTCATTGATGGGAATCTTGACTACAACATCCTACTGGGAAGACCATGGATATATGCCATGGCAGCTGTTGTGTCGACCTATTTTAGGAAGATTGCATTTCCCTTTTAGGGAGGAATTACGATCATCGACCAACAAAACTTCCTCCCCAACGGTTGTCAAGTTACTGGAAGCATTCCCATGATCCATGGAAGCCCCCATTCGCTTCAGAACATCGGAGTAGGCCTACTAAAAGATCCTGTATTAATGGGAACATTCGCTTTTCCGCCTCCAATTGATCTAGTGGAAGTAGCGTCAATAGGAACCTGCAACATGATATCTTCTGCGAATATCTCAAATAACGATATCAACATGGATCATGCTATGGTTTTGCCCCCAAGTCCAATGGAAATATTGTAGCAATCAATGTTCCTAGCATGGGAGGCAAACCCAAATCAACGCTCATCAAGCGTTTGGATAGATAGGTCTAGAGAATATGGCACTCCTTCAAATCCTTGGTCGCAAGAGCATGTCATAGACGAAGCAATACTCCAAGCTATGGTAATTGAAGGAGCACCATGGAATGATTCCCACCATCGTTCCCTTCTTACGGATTGTGAAGAAGATACTCAAAGTGACCTTTATCATCCTTCAGTAGTTGATTTTCTATCAAATACTGTAAACACGGTGGATTCCGAGTGAAACTTATCCAACATTGAAGAGACTATAGCCATAAATATCTCGACCAAAACAGATGTTGTAGAGAATATTTATGTTGGCAAATGTTGTTCTCCTTAAGAACTGGAAATATATAGCGCTCTCTTTCGCGAATTCAGAGATGTCTTTGCTTGGTCATAGAGTGAAATGCCAGGCATTGACTCGAGTATCGTTGAACACGAAATTAAGATGTATCCAGATGTCAAACCAGTACGACAACGGCTCAGGCAGGTGCACCCCAAGAAAGCCGCTGCCATTAAGGCAGAAGTTGAGAAACGTCTCCATGCTGGTTTCATCTACCCAGTTCCTCTAACCGATTGGGTATCGAATATTGTCCCTGTTATGAAAAAGCAAGGGACGATTAGAGTGTGCGTTGATTATAGGGATGTAAACCAAGCTTGTCCAAAGGACAACTACCCTACACCCTTCATTGACCAGATAATTGATGAATGCGCCGGATGTGAGATCTTTTCATTTATGGATGGATTCTCCGGGTATAATCAAATAAATATCCGCCCACAGGACCAGTCAAATACTGCATTTATTTGTCCGTGGGGCACATTCGCTTATCGAAAATTACCCTTTGGTTTAAAGAACGCAAGGGCGACGTTTCAGAGGGCAATGAATTATGCCTTCCACGACATCAAGAACATCATTCAACCATACCTCGATGACCTTCCAGCTCATTCGCGAAAGCGGACTGATCATCCGCAGCATTTAAGAGCGATATTTCTACGTTGCCGACACTACAAGATACGACTCAATCCACACAAATGTGTATTTTGCGTCAGTTCTGGTCGTTTACTTGGCTTTGTAGTCTCCAAGGATGGGATTCGTCTCGACCCATGTAAGGTCCAGGCAATCATAAATTTGCCTCCACCTTCGAACTTGCTTCAGATTCAGAAACTCCAAGGGAAAGCAAACTTTCTGAGGAGATTCATTCCAAATTACGCCGAACTTGCTAAAGGTTATACATGTCTTTTGAAAAAGGATGTACCCTTTGTTTGGGACCAGGTTGCGCAAGCTTCCTTTGATGCTTTAAAAGATTATCTAGTAAAAGCATCATTAATGTATGCCCCTGATTATCTTAGGGATTTTAACCTATATCTGGCTGCAGCAGATACGACCATAGCAATGGTTTTAGTACAAGAAGTCGATGGAATTGAACATCCTATATATTATTTAAGCAAAAACTTAAATGATACAGAAAGCAAATATTCGTACGTTGAAAAGCTAGCGCTTGCAGCTGTTCAAGCGATACAGAGATTTCGACATTATGTCCTCTTTCGGAAAACTACCATTCTGTCAGATTGCAACCCCATGACTTATATATTGTCGCGACAGTTGCTGGGGGGAAAATACTCAAAATGGATAGCAATCCTACAAGAGTTTGATATGGAATTTGTGAAATCCAAGTCAAAGAAACCTCTAGTTTTTGCAGAACTATTGTGTGATCTCCCATCGGCATCCAACGATGAAACATCCGAAGAGTCAATCGTGGACGAAAATCTGTTTCTGATATCTTCAAGCAATGAGTGGTATGGAGATATCATAATTTATCTCCAAACCCAAAAATTCAGGCCAAACACCTCCCACTCTGAACAAAAACGTATTCGATACCAAGCAAAAGACTACATGATCGTTGGTGATACACTTTACCGTCGTGGTATCGATACGGTTCTGAGAAGGTTCCTCACCCATGAGGAGGCCGAGAAAGCCCTGAATGATTTTCATTCAGGCGCGTGTGGGGGGCATCAATCTGGATTTGCTACAGCACAAAGAATATTACGATAAGGATACTTCTGGCCAATAATGTTCAAAGATTGCATAACCGCAGTCAGAAGTTGCCATGCTTGTCAAATCTTTGATAGCAAAACCAGAAGACCACCCGCACCTCTACAGCCGATAGTTGTTGTTGGGCCGTTCGCCAAATGGGGCATCGATTTCATGACATGTAACCCCACCTTGACCGGGGGGCATAGGTATATCATAGTCGCAGTTGACTATTTTACCAAATGGGTCAAGGCGATGCCTACATTAGATAATACTGGTGAAACAGCTGCCCTCTTCTTTTTCAATCATGTAGTCGCCAGATTCGGCGTACCACAGGCTATAGTCACAGATCATGGATCGCATTTCCGCAATCACATGATGGTTGAATTAGCTGCCAAACTGGGGTTGTCTCACGACAACTCTACTCCATATTATCCACAGGCCAATGGACAAGTTGAAGCGATCAACAAGGTCCTGAAACGCATGCTGCAAAGGATGATTGGAGTCCATAAAAGGAGATGGCATCTAATCTTGTACTCAGCTTTGTGGGCTTACCGAACATCGGTAAAGAATGCAACCGGGTTCACACCTTTCCAACTGGTATATGGCCTAGAAGCAGTCTTACGAGTCCAGTGTAAAATCTCGTCTCTCAAACTCGCAATTGATCTCCTCCCTAGAACTTCAGAAGAAGAGGCTTGTTTCTTGGAATTAATCCAATTGGATGAAACCCGTCGTGATGCCGCTCTGGCTAACAAAACCCATAAGAAACGAGTCAAGGTGCAGTTCGACAAAAATGTCAAACCTCGTGTCTTCTCAGAAGGTGACTTGGTCTTGCTTTACGACCAAGAATCCGATAAATTGGGAGTAGGTAAATTTAAGTCTTTATGGATGGGCCCCTATATTGTTAAATGAGTATTAGCAAAGGGAGCCTACGAGTTAATGGATTATGACGGAATTCCACTGGCGCAACCCCGTAACGGGTTGTACCTCAAGCGTTACTATGCATAAATAGTAACCAATATGCTTTTGTTATATTTTTGTTTTCGCTAAAGGGTTTGTCTTGGTTGAGTAATCCACTTTTTACACTTATTGTAGATGTCAAACCAATTGGAGACATGTGTTGCATATGTCGACGGAGTGAGTCGTAGTTCGCGGAACCTATCCTCCGCAGCTTGGGCCATTTTTGATCCAAGCGGCGAGTTAGTAAGTTTCAGAGGTGTATGTATTGGTCGATCAATGAACAACATTGCTGAGTATAGCGCGTTGATAGAACTTCTCTCTGATGCCATCACACATGGTATACGCTGACTAATTGTCAGGCTAGACTCACAACTCGTAATACTACAACTCAATGGTATATATTCCGTCCGAAATCCAGCTATTTATCGCATGTTCCTAAGGGTTAAGATTTTGGAAAGGCAATTTGATCTTATTCAATACCAACATATTTCCAGAAACTTAAACACATTAACCGACTCATTAGCAAACTATGTGTTAGATAGACATTTGCAACAGTTATAAAAAGAAATACATCATCAATGTTTCACATGTGGATTATATAGCTCAATCGAAATAAAACCCCGAAAATAAAAAATATATAGCTGTTTATGGTTTACATATAATGTTCTGTAACCAAGACAAAATCGGTCGCACGACCCAAAAACTCAAAATGCTAGGGGGCATCCTAGTCTAATGATGCTCGTGATAGCAAGTCACAGCCTGTGCAATCATGTGTAAGAGACGAGTCCATCGTCTGGGCACACCAGTAGTATGCCGCTGTAACTGCAAAGGTAGCTCTTTGATCCTCACATCTGGAATGCCGAGAGTGAGGCTCTCAATCTGCTCCTGAACAGCTGTAAGAGTCTCGGCCACATCAAGGTCGCGAAGAATAGCCCTTTCGCCTGCTTCTCCTGCTGGAGCAACAGCCAGTACTCTCAAGCGAACTACTGGACAAACAGGACCAACATCTGCATGTACACATGAGTTTGATTAAAGTCTTGATAGAATAAAGCACAAGGACATTACAAAGAAAAACTATAAACAGTAATATGGTCAAGAATTTTACCAATAGCACCCCACTGCTCTCCATCCGGCAGTACTAAATCTGGATCACCCCGGAAGTCCATACCAGCATATGGATACTCGGCATAAACCATCTCCTGACGATCAAACCACCTGAAGAAGGTATCAGAAAATGAAATCTGAGATTGACCAGCATGCCTAGACATATGGTCAACCCATCTCTGCATACGTGGCTCAGTAGGAGAAGGTAAGTCGAGCGCAATGTACTGCGGCTGTATCAGTGGTATCTTCTCCAAGGCAAAGGCGGTCAAGATAGAACCATACCCAAAGTTCTTCAATCTCCCGTCCTTTATCTTGGTCAACTGTTCTTTCATCACAAGAAGTACTGCATCACACCAGTTGAACACCTTCGGTTGGAGGCATTCCAAGGCATGCTGCATATAGGATCTGTTGGCTACATGAAGAGACGCACTACCGGCCATCCTGCCAAAAGTAAACAAGATACTCCTAAGGGACCTGTCAGTGACATCACGGATAATGATCTTGTCGTCTTTACTCGGCTGAGATCCTTCTCTAACAGAATCGCCTCCTCGGGCCGAACCTGACAAAGAGATGGGGGCACCCCGCCTCGACAAGCCAGTCAAGAAATAAATGTCCACTGCAGTCAAGGGGATGGATTTGCCCCTAATCTAGAAAACTTTGTTGGTAGGATCCCAAGCATCGAGCAAATACTGCAGTAAGTTGATCTGTTGTCTCATGCTAGGAATGCGGAAGAACTTCAGCAAGCCACAATTCCGTAGCGCGTTTACTGTAACTAGATCATGTAGGGCAATCATGTCCTCTTCTTCATGCTCACGTTCTCGCCATGTAAGAGTCATCTTGCTCCCAAATCTCTGAAAAAACAAACAAGAGAGGAGTTAGATCCTGATTTTGGTGAGAAACAGGCAAAAAATTCCATCAAAAACTGTGCAACGATTTTCCTTTCTACGCTCAACGCACCTAGACAGTGTTCCAGCTGCGTTGAAGGTCAAACTGCCTTCATACTGGCTAGCATTCAATGCAGGTTTCGATATACTAAGGGTGCGTTGATGGGAGAACGAATCCCTCAAACCCCAGGGGCTCAAAAAAATAGGAAATAAAGCACAGAATGCAAAATGGAAACCATGAAATGAAAGAGCTCAGGTTTAGCTCCTACCTGGTCCAGACGGCACCGAGAATCGTCCACAGAATCTCCTGAAATCAACTGATGAAAATCGAGGGGGAAAAGCACCTCCAAATCTCCAACAAACTAAGTTCAAATGAAATGGTAAAATGAGAGGTAAAAAACACTTTTAATTTACTTTTACGTAGTTCAAAGTAAAATATTAGCGTTATAATCTCATTTTCAAGCAAATATTGTTTGTTTCTAACTAGTTTGATGAAGTAGTCGAAAATGCAGTACAATCTTTGAAAGAACAAAGCTACTCTTGGTAAAAAATCAAAACAAGACCATCTATTCGAGCAGTTTTAGCACATAGTTCAAGCTCGTTAAAAAATAAACATAAGACCGAGCAAATGTTTCCGCCCGCGTTTAAGCTCGTTAAAAAATGAACTATTCCCCGATAAATAACCACCGTGAATGTAGTACTTCAGCCATTAAAGCCTTGGTCGTGTTTGCACCGTCACCTCCACTTTTCATTGGCCAATCATTCACCTCCATTTGATTGTTTACCCATTTTGAGGAACAGCTGCAAAGAGTGATTTCACTAGCCATCCTTGTGACACTGCCGTGATTGGAAAATTCCAAACCTTACCTGGAATCAGCTGCTACCCTGTTTATCACTCGTTCCTCAAAAGACGAGTCTTCTTTAAGCTCTTTTCATCTGACTCGTAAAATATGAAAAGATTGCCGAGTTTTTGCCTTCCAGCTCGTTAAAGTGACAGGAAGAGCTATCCCTCCTCTAGATTTTAATCTTTTTGGACCTGAGGGATTATTGCACAAAAAGATCGAGCGCTTGTTTAGTTCGGCTCGTTAAAACTATCGAAAATTCATCCCTTCTGTATTGTTTTATACTTTTTCGGACTTAAGGGATTAGATGACGAAAAAGGAATTTCGGAGTTAACTTTACGTACCTTTTCAGACTCTCTAAAAATGAAAAGGACCGAGTTATCTTTGTCGTTAGACTCGTTAAAAGCATTAATAGCGACAAACTTGTCTTTAGACGAGAACGAGTTTCACTATCGCTAGGCTCGTTAAAACATAGCGATGGGTTTACCTGAAGGGCAAATTATAGAACAAGCATATGTTATCCTCCTCAAGCTTGAAAAAAATAAAGAGGTACTGGTCAGCAATGACTGGGGAAAAATTGGGAAGAAAACTCAAAGAACCTTTATTGGTAGCAAGTCGCTCTTGAACATGACACTTCCACTCCGTGCCCGAGTCGGGTTGGGTTGTTTCATTCACCAGTCACATCACCATGGTCATATCACACCATCCACATTTGGGGTAAATGCTACCAATCCATCACATAAGTGTCGCCAACATGTTCAAGAGAAGTCATTCAGAAGAAGTCACCCGTGTCCCATCCACTACCATACATTATACTTCATTCTTTCATGACCGCCATCCTGAACCATATATCATAAGATTGTTTTCACCTCCATCAAAATCATTTGCTCCGTTCCGTGTCATTGATGTGGGATTCATTAAGGCCCTCCTTTGACGGATCACTTCTTGTCGACATCAGCTCATTATCCAAGAAGTTGATCTAGGAACACCCCATTCAGTACTTTGAATCTTTCATGCCTCAATGGCAAGTTTCTCACTTCCGGCGACAGGTATACCTCAATGACCTTCGACCGAAAGATTTTGTGTGGTGTTCGACGCCAAGTCCTTTATTCACACCACGTGAATTGTACTGCAGTACCTTAAGGGTCATTATCATTATCGGTGATTCCTCTCGCGCTTGTTAACAGTTTACATTATTGACTGGTAATCAAGCGATGTCTTTCCATGTTCGACTTCAGAACAATTCTCACATGGATCGACTTGTCCTTCGAGTGAAGATCGGACAAGATTGAAGACCCCGGATCTAGTTTCATCCATCCGGGCTGCGATATATATTCAGGAAAATAAAGACATCGAAATGTACATCATTGCAGCACAGATAATCATCCTACCAAAAGGATGATGGCTCCATCAAAACCATCAGTCTACCATCAGACGATTGTCTGTCCTATGTACATAAAAAATGAATTTATAAAGCTGAGCATGGGAATCCCCGCCTCAGCTATATCATGAAATCAGTATGAATATAATGTATTGTATTGTATCTTATTACAGGTCTCCTCCCAGCATTGAAAGAACTTCGGATCCTCCTAATAAAGCATTTCACCCGATAAACGACCTCATACTTTAGGGGGCAACTGTTATAGAAATTTTTGTGCCTTACAGCTCTGAGCATGAAATGTCCATAAACCAAGGGATCCAAAGTCCCTAAACATGTTGTTCTGACCCCTAAAGGAACAAGGTCAATAGACTACAGCTTCTCCCAGAAGTTCTCCACCAGAAACTGCTCAGAATCAGTCAAATCAGGATCATTTCAGAGGCTACACTAGCTAGCTGCGTTGCATAGCACCCAAATACACTGCCTAGGTGCGTTGCAACGCACTTGAATGCACTACCAGGGTGCGTTGAGCGGGAAATGACAAATGGCAGTGTCATTCCGCGAGGTGGAAAGACAATGGAAGCTTCCAGAATCTTCTCCAATGACACTTGCCTCACTGAGTTCGACCAAGGATGAGTAAGAGGCTCTCAGTCTCCAAGTGGAAGCAAGAACTGACAGTGAGAAGCCACTAGTCAAATCATGAGCTGACTCATCTTCCTTGCATACATCTATATATGGATCCCTCATCCAAGAGATCCAGAGGCTGGAATTTTGATATTGCAAAGAATTGTTGTTGGTATTGAGAGAGACAATTAGACTATTGGGTGATTTATGCTTTGTTGGAGGTGAGGAAAGGACTTCTCTGCTGGGAGGTTGATGCTGGATTAGGACATCGGTTGTATCTCCTCCTGAACTTTCTTGTTTTATCAATAAAACTATTTGGGTTTTCTCCTACATACTTGTGTTTCATTGATGATTGTTGCATTAGTATGTTTAGCTTATATCTGATCCTAAGCTTTTTATGAACATAAACCTATGTCTTTGTGTAGTCTCTTTCTTCTTTGATCTTGCAGGTATTGTGTTGTTGGGCAAGTGAAGGAGCAAGGGGTTGGAAGCTATCAAAGAGAAGAGGAACTGGGCCAAAGGAACTAGCGGAAGACAACGGTTAGTTCATCCTTTCCTTCTTTGTTTATAGTTCATAAAGAAGAATACACAAGTAGTTATTTCTGTTTGTTTCTAAGGTACTGTCACACCTTAGTGGGATAGGGTCTTTCTGAATGGATACTTTTCCCGATAACAGTTATACCCCTTATTTATATTGTTGTGCCCCTATTACCCCCATATTGTTATTTCTGTGCCCCATAGAATCCCTCTATTGTTATTTTGTGGCTTTGTATTATTATTCTTAGGTTGGCTAGATTATATTGTGACTCCTTAGACTCCTATATATAGAAAGGAGGTTTTGTCATTTGAATTATCCAAGAATTTTTCATTTATGTAATGTAAAGGAGGTTGCCCCCTCGAAGAGGCTGAATTCTAGGGCGTTGATCTATCTTTTCTATCTTCTCTTGAGCTGGTTTCATAACACATAGCAATTGCCAATTGAGATACTCCCCATGGGATTTTGTGAGGTAAATACCCACATGGGATTTGAACTGGTGACCTTTTTGCACGGAGTGCCTTAATAGTGCACCCATTCACCATCAATCCAAAGACTCATGGGCCAATAACACTTCATTATTAAGGCGATCACCAATTTAGCTACCTCGTGGGCTGTTTTTAAAATTAATTAAAAAAATTATTAAAAAAATATAATTTTATAATAATTACATAGTATTTAAAAGAGTTAGATTTAATAGTAGAAAGTGAGGAGTTTCATTATTGGGTAATATTCATTTCCTATAAGGACTTAAAACTAAAGTTATGGGAGCACTTTAAGGTAGTGATCGAATGTGTGGTTGCATTCAATGAGAATATATTGAATGGTCTTATGACTCGTATACATAAAAGTGGAGCAAAGCTCATGGCCCCACTGGTGTCATTCAAATTTAAGGAAGTCCAAAACACACCAACCCTTAGCAACATTAAATTTTTTCCCACAGAGTTTCGAACTAGTGACTTTTACACCATAGAGTGTCTTAACATAACATCGTGTCACTATTTGCTCTATACCCTATCACGAGGGCTCTATGCATCGTGAACATTATTACAATATTTATTATTATTATTACATTCTTGATAATTTGAGCCTAGAAGTTCTCACAATTTACATATTGCTTCATAACATAGCAATTGCCAATTGAGATATCCCCCATGGGATTTTGTGAGGTAAATAGCCATACGGGATTTGAACTGGTGACCTTTTTGCATGGAGTGCCTTAATAGTGCACCCATTCACCATCAATCCAAACACTCATGGGCCAATAACACTTCATTATTAAGGCGATCACCAATTTAGCTACTGCATGGGCTATTTTTAAAATTAATTAAAAAAATTATTAAAAAAAATATAATTTTATAATAATTACATAGTATTTAAAACAGTTAGATTTAATAGTAGAAAGTGAGGAGTTTCATTATTGGGTAATATTCATTTTCTATAAGGACTTAAAACTAAAGTTATGGGAGCACTTTAAGGTACTGGTCGAATGTGTGGTTGCACTCAACGAGATTATATTGAATGGCCTTATGACTCGTACACATATAAATGGAGCAAAGCTCATGGCCCCACCGGTGTCATTCAAATTTAAGGAAGTCCAAAAAAATTGGGTCCAATATTTAAAAGTAAATAATATTTTACCATTGGATAAAGTCCAACTCCCTTGAAAACCTAAACTTAAAACCATATAATACCTTGAGATAAAGATGAAATATATAATTACACCAAAAAAATCTATTAAATGATTTTGTGACTCTTACATAAATAAATAAATCAAACTCCATATCCATATTCTTTAAATTTAAAAACCTATTAAAAATAAGTCAAATAATTAAAACTACAATAATAATAGCATCAACCTAAATTTACATATTAATTTAAACTTACACAAAACTATTTATAAATTATTATCTTAAATCAATAAATAATAATAACAATAATATAATGCAATCCTTTATACCATATAATTATAAATTCCTGTTATATTAAATTAACTTATATAATTAACCACTTTATACTTTATTCCAAAATTAGACATTATTTTTTTTAAGTTATAATCTATATGGGATATCTCTATCCCATCATATATGCCCGACTTAATATCTAATCAACGAATATAAATTAATGAATCTTAAAAACAACTCCTTTATTCCGACAGCTAAACTTATATTTGAAGTCCCATCGATGGGAAACATTGTCGCGATTCTCTAAAGAAACTAGGTGGGTGTGTTTCTCGTTACCAACAAGATTCCTTTTGGGAGGCATAAAAGGACTTTTAATAGATGGGGCGATCATGTGAGCACGCTTTGCATAATTGCCATTTCAACAATATGCTGTGATTTAATTAATTATATATATATGGTCATTGAGTGGTTGTTATATCCACAAATAATAAAGTAGAATTAGAATTACTTGTCAGCTTAATATGTCGGCTTTAATTCAAGGACATCAAGGAGATTTGACTCCGTGACTTCTCAATTGACAAGGTACTTAGCAATGAGAACTCGACCAACTCAGCTATCTTTTGGGGCTTTGGTTCCATTACATGTTGTTTGTAACCTTTTGCCATTTTTACGTTAGGTGGAGTGAATTTGCAATATCTATGTTTTAATATAAATTTATTATAATTAGTTGTTCTTTAATAACATGGATGAGTACATCTTACTTAGTGGAGTTGGTAGCTTCATACATAGAGTGCTATTATTTCACTAGTTGGAACAACAATTTCATAAATACCACAAAGGCCAGCTTACAACATGTCTTCATAGACTTGAACCCACCCAAGAAACTTGTCATATAATCAAATCCAAAATTACCAATTTTGATAATTTCATTTATGTTAATAACTACTGAAAGAAAAAAATTTCATATAAGTATATGAGAATCCACATTCATCATCAACTCAACTGGGAAGAATTATAGCATTGGAAAAAAAAAATTAAAAGCTAGTAAACTTATTAAAAGCATGAAAACAATTGTAAGTAATGCAGAGTCCACTCTTTCCTTTTCCACTCCACGTAAGTGGATCGTTCGAATTTCCATAGTCCTCTTACTCATATCTTTATCCTCTTTTGGAATTGCAATTTGATCGGTTTGCTCCAAGGTTGATTCAGAGAATTAAAATTCTTTTATAGATCTCCATCCTCCCATCGCATTTACTCTCGGCCCACGCTCAGGTATCACAAAGATGCATTTAATTCTACGATGATTTAGCTCCCTCTTACAATTCCCTTGATTCCTCCAACTACTAACCACCATGCACAAAGGGTTCAATACAGTGTTTGTCAATTGTTGACTATTCAAACAACATCCACACCCTCCATTTTTTGATCCAACGATTCCTTCTCATACAAAATTTTGCTTGGACACATGTCAATTCTACACAGTTGAATATACATATATAAATTCTTCTCACACACAAATGAATCACAATTTTGATTGAGTTCAATTGATCAAGTTTACCATCAATTAAACTGTGATTATTAATGCTATCAGACACAAAGTAAAAATTGATAACATAGAGAAGAGGATTTCTCTGTCCTTCTCTATTTCTTACCCACAATCACTTGATTGGAGTTACGATAATAAAAAAAATGCATCAACATTACTAAAATACAACCATAAAACAAAGATTCTCTTCGTGTCTCCACATACGCTCTGTAACAAATGCATCCTACACTCAATATACTTGACTATTTAATTCTTCCATTAGCCAATGTAGAAGAGAGTTTTATATAGAGCATAGTATGCATGTTATATTTGGAAAGCCCTTTGTATATGTAAAAATTACATTCTTCAGAAGATCAACAAAACCACACACCCCAACAATATTTTAATTGGAGTTTTTTATTACAATTTTCAGATCCAACAGAATAGGATCTATTTAACCAAAACAAGAAATCTATTCTTATCCCCCTAAGCTAATTGACTAAAAAAATACAATTACTAATATTGAAGAAATAGCTGATCCAGGTGGATCTTGGTGGCCACCTGCCAAGTCCACCTGGACCCCCACCATTTTCTTTCTCAGCATTTTCAGTTTCCTTAATTGTAGCACAACTTACTATTTTTAGCAGTTTTTCGGGTCCTGAACTTCCGGAGCCGTTTTGAGGCCCTAAACGACGTTTTTTGGGGAATCCGGGGGCAACACAAGTCCATGGAATTGATTGGTGTTGCCCGTTCCAAAAATGATAGTGCTCGGATAGATCTTCCTAATGAGCTATTGTACGCGTCAAACGGAGATCATATGCCAAAGTTACGACCCCGGGAAGTCGATGTGCCAACTTACCCCCAAACGGGGCCCATAGTTTGGCGTTTCATCTCCTAGGGTTAGGTTTTGGAATGTTAAGGGTTTTTCCATTGTTTCTCAACAATAAATAGACCTTCGAGCCTCATTGTAACACAGTTCAGAGGCGTGTAGCCATCACATCTCTTCTCAGAGATAAGCTACCATCGCCCTAGCTAGTTTATTTCCATTTCTGTTTGTAAGCATATTTCAATATTTTCCATTAATGAAATGAAGTATTATTTCTGCTGCATCTTTGTGTATATGGTTATCTCTGTAATTTGTTGCGTTCCTGTTTAAATCCGGATCAGTGGTATCAGAGCGGTCTGCTTTTTCTCTGTTTTTCTTTGCATGTCCCCAACAAGGTCGGGATATAAGGAGTTAGGGCTTGAACTGGTTGAACCTTTGCAAGACCAGCCTCGCAAATGCCGACGGCCTCCCATGGCGGACGAGAAGAAAGATGAGGGGGCAGGAGATCCCATCAAAATCTTGCTCGAAGAAGCGCTCGAGCGACAACGGAACGCGATGATGGACAGCTTTGCGCAGATCCTTCAGCGGCTACCCAGAAGTGGCGCATCGGCTTCCAGCAGCTCCTCTGGAAACGCCACACCCTTTAAGGTACAAGTTAATTTTGAAATCCCCATATTCGAGGGTCAGATAGACGCCGATGCCGTAGATAAATGGTTAAATCTGCTAGAGGGTTATTTTTCTGTTCATGAATTTTCGAGTCGGGAAAAGATTGTTTTTGCTCTTCTCAAAGCAGCCCCCCACGTCAAGGACTGGTGGGAAACCTACTGCGAGCAGAAGGACGAAAGTACTGGCTCACTATTTTCAGCCGCACCCACCTGGGATTCGTTCCGGGATGCCATCAAGGAGCAGTACTACCCTGTCGGAAGCTATGAGGATGAATACATAAAGTGGATCACGCTGCGGCAGGGAAGGGACCAAGACGTGCCGGAGTTCACCAATCTTTTCCATACCCTTCGCACAAAGTTGGGTATCAAGGATTCAGAGCAACATTTGATACTCAAATACCGTGGTTGCCTGCACAAGTACATCCAGGAAGAAATACAGTTCCTAAACATCCCCTCGCTCGGCGCAACATACCGGTATGCCGTCAAGGTCGAGCAGAAGTTTAAACAAAAGAAGCGAGACTTTGGATTTGCGAATCCAAAGCAGGGGAAAGGTGCCCCTAAACCACAGAACAAAGGACAAAGCCAAGGCGGGACAGCCCAAGAGAACCAGTCGAAGCTGCAAGCAAAGAGCAACGCCGCGAAGCCGAGAAAGGACACTGGAAAATGGTGCGAGTTCCATAAGAGCTCCACTCACAACACAAGTGAGTGTCGGGCCAAGCAGTCACTGGTGGCTGAGCTAAAGGTTTCAGAATCAGATGCATGTTCCGACTCTGAGTCAGAACCCGATAAGGGGTATGAAAAAGGGAAGTAGATCATTGATGCGGATCCCAGCGCCACTGTTGCTACCGCAAAGATCCAGAAAAATGAACCTGAAGATCCAGAGGAGGAGGAGCGTCTCTTCCACTCCCAGATGTGGGTAAAGGGCTCCCCGATACAGTTCATTGTTGATAGCGGGAGTCAAAAGAACCTCATTTCGGCAGAGGTCGTGAAGCGGTTGGGCTTACCAACCACAGCACATCCACAACCATACACCATTGGGTGGCTTCACCAAGGGCGAGATCTTCGCGTGAGCCAGCAGTGTCGCCTTCCATACAACATCAAGCCCTTCACGGATGAGGTATTGTGTGACATTTCTCCCCTTGAAGTTTGTGATGTATTACTAGGACAACCATACTTGTGGAAGCGACATGCTGTGTATGAATCAAGGCCCCGTGCTGTTATTATTACATTGGGAAATAAGTTGTTCAGGATACCAGAGGTAGCACCACCTGCCGCCATCTCTTTGATTACTGTCAAACAATGCAGTAAGATCGTTTCGAAAACCAGGAAATTTGTTTTCCTGATGATACGCCCTCAAGGGAAGAAGAAGACAGTGGCCACGGCCTCCAAATGGGGTCCCTCTGCACGGCAGCTACAGATGGACAAGATTGTGGAGGAGTACAAAGACATCTTCACCTCCCCGGCAGGGGTTCCTCTGCACTGTCAAGTCAAGCACTCCATCGATCTGACCCCAGGTGCGTCGCTACCCAATGGACCAATTTATCGGCGCTCCGTTCTGGAGAACAATGAAATCAAGAGGCAGATTCAGGAGCTCCTGCAGAAAGGTCACATCCGTCCGAGTTCTTCGCCTTGTGGGAGCCCGATAGTGTTGGTACAGAAGAAGGATGGGACGTGGAGACTCTGTATTGACTATCGGGCGCTGAACAAGATCACTGTCCGTAATAGGTACCCGATCCCGCGGATTGATGACCTCCTAGACCAACTAAAGGGGGCGAAATATTTCAGCAAGATCGATCTGAAGTCAGGATATCACCAGGTACCAATTGAACCCTCAGATGTGTGGAAGACTGCCTTCAAATCCAAGGAGGGCCTCTTCGAATGGTTGGTCATGCCTTTCGGATTGACGAATGCTCCTGCAACCTTTATGAGGCTAATGGATGACATCTTGCGGCCATTCACCAACTCCTTTGTAGTAGTATACTTGGATGACATTCTGATCTTCAGCCAGAGTTGGGAAGAGCACCTCCACCACATCCGACAGGTTCTCCAAACACTGCGGCAACACAAGCTATGTGCCAATCTGGAGAAATGCACTTTTGGCATGACCGAGGTTCAGTATCTGGGATACATCATTGATGAACAGGGGGTGCATGTCGATCCAGCCAAGGTCCAAGTCATTCGGGATTGGCCCTCTCCAACCACTCTAACAGAGCTCCGCAGCTTTCTAGGTCTTGCCAACTTCTACCGCAGGTTTGTGTTGGGATTTTCTCATATTTCTTGGCCCTTGAGTCAAGTCACCAAGGGCGGGGCGAAAGCAAAATTCTTTTGGTCTGAATCTCAACAGAAGGCATTCAGGGAGTTGAAGGATCGCCTCTGCACGACACCAGTGCTCGCGTTACCAGATTTACAACAACCATTTGAGGTCGAGACAGATGCCTCTGACTATGCTATTGGGGCAGTCCTTACTCAACATGGACATCCAGTGGCATATCACAGTGAAACACTTTCAGACACAGTCCGGAAGTACCCCACTTATGATAAAGAGATGTATTCCATTGTACAAGCCTGCCGACAATGGAAGCATTACATTTTGGGGAAGGAAACGGTCATCCACACAGACCACCGACCTCTGCAGTTCATACAGACCCAAGGGAAATTGCAGAATGATCGCCATCAGAAGTGGTCTACATACCTGCAACAGTTTCACTTGAATATCAAGTATAAAAAGGGCAGCACCAATAATGTTGCAGATTGCCTCAGTCGACCACCGATCATGGCGCTAACCACCGTGCTCAACTCTTGCGGGCACGAGACTTCTGATTGGCCACTTCTCTACAAAAGCGACCCAGAATTCGGCCACACATACCAGACACTCTTGGAGGGTCGGCAGGTTGCAGATTTTCACCTCCAGGATGCCCTATTATGCCACCTCGGTCACCTTTGTGTTCCTTCAAGCGAGCGTGCCAAGATGATTTGGGAAGCACACTACAGTCGGGCTGCTGGGCATTTCGGGGTCGAGAAAACAGTGGCAGTACTGCAAAACTATTTCTATTGGCCGAATCTTCGACAGGATGTTGGGAAGTACATCCGATCATGTATTGCCTGTGCCATTGCCAAACCGACCATTAAGAAGCAAGGCCTCTATACCCCGTTGCCTACCCCTAGTCGACCTTGGGAATCCATCTCCATGGATTACATGTCAGGCCTTCCTTCCACTAAGCATGGAAATGACTGTGTTTTTGTGGTCGTCGACAGGTTCTCAAAGATGGCCATTATGATGGCCTGCAAGAAGAATATCACAGCAGAAGCCACTGCTAAACTCTTCTTTGAACGAGTGTGGGTGCACTTTGGGATCCCACAGTCTATCATCTCAGATCGGGACAGTCGGTTTCTCAGCACCTTTTGGTCTAGTCTCTGGTCAATGCTGGACACCAAACTCACGAAGTCCACAGCCTTCCATCCTCAAACTGATGGCCAAACAGAGGTTGTCAATAGGATGATTGTGCACATTCTGCGCATGTATAACTCAAAGCATCCACGCACATGGGACGAGAGCCTCCCCTACGTTCAGCACAGCTACAACCGAGCTCTTCACAGCTCCACTGGCCATAGCCCTTTTCAGGTGGGTTTGGGATTCCAGCCACTATGCCCCATTGATGTGGCCATGCCACTTGCAACTACTCACATGAATTCAGCTCATGTCCAGTCCGAAACAGATAAGGCCACCAGCTTCATTGAGCGCATCCAACATATTCGCCAGCAGGTCCATGACATTCTTGAGAAATCAAATGCCAAGTACAAGCAGCGACATGATCAACATCGGGTGCCACACAAGTTTCAGGTGGGCGACAAAGTCTGGTTGCATTTGCAAAAGGAACGCCTTACTGGAGCCTATCGGAAATTGAGACCACTCCGATATGGTCCTTACACCATTACTAAGGCTATGGGAGACAATGCATTTGAGCTCAGCATTCCCCCATTCCTTGGCCTGCACCCAGTATTCAATGTGGACCGCCTTCGGCCATACTTTCCACCATTGCTAGACACATCCGACATTGCAGAACAACTCAAACCCATAGAATTAAATCCAGATTGCATGGAACAAGCTGCAACTGATCGGATCATGGACACACAGATCAAGAACACTCGCCAACAGAATATCCAACTGTATCGAGTTGTCAAAGCGGGCCAACTCCTTCAGCAGGGAAAGTGGCTCACCAGGGAACAAGTTCAGCAGAAGTTTCCTCATCTCATGGAGGAGCTCAACGCAATGGGGACCATTGCTTCCTAAGGGGGGAGGAATGATCCAGGTGGATATTGGTGGCCACCGGCCAAGTCCACCTGGACCCCCACCATTGTCTTTCTCAGCATTTTCAGTTTCCTTAATTGTAGCACAACTTACTATTTTTAGCAGTTTTTCGGGTCCTGAACTTCCGGAGCCGTTTTGAGGCCCTAAACGACGTTTTTTGAGGAATCCGAGGGCAACACGAGTCCATGGAATGGACTGGTGTTGCACGTTCCAACAATGATAGTGCTCGGATAAATCTTTCTAATGAGCTATTGTACGCGTCAAACGGAGATCATATGCTAAAGTTACGACCCCGGGAAGTCGATGTACCAACTTACCCCCAAACGGGGCCCACAGTTTGGCGTTTCATCTCCTAGGGTTAGGTTTTGGAATGTTAAGGGTTTTTCCATTGTTTCTCAACAATAAATAGGCCTTCGAGCCTCATTGTAACATAGTTCAGAGGCGTGTAGCCATCACATCTCTTCTCAAAGATAAGCTACCATCGCCCTAGCTAGTTTATTTCCATTTCTGTTTGTAAGCATATTTCAATATTTTCCATTAATGAAATGAAGTATTATTTCCGCTGCATCTTTGTGTATATGGTTATCTCTGTAATTTGTTGCGTTCTTGTTTAAATCCGGATCAATAGCTCTCAATCCTCTGGATGATCTCAAGCTAATTTTTGGCAGCAAGGCCATTTATTACACACACAACTCACCACTTAATCAAACAAAATAGAATTTATAGAAGTCAACCAAGTAAATTAATGATGCCCCTGCATCATACTTTCATGCTTGAAATTGTTCATGGATTCCTGCCCATGAGATTTCCATTGAACTGTTGTTTTTTTGTAGCATTGCAACAGTTCCCAAGTGTTTCTACTAGTTGGTACTCCTATGAGTTTTTCAAATAACTTGTTCATCCTTTTAAGTAGCTCTCTTGTTGTTTTAATCAATGTTTCATTAATCGTTATTGGAATAATATCGGCATGAGGAAAAAATCGAAAAAAATTGGAATTATTGGGAAATTATCAGAAATAATCGTTTGTTACAAAAATATTCATTTTTTTTCAAATTTTTTAATATCTAAACCATCTGCAACATAAAATAAATACATTGACACATAAATATGATAAAAAAACTAATATATAAGACGTTTAATATCATTCCTAGTGCTAAAATCACACATAACATCGAATCATGTCCTGAATAGTAAGTCCTGACTCTTGAGTCCCAACTCAGCCTCAAAATATCAACAAAAAGTATGATAATGTATCTCATCATGTCATAATGTCATATACAATAAAACGAAAGTCTAATCCTATTGATTTCCTCTGCCCCTCTTGCGAGAAAATGCCACAGCTTTCCCTTTCCCTCTAGATGTAGATGTTGGTGCCCGTGCTGGTGGAGATGGCAGTGGAGTCTGATGTGCTCTAGAAGCTGAAGAACTAGAAGTAGGAGCTATAGGTGGTAGACCATGTCCTCTACTGGTGGAAGTGGTAGCCCGGGTAGGTGGTGTCACCTCCTCCTCCTGTTCCTCCTCCTCCTCCTTCCCCACCTACTCCTCCTCCTGCTCCTGCTCCTCCTCCCCCTCCACTACATCCTGCACTAACCAATCATCAACAGACTCCATGAGAGGCCTCTCGGCCTCAACCCTCCATGCAGCAGTGGTGTCAATCCCATCCAATGAGATGGCATCCACATCAGGTGTCCTCTCAAGTTGCCTCACCCACAATCAAAGATTGTAGCAGACGTAGACCATGTCATTAAGTCACTGGGACTCCAACCTGTATAAATATCATGAAATAATAATTGGATAATTATAAATAAAAAAATATTGTTTAATGAATTCAAAAATTTATTTGGAAATTTGCAATATTTTAAATGTATAAGTGTTAACCTATTGCACTTCTTGTTGTGTATTTTTTCAAATACACTCTTGTTGCGCTCACATCCTGAGGAGCTACATGTTTGGCTGAGGATGCGAATGCCAAGCTTTTGCAGAAGGGGTACCCTACCACCATACATTTTCCACCATGCATCTACAACAAAATTACAAATAAAATTTTAAATAAACATAAGAAAAAAATGGAATTTGAAGAGACAATGAAATTCGAAACAAAGTTACAAACTAAAAAATACCTGGCATTTTAATCATCCTATCATTGACAGCCATCTCAAAGCCAAATGTGCCACCTGCCATCCTATATGTCTCAATTTGTTTAGAGATCTCTATACGTTGTTCTGGAGATGGCACCATCCTCTGGACATAGGATAAGAATCCATCCATGATCTTAGCATCAAAATCAAACCCACATGCATAAGAAAATGTAGGGTTCAGGAAAATCCCAGCAGCATGAATGGGACAATGGAGTGTGTTGTTCCATCGCTCATCAATCACTCCCCATAGGAGGAGTTGTTTCTGAAACCCATCATCTCCCTTATCATCATAGTAGGCCTGAATGGCTTCTTTGGCCCTGTCCATGGCTTCATACAAATAGCCCATTGCGGGCTTCTCACCATCAACCAACCGAAGAACCTTTACCAAAGGTTCAGTAACGGTGCACACCTCTTGCACTCCTACCCAAAAGTCTTCCTGGTATGAAACCAGTCTGCATACGGCCTCTCCCTCTGGTTTGTGTATCATTGGAAAAGCACGCCACTCCTCTGAACGAAACATTCTCTTCGCATCCCACAGAGAATTCAAGAGGGATTGAAGAGATATGAAACTGGTGGAAAACCGTGTAATTGGAGGGCGCACCAACTCTTTGTTATTGGTGAATCTTCTCATCAAGCTAAGCACGGATGTATGGTTATATATAAATTTTGTAATGCTTTTGGATGAATCAACAATATCTTTAACAAAGGGAATTTTCCCTGTGTCCTCCAACATCAAATCAATACAGTGTGCAGCACAAGGTGTCCAAAATAAAGTAGGATGCCTATCCATAAGCATCCTGCAAGTAGCAACATAATTTGCAGCATTGTCCGTTATGACTTGGACAACATTTTGTTTACCCACCTCCAAAATAAACAAATCTAGGAAATCACATAAAGTTTTTGCATCTTTGATTTGTGTAGATGCATCAACAGATTTGATAAACATAGTCCCCTTGGGACAACTAACCAAGAAGTTTATAAGGGTTCTCCCCTTTTGGTCAGTCCAACCATCTGACATAACAGTGCATCCTGTTTGTGCCCATGATGCCCTAAAATCCTCCAATCTTTGGGTGCAGTCACGCTTTTCATTTTGAAGAATCCGGCCTCTGAAATCATGATAAGAAGGGATTTTGTACCCTGGGACAACACTAGCAATAGCATCAACAGCAAGTTGGAAAAATGGATTACTCCTTACAATGCTAAAAGGAATATCACTCCAGAGGAGAAATTTTGCTAGCAACTTGTCAGCTTGTTCTTTCTCAGTTCTTTTTAGCATTGAACTGATAGATGGCTGTGAACGAGGTGTGGTTCGAGGAACAAGAAATGATGATGCAGCTATCGGATTGGTTGATTGCGATGCTGCAGTAGACCCAGTGCCACTTGGCCCACTTCGTTCAGCTGACCTCTTTAGTTGCATTTTGAGTTCTTCTTTGGCCTCTCTAGTATGCTCTAAAGTTTCCAATGCTCTCATGGCTCTTTGGATAAGTTCAGGAGTTGTATTTGCACAAGGCCCCACATCTTTTCTAGGGATTTGTGCAAGGTGAAACTTCAACCTGTACACCCCCCCAGACATAGGGTTGCCACACAACTTGCAACTCAAGTTTAGTCTATCATTCAAAGAATCAGGTACACCATATTCCCAGAAAGGATCCAATTTCCTTGGCATGTTTGTTTTTGAACTTTGAAGTTGCAAACTTGAAGTCTTGAATGGTGTTTTGGTGCAGTTGTGAACCTTTGGGAAAATAAGGATTAGGATTACAATTTAGCATTTACAAAATTACAAGTTACAAATTTACAAATTACAATTTAGTATTTTAATTTTTAATTTTTACATTGATGATTGTACAATGAAAATCCAAGTTACCCGTAACCTAACCTAAAACAAACATTCCAAAGTTCAAAGTTTCAAACACAAAATACCCAACCATTCCAAACCCAAGTTACCCAACCAAATGGAAAAAACAATGAAAAAAGCATAAACAATGTTTAAAAAAAATGAAAACAAAAAAAAAATTGGTTCCCATAATCATACCAAGTTACCCAACCCAAAACAATGAAGAAATACAAAAAAATCTTTAAAAACAATGCAAACAAAGGAAAAATGATGCCCATACCAAGTTTCCCAACCAAAAACAATGAAAAACATACAAAAACAATGTTTTTAAACAATGAAAACAAAAAAAAAATAATCCACATACCATTTCTATGGAGAAATCGGTGGTCTCCTCCTGATTTTCTCCTCTAAGCACTTAGATTTGGCTAAAAACCCTCTTCAGCTTGGTCTCCAAGAGCTCCTCTTCCCTTCGCGCCTGACTGTCCAAATGAGCTCATGAAAAAACCCAAAAAACGTTATAAAACTATGCTGTCGCGACCCCCGACGATTATTTCATTTTTTATCGCGATAATTTCGTTTTTATCGCGATCATTTGAATAAAAATCGGCAAAAAAAAATTCCGGCGATTATTTCGTTTAATTATCGCGATTTTATCGGAAGAGGGAAAAAAGCGTGATTATTTCATTTTATCGCGATATTATCACTATTTTCACAACACTAGTTTTAATTATGCATGATTTCATTTGTTGCAACTAGTCTTTCCACTTCATAGCTTGACACGGTGTATTTACAAGCCTTTCCACTAGACCTTTTTGTCCGAGCTATTCTCTTTCAGCTGCACAGATCCTTCTACCTGTCACAAAAACAAACAATAAACATAAACATGTAAAAATTATTTGAAACCATAACCTCTTCTGGTCCTGCTTCCTTTTGCTTCCGTGTTGTTCATATCTTTCAATCACCTCACAATCTTCAACATCTTCCTCAAATTCCCCTTTTTCATTGTCCTTCAAGACAATGTTTTGTTTTTCATTAATCAACATTTCCTCCATCGTAACCATCTCTACTACAGAAAGTATTTTTTGATTTGTACTTAACATCCAATCATTAAACATTTTATAAGTTGTATCATTCTCAAAATCAATTACATTTTGAATTGTTGAAGGTGAATCAGTTACCTTTAGATCTATGGTTGCAAACTTTTCCTTGTCTTCTTGTCCTTGCTTCACATTCTCTATGTGTTTGATCACCATTTTCTTTCCACTCATCAGAAATATTCTTGGATCAGATTTCTCACTCATTAGAAATATACTTGGATCAGATTTCTCCTTGGTTCCTTAATTTCTCGTAGGCAATAGCACATGCTTCTTACCATATTTTTCAAGGGTACATGTGTTCTTCCTACCATCATAGTTCACCTTCCTATCATATTGCCACAATATTCCTCGAAAAACATGATGCACATCCACATGTATAATATCACAAAGCACCTATTCCTTATACTTACGAATCTGAAACTTCACTTTGCACTGTTTATTCACCAACATTCGTTGACCTTTTTGCAGCCATGAAACTTAGTATAGTGCATGAGGTGACACCCTTTCCAACTTCATATCTTCTACCATTTCTATAGAAACCAAGTTATCAATAATGTCACTATCAATGATTAACTCCAGGTTTTCACATGTTATTTTGAACAAATTCCTTCTTTGCACCGGTTCACCTGTATCTTCATTTGTCTTCAGCAATACTCGCTTCATCATTAAGGATTCTCCTTCTTCTTGAACATTGACACATTCTTCTTCTGCCTTTGGAGATTCAGTTTTTGGTTGTACTCTTTGTGCCTCTCTCCATCTTGTAGTAGTCTCTAGAAAGTTCCATGACATATGGCCTAATTTACCACATGTGTAACATCTTACTGTTGATCTCCGCCTGTACCTCGTCCTCTTGGAAAATAACTTCTTCCTCTCACATCACTGGTTCTATCTGGCTGTGGTTACTGTTTTGAACTGCTAGCTTCACCTTTCTGCTGCTATTATTTCCCCAACACTCCTTGCTCTTGTTCTTTAAATTTGTTTCCTCATCAATTTTTCTTTAGCCTTCAATGCAACCTAATAAGATTCTTCAACAAATGTCAATGACATTAAGCATAATCCATCCTGGATATCATATCTCAACCCTTTGATATACCTCGAAACTCTGTCAGGTGTATCCTCTATATGTCATGATCTAATGATTACCTTGTAATTTTCCTTTGTATACTCCCTAACATTCATTGTATTTTTCTTAAGATTTTGCATCTTTCTAAACAAATTAGATGATAAACTTTAGGAAGGAATTTTCCTTTCAATTTAGTAGTCATCCTACTCTAGCTCTTGATCTTGGCTTTGTTCTTCAAGACCCTTGCTTCCTGCATTCCATCCCACCATAAAGTCACATGTCCTCTCAACTTTGTGACAACAAACTTAACTGGTTTGTCTTTCGGTATCTCTTCTTACTCAAAATGCTTGTTCCAAGCATTTATCTAGTCCACCAATTCTTCTGGATCCAAACTTCCATTGTATGTGGGTATTTTTTGCCTTTGACCCTAAACCTAGACCCAAAACTAACTTTAAAAATATGACTTACGGGGTTTCTACAATTGCCTCCTCTACCTCTTCAGGAAGTTCTTATTCGTCACTTGTATCCCCTGTATGATCATGATGCCTGGTAGCCTCGATGGCTTCCAGTTTTCGCCGAAGAGTTCTCACCTCGTCCCTCAACTCTGCATTTGCAACTGGTCAACCTCTACCTCTTCAAATTATGACTGACATCTTTGACATAATAGATCAATCACAAGGATTAATTCATACTTTAATTTCCTCTTTTAAAGAGCTTGCTGGTCTGATACCACTTGATGCATAGCTGACTCTTTCCTTTTCCACTACACATGACAATGGATCAATTTCCCATTCAAATTTCCATACTCCTCTTACTCATCACTTTATCCTTTTTTGTAATTACAATATGATCGATTTTCTCCAAGGTTGATTCAATAGAGAATTAAAATTTCTTTATAGACCTCCATCCTGCCATCATAGTTACTCTCGGCCCACACATAGGTTTCACAGAGATGCCTTTAGTTCTACGATGATTTAGCTCCCACTTACAATTCCCTTAATTCCTTTATTGATCTCTGTTCTTGTGCTCGTTCATTCCTCCAACTATTAACCACCGTACACAAATGGTTCAATATAATGTTTGACAAATGTTGACTGTTCAAACAACATCCACACCAAGCATTTTTTGATCCAATGATTCCTTTACGTTTCTTAAATAGAATTATACCCTTCTCATACAAAACTTTGCTTGTATAGAGGTCAATTCTACATAGTTGAATAAACATATACAAATTACTCTTACACTCAAATGAATCACAATTTTGATTGAGTTCAATTGGTCAAGTTTACAATCAATTGAAATGAGATTATTAATGCTATCAGACAAGGAGTAACAGTTGATAATGCAGAGAAGAGGAATTATCTACTCTTCTTTATTTCTTACTCGCGATTGTTTGATTGGAGTTCCGATAAAAATATGCATCAACAATAATAAAATACAACCATAAAACAAATATTCTCTTCGCGTCTCCACATACGCTCTGTAACCAATGCATTCTGCACTCAATATACTTGACCATTTAATGCTTCCATTAGGCAATGTAGGACAATTTTTTATATATAGAACAAGATATGTATATTATATATAGGAAACCCTCTTTGTGTATGTACACATACTCCATAAGATCAACAAAACCACACACCCCTATGTATATTATATATAAGAAACCCTCTTTGTGTATGTATACATACTTCAGAAGATCAACAAAACCACACACCCCAACAATCTCCAAATCGGAGTTCTTTATTACAATCTTCAGATCCAACATAATAGAATCTATTTAATTAAAATAAGAAATATATTTTTATCCCCTTAACCTAATTGAATAAAAAAATAGAATTATAAATATTGAAGAAATATCTCTCAATCCTTTTTATGGTCTCAATCTAATTTTGACAGCAAGGCCACACAACTCACCACATAATCAAATAGACTAGAATTTCTTGAAGTCAACGAAGTGAATTAATGATGGCTCTGCACTAGTAATTCTATAGATTTTGGTTATGGTGTCAAAAAAAATTCCTCTTTACGATCCTTGTCACCCATGTTAATTTATATGGACATGAGGTTTGGTGTTGCAGTACATCTAGAGAATCATGGAGGAAGATTGAGATGATCCAAAATTAATTTATAATCTACAACCTCTGGATTAAATGAAATACCCCCCACCCATCCTCTTGATTGAATCTATCATTTCCCCCATTGAAAGCATGCCTATGATTAGGTATCTCATGTGTGAGAAGAAGCTATACAACATGGACTTGCAAAGAGGTTCCCCAAAATTACTTCTAACTCTAGCCAAAGTCCCGCCCACTGGCTCATGTGAGGTTGGCATAAGGATGCCCAATCTTGACTAGACCATTGGGGGTGTAAATGAGAAGATCATCTAGTAAATATTCTAATTTGGAAATATTAATATTCCAAATTTAATGATAAGTTGTGGGATGATAAGGAGTTAGAAGATAAAATGAAGCTAAGGTATTATAAGGAGGTGATAAACCCCAATCCTGATAACCATGATTATCTTTCTATCTTGACCAACGCTAAGAAGAAAATGAACATTACCAAGATAAAAACTAACTCTCATGAGCTTCAAAATTAAACTGGACATTGGTCAATTCCCAAACCACCTTGGAATGAAAATGTTTGTCACCTTTGCAATACTAAGATGGTTGAAGATAAAAATCACTTGGATTGCCTAGCTCTTACTCACATCAGTTCTGATTTTCAAAATATTTTCCATACTACCAACCTTCTTGACTTATTAAATCAGCAAATTATGTATAAATTCCCTATAGATTCAAACTGCTTATGTAATTTGCTAAGACAAAATACTTGAATCTACTCTACTCATCAACAGAAACAATTAAATGATCGAAAAATCACAACCTAAACATGAGAAAAGATTCAATAAAATATTCTCATAGATTTATCTAAGAGGAAAACAACTGCTCGAAAACCCTTCCTATCTGTATTACATTAGTCATAAAATAGAGAAGAAATACAATGCTTTCTCAAGCCCGAGAAACCTCTGCACTAGTATAATCTATCTCACTGCTTCTAAGACAAGTTCTAGTCAATACTTAACCAAATACAAGCCTACTCAATTCCCTATTTCCTTATGTTGTTTCTCAAGTAATTATCCCCCTATTAATTAGGGAAATTCCCATCCTGAATTATGCAATCCCTATAGGTCCTTCTCTCACTGCATGCACCACTTGTATAATTGAAAAATTATACAATTGATAGGACACTGCCCTTGAACTCCAATCTCAACCATGTACCTCAAATTTCTTGTATGCATGAGTTAATTATGGCCGATTTATCAGTTAACTGGTTGAACATTGAAGTTGCACCCCACTACAAGACCTCCTACTAGTTCCTCAAACAATTGGAAACAGTTTAACTAACTTTAAATCAATTTAACTAAATTAAATTATTACAACTAATCGTAATTGGATCATTATATTGTTTTTCATCCATCTCGATGCATTTGGAGTGGAAAAAGTGGAGGAATCAACTCACGGGACCATTTTTACTGGCAGGACCCAGTTTGGCAAAACAAGGTCTGACACCTTTCGGGAGCGTTTTAAGGCATCAAATGACTTTTTTAGGGGTAAAAATTTATTTCTTAGTTGAAAACCTTTTTCATGCTATTCTACACACAACAATATTTCCAATGGCACAAGAATCATGTCAATCAAAGTCTATATGCAAAAGTTATAACACTCAGAAGTTGACCTTTTTGTTTTCACACCTATAATTTGAGAGGATGCCGCGTCAGCCCCATTGTTCATGGAAAAGGGGCTAGCCACGTTTTTTTGATGTAAAAGAATCTATAAGAGTCTATTTTGTAACCAGGGGAAATTTTAGGGGCTAATATTCGCAAGTGGGCTAATATTCCATATTTTTTCCAAAAAAAAAACGATTTGCCAATTTTTTTTTTATAAAAATTAATTCGCCCAAATTTTATAATATAAAATTATTTTAACTTAAAAGTTAGAAATATTATATATTGTCTAAAATAAAAATAATTAGAAATATAAACTTTTTTACAAAATTATCGTTAAACATTTTAAATTTTGGATATTAGGGACTAGTAAGATTAGCCAAAATTGCTAAACTTTAAGATAAACTTCCATCCTTACAATTTTCCTTGTTTGTAACTCTAGTTAAGAGTTGATGTATTCAAAGTTAACCACTAGTAGGCTATCGGGCTATGTTAAAACCAGGCCAGTACGAGGAAGAGGCATTCTATTCTTTTGAGAGCATTTTGTTCCATAGTTGAGCGAAGATAGTCAAAAGAGATAGGAGATAGAGCACACGGAGAGGATTTGTGCACTGTAGCAGCCCATGGGCCACAAACATTGCTTCTTTGTATTTGCAGCCATATTTCTAGACAAAGAAAGAGAGCGAAGTGGCCTCACCTTCCAGTTGGGTTTTCTCTCGAAAGGGTTTCGCAAAAAGCATATCTTGTGTCTTATGTGTGTGTGAGCTTGTTTTATTCATTCTCTACTCTTTTGCATAATTTATATTCGCATGCATGCACTAATTACAGTAAAATATACAAATCTAGAAGTGTTGGAAATAATACTAAGAGGGGGGGTGAATCAGTATTAGTAACTCAATAATATTTCATTTCCATAGGTAGATTTGTATACGCTACATTAGCTAAGTGAACCAATGTGTACATGCGACTATTATTAAAGCAACCAACGTATATGCAGAGAACTTTTGATTTACCTAATTTATCATGCATTGAACTTTAACCAGTATGTCAGATATTAATTAGACAGTGCAATCAAAATAGAATAAAGCATAAGCATCACACATGAACACCAAGATATAAGGTGGAAACCTAATGTGGGTAAAAACCACCTACTGCTATCGTCTTTGTCTTCTTTTAATAATAAGAAAATTATGTTTACAATTTTGTACTGGTGTAGACTTATACTAGTACACATGCTTCTACCTGTAGCAGGCTGCAACCTTCTCTTGTTTTCCAGCTACTACTGGAAGGGACCTACAACCCCCTAGCTCCTGTATTAGCCGATATGTTTACTAGTATGTAGGTGTCAACCTACAGAAGGCTACGACCTTCTTTCTTCCTCCGGGGACCACGTTTCATAAATTTTCAAACTGGATTTATCAACAACATCATAAGTGTAATTCAATCAAATATATTTGCATCAACCAATCACCTTTTGAACCAACTACAACTGAATGAATCAATCACTTTAACAACCCATCAATCTAATCATTCATAATACTATCACCAGATTACAGTAATTAGAATGCAAACCAGAACCCAGAACTTGGCAACAACAAATAGAAGCAACTAAAACATATTTTATAAGGTATACGCTACTTTCATGTGTCGAATCTGTGTGTATACGTGCTTTTCTCAGAGCCAACTAGCGTATACATCTGCAAACATTAGTTCATAATTCTGCAGCTATTCTAGACATCAGTTATACCCAGATCATATCATTTACAAAATAATATATGCATCAGTATTTGGAGCTAGAATACTCATGAGCAAAAACACATAATGATAGTTCATTTTACACCTTAATATCCCAATCCATCATTAGATATTATCCTTCATTAAACGCTAAGGTTCATTCTTGGTTCAAATCCAACAATGAACCATAACCCAATAACCTGCATTCTAGATCTCACACTTCATCAGATATTCAATACTTGCACTACTTGGCCTAATGATATTCTCCTCCTTTTATAGTTTTAGGCCCTTTTCAATACCATGGGCCAAAACCACTTAGGACCAATACCTTGGACCAAATACCTAGGGCCAATACCTCCGACTAGATACCTTGGACCAATACCATGGACCAAATACTTCGGACCAAAAACTAAATTTTCCAAAGTGTACGTTCTTTTCACTTTGTGAAAGTGCATGTGTACATATACATGACTTGTATACAGTGAACCTACATGTATACATGGCTTGGTCAATGGTGAACCTGCGTATACCTCTCTTTCTTCATTTTGTGAAGACTGATCTGTAATTCTTTGTTGTTTACCTGCTATATTGTGATCTTTCATCTGCACTCTATCACATTTGATATATCTTCTGTAGATTCATCTAGTTACCATATACAAGTGAGTTGTTCTACTACAAGTGGGTTGCCATCAAGTATAACACATACATTATAATGCCAACAATCTCCCCCTTTGGACTTGATGGCAACAACAACACCAAGTCACTCTCCCCCTTTGACATCAAGGGCAAAGGGCTGACCAAGATGACTTTCAATAGCTGAATATTGATCATTCTCCCCCTAGGCACATGCTGAATTCTCTAATTGAACTCCCCCTTTGTTCATGTTGAGATGTACTATATCATCCTTGCTCCCCCTGAGCACATGCAAAGTCTACAAATATTTTCAAGAAAAAATGACATGACTTCTATAACTCAACTGAGTGAGTTTGACCTCCCTATCACCAAAGACTCATACATACATCCATTCTCCCAACCAAGTGGGGATATACCAATTGTTTATACATGACTGAAATATAGCAATTATTACATCATCCTTCCCATGCATAGTGGGGGTACAAATTACATCATATGACCGAAAGGGACTCATCTACAACAGACAGAGAAAAATTATTACATCATGGGTCTTGATATGACCTTTACATTGAATGATATACATGATATTTATAACAAATACCAAAAATCTAAACAAGACCATGATAGTCATCAACAACTATCATACACCATGTATGATCTTCTCCATAAGCATTTTTGAACAGCATCCAGTCCATCCAAAAAAAAACTCACATGAATTAAAACAACTATGCGGATTTGTACCAAGATCTTCTAAGATAATGCCAACAATGCATTATTAGAAGCATATGCTCCCCCTGAACCTGTGCCAGATGTTCACTGTCAGATCTGATCATTGCATATATCAGAAGAATTATCAAGGCATCATCATCAATTAGATATACATCAAGTTATCAACAACTTATGAGAACCAACATATTTCCACATGTCATTAGCAGATTGTAACCATCATCAAACAGAGAAGATAATTCACTGAACCATATTAGACCCCTTTCTCCTGAGTCTGACCCACTGCTTTTCCTCAAACCAACATATACACGACTGTGCCCACATAAACCAACATATGTACGCGACTACATTTCATGAAACTCGCGTATAACAACCTTTCAAAAAAAAGGAGTTTAACAACATGATGATGCAACAACTACTCTCAGCTTCTGTCTGAGATATTTAAATTTCTCTATGGGTAGTGGTTTAGTGAATATATCAGCAACTTGTTCTTTGGAGGGAACATACTCCAATTTGACCTTTTTTTCAAGCACTTGTTCATGTAGAAAATAATATTTGAAGGGTATGTTCTTGGTCTTGGAGTACATGATTGGATTCTTTGAAATACTGATGGAACTTGTATTATCACATAGAATGGAGATGGGTGGAGTACATGTGATCTGAATGTCCTGCAAGGTTTGCATCATCCAAAGTAGTTGTGTGCAACAAGATGTAGTAGCCACGTATTCTACTTCAGCTCTAGATAATGCAATTGAACTTTGTTTCTTGCTAAACCAAGACACTAACCTGGAATCCATATAGAATGCACCACCACTAGTGATTTTTCTGTCATCAACACTTTTTTGCAAATCTGCATCTGTATATGCATGAAATGTAAGATTTGTATCTCTAGGATACCATAAACCAAAGTTTTGTGTTCCTTGAAGATATTTGAAAATCCTTTTGAATACCTGAAGGTGTGATTCCTTTGGATTTTCTTGGAATATTCCAACTATTCCTACTACATGCATGATGTCAGGTCGGGTACCTATTAGATAAAGCAGAATGCCAATCATGGATCTGTAAGTTGGTTGATGTGCTACTGTTGATTTATCATTTGAGCTGAGATTGCATCCTGTTACCATTGTGGTACATACTGGTTTAGAATCTTCCATGCGATACTTTTTCAAGATTTGCTTGATATATTTGGTTTATGACAGAAAAATACCATCTTTATTTTGTTGAACTTGTAGACCAAGAAAATAGATAAGCTCACCAAGCAAGGAAATTTCAAATTCTTGCTGCATTATTGAAGCAAAAGTTTGACTCATGGATTCTTCATTGCTACCAAAAATGATATCATCAACATAAACAACAATTATTAGCAATTTATCATTGTCAATCTTTGTATATATGCTATCCACTGAACCCTTTGAAAAACCTTTTTGGTGGAAAGATTTGTTAAGATGGTAATACCAGGCCCTTGGAGCTTGTTTTAGACCATAGAGAGATTTTCTAAGTCTGCATACAAGTTTTGCATCATTTCCAAGAATGAATCCTTCTGGCTGCTCAATATAGACCTCTTCATCTAAGTCTCCATTAAGAAAGGCAAATTTTACATCCAATTGGTATACTTTGAATTTCTGAAAACTAGAAAGAGCAAGAAACATCCTTATGGCTTCAAGTCTAGCAACAAGTGCAAAAGTTTCTTCAAAATCTATACCTTCTTGTTGAGCATATCCTTTGCAAACAAGTTTGGCCTTGTTTCTAATAACTTCTCCATTTTCGTTCAACTTGTTTTTGAATATCTATTTAGTTCCTATGATATTTTTATCATGAGGTCTAGGAACTAATTCCCAAGTATTATTCTTTTCAATTCGCTCAACTTCTTCATTCATGGCCTTGACCCAACATTCATCTTTGCATGCTTCATTTACATTTTAAGGTTTGATGGAAGATAGTAATGTCAAATAGCTTGAGTCTTCTATAATAGTTCTTTTTGTCTGCACACCTGCCCCTTTTTCCCCTAAAATTTGCGTTTCTCTATGACTTTTCTGAACATACCTAGATGGAGTCTTTTATTCTACTGTTATCTCTTCTTCTAGTGTTTCATTGGTTTCTTCTTCAGAATCAATGTGATTTGATGTGGGAAAATGATCCTCATCTTCTTCATTGCCATAATTTTCGATTTTTATTTGTTTTGGATTTTTGCATGCTTCATCAACCACAACATCAATACTTTCAATAATTTTCCCAAGTCTTTTATTATAACATTATATCCTTTACTTCGAGAGGAGTAGCTAAGAAGAATACCTTCATCTGCTCCGGGTTCAAACTTACGAAGTTTTTCATCAGTCCTTTTGATGTAACATTTTCTTCCAAAAACTTTGAAGTATTTTACAGTAGGAGTCTTACCATACCAAATTTTATGTGGAGTTTGAGTGTTGTTTACCCGAACATTTGCTTGGTTGAGAATAGTGACGGCGGCAAATGCAGCTTCACCCCAAGAGGTTGCATTAGTATTAGATTCATCTAGCATAGCTTGATCCATTTGTTGAACAATTCTATTCATCCTTTCTACCACTCCATTTTTCTGAGGAGTCCTTGCGATGGAGAACTACCTTTTTATTCCATTTTGTTCACAAAAGTCAAAGAATTCATCTGAGGTAAATTCCCCTCCTTGATCAGATCTCAGGCATTTGATTTTGTGGTCTAATTCATTTTCAACTGAAGCTTTGAAGGCTTTGAACATTTCATATGCTTCATCTTTATGCTTTAGAAGAACTATCCAACACATTCTGGAAAAATCATCAATGATTAATATAAAGTATTCTTGTCCATGAGGTGACTTTTTCCTTGATGATCCACATAAATCAGTATGAACAAGTTCAAGAGGCTTACTAGTTGACCCTTCCTTTCCGACGAAGTGAGAACTGGTTTGCGTACCGAAATGACATGATTTGAATACAGTATTTTCTGGAATGAAGATATCTGGAAGATCACAAACAACCTGGGATCTGCATGCTTTTCTTATTTGAGAAAAGCTTAGATGTCCAAATCTTCTGTGCCATAGCCAATTTTCATCATTTTTGCTTAGATAGCACTGTTGTTGTCCTCTCTTGAGTATGTATAAGTTGTTTGGAGTTCTTGTACCTTTGATCACGGTTTCTCCTGTATCAAGCTCACGAATAAGACATCCATTTGATAGAAACACCACTTCATTTCCTTGATCACACATTTGACTTACACTCAACAGGTTATGCTTTAAACCATCAACATACATAAAATTTCTAGTTTTAACTTTTTCTTTCAGGAAAACATGACCTTTACCTTTTATGACAGCAGGAGTGTCATTTCCAAATGAGACATACTTTTCCTTTTCTAAGGCGTTATATGAGTGTAGTTTTCCTTTGTCACTTGTCATGTGTTTTGAGCATCCACTATCGATGTACCACTGGTTTTCTTGTCCTTTTGCATACAAGGCTATACCACATATTTCTATTTGTGGTTCTTTCTTTCTGCATATTTTTGGATTTAATGGAGTTTTCTCGTTTTGAGATATTTGCCAAAATTTACTCCTGCAGTCAGATTCTTCATGGCCAAAGTTGTTACAGATTGAGCATTCTATTTCATTTTCAAGAAGAGAAAAGTTATTATAGGAAATTTTCTTGATCCCTATCACATTCCTTTGATTTTGTGCTTCTCTATTCATGATGGTTTTGTAAGAAACACATTGAGCAGCTTTGTGTCCAAAATTATGACATGAGAAACATTGACCATTGAAGATGTTCCTACGATTATCAAATTTATTGATCTGGTGATTTTAGTTTCTATTCATCTTTGAAAAAAATTGAGTATGATTTACCTGAGGTTGGTTTTGACTTCTATTTTTCCTTGGAGCAAACTGAGCCTGATTTACCTGGTGATCTGCCTTATGCCTTTGCTAATGATTGTCATACTGTTGACTGTTCTTTATTGCATCAAGATACCTTTTAGTGGAGGTTGATGGCTTCTATGCTTCTTCAGTATATCCAAGACCTATCTTTATTAGAGGAGAATGTTGCACTTTGATAATTTCATTTAAGTTTCTGATCCTTTAGCAAATCTAAGATTGAGATATTTTGTTTTCTCAAGAACCTTTCTTAGACCACAATTTCACATTCTAGTTTTTGATTGTGTTTTCCTCTTTTAGCAAGTTGATATTTTAAGGTATCTATAATCATATTCTTTTCTTCTAAACATATTTTGAGTTTAGAAATTTCTTCATGAAGTTCGTATTCTTCTAAATCATCCAGAAATTTATCATCTTCATAAGCCATTAGAAGTCTATAGTCATCCCTTTTTCATCTTCATCACTATTTGATAATCCATCGCTATCTTCATGAGTATAGGAGCTATTTTAACTTACACTTTGTTTTCTATTCCATTTTGCAGATTCGTTACCTTTATCATATTTATCTTTATGAGGACATTTGGCATCATAATGACTGACTCTACCATAGGCAAAACATTTGAAAGGTATTTTACATCTAAATCTTCTGGAACCCCGTTGAAGCTTATTGACAAAGTTTACTTCATCTTCTTCTTCTAAAATATGTCCTGATTCATTTAGTTCTCCTTTTCCTTTTGTTGAAGCTTTAAATTTGGCTTCTATCATTTTTGATGGGTCTCCTTTTCTCATCTCAAAGGCAGTTAAGATCCTGTGAACCTATGTCATGGTAATAGTCTATAGATCCTGTTTTTGTTCTATGGTAGATACTTTTGATTCAAATTTAGCAGACAAGGATCTTAAAACTTTCTCAACTAAGGTAACTTCCTTTATCTCTTCACCCATATTTTTCATGAAATTAACAACCTCATCTATATGTAAGAAGTAACTAGCAATACTTTCATCATTGTGCATATTAAGAGTTTCATATTGAATTCTGAGAGTTTGTAGTTTAGCACGTTTTACCTAAGAGTCTCCTTCGTAGCTTAAAATGATTTTGTCCCATATTTCTTTGGCTGATTTGAACTGCATAACTTTGAAAAACTCTAGTTGTGACAGACTTCCCAATAATGTATTGACAACCTTGGCATTGGTTTCATATTCCTTTTTACCTATTGTATCTGTAGGAATTGTTGATGGAAATGTATATCCTCCTTCCACGATTTCCCAGACATCTATTACAATTGATTAAAGGTAGGTTGTGGTTCTTATCTTCCAATAAACAAAGTTGCTCCCATCAAAGATTGGTGGTCTGATAGATCTCCTGCTTTCTTGATTACTCATGATGATGGATCTTCCTTCAAGCGATTAAGCTTCTTCATAAGGACCTGCTCTGATACCAATTGTTGGAAATAATACCGAGAGGGGGGTTGAATCAGTATTAGTAACTCAATAATATTTCATTTCCATAGGTATATTTGTATACGCTACTTTAGCTAAGTGAACCAATATGTACACGCGACTATTATTAAAGCAACCAACGTATATGCAGAGAACTTTTGATTTACCTAATTTATCATGCATTGAACTTTAACCCGTATGTCAGATATTAATTAGATAGTGCAGTCAAAATAGAATAAAGCATAAGAATCACACATGAACACCAAGATATAAGGTGGAAACCTAATGTGGGTAAAAACCACCTACTGCTATGGTCTTTGTCTTCTTTTAATAATAAGAAAATTATGTTTACAATTTTGTACTCGTGTAGACTTATACTAGTACACATGCTTCTACTTGTAGAGGGTTGCAACCTTCTCTTGTTTTCCAGATACTACTGGAAGGGAGCTACAACCCCCTAGCTCCTGTATTAGCCGATATGTTTACTAGTATGTAGGTGTCAACCTACAGAAGGCTACGACCTTCTTTCTTCCTCCAGGCACCACGTTTCATAAATTTTCAAACTGGATTCATCAACAACATCATAAGTGTAATTCAATCAAATATATCTACATCAACCAATCACCTTTTGAACCGCAACCGAATCAATCAATCACTTTAACAGCCCATCAATCTGATTATTCAGAATATTGTCAGCAGACTACAGTAACCAAAACCCAAACCAGAACCCAAAACTTTGCAACAACAAACAACAACAACTAAAACATATTTTATAAGGTATATGCTACTTTCATGTGTCTAACCTGCGTGTATACGAACTTTTCTCAAATCCAACCAATGCATACATCTGCAAACATTAGTTCATAATTCTACAACTATTCTAGACTTCAGTTATACCTAGATCATATCATTTACAGAATAATATATGCGTCAGTATTCAGATCTAGAATATTCACGAGAAAAAACACATAATGATAGTTCATTTTATGCCTTAATATCCCAATCCATCATTAGATCTTATCCTTCATTAAACGTTAAGGTTCATCCTTGGTTCAGATCCAAGAATGCACCATAACCCAATAACCTGCATACTAGATCTCACACTTCATCAGATATTTGATACTTGCACTGCTTGGCCTAATGATCTTCTCCTCATTTTATAGTTTTAGGCCTTTTTCAATACCATGGACCAAAACCACTTATGACCAATACCTTGGACCAAATACCTTGGGTCAATACCTCAGACCAAACACCTTGGGCCAATACCATGGATCAAAATACCATGGAGCAAATACTTTGGACCAAAAACTTAGTTTTCCAAAGTAGACACGCTTTTCCTTTTGTGAAAGTGTGTGTGTATGTATCTGCGACTTGTATAGAGTGAACCTGTGTGTATACATGGCTTGGTCAATGGTGAACCTGCGTATACCTTTCTTTCTTCATTCTGTGAAGACTGATATGTAATTCTTTGTTGTTTACCTGCTATACTGTGATCTTTTATCTACACTTTGTCACATCTGATATATCTTCTGTAGATTCATCTAGTTACCATATACAAGTGAGTTGTTCTGCTACAAGTGGGTTTCCATCAAGTACAACACATACATTATAATGCCAACAAGAAGTTAAATTAAACTATAATAGTGTAGAATCTCATATTTTTTAATATAATATTATCAGATCTGTTTTGACGAACTATCTAGTGGAATATCCACGATAGTTTACAGATCAACAACTCAAATTAAACTCAACCTAGGCTCCTAAAAATTTAGGAACCACTCTACATGAATCAATTTAGGCCCTCAACTTGAATTAACTGAGCCAACTAAGTGAAATTAACTTAGTTAACTCATTCTTGTTGTCTTGTGATGTGGAATTACAAATTTCTCCTAATTTAATTCAAGGGAAAATTAAATCAGGATTTTCTTGTTGCCATTTTCAAAACTCCCTCTCAACAAGAAAGGGATTCAAATCTACCCCGATCCAACATCTTTGGAATGTATTGCATGCAACACATCTTACTATTGTTGTTTCCACTGCAACATCTACAACTGAAGAGTATAAGAAAAAAAATAAATATAATCATTAATCAATCTGCAATGGTATACTAGGAAAGTCATGCTACTGTTGACTCTGCTACTGAGCCTCTTGCTCTGCTGTCAACACTGCTTTGCACTCCTTAGTATATGATTGACATTGATCCTCCTGCTATTGAATACTATGGGCCCCCATAGCAAAGTAATGATCCATGCGACAAACACACCTCAATGGACCCTACCAAATTTCTGAAACTCTTAGACTATTGCCTTACATCGCCCCACCTCACACCTGGAGGTATGGATGCATGTGCTCCCTCTACCCACTTAGCTCAAAATCTCCCCCTACTAGAGGTTTCTGCTTGAGTGGATGTTTCCACTCTGTCTCCTTTCTGCTTCTCCAATTGTGGCTGCTCCACAACTTGCTGAGGCTACTTTTGAGGCTCCATTTTGAGAGGTAAATTATGATACCTCTCAACCACCAACTCTCTAACCTTTTCCTTGTTCCTTGAGGCTTTTCATGCATCTTTGACCTCAAGTGAATATAGGTTCTTAACTCGCACATCAATATGATTCACTTGTCCTGTGGCGATGTGTCTAAGGAAAACCTTTCCTTTTCTAAATATCACATTGTAGCCACGGTCTTCCAATACCACGATGAAAACTAGATCCTTATTTAGACCCGAAACAAACATCACATCCTTGAGTCTAAGAGGGGAGCCAAAATTCCTTTGAAAAGTAAATGTACTGATATTGGTCGCGCTATACCTCTCGTCATCTCCAAAGTCAATGTTCTTCTTGACGTCTTTCTCCTCCAAGTCACTGAACAAGTCTTTATTCCCAGTCATATGGAATGAGCCACTGCTGTTGAGATACCACATGATTCTCATTACAACACTTTCCATGCATGAAATGAGAGTAAAATCAAGCTCAAATTATCAAGCTAGAGCTTCACTTGTTGCTGCTACTATAGGCTCCTTCTTGCTTGCCTTCTTCTGTGGACATTTCATGGCATAGTGCCCAATTTCATGATAGTGAAAGCACTTGATGCTAGACAAGTCTTTCTTCTTTTCCTCCTTGCCTTGGGACTTATTTCCCTTGGATTTATTTCCTTTTTTGAATAATTCAAGGTCATCTACCTCTTCTTTTGATGAGGTTCCATCTCGGTTGTCTCGCCTAATTTATTCATGCACTAGATCAGACCATAACTTGTCCCAAATTAGTAGTTTGTCTCTACCATTAATGAAATCCTCATAAATGTGCTAGCTCTTGGGAAGAACCAATAGAGTTAGAGCTAACATTTTGTCTTATGGAAGAGTAATACTAACCTCACAAAGTTCATCACAACACTATGTGACTTTGCTCAGATATTTCAGAATTGTGTCATTCTTTTCCATCTTGATGCTATGAAGCTTGTCCTTCGGTGCCAACTTCATGTGGTCTCTATTATTCTCAAACAATTCGGTTAGTGTTTTCCACATCACAAATGGCGTTTCTTTCCCATGGGGATTCAAGACAATATGATCTCAAACACCCTTCAATATGATCCTCCTCGCTTTAGCTACATCCTTCTTCCACTGAGCGAGATCCTAGGCATTAACTGTTGGGGGTTTAACTACATATGTCTTGATGTAATCTAGTATCCCATTATCATCTAATATCACCTCCATAAAGATATTCCATGCCACAAAATTTGTGGCTCCTTCTGTAGAATACTCGAGCCTGATTCCTATGGAAGTCATCTTCTCAGTCCTGGAGAAAACTTACAACACTTATCTTGTAATTCGAACCTCTTGCACAAAATTCAAATTCTATTCTCTTCTATTGTGATTCCTTGACTGATACCATGTAGAAATTCCTCGTAGATTCAAACTGCTTATGTAATTTTCTAAAACAAAAGACTTGAATCTACACTACGCATAGCAAGAAATCAAAACATAAACACGAGAAAAGATTCAATCACATATGCTCAAAGATTTATCTAATGGGAAAGAAATTTCTCAAAACCCCTTCATATCTGTATTTCATTAGTTAGAAAATAAAGAAGAAATACAATGCTTTCTCAAGCCCTAGCAACCTTTGCACTAGTCTAATCTATCTCACTGCTTCCTAGACAAGCTATGGTCAATACTTAAACAAGTACAAGCCTTCCCAAGTCATTATTTCCTTGGGATATTTCTAAGGGAATTATACCCCTATTAATTAGGGAAATACCCATCCTGAATTGCGCAATCCCTATAGGTCCTTCTCTCACTGTATGCACCTCCTGTACAACTTAGAAAATTATACATCTGATAGTACATCGCCCTTGAACTCCAATCTCAATCTGGTAACTCAATTTTCATGCATGCATGAGTTAATTATGGCTGATTTATTAGTTAAAAGGTTGAGCACTGAAGCTGCAGCCCACTGCTAGACCTCCTACTACTTCCTCCAATAGTTGGAACTAGTTTAACCAAATTTAACTCAGTTTAATTGAATTAAATTATTACAACTCAAATTAAACTCAACCTATGCTCCTAAAATTTAGGAACCATTCTATATGACTCAAGTTAGGCCCGCAACTCGAATTAACTAAGCCAACTAAGTGAAATTAACTTAGTTAACTCATTCTTGTTGTCTTGTGATGTGAATTACAATTTTATCCTAATGTAATTCAAGGGAAAATTAAATCAAGATTTTCTTGTTTCCATTTTCAACACTCCCTCTCAACAATAAAGGGATTCAAATCTACCCTAATCCAACACCTTTTGAATGTAATGCATGCAACACTTCTCACTATTGTTGTTGCTACTCCAACATTTGCAACTGAAGAGCATAAAAAAAAATAAAAAATGATCATTGAATCAAGCTGTGAATATCTACTGGGAAAACTATGTTGTTGTTGACTCTGCTACTGAGTCTCCTACTCTGTTGTGAACACTTCTCTACACTACTCAACATCTGAATGACATTGATCCTCCTTCTACTAAATATTGTGGGCCCCCATAGCAAGGTAATGATCCATGAGACAAACACACCTCAATGGACCCTGCCCAATTTCTAAAACTCTTGGATTATTGCTTCATAATGCCCCACCTCACACTTGAGGTATGGCTGCATGTGCTCCCTAACCATTTATATCAAAATTCCCCCTTACAAGATGTCTCTTATTGAGTGGATGTTTCCACTCTATCTCCTCTTTGCTTCTCCAATTGTGGTTGCTCCAAATCTTGCTGAGGCTACTTTCGAGGCTCCATTTTGAGAGGTAAATTATGATCTCTCTCAACCACCAAGTCTATAACCTCTTTCCTTTCTCCTCAAGGATTTGCATGCATCTTCAACCTTAAGTACATATAGTTTCTTGAATCGCACACCTATCTACTTCACTTGTCCCATGGTGATGTGTCTAAGGAAAATCTTTCCTTTGCTAAATATCACATCGTAGCCATGGTCTTCCATTACCGTGACGAAAACTAGATTCTTCTTTAGACCTAGAATGAAAATAACATCCTTGATCCTAAGAGGGGAGACAGACTCCCTCTGAAATGTAAATGTATTGATACCAGTCATGCTATACCTCTCGTTGTCTCCAAAATCAATTTTTTTCTTGAGGTCTTTCTCCTCCAAGTCACTGAAGAGATCTTTATTTCCCATCATATGGAACGAGGCACTTCTATTGAGATACCATAGGCTTTTGATTACATTGTTTCCCATGTATGTAATGAGAGTAAAATCAAGCTCAAATTGTGAAGCTATAGATTCACCTGTTGTTGCTAGTTTAGGCTCCTTCTTGCTTTCCTTCTTCTACGGATATTTCATGGCATAGTGTCTGAATTCATGATAGTGAAAACACTTGATGTTTGAAAATTATTTCTTCTTTCCCCACTTGTGTTGGTACTGTTATGCTCCTATACCAATAGGTTTCATATTTCATGATTGACTGGTAAAGTCCCAAATATGTTCATCCTTTCCATGCTGCAAAGGTTCCATATTTTGAAAAAATCAAAAAATTAAAAAAATGAAAAGAGGGTATGTCCTAAAAGAAAGATTAAAGGGCAAAAAGAATGAAATGGTCAAAAAGAAAGGAAATGAACCCAAAATGAAGAAGACCAGGAAAGTGTGCTAGTACAAAATGCCACTACTATTCTATTTTTGCAAAGAATTTCATTGTGTGCAATTAGTTGACTCTTGCCACAGTCGATGGATTGCCAAACAACTTAATCTTGGCCAGTTCGTGTTTAAATTTCTGTTTTTATAGATAGAGAACAAAATCTGTCCAAACAGTTCAAGCTTGGCAGATAAGTAGTTAGGTAGAGAAGAAAAGAAGCTCAACAGCTAAATCTGATCCCCTGAAAGAAATAAGGGCATACTTAGATAGGATGGCAGTTAAAAGAAAAGAAGAGAGTAAGGGTTTGCTAGTTTAAATGCACCCAAGGAAAAAGGAAGAAAAAAATGTTAGGTATAATAGGCCGGGTAGGCAGTTTTGATGTTGCAGAAGCAGGCTTATGAGTAATTTTGTCTTTCAAAGGTGATTCATCTTATTGATATCATAAGTACCATGGAAACTATGTGGTGACAGATCAAATGAAGCATGTCTAACTTCCCCTCACTCTTCTCCAAAAAGCACTTACTAACCTCCCCCCAAGGATATTGAGATCTGCTTGATACTCGTAAAAACACTCCATTTCATGAAAAGCCAGAGGAAAATAACAATCTTTCTTAATGCAAAGAAACCACATTTCTTGTGTAAAAATCCTCTTGGTCCATCATCCTAAGTTATCCAACTTCATAGCTTGGCGCCCTTTCATTTCCCTAAGCCTAAGTCTTTGACTTTACGACCTAGTGCTTTTGTTCAAACATATCTTTCATATTAACACATTAACCTTATTATATAGTTCCTATATGAATTGTTCCCCCCCATATTATCTAAATATATGAAAAATCCCCGAAAAAATTCAATATCCTGCCCCTGCTAGCTATAGCGATGTGTCATTGTTTTAAACGTGATTATAGGTTCATTTGGAACCTTATAAAAACCCTCCCCGCACACAAATATTCATAGGTTGATTAACGTTTGGTTAATTAATAGTCTTAACCCCCGACAACCAATCGCAATCGCCCCGAGAAGTCTTAAACCATAACTTATATCACGTGGGTCCCAAGCCGTAGCCCCCCGCCACCTCAGATCTCTGCTGACTATTGGATGCGGGCCCGTTGATCTGACGGCCCATGATCATATCACGACACCCCTCTACACTGAAGATTAACGCCCTGGGAATGGTGGTATTCCTACCGTACCGAGGACACGCGACACCCTCCCGGCATGCTCACGGCCCTCCCCACCGATACCACCTTGGCCGATAAGCGGTGCGGGCCAATACCACTTACTGCCCCCGCTGACCCCCCCGCTGATGTCATCACCACATCATCCACTGACGTCACCTCCACGTCATCACCACGTCAGCCTCCGTACCCCGCTATGCGACAAAACATCACGTCATGCTGACGTCATCCAAAAAAAGCGCCAAAAGCCTGCCAAAGCCAATATTTGTTAAAAAACCCATAAAAACCGTCATTTTTGTTCATTTTCATTCGTTTGCTTCCCGAGACTGTGCATGCAAACTATGTCCAAAAAACTACAGAAGCTCCAGTCCGCCACCCGGCCAGCATAATCCGGCATCCCGCTCTACAATTCATCATCCAACCTGCAAGATACGCTCATTCTCCGCAAGAACATAGGTATTTACCTTATTCCACCTTCCGAACCTGTGTTTTTAGTTTTCCTCAGTAAAATTATACCTGTGAGAGCCAAATTCAAGAACAGAACAGTCTATTAGCCCGCTGAAATTCACCAGAACTCCCATTTTGCCCGTTTTTCCCACAAAAATTCAACTTACAGTTAAAAACACAGAGAATTGAATAATGGAAGCTCCCATGGCCCTTAATGTTGCGCCCCTCAATGCACCTCATAAAGACCTAGAGTGGTTACCCCTGGCTGATAGAGATTTTCAAATCCAAGATTTAACTGGTGACCAAAACCACCTCCAAGCATTCTGTGAAATCAGGAACAGTCACCTAAGTAACTCTGACCTCTATGGAATATGGGAATCCAACCTGCCCATGTACTACCTCCCCTCAGTCAATGTTTTCCCTGATATAATCGCCTATGTTGTGCCAATTATGAACCTGCCCAAAGAGCAGTCAAGACTCCATCTGGAATTGTTCTCTTTTATATAACTCCTGAGTCCATAAATGAGATGTTACACTTCAAACCCATTCAACCTCTGGCTCCTCTTTCTATGGGATTATTTCTTGAGCAGGGCCCTAAAATGCCAAACTCAGAGATAACCCGCATTGCTCAAACATTTATGAGACCAGATTGCCAGCCCAAATTCCCACCTCCCTTTCTACATGTCTGGTTCAATAAAGCTGGAAGATTCATCATTGATATGATATCCTATGTCCTGGGATTCAAGACAAGTGAATATGTTGATGAGACCACCCTAGTTTTGTTGTCCATATTTACTCCAGGACAGCCCCCTGCTGTCAAATATGACTATGCTACTTTCATTGCCAACAAGATCCATGACCAATTCTTGAGTCTAGACAGAGAAGGAGTCTTCAAGTATACCTCTTATATATATCATCTGTTCCTGTATTTCCAAACAGACAATTTTCAGTTTCCCATCAGAAAATTGGATTCTAAAGGAGAGCGGAGGTCTGTAATCTTTTGGACCTCAGTCTTCCACAATGTCCATGACTCCCCTTATACCTACTGTGAATTCATTGACTTGTTCATACATCCGGTTTCCTCTCTACTGATGAGAGCTCCTCCTCCTAGACTCTCTAGTGATATGCAGAAGATTTTACAGCTCTCCAAGAACTACAGAATAGGTGACTGGTATTTCTACCAGAATCACACTGAGATCAGGATATATGGCTGTGAGCTGTGCCCTTATAAGCTGCCCAAGTATGTGCCCATGAGACTGTTTGCTCTGGAATATTTCAGGCAACTTAGTAGTGCAGATTTAACTCATTTTTGCAATGTGAAGAAAAAAGCTCAGCTGAGGATAAGGAACCAATTAGGCCCCTTTATCATTAACAAAAGGGAAGCATGGCAAGATGCTGATAAAATATTGGGGGAACAACTCAAATTAAAGAAGAGCTTTCAGTGGGTACCCTATGACCCAAATGGCTTTATCAGTGAAAGAAAAGTAAAAAACAGGCTATCAGCCTATAAACATTGTAGAATCCCTGAAATAGAGAAATTTTCTAATCAAGATGAGTGGGTAGAGGGCACATTGATAGAAGAGCTTACTGAGCAAGAGAAAATGGAACAAGCTATGAAAAATCTAGAAAAGACTCTTGACCTGGACTCTTTTGGACAGGTATTTTTCAAGCTGCCTCAGCAAACCGGAGTGGGTACATCATCTGCTGGAACTTCACAGCAACCTACCCAAGAAAGCACTACACCAACTGTAGGGACATCAAAGGGCAAAGAAGTGCTAGATACAGAGCAGCACATAATGACAGATCAGCCAGCAACATCAAAGGAACAGGGCCAAGGGCAAATTCCTCCTGTCTAGACCAAAGCACCAGAGATACCAGCATTATAGACTCCTCTAAATGAGGAAAGGGGCAGGAAAAGAGATAGAGAAGAGGCCACACCTGTAAGTGGACCAGCAGAGCAACCAGGGGAAAAAAGGCAAAGAATAAATCCTCTATCTGAAGAGGAAATTATTGAGGAAACCATAGAAAGCCTAAGAGGCGAGAGGGCAACCAGCCCACAGATCTCCCTAGTAATAGAAACATCCACTAGCCCTCATAGGCAGGACCTAGAAAGGTAGCATAGTGTGGAAGTTTCCTCCACAAGGCCACAAAGCAAGCAGGGCTCTGAGATCAAAAAGATATTCACAGAGATAAAAGCCTGGAATGACCCACTGAGGCTGCAACTTTATAATCAGCTTCTTACGATGACCCCTGCCAACCAGCAAAGGTTAATGTCTGCATATGACATTAAAGAAGGAACAATGATCTTGAGCCACTTTAAGCCTAAAGTGCAGCAGCCACAATCAACAGTTGACTACATTAGAACAAATCTGGAGGTTCTTACCAAAGACATTCATCCTATGGACTAGATTGAGCTGCATAAGCAAACTCGAGAGATGGTCTACTCTACATTGGCAGATAAGGCAATGTTGGCTTATAAATTGCAGAACTCATTGAACAACACATCTGCCCAACTAGATTTAGAGAAAGCATCTTCTTTAGCCAAAGACAACAGAATAAAGTCCTTGGAAGATATTATCATCGAGCTGGGACATGATCCCAAGGATGCCAAAGGAATAAAAGCATTGATGAAAAAGAAGGAAGAGGACATTGCTGCCCTCAGGAAACAATTGAAGCTGCCTACTACTATGCATCCAAAAACTACAGAGGTTGTACAACAAAAAGCAGAAGAGGACATGATGGACCTGCTTATGAAAATGAATGATAGACTAAGTGAGACAGAGCAGGCATTAGAGAAAGAAATAAGAGAGAAGCAGGGAGAATCGACCTCCTAGCCACTTGAAGTAGCTCCAATAGTCACAAATGCCCCTCCAACATCAGCAACAACAGCAGGTACTTCAGCAACAACAACAGTAGTATGCAGCAGCACTACCATGAAAACAAAGGAGTTAATAAAAGCCATGGAGGAATTAAAACTCCAAGTATCAGAATTGAAAGAAGCCAAAGAGAAATTGGCAAAATTAGAAGTGAGTTATGACAAATCCAAAATGACTGTGGTAGAAAAGACAAGAGAGGTGAAAGCATTAGAGAACAGGGTAAAATAATTGGAAAAGGACCTCTCTTTAGATAAGCCACTAGGAGAAATCAAAGGAATTTTGTGGGCTAACATTAGTCAAACCATTAGTAATGTATGGAGATCTATTCAAACTATTTATGAGCAGATTGACTTGATAGTAGTAGCCCAAGTGGAAATTCAAAAGGCCAGAAATCTATTGGGACATATGCCCGAACAGGCCAACAGGCTAATCCATTTTTTGAACACTAAGACCAGTGAAAAACTAGCAGCACTGGACATCAGAGACAGGACAGGCACCACCCTAACAATCAAAAGAGTTCTGACAAAGAGAACCCTGATGAAGAATCTGGAAAGGAGGTGCCAGGATATGCAAGTGGAGATAGACTCTTTTATAGAAAGATTTGCAGTTTTGCATGAAAGGGGCTTGCCAAGTCTGTTGGGAAGCAATGAACGCCTGTTGAGACAAGTTGAGTACATGCACAAGTTGGACAAACATGCTGCTAATCAAGTAAATGCATCATCAAGTACTTCAACAGAGAAGGCCCTTCCATCTGGCCAAACTCTCTACAACAACTTGGAAAATCTATTTTATATTGAGCATGAAGTGAAACATCTTTTTACCATCCAGCCTAACTTCTTCAGGTACACAGATGCTGATGAGACTTTGAGAAAGCTACGAAAACATAATTTACCAGAAGAGCAGTGGTCGCAAAGCATGTTGGAAATCCTATAGGCATGTTTCAACTTTTGCTTTACCCAGGATACAACAGATGCCATAAAGTGGAGAATAGGAACGGATAAGATTCATGCGGGGAAACAATATATCAAATCAAAATTAAATACACCCAAGAAAGCTGAGGCAACAACGCAGAATATCAGTGGAAACAGCCACCAGTCGACTCACCGAGCTTACAGTCAACTCATCTCACCAACTGAGCAGCCAACACGACAGCATTTACTTCTTCATTTGTTTCTCCCTGTTTTCAAGATCATTTACTCCTCCTATAAAGTAGGTAGAATGAGTTATTACTAGATATTATCTCTTTGAGATATTTTGTAAACACTTTTGTATAAATACCTCCCCAAGCAAAGTATTTGGGGTTGGTGATACATTTCTTAGACTGCGCTGTACCTCTGAATACAAAAGCTACTGGAATCCATTGTTGCCGGACTCTTTGGATGTGGAATTGATAGCAGAGGACTTGTTACACAATTCTTGAATCATCTTATGGATCAATAAGTCCCTCTTACTTGTGTTTTCAGTTTCTGTGTTTACTATATCATATATGTTCCATGATCTGAATAATAGAGAAAAATAATAACTTAGAATTTGCGTGTTTTCACTTTGTGTTCAATCTCTGTTATTATTAATGTTTTCTTTAGAATTAGCATAAACAGGAATTCTTAACTACTCCTGTTTCCCCTAGCTCTTACATATCGAATATTAGCTAAGGAATTCTTAAGTGCTCCCAAGCAATAATCATCCACTTTCCCTCTGTCTACATGATGAAGGATTCTTAATTTCCCTTCACCCACTGACTCCATCCCATCTGATTCTGGATTATAAATTGTTCCATGATTGATTACCTTGCTCTATAGTACCACCCTTTGTCAAAGAAATTATATCCAAATGTTTATCCTCATAGACTCCATCAACCCAATGGACTGAACTTCTCAGATTTACACCCCTGTTCTATTGAATATCACCATCCAAAAACCAAACAAACCCTTGTTCTTCATAACTAGCCTAATATACCTCAAAACAACGATAAATTATAAAGAGATAGCCCTCTCTGGATGCATATAGGCTAGAATCTGTGTCTAAAAGATTGGTCTATAGTTATCTCGGCCATATTCCCTTTCTTACAACTTTTGGGAACAACCTGAGTGTTAACAGGTACATCTTTACCTTGTATTTCTTTCCTTTTCTAACTAATGCAAGGTCCTCTTCCTCTTCTTTTGATGAGGTCCCATCTCAGTTGTCCCGCCTTCTTTCTTTTTGTACTAGATTAGACCATAATTACTCCCAACTCAATGGTTTGTCTCTACCATTCACATAATCCTGATAATTTTGCCAGCTCTTGGGAAGGACCAACAAAGCTATAGCTACCATATCTTTGTCTAGAACAATAATACAGATCTTGCCAAGTTCATCACAACATTATGTGAATTTTCTAAGGTACTGTGAAATTGTGTCATTATTTTACATCTTGATGCTATGAAGCTTGTCCTTCAGTTCCAACTTCCTGTGGTCACTATTATTCTCAAACAAGTCAGTCAATTTTTTCTACATCACGAATGGAGTTTCTTTCCCATGTAGATTTGAGACAATATGATCTCGAACTCCCTCAAATATGATCCTCCTTGCTTTAGCTACATCCTTCTTCCACTAAGCAAGATACTAGATATCAGCTGCTGGGGGTTTAACTACATCTGTCTTAATGCAATCTAGTAGCCCGTTATCATCTAATACCGCCTCCATATGGATCTTCCATGCCACAAAATTTGTGGTTACTTCCAAAGCATACTCAAGCCTGAGTCTGGTGGAGGTCATCTTCTCGGTCCTGAAGAAAACCTGCAACAGTGATCTTGTAATTTGAACCTCTTGCACAAAATTCTAATTCTCTTCTATTGTGATTCATTTTATGATACCACTTATAAATTACTTGAAGATTCAAACTACTTAAGTAATTTTCTAAAACAAAAGAGTTGAATCTACTCTACTCATCAGCGGAAACAATTAAATGATTGATAAATCACAACATAAACATGAGACAAGATTCAATGACATATGCTTAGAGATTTATCGAATGGGAAAGTAACTGCTCAAAACCCCTTCCTATTTCTATTGCATTAGTTAGAAAATAGAGAAGAAATACAATGCTTGCTCAAGCTTGAGAAACCTCTGCACTAGTATAATCTATCTCACTACTTCCTAGACAAGCTATGGTCAATACTTAACCAAATCCAAGCCTGACCAAGTCCCTATTTCCTTTCACCATTTCTAAAGGAATTATCCCCCTATTAGTTAGGGAAATCCCCATCCTGAATTGTGCAATCCCTGTAAGTCCTTCTCTCACTACATGCACCACTTGTACAACTCAAAAAATTATACAACTAATAGTATGTTGCCCTTGAACTCCAATGTCAAATGGGTAACTCAAATTTCATGCATTCAAAAGTTAATTATGGATGATTTATCAGTTAACTTGTTGAACAGTGAAGTTTCACCCCAATGTTAAACCTCCTACGAGTTCCTCCAAAATTTGGAACTAGTTTAACTGACTTTAACTCAGTTTAACTGAATTAAAATATTAGAACTCAAATTTAACTCAACCTAGGATCCTAAAATTTTGGAACCACTCTACATGACTCAAATTAGGCCCTCAAATCGAATTAAATGAGCCAACTAAGTGAAATTAACTTAGTTAACTCATTCTTGTTGTCTTGTGATGTGGAATTACAATTTTCTCCTAATTTAATTCAAGGGAAAATTAAATTAGGATTTTCTTGTTTCCATTTTCAACACTCCATCTCAACAAGAAATGGATTCACATATACCTCAATCCAACACCTTTGGAATTTTTTCATGAAACAATTCTCACTTTTGTTGTTGCTACTACAAAATTTACAACTAAAGAGCATAAAAATAAAAAATAAAAATAATCACTGAATCAATCAGCAATTGTCCATTGGGAAAACAATGTTGTTGCTGACTCTGCTACTGAGCCTCCTGATCTGATGTTAACACTGCTTTGCACTCCTCAGTATTTGACTGACATTGATTCTCCTGCTACTAAATACTATGGACCTCCGTAGCAATGTAATGATCCATGAGACAAATATACCTTAATGGACCCTACCTAATTTCTGAAACTCTTGGAATATTTGTTCACATCACCCCAAATCACACCTGGAGGTATGAATACATGTGCTCCCTCTACCCACTTAGCTCGAAATTTTCCCCTACTCGAGGTCTCTACTTGAGCGGATGTTTTCACTCTGTCTCCCCTCTCATTCTCCAAGTGTGGCTGCTCCACAACTTGCTGAGGCTGCTTCTGAGGCTCCATTTGAGAGGTTAATTATGATTCCTCTCAACCACCAAGTCTCTAACCTTTTCCTTTCTCCTCAAGGATTTGCATGCATCTTCGACTTCAAGTGCATATAGGTTCTTGACTCACACACTGATCCGATTCACTTGTCCCGTGGCGATGTGTCTAAGGAAAACATTTCCTTTACTAAATATCACATCATAGGCACAATCTTCCAATAACGCGACAAAAACTAGATTATTCTTAGACCCAAAACAAACATCACATCCTTGATTCTGAGAGGCGATCCAGAATCCCTCTAAAAAGTAATTGTACCGATACAGGTCATGCTATACCTCTTGTAGTCTCATAACTCAATGTTACGCATGAGGTTTTTCTCCTCCAAGTCACTGAAGAGATCTCTATTCCCCATCATATGGAAGGAGACACAATTATCAAGACACCACATACCTCCCATTTCCATGCATGAAATGAGAGTAAAATCAAGCTCAAATTGTGAAGTTAGAGCTTCACCTGCTGCTGCTACCGCAAGCCCCTTCTTGCTTGCCTTATTCTGTGCACATTTCGTGGCATAATGCCCGAATTCATGACAGTGAAATAACTTGATGTTGGACATGTCTTTATTATTTTCCTCCTCGCCTTGAGACTCCTTTCCCTTGGATTACTTTCCTTTGCTGACTAATGTAAGGTCCTATTCCTCTTCTTTGGATGAGGTCCCATGTCGGTTGTCCCGCCTTATTTCTTTGTGCACTAGATCAGATCATAACCGCTCCCAACTAGATAGTTTGTCTCTACCATTCACAGAATATTGATAAATATGCCAAGACTTGGGAAGACCCAACAAAGCTAGAGCTACTATATCTTCTTCTAGAACAACAATTCTGACCTTGCCAAGTTCATCACGACAATGTGTGAATTTTTTGAGGTACTGCAGAATTGTGTCATTCTTTTGCTTCTTGATGCTACGAAGCTTATCCTTCAATGCCAGATTTTTTTTGTCATTGCTTTTCTCAAAAAATCCATTTAGTGTTTTCCACATTGCAAAAGCAGTTTATTTCCCATGGAGATACGAGACAATATGATCTTGAACTCCATCCAATATGATCCTCATCTCTTTAGCTACATCCTTTTCCACTAAGTGAGATTCTGAGAATTAGCTTCTGGGGATTTAACTACATCTAACTTAATTTATTTTAGCAACCTAATATCATCTAATACCACCTCCATATGGATCTTCCATGCCACAAAAGTTTTGGTTCATTTCAGAGTGTACTCGAGCCTGAGTCCGATGGAATTCATCTTCTCAGTCCTGGAGAAAACCTACAAAAATGATATTGTAATTCAAACCTCCTACACAAAATTTGATTTGTCCTCTTTTATTGTGAGTCCTGCTTTGATGCCATGTACAGATTCCTTGTAGATTTAAACTGCTTATGTACTTTGCTAAAAAAAATACTTGAATCTACTCTACTCATCAGCGAAAACAATTAAACGATCAAGAAATCACAACATAAACATGAGACAAAGTTCAATTAATTATGCTCAGAGATTTATCTAAGGGGAAATGAACTACTCAAAACCTGTTCCTATATGTATTGCAGAAAAATAAAGAAGAAATACAATTCTTGCTCAAGCCCAAACAACCCCTACATTAGTATAATCTATCTCACTACTTCCTAGACAAGCTTTGGTTAATACTTAACCCAATCAAAGCCTGCCCAAGTCCCTATTTCCTTGTTTTGTTTCTCAAGTAATTAGCCCCATATTAATTAGGGAAATCCCCATTGTGAATTGCGCAATCCCTTAGGTCCTTCTCTGACTGCATGCACCAGCTGTACAACTCAGAACATTATACAACTGATAGTACACTGCCCTTGAACTCCAATCTCAGCTAGATAACTTGAATTTCATGCATGAATGAGTTAATTATGGTTGATTTGCAAGTTAATTGGTTGAACATTGAAGCTACACCCTAATGCTAGACCTCCTACTAGTTCCTCCAACAGTTGGAACTAGTTTAACTGGCTTTAACTCAGTTTAACTGAATACAATTATTATAACTCAAATTAAACTCAACCTAGGCTTTGAAAATTAGGAAACACTCTACATGACTCAAGTTATGCCCTCAACTCGAATTAACTAAGATAGCTAAGTATAATTAACTTAGTTAACTCATTCTTGTTGTCTTGTGATGTGGAATTACAATTTTCTCCCGATTTAATTCAAGGGAAAATTAAATTAGGATTTTCTTGTTGCCATTTTCAATAGTCCCTCTTAACGAGAAACGTATTCACATCTACCTTGATCTAACACCTTTGGATGTATTGCATGCAAAATTTTTCACTATTGATGTTGTTGTTGCAACATCTGCAACTGAAGAGCATAAAAAAAAACATTGAATCAATATGCAACTGTCTACTGGGAAAATTGTGTTGTTGTTGACTCTACTATTGAGACTCCTGCTCTGTTTTCAACACTACTGTGCAATCCCCAGTATCTGATTGACATTTTTCCTCTTGCTATTGAATACATTGGGCCCCTAAAGTAGGGTAATGATCCATGAGACAAACACACCGCAATTTACCCTACCCAATTTATGAAACTATTGGACTATTGCTGTACATCACCCCACCTCACACTTGGAGGTATGGATGCATGTGCTCCCTCTTCCCACTTAGCTTTAAAGTTTCCCCTATAGGAGTTATCTTCTTGAGTGAATGTTTCCACTCTATCTCCTCTCTTCTTCTCCAATTGTGGCTACTTCACAACTTGCTGAGGCTGCTTCTGAGGCTCCATTTTGAGAGGTAAATTAAGATCCCTATCAACCACCAAGTCTCTAAACTTTACCTTGATCCTCAAGGATTTGCATGCATCTTCAACCTCAATTGAATACATGTTCTTGATTCGCACACCGATCTTCTTCACTTGTTCCATGGTGATGTGTCTAAGAAAAACCTTTCCTTTGCTAAATATTACATCATAGCCATGGTCTTTGAATACAACGACAGAAACTAGATTCTTCTTTAGACCCAGAACAAAAATCACATCCTTGAGTCTAAGAGGGGAGCTAGAATCCCTCTGAAAAGTCACTATACCAATATCAGTCACGCTATACCTCTCAACATCTCCAAACTCAATGTTCTGCTTGAGGTATTTCTTCTCCAAGTCACTAAAGAGATATTTATTCCCCGTCATATGGAATGAGGCACCACTGTCAAGATACCACATGCTTCTCATTAAATTTATTTCCATGCATGTAATGAGAGTAAAATAAAGCTTTAATTGTGAAGCTAGAGTTGCACTTGCTTCTGCTACTACAGGTTCCTTCTTGCTTTCCTTCTTCTGTGGAAATTTTGTGGCCTAGTGCATGAATTCATGATAGTAAAAGCACTCTATGTTCGACAAGTATTTCTTCATGCCCTCCTTTCCTTGGGACTTATTTCACTTGGATTTATTTCCTTTGCTTACTATAGCAATTCCCTCTTCCTCTTCTTTAGATGTGGTCCCAACTTGGTTGTCCCGCTTTATTTCTTCTTGCACTAGATTAGATCATAACCGATCCTAACTCGATAGTTTGTCACTATCATTCATGGAATCCTGATAACTGTGCCATCTCTTGCGAAGACCCAATAGAGCTAGAGCTACCATTTATTCTTTTGGAACAACAATATCAACCTCGCTAAGTTCATCTACATGGTGTGAATTTTCTCAGGTACTGTATAATTGTGTCATTCTTTTGCATCTTGATGCTATGCACCTTGTCCTTCAGTTATAGCTTTTTTTGGTCACTTTTGTTCTCAAATAGGTCAGCCAGTGTTTTCCACATCGTAAATGGAGTTTCTTTCCCGTGGATATTCGAGATGTTGGGCATGGAATCCCCCCAAGGCATGTTTTGGGGCTTAAAGCCCAAGTTTTGACCGAATCTGTTTTCAAAAGCTTTGCGAATTGTGGGCACGGGGCACGAAAGTATAATAGAGTCATAGGGTTGTCCATCCTAGTTTTTGTAATGAAATGTTGGTTGGATAGACCTACCCATGGTCTGTGGACCATGGGATTGTATAAATAGAGCGAGGATCTAAGTGTAAACTAAGAACAAAATAAAATGAAAGCATGAGAAGTCTAAGTGATTGAGTCAAAGTGTAAGCATGTCTGTGGGTTATAGAGTAGGAGAAGGTTTTGCAGCTAAGTGCGCAGAGGCCTAGTAGTCCACAGCTGAGTGCACAGACCCCTGCAACTGAGTGCGCAGGGCTGGTCGAGTTTGTAACAGTTGGGAGAATCAATAAAGAGAAGTTTTTCCATTTTGTGTATATTTTCCTGGTTTAATGCATGATTAGATATAATTTGCAAGTATACCATTTATTTATGGCGCGATTGTGTATGAATGTTTTGTATTGTTAATTATAACTTAAGACATTCAAGTAGGAAAAGGTAATTAATTAACACTAGAAGATAAGTGAGATCTCGGGTAATAGCGCAAAGCGAGGCATAACCCCTCGTTAGAGCTATGCGAAGGCATTGTATCAAGCCGCTAGGAACGGGAAGTGCACGAAGTGACCTGCACACAAGAACAAATAGAGAATCAATCGTACCTCTCAGACTTTTCGAGGGTGCATAAACCTAGTTCTAGCACCCTACCATACTTCTTTGGGTGAGACCTTAGTCCATGCTCCATGGACTGTTTCCGAAAGGGCCAGTAGTACAGGGATTTTTTTAGCTAACTAACTTTGAACCTGGGTCAAGCCCCAACAAACCATCAAATAGTTCTGTTTTTGGGACCGGGCTCTACATAAAGACATCTGTTGCCGTATCACTAGAATTCGACAAGGAAAGGAATTGAAGATTGGTTGAATAGAAATATTCACGAGTTCATGGCGCAGGAAAATAGGAATCTGCAACTATCAAAGGAAGAGTGGTTAGACTGCTACTTGTATACGTAGATCCATGTAATTTTCTTTGCATCCTTCCCGACTGAATTGTACGAGTGGATCGCGAAGCTAGCAAATAGCTAAGGAAGGTGTAAACTCGACAAACCTATTGTGTGGACTCCATAATTGGTGCGCATACTGGAAGCATCGGAAGATAATATCATGCACACTATTGATCACTGGCTCGATCAAATCATAAGAGGATTCATCATCAAATTCACGGTAGATACTTCAGTCAGCTATAGCAAGGTAGAGCGATGCTTCCTTAAAGGACTACGAGGTAAGTATGTTAAATCTTTAAAGACTTGGATTAAAATTCTATTGTGTGAAAAGCGGGTTATACGAATAAATTGATGTTTGGGGCTATGCGAAGTGGGAGAATCTATAGAAACGAAGGTAGCACAGAACTAGAAACTAGACCCTTGATTTCACCTCTGCAAGGGGGAGAAGAAGAGCTTGCGAATGTCTTGCCAAGAAGTGTGACCAATCTGATAAGACAAAGAATTCCATGCATACCACCCCCACCCACACCACCACTAGTTTCACTGTCTTCGCCCATAACACCTCCGCCACCACCACAAGGCAGTGTGGCAAGCGCGATAAAGCTACCAGTGTTCAAGGGAGTAGGGAATGAAGATCTAGACTAGTTTTGGTTCGTGATAAAAGCTGTATGGGAAGCAAAAGGTGTCATAGATGACAATATAAAGAAGGCAATGTTGGTTATTGCTTTGCAGGATCGCGTGCTGACCTGGTACATTAAGCATTCCAATGACAATCCGAATGTGGGATCACGGATATCCAAGTTGTGCTAAACAAAGAATTTAGCAGGCCAAATTTCAAGGCACAGGCGATCATTGGATTCAAGGAGATCACAATCCTACTAGGTGAGACCCCGTGGGAATTGGATCAAAGACTAAAGAGCACAATTCACGAGGCAAACATGACATTAACAAATGGGCAAAATTGTGAATGGTTCATAGCATCATTAACACCAGATCTACGGAACGCGCTATGGAAACAAAGGCTAACCACTCAGGCTGAGGCTTTGGAGGTCGTGATGAGATTGCATGAGACTCCAATACAAGATCCTAACCTGGGATTTTAGCAGATTCACGTGTAGTTGAAAAACTTGTGCCTAGAGATGCAGAGTTTAAAACAGGATAGAATAACCCACCCAGAGATGCGTGATGAGGTATGGTGCGTAAAATGCAAGGGCCAGGGGCATGACAAAGACCACTACCCAGTATTTGTGAATTACTTTGTCGGAGGAGGGCCAATGCCACTAAGACTAGAGGCACAAACAAGATAAGCACGACACCTACACTATGGTGCGTGATTTGTTAAATAGGAGGAAAGCATGCTACAGATAATTGCCATCTATTACAGAAGTGTACGCAGAATTCACAGTAGTTGTTCTGTCATTTCTGTAGGTCAGTCAGACATGATGAGCGCACCCGTAGAAGTTATGAGCTGATGATGGATCGAAATCCTACCTATAGTGTTCAGGCTGAAACACGACCCATCGATCAAAAAACAAGAATAGCATGCACTGGATTTCAGGGTTGCGGATGAGGCCAAGGTGGAGGGGGGCTAGGAAAAGGTTGCAAACAACTAATATGTTACAATTTCGGAGGGCTAGGGCATTATGCCCATGATTGTACAAATCCAACGTGACCATCATGCTTGTATTGTACGTTGTTTGACCATGAGATAGAGGATTATCCCACACTGATATCGAGGTTGTGCAATAAAGGAGCACTCCAACATCCCCCAACTCTGAACCAACAAATGATAAGGTCTGATCCGCGCGAGGAAGACCCTAATGTAAATATCATTCTCTAGAGTGGAATTACAATAGGGGATGACAAAGGCAAGCATCCTGATGAAAGTACGTGGGTTTGCAAGGCTCCAACGAAGGAACTATAATTTGATTTCAAGCGCGCTAAGGAAATCTTCATGGAAGCTAAGAGGAGCTTCACTGATGCCTCCAATTCAGGAAGTAAAGACAGACTGGAGTCAGAAATGGACCCAATGATTATAACTACATTATGGGAGCCATGCATGAAGCTACTCCATGACACAAAGGTTGTAAAGGGGCTGCACGAACTCATAACTAGATGCGCCGGGATTGCGCTAGGAGAACCGCACATAGTACGGAAGCTTAGGAAACACATGACGTGAACATGAAGGGAGATGAGATTGACTGCACAGATTGGGGAATATGAGACGGACCAAGTGATTCTGGATCTAGGATCGGAAGTGAGCGTCTGGCCAAAGCAAACATGGTAGTGCATGGGCAGGCCTACGCTGCAATGGTCTCCTATCCAACTGCGGATGGCAAACCAACAAAAGAACCTAGCTATGGGGAGATTGCAGGGAATCACAGTAGATATCGAAGGAGAAAGTGCACTAACAGATTTCGAGGTGCTAGATATTGTTGATAACAACAATCCCTACCCCGCGTTATTGGGAATAGATTGGACCACTGACATGAATGGAGTGGTAAATATAAAGAAGCACAAGATGATCTTTGAGAAAAACGTCTCGGTGCATGGTGGTACATTTAGACCCTACAGAGGGATCACGCTACACGGAGCCAATGCGTGACTACGATGTTGACGATGACTTGGAATGCATCTACAAGATAATCACGCATGAGCAGGATTGGGTAAATCCAACCACGGATGACCGAATCTCATGGGAGTGTGAAAGATCATGCACATCCAATTCTGATGAGGAGATAGAACGATGGCAAAACCCATTACACGAGGTAACCACGCTCAACTGTAACATGATGACAAGGTCATTGTGTTGCATAGCAACGAAGGCAAGATATCTACCTACATATGATGGCTTAAGCAAGGTGGATGACTTCCTATAAAAATTTGAAAATGAAGTGCCAAAACAGCAGCCCTTCGATGCTCTGAAGTGGGTACTGTGCGCTATGCCCATGAGGTGTTGAGGTACTCACTAAAGAATTTTTAAGGATTGGCACGACTGCCGAAGGATGATGCACATGCAGTTTAAGAAGCCTCTAATGTGATTAATAGACAAAATTGTCGAACGAACCAACCCGCACACCTGCTATCCATGTGGATATAGGCATATGGTGCGAAACCTACACGAATGCACACTGTCGTCATGGTAGGGGACTCGATCAATAAGCAGGTGTGTGTAAGGAAATGGCGTGAATGACCTCTCCAGCTGGGACCATGAAGTATGGAAAGAACAAGTGCGCAGAAAAATATCCATGCAGAAGCTGTTAAGAAAGTACGCAAAGCACTGAACAAGGTCCACAATATGAAGTGGACTGACTGGGACTACGCGTACCGGTAGTTCTTTGGGCTTATAGGACCGTGTGCAAAAACCTAACCACGCAGGAATTGCTAAGGATGGAGTATGAAGCGACCATAGTAAGCCCTATAGTACATGGAGAGATTGGACCACGCATGATGGAACGAATAGATATGACGGTTGACAGAACATTGGAAGCACAAATCCAACAAGGAAATCTTAGACTCCAAGAACTTGAAGAAGAAAGGGTACGATTAAGGAAGAAAAGCGCTCTGGTGGATGCGGAAGTCAAGAAGCTAGAGGACGAGATAAAGGAAGATTTTCTCGGCAAAAGGATCAGGGTGATAAGTTAGGATAAGTACAATTGTGATGACAGGATTAAGACCTATCACCACAAATTGATTAGTCTAATGCCTTGGCTTGGACTGCACATTGCTAAGTGTATTGACTAGGTTAGTGCATTACAGATGGTAGAGTGCGCGATGCCGACCGTAACAATAAAAGGTGGGTATTCTCCAGGAAACATGATGGATGACAGGATGAAACTTTACATGGGTGGTGCGACCACCTGACTAGCCAAAGGAAGAATAATCTTATTGCTCCAGGTAGTTGAAAGGAATCACGGGACTATAAACTATTCTGCCTGGGAGCTGCACGATGTAGGAGATGTGCGCAGAAGCAAAGAGTCACAAGGTCCATGACTGTGCATGTGGGGCTGCGTTGCCACATGGGTTGGCTAGAAAGTGACTGTTGAGGTCACTATTCATGATGGGATGCTCAACTTAAGACCAAATGGAACGGGCAGCAGGCATTTAAGACACGATTTATGGGCAAGATTTCGGAAAATATGCCACCAAGGAAGCATTGATGAACTGGATTTGGGGAGAACGGTCGAATTGAAACTTAAAAAGTGTTATAAATTACAAAGGGCTACCCAGCAAGCAACACTTGGTTAGTTGTAAATTGAGCTATTGAGCAGAGCCTTGATTGTTGTGTGTCGAGCATTGATTGAGCCCCTGAGTTCGCGAGTGCTAGATTTCTAGACGGACACAATGGAAATAGCTGAGGACATTATGGAGATAAAAGAACAGACCGTAGAAGAGGTTGCACAGGGCCTGACTATGGGGGATTCTCCAGAAGGTGCTGGGATTGTGGTAGAAATCCTGAAATCATCGTGCATGCGAAGACCCAACAAGGACAAGCAAGCAATTGTTCCCATATGTGTGTCCCTGCGGAACCCACTGCGCACCAAGCTGTCAATGGCAGACAAAGGGAAAACTGTCACCATAGAGACTAATGAAGAAGAAGAAGACCTAGAGATCCTAATTATCAAAGAGGACAAGGACGAAGGCATGGAGGAGGAAACTGAGCTTGTGCACCCCACAACAAAGCTTCCTGCCTATGTCCCCCCATGGAAAGGAAAGGCTAGAGTGGCCAAGGACCTTGACAAGACCAAGAGCTTGCTCTAGACCCCGCTCCTCCCAGATAATATTATTTTTTAGGGCACACACCTGGGATGGATGCTGAGCTTAAAATTCGAAGATTGGGACCTCGCTAACCACAAGAAGTTCCCTCATCTTGTGACCTCAGACCTCATGAATCCCAAGTAGAACACCGCGGCTGAGGTTACAAAATTAGTGCCACAAAAATGGTTGTGCGGAGTGGAAAGGGATGGGTTACTGAACCTGCTTTGGGTGCCGCATTTCCACTTCACCCTAATAACCATTTTTGTCATCAGGCAACTGCACTGCCTAGTGCATGATGGGTGTTTGTGGCTGGAGGAGCCCATCTCCATCATGATAAACTTGATTCATCATATTTCACAACTTCAATGCAAAGGAGAGGACCCCGCAAACATCTCAGAAAGGAAAAGCAGTGACTTGGCCATCACAGAGGCCATGAAGAAAAAGTACAAGTTGGAAAAGAAGAAGAAGGGCTACGCCATATTAAGCATCTGTGACAAAGTAGTGAAAGTGGCAACCCAAATACTAGCTGGTAAGGTTATGTGCAAGTGTCGCGCAAATGAGGTACCCGTGCTAGTGGTAGAACTAGCTGAGTAGTGTGTGGAGGGGGTCCAGTTTAACTAGTACAATTTCCTCTGCAAGGAGTTTTTAGAGAATTGCGACGAAGCTCAAGAATAGGGAAAAAAATTCCACTATGGATGGATTTTGCTATCCATAGTGCTCATGGTAGGGGAATTATCGAAGGATAGTCAATTCCCCATGATTAACAGAGATTTTCTGGAGGCCGCGAAGTATGCTTCACTCTAGGCCACAAAGGATACCACTAGAATCCACGATAGTAAAATATTCTCGTTGTTCATGGAGATGAACCTCAGAATGGGGATCAACTGCAAGCCCCAGTTGTCACCCACTGTCTAAATAGCCTTGAGATTCTGGCGGAATATAAAGCAGACATCCATAGAATTTACATTAGAGCATGCAAAGGCCCGACCAAATAATGGAGGAAGCTATCCTTTGTAGCCATAGACGATGTCATCTTTAACATCTTGGAGACATGGATATCGGAGTGGCATGCTCCAAACATCGCAGAGATAGAGAAGTTGGAGGCACAAAGAAAGAAAGACTAGGCCAAGCTACAGATCATACAGTTGGAAGAAAAGAGAAGGAAGGAGGCAATGACAATAGAAGTGCGGGTGGCACGGGATGCTGCACAGACAACAATTGAGTAGGAAAAGGCCGCAACAGCAGTACAGGAGGCAACCGCGAAGGGGACAAACATCTCCTTTGCATGGGCAGGAAGCAGAGGAAGAAGAGGGGGGCACGGACCCACAAATTGCGTCAACACAGTTGAAGCGACTTCACCCAACCGAGCGGATAGGGCCATGCAAGAAGGTCAAGGCATCGAAGTTGTCTATTGAACCGATCACCCTAATTAAGGGTGATCTGCACGACATCAGCAAGATAGTGCATGATGAAACCTCTGAGGCCCTCCAAAATTTCATGCAGGAGAACCAAATTGTGTTGGGGGCCCTCAGAGTGTAGTTGCAGGAATTGCAGGTGCACCCTCCTCAGGCTGGTAGCCTTTCAACCAGCCTCGCAGTTGGAAAAATGACAACAGAACAAATGTTGTGCGCGTGGCAGACGGATACCATAGTGCTACCAGAAGGGGCACTAGTGACAACAGATGAGGCTGACATGCCTACGGTTACCGCGGTGAAGGGTCTCGATATCAATATGGTTGCACTCTCATCAGAGACCTTATATGTTTTGCAGGATGGGATAACTACAGAGCTGCAAGCTAGGGAGAGCCGCGCACTGCAAGTCCTCAATGAGTAGAAAATCAATATGGAACAATTGAGCTTGCAATGCGAGAAAGTGGTGTCACAGAATCAACAGCTGGTCCAGGTGTTACCGGGAATAGTGTCTATGCAGAACTACTAATCCCACTAAGGCTAGTGGCTACCTTAGAAACAAACAAAGTAAAAGTACTTTTGTTTTCCTTTATGAGAAATAGATGAGAGAAGAATAAAGGAGACCAACCTCTATCTTGTGCTTGGTTCCTTGCTCGGTTCCTCTCTCTTCTGATAGTCCTTTGCTACTTGCTTTCTTGTATACCCAGCTTCACAGAGTACCTGTAGAATCAAAGCAACATAACACTATATGAGAACATAGATCTATTATCATAAACAATATAGGATAAGATGTAAATTGACCATACAAATGCATAAAACATAAATCATACAAGAGTATGGAGGAAAACTTGAATAGCTTTATTGATAATCAAGAAAGAGCCAAGAGAGTTACAACCAATTGTTCTGATCCAGCATCATCTTCTCAGCAAGAAGCCCTTCTTCACCTCATGACAAACTTAGATCACCCAACACTATGATATTGTACCAAGAAACCAGCAGCACTTGCTCACAAGATACAAAATTCCAGCCTTTGCATCTCTGGGATGAGGGATCCATATATAGATGTTTGCAAGGGAGGTGAGTCATCTTTTGAGAGTTGATTAGTGTCTCCTCTCTGATAGTTCTTGATTCCACTTGGAGATTGATGATCTCTTACTCATCCCTGGTCGAATTCAGAGAGGCAAGTGTCACAGGAGAAGTTTCTGGAAGATTCCATGCTTCTCCACCTTGCGGATTGACCCTGCCATTTGCCCCTTATCGCCCATTGCACCCCATAGAAGGGCTTTTTGAAATGCATCACACCTACTGTGTGTATTTAGGTGGGATGCAGCGCACTTTGCATATGGAGCAGGTGAAATGGTCCAATTTTGACCAATTCTCAGTAGTTTTTCATGGAGAACTTCTAGGAGAAGATGTAATCACCTGACCTTGTTCCTTTAGGGGTTGGAACAACACTTTTAGGGACTTAAGAGCCCTTGGTTTGTTGGCATTTATGATTGGGGTTGCAGTGCCCAAAAATGTCTATAACAGTTGCCCCCTAAAGCATGAGGTCGTGAATTTGTTGATGTCGAGTGAAATGCTTTATCATGAGGATCTGAAGTTCTTTCAAGCTGGAAGGAGACCTGTAATAAGATACAATACAATACATTATCTTCATAATATTTTCATGATCTAGCTGAGGCGGCCATTCCCATGCTCAGCTTTATAAATTCATTTTCATGTACATGAGACAGACAATCGTCTGAGTGTAGACGGATGATTCTGGTAGAGTCATCATCCCTTAGATTGGATGATTATCTGTGCAGCAATGATGTACATTTGATGTCTTTATTTTCCTAAATATATATCACAGCCCGGATGGATGAAACTAGATTCGGGGTCTTCAATCTCGTTTGATATTCACTCAAAGTACAAGTCAATCCATCTGAGAGATGTTCTGGAGTCGAACATGGAAAGACATCACCTGATTACCAGCCAATGATGTAAGTCGTTAACAGGCGCGAGAGGAATCACCGATAATGATGATGACCCTCAAGGTACTATAGTACAATTCACGTGGTGTGAATAAAGGACTTGGCGTTGAACACCACGTAAAATCCTTCGGTCGAAGGCCATTGAAGTAAACCTGTCGCCGGAAGTGAGAAACTTGCCATTGAGGCATGCAAGATTCAAAGTACTGAAAGGGTTGTTCCTACATCAGCTTCTTGGATAATGAGCTGATGTCGACAAGATGCGATCCGTCATAGGAGGGCCTTAGTGAATCCCACATCAATGACACAGAACGGAGAAAATGATTTTAATGGAGGTGAAAACGATCTGGTGATATACGGTTCAGGGTGGCGGTCATGAAAGAATGGAGCGAAGATGTATTATAGTGGGTGAGACACAGGTGAATTCTCTGAGTGACTTCTCTTGAACATATCGGCGACACTGACATGATGGATTGGTAGCATTAACCCCAAAAGTGGATGGTGTGATGGAACCATGGTGATGTGACCAGTGAATGGAACAACCCAATCCAACTTGGATGCGGAGTGAAAGTGTCATGTTCAAGAGCGACTTGCTACCAACAAAGTTTCTTCAAGTTTTCTTCCCAATTTTTCCCCAGTCATTTCTGACCAGTACCTCTTTATTTTTATCAAGCGTGAGGAGGATAACATATGATTATTCTATAATTTTCCCTTCGGGCAAACCCATGGCTATGTTTTAACGAGCCTAGCGATAGTGAAACTCGTTCTTGTCTGTTATGGACAAGTTTGTCGCTATTAGGTTTTAACGAGTTTAACGACAAAGATAACTCGGTCATCTTCAATTTTAGAGAGTCTGAAAAGGGACGTAAAGGAAACTCCAAAAATCCTTTTTCGTCATCTAATCCCTTAAGTCCGAAAAAGTATAAAATAATACAGAAGGGATGAATTTTCGGTACTTTTAACGAGCCGAACAAAACAAGTGTGGAGTAATAAAAAGGTATGTTTTTGATGATCATTTCAAGGGCTTTTCAGTGGAACTTGTGAACCTTTTTGCATCATGAACGTGGAAAACAATAAAGAATTATAACAAAATATGTGGGATTAGTATACAAGACTTAACCGCTGATAGTTTTCATTCTCCTGTGCAGGAAGGGGTAAAAATGAGGAGCTGTTGTTCCAAAGAAAAAGACAAAAACAGGGTAACTGTTGTCCCTTTGACGAAGGATTGAGTGCAAACGAGGCTAAGCAGGTTGAATCAAACCGGTCCGGAAAAGGAGGAGAAAACACCAGCTCGGCGGAGGAGAAAAGAAGTGATTAAGGATTAACAGTTTGGCGAATCCCTCAGGATCTTTGATCCTGAGGGATCGCTACTTTATTTATCTTATTGCTTAGACATCTCTCCCATCACCCTTATATAAAGGGACGACACTGTTAGCTTTGGGGGATTATGCTTTTATGTAACTTTCTGTTAAAGATCGAACTTTGATCATCAAGACTCGTTGAACTTGGCTCATTGTACTTTTTGTTTTATGCATTAATATAAACTTGGTGATTATCTTATCTCTGCGTCTGGATTAACTTAAAGCGGTGTACCCTTGGAGGCTAAGGGCTCGGCCCCAGAGGACACTTGCTTTTGTATCACTACGATTTGATTTCTGCGTGGTTTGCTTATCGTCATTATTTGGTAATCTGATATGCTTTATAAGTTACATCATATGCTCTGTTAATATTCGTTCATTAAGGTTTTTACAGACAAGAATTGTCGTATTGACTCTGCATTATATCACTAATCCTTTCAGAGTTGATTGAATAATATTAGTCTTAACTGAACATTGTTACTATTTTGTTACAGAGCTCTTATGTTGTATATTCGTGTTATGGAATTTATCTGAAAGTTGTGTTCTTTACGGTTTAGGAGTAATGCTGTTCCATTTTGAAATGCAGTTGTATTCCTGTTGATGACGATTGATGCTAGATTAGATTACTCTTCAAGTGTGTTGTGTGTTTGTATGGTTTCCAAACGTTGTTCCATAACTTATTAGTAATTAATGCTGTTCCATTAGTGCGTGCTGCTTGATTTGCCTGGAGAATGAAAGATTGCTGTTTGATTACAACGAGTGCATTTGAGTTAATAGGATAAAGCTTGATTACTGGTCGCGAGATTTAGTTGTTTGATTACTGTTCCATTTCAGAATTGTTGTTCCATTTTAGAATTGTTGTTCCATTCCAGATTTGTTGTTCGATTTCTTATTTGCTGTTCCATTTTTCTACATGCCGTTTCATTTACTCGCATTTGTTTTTTTGGTGTGAGAGATGATCTGTGGCTGTAGTGAGCCTTGGCATTTACTGTCTAGCTCCTAGACCCGTGGTCCATGCTCTAATTTCTTTTCCATCAGTTTCCAAAGGGATGGGCTATTGCTATTGAACCCTTGACTGATAAGTTGCCTAGTTTTAGAGTGTGTGATTTATTCATTTGAAGTAACTTAGTTATAGACAAGCATCCGTTTACTCTTGTATTTTTGTTAAACGCTGTACCACTAGCATTACTCTGACAAATGATAGCCTTAAACTGAGTCACTCTTTGAAATAACAAAACGCTCCCGGATTGACATATTAATGTGAGGTAATTAGAGGTGAAAAAGTTGGATCTTAAAAATGGAAGGTAAGAACCTGCGTGCGGAGCATGTAAAAGCGCTGCTCCATTGTCCGCTTTCCTAACAGATTTGCTGTTGCTTTGTTTGAATAGAATTTAGTAGTTCATTTGAGTGCATGACTAAGCAGAAAAAACCAGAAAAGAATATTAAGCTTCCATCCAAACCCGAAAAAGCCAAGGGGGCAGTGACCCTTGGCCGAACGACCTTCATAGACAAAATCTATAAGAAAACAGAATCTCAGCCATCAGTATGCCCCAGGAAAATCATTTCTAAACAACCTACTAGTTCCCTTCAGGCCACAAGATCACCATCTATAGCCTTTGCTGAGGTGCATAGTCAAACTGAAGAGCAGGACTTTCACGAAATTGAAAATTCTACTCCAGAAATATTGCAGGAAGGGAATTTCAGCAACTTTTGTGAAGGAAAAGGAGAAACAGGGGAAACCGAGGAACCAAAATCTCCCATTGGACCAGATCAGCCATTAAATAGCCCAGATAAGGGGAGCACTGCGAAAATCATTGTTGAAGGAGTCCAATCTCCTCAGACATCAGGTATTCCCCTTATCCCAGATAAAGGAAGTGCCATTAAAACTATCCCTGCCAAAACCGTTCCCTCTCAACCTAGGAATACCCTCCTAGATATCCCAGAAGGTTATTGGCATCTATTCGATCCTATGGCTTAGAACTAGCAAAATACTCAAACCTCTACATTACAATTTCCTATAGTGGATTCTGCAGCAAATGCGCCCATGAAAGCTATCCCTCTTCAACATATCCCTACATTTTACGGTCTCACATCAGAAGATTCGGATGCATTTTTATTCGAATTCGATGTGTTGTGCAGGGGATATGATTACACCACCGAACCCCAGAAATTGAAATTATTCCCCTCTACATTAAAAGGGGATGCTTTAAGATGGTTTATGGGACTAGGTGGTGGGGTCATCAACAATTGGGATCAAATGAAAGAATCCTTCTTAAAAAATATCAGGCTTATTGTAGGTCTAGAGAATTGAAAGACGAAATATTCCAAATGACAGCTAAACCGAATGAAACATTAGAAGAGTATGTGGAACGTTTTCAGTACAATTTACAAAGATCTCCTTATGCATCACTACCTTTACCTGATAATGTGTTAAAAACTGCATTGATAAGGGGCATGAAGGAACAATGGATTGAAACATTAAACATCATGGGAAAAGGGGATATTTATCAAGAGAATTTTGTTGACATCATTGATTTATGTATCAGGAGTTCAAGAGGCGGCACAATAATAAAACTGGCAGAATATGATCGGTTTGCAAGAGACAACAAAATATCAACAAAAGGATTAATACGTGTAGAGATTGGAAATTTATTAGAAAATTTTAAAATTGATATTCTAGGGACACTAACTACACAACTTGATATTATGCAAGCCAAACAAAAGCAGATGGAGGCAGAACAGAATTTGGCAATCTTTTGCCCCCGATGCAGGAAAAAGCATAGTCACAAGGAGTGTAAACTGGATACAATCCAAACATGTGCCATCTCTACAAAAGATCATCTTACGGAAAGCTGCCACTCACTTCCTGGATTAAAAGCAGTATATAAGGAAGCGGAGGAAGAACCAGAATCAGTGTACTTGATCAACCAGCGCTGCCAGTGGCAGCCGAGACGATCTGGTATGTTTCCAGACCCAACTTCTTCTTTTCAGCCTCCACAATATAATGCTCAGCAATATAGTATGTGGCAAAGTCAGTCCCAACCCCCATTTTCAAATTGGTCACCACCATCGTTTCCTTCTTCAAACCCGTGGTTGAATCAGGAAAGCCAATTTGGTTGGCCGAATTTTCCTTACACTCCACCATATTGGCAAAATAGCCCATATCCTCCACAATGGACTCCCCCTACTTCACAAAGTTCACCCTGGCAAACAAACTGGCGAAGACCGATGCACCAGCCAGTAGAAACTATTCCGCTCCCTCAACCTACTCTGCCAGCTTTACAAGAAAATCCCCAGTCTAATCTGAGACCGCAACTCCCAGCACAACCCAACCCTAATCCAAATAACAGACCGGTCCAATCCCTTCAAATCATAGAATCACCAGAAATAGGACCCGACCTGAGGGAGTGTAACGATCTTCAGTTACGATCTAGACGTATTATTGAAACTGAGGGAGATAAAACAGTTCATATTGAAGATCAGTTATCAAGAGAACATCAGCTGCAACAAGAGGATGTAAATAAGTAGCAAACTCATAATCAAGCAACCACATCCTCTCCTCCGTTCTCAGAATGATTAGTCATACCTCGACCTTTGCAATATCCTGACTTCGAAATTCTGGGAGAATTACAAAATCTGTACATAAAAATCCCATTCCTCCAAGCCATTCAAGACATTCCTATATACGCAAAAACTATCAAAGAATTGTGCATAAAGAAACCAAGGAGGAATATAACAACTAATTCAAGAGTCCAAGTAGTCGGTACTTTATCTGATTTATTATCCGGAAAAGAAACACCCATTAAATATGAAGACCCAGGAAATCCAATTGTAACTGTTCAAATTTATGGTCAGACCCTGTCTAATGCCTTAGTTGATTTAGGAGCTGCAAACAATATTTTAACAACCACTACCTGTCAAAATCTCGAAATTACATCTGTAGAACCCACCTCTACTTTGTTAGAATTGGCTGACCGATCTATGGTTAGACCAGAAGGTACTCTACATGATGTCATGGTCTCTGTAGATTCCTGGGAATGTCCAACTGATTTCCTGATAATTAATCCAAAAACCCGACTTGAGGGACACCCGCTAATTCTAGGTAGACCTTGGCTTGCCACTACCGATGCTTACATTGGTTGCTGGCAAGGAAACATGGCCATAACCAAAGGACCTGATATCAAGAATTTAGTTCTATACCCTCCAACGCAGCCAAGTGTCACAATAATTAAAACTAACAAGCACCCCGTATCATACCTTACCGACAACATTAGATCTCCATTGACTATACAAGAGGCACTTGATTTTAAAGATCAAACAGAAGATGATTCCATTAACAACTTCATTATGCAAACTGAATCCGGATCCTGCACACAATGTCACATGATAGAAGCAGCATTTGATAATGAATTAGAAGAAGATCCTCTGAAAGATACACATGATCAAAAAATACCTGTTACTTCTGTCGCAAATAGTAAAATTGTGGAAATTTAACCCGGGAAAAACTTTAAATATCAATGCCAACCTCACACCTGACCAAGAAACGAAGCTCATCCATCTGTTAAGAAAATATCAGGAAGCATTTGCATGGGATTACCCTGATATGAAAGGAATCGATCCACAATTGTGTACACACCACATTTATATAGAAAAAGATGCTAGACTTGTTCGTCAACCGCAAAGAAGACTTAATCCTCATCTAAAGGATGTGGTAAAAGCTGAACTTCAGAAACTTTTAGATGTCAATTTTATTTATCCTATTTCTGACAGTAAATGGGTCTCTCCGCTTGTGGTGGTACCAAAAAAGAACGGGAAATGGAGAATTTGTGTGGATTACAGGGAACTCAATAAAGCAACACAAAAAGACCACTTTCCTCTCCCATTCATAGACCAAGTGCTAGATACTTTGGCAGGAAAGAAATTCTTTTCTTTCTTGGATGGCTTCAGTGGATACAATCAGATTCAGATTGCCCCTAAAGACCAAGACAAAACTACTTTTACTTGTCCTTGGGGAACATTTTCCTAAGAGTTCTACCTTTTGGCCTATGTAATGCTCCTGCCACATTCCAAAGGGCTATCCTTAGCATTTTTGCAGATTTAAGGAATTATGGACTTGAAGTATATATGGATGACTTTACACCATATGGAGATGATTTTGATCTGGCGCTAGACACCCTAGAAAAAGTCGTACAACACTGCATAGCTACCAGACTTTGCTTAAGCCACGAAAAATGTTACATGACGATGACTAAAGGACTTATCTTAGGACACTATGTTTCAACAGTCGACATTTAGGTAGACCCGGCCAAAATCCAAATACTTTTGCTTATTCCCACTCCTACTACTCAAACAGAGGTACGCAGCTTTCTTGGATTTTCTGGTTATTATAGACGATTTATAGAACATTATTCACACATTGTTGCTCCTTTATATGCACTAACTGGTAACGTTGATTTTCTTTGGACAGAAAAATGTGAACGTGCTTTCAAGGATTTAAAGGAGCTCGTATCCACAGCCCCAGTCCTTCGAGGACCAAATTGGGATTTGCCATTTCAAATATCATCTGATGCCTCAGATACAGCCATTGGCACAGTCCTTGGGCAGGAAGAGGATAAAAAACCATACGCTATCTATTACATCAACAAAAATTTATCCCCTGCTAAATTAAATTACACTGTTACTGAAAAAGAATTCCTAGTTGTAATACATGTTGTCAATAAGTTTAGACATTATATTACAGGCTATCATGTTATCTTGTATACAGATCATTCCGCCATAAAATATTTATCAAATAAGCCTGTCACAAATGCCAGAATAACTAGATGGTTGATTTTATTGCAGGAATTCGATATCACAATCAAGGACCGGCCTGGCAAAGAAAACCCTGTATCCAATTTTCTCTCAAGAATGCCAAAGCCAATTGATGCAGCAGCGGTTGAAGATCAATTTCCGGACGAACACCTGTTTGCTGTTGCCGTTCAAACACCCTGGTATGCTAATGTTGCCATTTACCTTGCAGTAGGTAAACTACCAAAACACCTAACCCCTAATGAATGAAAACAAATTGTTCAGAAGAGTACTCAATTCTCCTGGATTGGGGGCTATTTGTTTCACACAGGGGCAGACATGCATATCAGGAGATGTGTTCGAGAAGATGAAATCTTTGACATCCTAAAAGCCTGTCATGATGGACCATGTGGGGGACACTTCGCTGAGCGTAGAACTAGACATAAAGTATTACAGAAAGGATATTATTGGCCCATGATTTTTAAAGATGCAAAGAAATTTGTCCAAGCCTGTGACAGCTGCCAGCGAGCAGGACGACCTGGTCAAGCTGACGAGATGCCTTTGAAACCACAGTTAGTCATCAAACCATTTGAGCGATGGGCTCTTGATTTCGTTGGACCCATCAACCCCTCATCAAATCAGAAAAAATATATCTTGGTGGCAAAAGAATATGTCACCGAATGGGTTGAAGCAGAAGAATTGCCTGTTGGCATTTTGGCACAGGTGTGGCGCTATGATACAGGTGTTGTCCTTGATGGCAACTCTCTTTGATGACAGATCTCCGTTCAGACTACAGAATGAAGAGAAATCTCATATACGCAGGTTAATTAAGTTCAAGTTGCGTATACACGCTGGTGATCTGCATACTAAGTCGCGTATACGCAGGAGAGATATATACGAAAGCGCGTATACACGCAGATGCATGAACAGAAAAGAGCGTATATGTCGGGAAGTTTCCTTTTGGTCCATGGTAGTTAGTCCTCGGTACTTGTGCCCATGTCTTTGGACCAAAGTATCTCGACAGACGTGTTGATCTCTAGTTTTGAAGTTGATGGTTTTGGATTTCTATGGTTTTGGCTCTTGGTATTGAGCAAGGCCTAAGGCTATATAAGGAGAAGAAGATCATTAGGGAACATCATCTTTTAAAAAAAAAAGGCTTGAATATCTGAAAAGTAAAGAGATCTTGTATGCAGGTTCTCGTTACTTGATCTAAGCTAAGGAGAGAACACACCGGTTGATGGAAGACTAGATCTAAGGATAGATCGAGATCTAATGTTTTGAAATACACTATTATGATATGGTTGATTATGCGTATTTCTAGATCTGCATACTGACGCAATGTTATGTTCTGGGTCTAACTGATGTCTGGTACAGCTGCAAGTTGAGAGAATTTATTTTTAGATCTATACGCAGGTTGTCTTCGGTAAAAGCACGTGTATACGCGGGTTTCTCTCATTGAAGTAGTGTATACCTTTTGAAGTTTCATTTTTGGGGTTGCAGTTGGATCTGACTGCTATTGCAGAGTTCTGTAGTCTGCTCTGTGTTCTTGTGACTGGTGTTGACAGGGTTTCAGTGGTTCAGTGATTCAAAGATTGATGTTGCTAGTATTGGTTGTTTTGTGGTTCAATGATCTATTGTGAAAGTTGAATGAATTGTGCTCTTCAGATTGTAATGTTGTGCTTCAGGAATATTCAGTCTGAAAATGTATGAAAGGTGGTACCTGAAAGAAAGAAGATTGTAGGCCAGCACCTACGTACTAGTATCTTGGCTAAGAGCAAAGGGGGTTGGAGCTCCCTTCCAAGGAAGTTTGGAGAACGAGAGAAGGTTGTAGCCTTCTGCAGGTTGTAGCCTGCGTACTGGTATAAGGGTGCACCAGTACAAAAAGATTGTAAACTGAAGTTTCATATTAAAGAAAGATAGAGACGACTTGCAGCAGGTGGTTTTCACCCACATTGGGTTTCCACCTTATATCATGGTGTTCATGTGTGTGGTTTTTGTGTGATCTGTTCTACTGCATCTGTTTACTCTGAATATGGTGAATAATGTCCTTATGCACTTAACTGAAGATAAACTAACTGAATTATAAGATTTCTGGTTATACGCTGTTTTCTTTAGACACAGTTGCGTGTACACGCTGGTTCACTTAACAAAAGTAGCGTATATGTTTCTGAGCATTGAAAAAGTTTTATAGTTCTGATAATACTGATTCACCCCCCCTCTCAGTATTATTTCCAACAATTGGTATCAGAGCAGGTCCTTCAGAGAAGCTTGACCGCTTGAAGGTAGATCGTTCATCATGAGCAACTACGAGAAAGAAGCATCAATCAGACCACCGATTTTTGATGGGACAAACTTCAATTATTGGAAGGTAAGAGTTACTGCCTATCTTCAATCTCTTGGTACAGAAGTTTGGAACATCGTAGAGACAGGCTACACTTTTCCTTCAGCTACTCCTACAGATGTAGCCGAGAAAAATAAATATGAAACAAATGCGAAAGCAGTCAATACTCTATTGGGATGCATCTCTCAATCAGAATTCATGAAGGTAATGCACTATAAATCTGCAAAAGAAATATGGGATAAAATGGTCACGAGCTATGAAGGAGACGATCAGGTAAAGCGTGCTAAACTTCAAATTCTCAGGATTAAGTATGAGACTCTCAAAATGTATAATGATGAAAGTGTGGCTAACTACTTCCTTAGGGTAGATGAGATTGTCAATTGCATGCAAAACTTGGGTGAAGAAATAAAAGAGGCTGTTGTGGTTGAAAAGGTTCTAAGATCTTTGTCCCCCAAGTTTGAATCTAAAGTGTCTGCCATAGAAGAAAAGGAAAATTTGCAAATTCTTACTATGTCTCAGCTTCATGGAATTCTAACCGCTTATGAAATGAGAAAGGGAGGTCCATCAGACAGAAGAGAAGCTGCCTTCAAGGCTTCAGGCAAAGAAGATTATTATGAAGCAAGTCACCTGCCAGAAGATGAAGAAGAGGAATCAAATTTTGTCAGAAATCTTCAAAGGGGTTCTGGAAGGTTCAGAGGTAAGTTACCTTTTAAATGCTTTGCTTGTGGAAGAGTAGGTCATTATGCTGCCAAATGTCCTCACAAAGATAAGAATGACAAGGGAAAGGAACCTGTTAAATGGAACAAGAAACAATATGAAAAGAAGAAAAGCTATTACACTCATGAAGATAGTGATGGACTTTCAAATAGTGATGAAGATGAACAAGGTAATAGATATAAACTTTTAATGGCTTTTGAAGATGATGACTACACGGATGCTATAGATGTAGAAGGCTTTTATGAAGAAATGAAAGATCTCAAAGTTTTCTTAGAAGAGAAGAGTGCTTAAGTATGGGGGATTTACGCAGTGCATTATATTAGATATCATTTTTGGGATTCAACTGCGTTAAGTAAGTCATTCAAACGCATGACCATTTCCATGAGAGGTAGTCGTAACTGACTAATTTCTCATGATTTTTGAATAGTTCACTTAGCACTCATTGCATCGGGTGATGCTCACAGGGGTGAAGAAGTGGGATTGAAACTAGTGAAATGTGGAGAACGAATCACATAGCATCAATCATCACTTTCGGGGCTTGCACCCGGTAACCAGGACTTGCCAGGAGGTCACCCATCCCAGAACTCCTCTGGCTCAAGCGCGCTTAACTGTGGAGTTTTTCCCCACAATCAAGCCCACTTAGCTTGCTACCCCATTTGCAAAACCTTAGCAAGTATTGTGCCTCATGAACCATTCAAGTAGAGATCCCTTGACTCTTTTTGAATTTAAGTATGGGGGATTTACGCAGTGCATTATATTAGATATCATTTTTGGGATTCAACTGCGTTAAGTAAGTCATTCAAACGTATGACCATTTCCATGAGAGGTAGTCGTAACTGACTAATTTCTCATGATTTTTGAATAGTTCACTTAGCACTCATTGCATCGGGTGATGCTCACAGGGGTGAAGAAGTGGGATTGAAACTAGTGAAATGTGGAGAACGAATCACATAGCGTCAATCATCACTTCCGGGGCTTGCACCCGGTAACCAGGACTTCCCAGGAGGTCACCCATCCCAGAACTCCTCTGGCTCAAGCGCGCTTAACTGTGGAGTTTTTCCCCACAATCAAGCCCACTTAGCTTGCTACCCCATTTGCAAAACCTTAGCAAATATTGTGCCTCATGAACCATTCAAGTAGAGATCCCTTGACTCTTTTTGAATTTAATTATGGGGGATTTATGCAGTGCATTATATTAGATATCATTTTTGGGATTCAACTGCGTTAAGTAAGTCATTCAAACGTATGACCATTTCCATGAGAGGTAGTCGTAATTGACTAATTTCTCATGATTTTTGAATAGTTCACTTAGCACTCATTGCATCGGGTGATGCTCACAGGGGTGAAGAAGTGGGATTGAAACTAGTGAAATGTGGAGGGATTAAGCACTAGTTTCAATCCCACTTCTTCACCCCTGTGAGCATCACCCGATGCAATGAGTGCTAAGTGAACTATTCAAAAATCATGAGAAATTAGTCAGTTACGACTACCTCTCATGGAGAAGAGTGCTATTATTGATTCTCTACAATGTCAACTAGCTGAAAAGGAAAAACATCTTGAAAAATTGGAATGTGAGATTGTTTGTCTTAGAAAGGAGATTGAGAAAACCAAAGCAATTAATCTTAAGTTTGTTAAAGGATCTGAAACCTTGGATGAGATTATCAATGTGCAGCGATCTCCTCTGATCAAGACAGGTCTTGGATATAATGGAGAAACATCTCAAGCCTCTACCTCTAAAAGTTATCTTGATGCAGCAAGGAGAAGCGAGCAAAGGCCAAATAAAAGTCATCAAGTGAATCAGGGACAGTTTACCTCAAAAAAAGATAAAGACCATCAAGAAATTAGGGGACAAACTGCCTTAAGGACAAACAGAAGCTACAATCAGCCACAGGTAAAATCTTCCCAATTTGCTCCAAGAATGAATAGAAGCTACAATCGGTTGGATGATAGATCTGATTATCGCAGAAGTTTCTTTAATGGCCAATGCTTTTCTTGCCATAACTTCGGTCACAAAGCAGCTCAATGTGTTGCCTACAAAACAATCATGACTAGAGAAGCTCAAAAGCAAGGGAGAATGACTGGAACCATGAAAAGGACTTATAACAATTTTTCGGTTCTTGAAAATGAAGTTGAATGCTCTATTTGTAATAACTTTGGTCATGAAGACTCTAAATGCAGGAGCAGGTTCTGGAAGACAACTCAGAAGGAACAAACCTCAAATGTTAGAACATGGAGAATAAAAGAATCACAACCAGAAAGATGTGGGATAGCCTTTTATGCAGAAGGTCAAGAAAGTCTATGGTACATTGACAGCGGATGTTCGAAGCATATGACAGGGGACAAAGAAAAGCTTGAGTCATATACCGCATTAGAAAAGGGGAAGAAAGTTTCTTTTGGGAACGATATCTCTGCAGCCATAAAAGGAAAAGGTGTTGCTCCGTTGAAAGAGAAGGTCAAAGCAGGAAATGTCTTATATGTTGATGGATTGAAGCATAATCTTCTGAGTGTCAGTCAGATGTGCGATCAAGGAACCGAGGTAATATTTAGATCAAATGGATGCTGTGTTCGCGACCTTGATACAGGTAAAACAGTGATCAAAGGAAGAAGGACTCCAAATAATCTATATATCTTTGAGGAAAGACAACAATGCTACTTAAGCAAGGATGATGAACATTGGCTATGGCATCGGAGGTTGGGGCATCTAAGCTTTTCACAAATAAGGAAAGCATGCAAATATCAGGCAGTTCGTGGTCTTCCAGATATCAAAATTCCAGACAATACCATATGCAAATCTTGTCAGTTTGGAAAGCAAACTAGAACTAACTTTCCAGAGAAGGAAGTATCAGCTAGCAAGCCTCTCGAGCTAGTCCATACAGATGTATGTGGTCCATTTAGGAAGAGGACACCTCGAGGAGAAGAATATCTGATATTATTCATTGATTATTTCTCCAGATTTGTTTGGTTAGGGCTCATGAAGCACAAAGATGAAGCATTCGAAAAATTCAAATCCTTCAAAGCCTTGGTTGAAAATGAATCAGGACACAAAATTAAGTGCCTCAGATCTGACAGAGGTGGGGAGTTTACCTCAAACGAATTTTTCGATTTCTGTGAAGAACATGGGATAAGAAGAGAATTCTCTACAGCTAGAACTCCTCAGCAAAATGGGGTTGTGGAAAGAATGAACAGAACAATCCAACAAATGGCTCGTGCTATGCTTGATGAATCAGGTACTCCCGCAACCTTCTGGGGTGAAGCGGCACATGCTGCGGTTATTATTCTTAACAAAACAAATGTCCGAGTAAACAACACTCAAACACCTCAAGAGCTCTGGAGTGGTGAGACTCCTTCGGTGAAGCACTTCAAAATCTTTGGGAGCAAATGTTATATTAAGAATACTGATGAGCAACTTGGCAAACTTGAACCAAGAGCAGATGAGGGCATTCTTCTTGGTTATTCTCCACATAGCAAAGCATACAAGTGCTACAATAAAAGACTTGGCAGAATTGTTGACAGCATTGATGTAGTGGTTGATGAGAAGGGATATATTCCTAGGAAAGTTCATCATGAAGACATTGAAGAAGATGAAGGCTACCCTCAAAGGCGGAATGATGAAGAAGAAGAACGTCAAGAAGAAGAAGAACCTCAAGAAGAACCAGAGGAGCAGACAAGAATAGAAGAGAAGACTCCATCCAGATATGTTCAAAAGAATCATCCAGAATCTCAGATTGTGGGGCAGAAAGAAGCAGGAATACAAACAAGAAGGACACTTGCAGAAGCTTCAAGCTATTTGGCATTACTCTCCTCCACTGAACCACAAAATGTGAAAGAGGCATGCAAAGATGAATGTTGGGTCAAAGCAATGGATGAAGAACTTGAGCAGATCAAAAAGAACAACACTTGGGGATTAGTTCCTAGACCAAAAGATAAGAATGTAATAGGAACAAAATGGGTCTTCAAGAATAAATTGAATGAAAATGGAGAAGTAATTAGAAACAAGGCCAGACTTGTTTGTAAAGGGTATGCGCAGCAAGAAGGAATAGATTTTGAAGAGACCTTTGCTCCTGTGGCAAGACTTGAGGCCATCCGAATGTTCCTTGCTCTCTCAAGCTTTCAAAACTTCAAGGTATTTCAAATGGACGTGAAATCAGCCTTTCTGAATGGAGACTTAGAAGAAGAAGTATATATTGAGCAGCCAGATGGTTTCATTCTTGGGAATGATCCAAACCTTGTATGCAGATTGAAAAAGGCTCTATATGGACTCAAACAAGCTCCAAGGGCTTGGTACTATCGGTTGGACAAATATCTTCACCAACAAGGCTTTTCAAAAGGATCAGCAGATAGCAATCTCTATATCAAAGTTGAAAATAACAAATTACTAATTCTTGTTGTCTATGTAGATGATATTATCTTTGGCAGCAATGAAGAGACTATGAGTCAAAACTTTGCCTTAGTTATGCAGAAAGAATTCGAAATGTCACTACTTGGAGAATTGACATATTTTCTTGGATTGCAAATCCAACAAAATGAAGGAGGTATCTTCTTGTCTCAAACCAAATACCTCAAGCAGATCTTGAAGAAGTATGGCATGGAAGAGTCAAAGCCAGTATGTACACCCATGGTTACAGGATGCAGCCTCAGTGCAAATGATGAATCAGCAGCAGTTCACCAACCCACTTATAGATCCATGATTGGGAGTTTGCTTTATTTGACAAGTACCCGACCAGATATTACACATGCAGTAGGAATTGTTGGAAGATTTCAAGCCAACCCAAAGGAAACTCATCTTCAGGCAGTCAAAAGAATCTTCAAGTATCTTCAAGGGACACAAAACTATGGCTTATGGTATCCTAGAAATACAGATCTCACTCTTCATGCTTACACAGATGCAGATTGGGCTGGAAGTGTGGATGATAGGAAAAGCACAAGTGGTGGTGCTTTCTTCATGGGTTCCAGATTAGTATCTTGGTTCAGCAAGAAACAGAGTTCGATTGCCTTATCTACAGCTAAAGAAGAATATGTGGCTGCGGCATCTTGTTGCACACAACTTCTTTGGATGATGCAGACCTTGCAGGACTTTCAAATCACTTGCACTCCACCAGTCTCTATCTTATGTGATAATACAAGTGCAATCAGCATTTCAAAGAATCCAGTCATGCACTCAAAGACCAAGCACATACCAATCAAGTACCATTTTCTTCGGGAACAAGTGCTTGAGCAGAAGGTCAAGTTGGAGTATGTTCCTTCTAAGGAACAAGTTGCTGATATTCTCACAAAACCACTGCCCAGGGAAACTTTTGAATATCTCAGACAAAAGCTGGGAGTAGTTGATGCTTCATCCTGCTGTTAAAGCTTGTCTGTTCTACAGAAAAGTTGGTATACGCGAGTTACGTAAGGGATATCCGCGTATATACGCCGATTTATGCGAGGTAAGTCACGTGTATGTTGTACGCCTGTTGCAGAAAGTATATCCGCGTACATACGCTGGTTTATGCAGGAGAAATCGCGTATATGGAGTTCTGAACAGCAAGGGCAAACTCTGGTTTGAAAAGGTCTGAGATGGGTATGTCAGAATTCTTCAGGCACAGGTTCAGGGGGAGCAGCTTAAAAGTCTCATAAAGCATTGTTGGCATTTAGATGTTTTGGTTGTTGGTTTCAGGAGAAGGAGCTCAGAAAGAAATCCTGGTTGCTGATCTAAAAGATGTTTATCAGATGCTGCTGGTGACTTTCATAAGTCTTGGTCTAGATCTGTTGTCTCTATGTCATGTATCTCTTTTGTGATATCGTTTTTATGGTGTCAAGGTCATGTAACGGCCTATGTTGGTTTCCCCACTATGCCTAGGATGAATGATGTAATATAATTGGTTGTTTCTGATGTGTCACCTCTTGGTAGGGAGTATGGATGTATGTATTGAGTCTTTTGGTGATAGGAAGGTCCCTTATGGTGTATAAGTCTTGGTTCTTGTTGAAGAACATCTTTTGCAGATCTGGCCTACAGTCAGGGGGAGCATGATTCAGCACAGTCAAGCAGAGGTATCAGCATTTCCTCAGGGGGAGCACAGCCCTTTGCCCTTGATGACAAAGGGGGAGAATGATTCTAAGGATCTGAAGGTTGCCATCAAGTCCAAAGGGGGAGATTGTTGGCATTTTGGCACAGGTGTGGTGCTATGATATAGGTGTTGTCCTTGATGGCAAGTCTCTTTGATGACAAATCTCCGTTCAGACTACAGAATGAAGAGAAATCTCATATACGCAGGTTAATTAAGTTCAAGTTGCGTATACACGCTGGTGATCTCCATACTAAGTCGCATATACGTAGGAGAGATATATACGAAGGCACGTATACACGCAGATGCATGAACAAAAAAGAGCGTATATGTCGGGAAGTTTCCTTTTGGTCCGTGGTAGTTAGTCCTCGGTACTTGTGCCCATGTCTTTGGACCAAAGTATCTCGACAGACGTGTTGATCTCTAGTTTTGAAGTTGATGGTTTTGGATTTCTATGGTTTTGGCTCTTGGTATTGAGCAAGGCCTAAGGCTATATAAGGAGAAGAAGATCATTAGGGAACATCATCTTTTAAAAAGAAAGGCTTGAATATCTGAAAAGTAAAGAGATCTTGTATGCAGGTTCTGGGTTGCTTGATCTAAGCTAAGGAGAGAACACACCGGTTGATGGAAGACTAGATCTAAGGATAGATCGAGATCTAATGTTTTGAAATACACTATTATGATATGGTTGATTATGCGTATTTCTAGATCTGCATACTGACGCAATGTTATGTTTTGGGTCTAACTGATGTCTGGTACAACTGCAAGTTGAGAGAATTTATTTTTAGATCTGTACGCAGTTTGTCTTCGGTAAAAGCGTGTGTATACGCGGGTTTCTCTCATTGAAGTAGCGTATACCTTTTGAAGTTTGATTTTTGGGGTTGCAGTTGGATCTGACTGCTATTGTAGAGTTCTGTAGTCTGCTCTGTGTTCTTGTGACTGGTGTTGACAGGGTTTCAGTGGTTCAGTGATTCAAAGATTGATGTTGCTAGTATTGGTTGTTTTGTGGCTCAATGATCTATTGTGAAAGTTGAATGAATTGTGCTCTTCAGATTGTAATGTTGTGCTTCAGGAATATTCAGTCTGAAAATGTATGAAAGGTGGTACCTGAAAGAAAGAAGATTGTAGGCCAGCACCTACGTACTAGTATCTTGGCTAAGAGCAAAGGGGGTTGGATCTCCCTTCCAAGGAAGTTTGGAGAACGAGAGAAGGTTGTAGCCTTCTACAGGTTGTAGCCTGCGTACTGGTATAAGGGTGCACCAGTACAAAAAGATTGTAAACTGAAGTTTCATATTAAAGAAAGATAGAGACGACTTGCAGCAGGTGGTTTTCACCCACATTGGGTTTCCACCTTATATCATGGTGTTCATGTGTGTGGTTTTTGTGTGATCTATTCTACTGCATCTGTTTACTCTGAATATGGTGAATAATGTCCTTATGCACTTAACTGAAGATAAACTAACTGAATTATAAGATTTCTGGTTATACGTTGTTTTCTTTAGACACAGTTGCGTGTACACTCTGGTTCACTTAACAAAAGTAGCGTATATGTTTCTGAGCATTGAAAAAGTTTTATAGTTCTGATAATACTGATTCACCCCCCCTCTCAGTATTATTTCCAACATTTCCAAGAGCCACAGAGGACTCTCTCATACAGTTCCTATTCTATTATTTCTACGTTATGGCCTTCCAAGGGAAATAATTACAGACGGAGGACCACAATTTTCTGGGAATAGATTAGCTACAACACTTAATAATTATCATGTCCAGCATAAAATCACTACTCCATATCACCCACAGGCAAATGGACAAGTAGAAAGCAGCAATAAGGTAATAGAATCAATCCTAACGAAAAACATTGCGTCACATAGGCATGATTGGGCTGCCCGACTACCTGAAGCACTCTGCGCCTATAGAACAACATGGAGAAGCACCACTGGTTACTCACCTTATCAATTAGTCTTTGGAAAACAACCCATTTTTCCTATAGAATTTGAAATCCAAACATTACGAACAACACAAGAACTTGGCTCAGATCTAAGCGAGGCACAGATTAATCGACTACAGCAGATCGATGAATTGGATGAAATTAGGCTCTTTGCACTACAAAATACAACACTGATTCAACAACAGCGAGTTAAATGGCATGACGCGCTCATCAAAAGCAAAGTCTTCCATGAGGGAGACTGGGCTCTATTATACGACTCTCGGTTTCAAGACTTCCCAGGGAAACTCCAGACTCATTGGTTGGGACCATACGCAATCCAGAAGGTACATGACAATGGGACCCTCACTTTAATCACCATTGATGGTTCTGGATATGCCTTCAAAGTAAATGGCCACCGAGTTTGTCTCTATCATAAAGCACTCACTCGGGAATCCTTCTGCCAGTAGCTACGCCGTGACACTGATATGGAGATTTTAGGAGAGGAAGAGAAGTCTTCCTCACCTGTAATTCATTAAGGAATTCATTTCTTTTTACAATTTGTACATAAGTTCTTTTCTTCAAGTTGTTCATGTACATATGATTGAACTAAATGTGTTCTTGTCATTTTTTTGCTCAAAGATTTCGATTTTTGCCGTTCTGTTTCTAAAAGAATGGCATTTGCGTGTTTCTGTTGTTCCTTTCCAAAAGGAACAACATTCTTGATTTTTCTGCTATTCCTTTTCAAAAAGAATAGCATTCTTGATTTTTCTGCTGTTCCTTTTCAAAAGGAACAACATTCTTGATTTTTCTGCTGTTCCTTTTCAAAAGGAACAACATTCTTGATTTTTCTGTTGCTCCCTTTCAAAAGGAACAACATTCTTGATTTTTCTGTTGTTCCTTTTCAAAAGGAACATCATTCTTGATTTTTCTGCTGTTCCTTTTCAAAAGGAACAACACTCTTGATTTTTCTGTTGTTCCTTTTCAAAAGGAACAACACTCTTGATTTTTGTTGTTCCTTTTTCAAAGGAACGACATTTGCTTGTTTTGCTGTTCCTTTTCTAAAAGGAACAAAATTTTGATTTTTGCTGTTCCTTTTTCAAAGGAATGGCACTACGGAGTGTTTGCTGTCCCTTTTCCAAAGGCGCAACACATTTTTGATTTCTACTGTTCCTTTTTCAAAGGAATGACACTTTTGCATCTTTTTCTGTTCCTTTTTCAAAGGAACAACATTTTTCATGGCTGCTGTTCCTTTTTCAAAAGGAACGTCATTTCGAGTGTTTTGCTGTCCTTTTTTTTCCAAGAAAGATAGCATTTTATTTTATTTTATTTTTATTTTATGTTGTTCCTTTTTCAAAAGGAACGACATTGGTGTGTTCTGCTGTCCCTTTTTCAAAAGGAATGGCATTTGCACTTTTGAGACCTATGTTCCTCTGTTGTTCATCTTCCTAAAAGGAACACTTCTAGCATACTTTTTCTCTCCTTGTGAAACAACTTATCCCTTTTGCTGATCAAAATTGAGGATGCTTCTTGCTCCTGTTCTTTCAAAGTCTTTTAGAGACAACTATGCACTTATGCAATGAACACAAAATCACAACATACTGAAATCAGAAAATTATAAATCGCTATCTTTATAAGGCTCTGTATTGATAAGAGGACAAAATGAAGGACATACTTATTCATCATCTTTTGTTGTCATTGTCTTACTAATTTTTCATTGATTGGTTATCTTTATCATGACATTCTCTTTAATCCTCTTTGATCATTGCTTAGGAATAAGAGAAAAGGGTTTATATCTTCCTATTGAGATGATAAGACTTCTTCCACCATTCCTACTCTTAAGGAGTGTTGAACCACCCTTTATGTATAAATAAGGAAAAAGTGCTTTATGAAAAAGAAGAAAGTAAAAAGACGAATTATAAGTTGTCAAATGCACGATAGGGGGTCTCATCAAGAGCCAGCCTACCATGATCATGAGGATGGAAGTGAAGTGGCATTCCCACTATGGCCACCACACCAGGGATATGGTCCAAAAGGTATATCAAATAAACAAACCTTGGAATAGGAGGTCTCATCATGAGCCGGCCTGCCCACTCTTCGCTCCCTCCTCATGAATGGAATTATGGCTAACTGGTTACCAAGCCAGCATAATGGCCTACACTTTGACATTACATTCCTTAATATGCACATAAAGGATCATGGTTCTAGGGGTGAAATAAACAACTCTGGCAAGGTTATGGACACCTGTCGGCAGCAGAGCACTGTTAATGGTATTGGAGTCACATTGATTACACCAATAGGTAAGATACTAATACTCTTTTGTTTCATATAACCTAGGCACTAATCATACATTATCTCCCGACTTATACATTGCATGAACATTTATTACCACCAATCATGGAAAAGGAGGTGAAAATGACTACTTGAGATTTGGCAAGTACGACAGACGTCCTATCCCCCAACCTCGCATCATATGACAGCAGCCTCTTACGTAACACGCGATCCAACTTGATGCCTCGATTTCGGTAATTCGTTGTTTTTCTAAACATGGCATATTTTCATACGTTGTTCCTTTATGACTTGGTTGCAGATCGGGTGCTGCTCCTTTCTCTGATGGCTGGGACAACCTATCACATTGTGGGGGGGGGAGGTTAACCTCATTATTCCTCGGGTTATGTGTCAGCTCACTATTCGGGAAAGATAGTGTACTAGGGTATGGCATGGCTTAACGACATGATATTTCTATTTTTTACACAAGTTGCTGTTCATAAGCCATTTCTGTTGCATACTCTGTGTTTTTTCGAAATCTTGTGATTATTACCCTCTCTGTGTTTCAAACAGCAAGCAGTTGCTGTTCCATTGAGAATCCACAGTGAAACCATGGGAGGAAGGGCAATTCGAAGGGAACCTCAGGAGTTGACAGTCTCTGCTGCTGCCCGGGAGATCCTGGAAAGAGCAGGGTGGCTGACTTATCTCAGTCGCTTGCAGGAGTCTAATAAAACAGTGGTGATTGAATTCCTGTAGAATCTACAGGAGGATCACTCCATAACAAGGGGGAAGCAGATAGCGGTCACCGACGATATAATCGCAGAAGTCTCGGGACTACCAGCCACTGGACCTGTATGGACACTAAAAAATGAAAGATTACAGAAGATCATGGAAATCTTCCAGGACGAAGGCCAGAGCTTGATGATTAAAGGGAAGGGAGTTCTGCCAGCAACGCTAGGAGAGCCCTGGGAAGAATTAGCAAGAACCATGCAAAGCTACATCACCCGCGAGGGGAGAAAAGACGTGGTAAGACCACGACATCTTAAACTCCTAGTTGTTCTAAAGAAGAAATGCTTTGTAAATCTGCCTGCACTTTTGAATCCATTACTTCATGACGTTGCACGAAGCCTAAAAAAGGCACAACATGTAGAGTCAGTTGTCAGCCACCATGGTTTAATTCGATTAATAGTTAGTCACAGCCTCACCCAGCAGCAAAGCAGCTCGGAAGAGCTAATTGCAATAATTGAGGGGAGGGCGACAGCACCATCCCCAAAACGTAAAGATACTACAAGAACACCAGAACATCCGGAAAAACGTAGAGAATTAGTAAAACAAAAACATGTTGCGAGCACATTTGAACGACCAGAAACACGCAAGGAATCAGCAAAGCGTAAGCATGACACCGGTACACCCGAACAACTAGAGAAACGCAGAAAATCAGTCCGGTTAGCTCGGATAAGAGGAAGGCTGGAAAAGCTCCAGGAAAGCACTATCCAGCTAGTGGAAATTGAGGACGAGAAATCATCACGGCCAGAAGTAGAAGAAGAACAAGCTGAAGGAGAAAAGGAAGGAGAGGCCGAGGAGGCCGAGCAATCCGAAGAGGAAAATGAGGAAGAAGCTGAGCATTCTGAAAGAGACATTGAGCTTTCTTGGCTAATATGGGTGAGTATGGCCAACCTTCCACTCCATCAGACCTCCACGGCAAACCCCAGGAAGAAGATGCATTTGAAAAACCACATGTAGAAGAGGCACAAGAAGGAAATCTGCCTCGTCATGATGAAGAGGAGATAAGAGACACTGAACGGGAACAATCTGTTCCCAAGGCACCAGAGGAAATTACGGAGGAAGTAGGGATAGAAAAAGAAGTCGCCCAAGAAGTGACGGAACCAGTTAGGGTTCCTACCCCAGAACAGCCAGAACAGAACAGCGAAGAAGCACCCCAGGAGAAAGATCCAGGGACTAGTCATGGTCCAAAACGCAGCAGAAAGCCTCCTGTTCCTTCTAATAAAATGCTGGAAATTAGGGAATTACGGAAGGAACAACGAAGATTATTGAGCATAATAGCCCAACTCCACCAGTAGATCAGGATCTTGAAAGCGAGGCAGAGGGTAAGGAAGACCGTAGGGAAGAAAAAGATGACCACTGCAGTAAAAATTCACAAGATAAAAAGGTGGAGGACCAAAAATCGCCCTGCTGTTCAAAACCCTGCTGAAGATCCAACTGTTGTTCCAAATGATGCTAAGGAACAGACTGCTGTTCCATTTGAAAAGGAACAACAACAAGCTGATATTCATGTTAAAAAAGAAACAGACAACAAGAAAATTCAAATGGAGGCACAACCCTCAGGGGTGATAAGGGTTCTAAACTCGAAACAACGCAATAAGAAAGTTCAGGTAAAACTCCTGGCCTCCACTGCTGCATGGAGAAGAGATCCAAAGAAAGTGACCTTGTGCAAGGGATTGAAACAAGATCAGCAGAAGCAGAAAGGCTTAGAGAGCAAACGGTCCCTCGCGAGAAGTATGAAGAACTACAACAGCAACTAAGGAACGTCAATCAATCCGAAAGCCAGGCCTTTGAAGGGTGGCGAAAGGAACAAGAGAAAGTTGCAAAGGTAACTCGTAGGCTAGATACTGTTATCAAGCAGATAGATACCTTGTGTTCATTATACAATGAAGTTTTAGCATGTAGGGCCCCTACCAAAAACTATGTTGTGTTTTTACTGGAACTGTACTTACAATTAAAAATAAAAGTTGTTAAAGCAGGCGCCCCTATACAAATTAACACTGTCAATGACTTTATAGATTGTTGTAAACATTATGGGGTGAAGGTCCAGAGATTGCTATGTGAATTCTATCTGCATAACCTCGTGCTAGATCAGGATACTGAACTGAACCCTGGGCCTTTTGTTGGAGACATCCAATTGCAAGCATTCATCTCATTCGGGGTTAATCAGATTAAATGGCTCAAAGCATATAATACTTTCCAGAGAAAGGAAAATGGCCTAGACTTGTGGGTAAGGGCTGAGCCTAGGGACCCAGTACAGTTGCGGAAAGCACATAGAAACCTCATGAGAACTCCGGGTGTCATTGAAACATTAGGACCCATGCACAAGGCACTCATTCGACGAAGTTTAGAATATTTTCTTTCTATCAAAGACCTCGTCATTGATGCAGCCAAATTTCGGTACCGAATCTCTAATCTAAACATCCAGCTCAGGGAGCCATTTAAGTATGAGAATTTTCAATTAGCTGCCAACCGTTTGAACCTCTATGGCGAAAGAATTTTGAGGGCAGGGCCATCCTGGTTAGGATATAGATTCCGCAGTCCAATTATCTGGCACCTTGCACCCGGATATCAAGCCCTATATGAGATGCCTGAGGGTCAAATAGGTCAGTTCTTTGATGACCTAGTCACTCACCACAGCTGTACGCCTCCGCATGAGATTCCTTCTCCAGCCTATTCTCTCACTACTTTGCATGTCAACTACAAAGTTTTCATGAGGGCATGAAACAGGGTAAGCAGGGGGGTGTGTGGAGTACTAAAAAGGTATATTTTTGATGATCATTTCAATGGCTTTTCAGTGGAACTTGTGAACCTTTTTGCATCATGAACGTGGAAAACAATAAAGAATTATAACAAAATATGTGGGATTAGTATACAAGACTTAACCGCTGATAGTTGTCATTCTCCTGCGCAGGAAGGGGTGAAAATGAGGAGCTGCTATTCCAAAGAAAAAGACAAAAACAGGGTAATTGCTGTCCCTTTGACGAAGGATCGAGTGCAAACGAGGCTAAGCAGGTTGAAGCAAACCGGTCTAGAAAAGGAGGAGAAGACACCAGCTCGGCGGAGGAGAAAAGAAGTGATTAAGGATTAACAGTTTGGCGAATCCCTCAGGATCTTTGATCCTGAGGGATCGCTGCTTTATTTATCTTATTGCTTAGACATCTCCGCCATCACCCTTATATAAAGGGACGACACTGTTAGCTTTGGGGGATTATGCTTTTATGTAACTTTTTGTTAAAGATCAAACTTTGATCATCGAGTCTCGTTGAACTTGGCTCATTGTACTTTTTGTTTTATGCATTAATATAAACTTGGTGATTATCTTATCTCTGCGTCTGGATTAACTTAAAGCAGTGTACCCTTGGAGGCTAAGGGCCCGACCCCGGAGGACACTTGCTTCTGTATCACTACGATTTGATTTCTACATGGTTTGCTTACCGTCATTATTTGGTAATCTGATATGCTTTATAAGTTACATCATATGCTCTATCAAGATTTGTTCATTAAGGTTTTTACAGACAAGAATTGTCGTATTGACTCTCCATTATATCACTAATCCTTTCAGAGTTGATTGAATAATATTAGTCTTGACTGAACATTCTTACTATTTTGTTACACAGCTCTTATGTTGTATATTCGTGTTATGGAATTTATCTGAAAGTTGTGTTCTTTACGGTTCAGGAGTAATGCTGTTCCATTTTGAGATGCAGTTGTATTCCTGTTGATGACGATTAATGCTAGATCATATTACTCTTCAAGTGTGTTGTGTGTGTGTATGGTTTCCAAACGCTGTTCCATTAGTGTGTGTCGCTTGATTTGCCTGGAGAATGAAAGATTGCTGTCTGATCACAACGAGTGCATTTGAGTTAGTAGGATAAAGCTTGATTACTGGTCGCGAGATTTAGTTGTTCGATTGCTATTCCATTTCAGAATTGTTGTTCCATTTTAGCATTGTTGTTCCATTCTAGATTTGCTGTTCGATTTCTTATTTGCTATTCCATTTTTCTACCTGCCATTTCATTTACTCGGATTTGTTGTTTTGGTGTGAGAGACGATCTGTGGCTGTAGTGAGTTTTGGCATTTACTGTCTAGCTCCCAGACCCATGGTCCATGCTGTAATTTCCTTTCCATCAGTTTCCAAAGGGATGGGCTATTGCTGTCGAACCCTTGACTAATAAGTTCCCTAGTTTTAGAGTGTGTGATTTATTCATTTACAGTAACTTAGTTATAGACAAGCATCCGTCTACTCTTGTATTTTTGTTAAATGTTGTACTATTAGCATTACTCTCACAAATGATAGCCTCAGACTGAGTCACTCTTTGAAATAACAAAACGCTCCCGGATTGACATATTAATGTGAGGTAATTAGAGGTGAAAGAGACCCTTTTTATAGCTCTACAACAAGCGCTCGATCTTTTTGTGTAATAATCCCTCAGGTATAAAAAGATTAAAATATAAAGGAGGGATAGCACTTCCAGTCACTTTAACGAGTTGGATAGGCCAATGGCTCGGCAATCTTTTCATATTTTACGAGTCAGTTGAAAAAGAGCTTAAAGGAGAATCGTCTTTGAGGAATGAGTGATAAATTTGGGTAGCAGGTGATTCCAGGTAAGGTTTGGAATTTCCCAATCATGGAAGTGTTACAAGGATGGCCAATAGGATCACTCTTCACAGCTGTTCCTCAAAAGGGGTAAACAATCAAGTGGAGGTGAATGATCGACCAATACAGAGTGGAGGTGATGATGAGAACACGACCAAGGCTTCAAAGGCTGAAGTACTACATTCATGACGGTTATTTACTGGAAATTGGTTCATTTTATATTTTAAAATGAGATTAAATGCTGGGGGAAACACTTGCTCATTGCTTATGTTTATTTTTTAACGAGCTTGAAGTCCGCGTTAAAACTGCTCGATCCAGTCGTATAATAAGGAAGTCTCATCTAAGATGCCATTTTTGTGGAGCTTTCACCTTACAAAGCTTTGCTCTGGATCCTTTCTTTATGCAAGTTAGGAGTGACCAACTACTGTTTATGGGGTTAGCTAACCACTAAGGTTAGGTAGGAAACTCTCTCCTTTACTTCACCAGCGACTTCTGGTACAAAAGGCCCCCTGCGAAACGAATGGTCGGTCCGACCACTCACCTAATCTTAAGAAGTTATAGTTAGCAAATGTATGAAGTTAGCATTACGCTGGTCGCTTTTCACTTGCATACCGAAAGGTTTGCATGCCCCCAGGTATAGAGAAATAGAGTTTCAAGGTTACCCCTCTATTTGCAGACAGAACATTTGCTTTGACAAGAAAGGCCTACCTCTTTCAGGTTACCAAAGATTATTCTATCTGTACCACAAACAAAATACTTCTTCAGCGATGTCTACGAAAATAGACAAAGGTGAATGGCACAAACGCCTCCACTCACATAACTTTGACGAGGGAATCTTATTCCAGTCTAATCCCATTTTCCTAAACGGACGGGTGTGTCAGACTGGTCATATATCCGTCGCGTAATCCTACTCTATACCAGAAGTTTTCCTGCCGAAGCAGACTAGGGTGCATGCCCCCTGGGTTTCAGTCATATCCTCTGAATCACTCGTGTTCATCAGGAGGATGGACTGGGGATTGATGAGACATTCCTTGCATGAAAAGACCATTCTTGGTTGGTATATGACTATATTCCATGTGTGAACCAGGAAATGAAAGCTGGTCTACGAGCTTGACCACTCTTCCTTCGTGCGGAGAACACATTACTCTAAAGAGTGATGAGACAATGGCTACCATGCAATAAATATAGTCTCATCCAAGGAGTAGATTATAATCCAGGGGTCCTTGGACTACCATTACGTTCATGTGAACGGTTTTCCCTCTCAATGTTATGGGCACATTAGGAAGGATCCCTAATGGTCGACAGGTTCCTTTGTCAAAGCCTGTTAGATTTCTCATCTCAGGAAAAAGCGATGGCGAACCAAGCGCTTTCCAAGCAGTTGAGGAAAGGATACTCACAGAAGCTCCTTCATCTATGATGCTACCGGCCATGACCATTCTATATACTTGAGCAATGATTTGGAATGGTACACTAGCCGGTAAACGGGGTCTACCTAGTAGATTCCAGTCAAAGGAAAAAACTAGGTTGCTTGGAGGTGGGACCGAATAGATGGCCAGATATGACTCTGAAGAACTTCCTTCCTGCGGTAAAGGAACGGGTAGACTGCCCCCATGTTCATCGGAGTCTGTGTTTACGAAGAGAAGCTGAACGGTGTCGTTTTTTTTCTCTTTGGTGATTGTATCATCTGAAGATGGAACTTATGAAGGCAAGACTGGGTCAACTGCCGCCTCGACCTTTTGACTTTCGTCTGGTATGGATTCAGATGGATTTTCTTCAATGATAGATGCTTCAGCCGACCACAAGGGCGTGTCAGCCGGATTTTGAACTAGTGACAGACTTGGCAAGAGTTTCTTATATCCAAGAGGGAGCCGTAACAGAGAAACCAGATGGTCATCCAAAACTCTTTTAGCCTCATCTAAGAAGGGACAATGGTGGATGGTGTGATCACCTTCACACAGTTTACAAGGAAATTTATATTTTCCTTTTTGTCCAGGGGCTTCACTTTCACTAGTTGACGGTGTACTTTCAACATGAGCACCAGAGGTTGACAACACCGGATTGTGTAAATGGGGAAACCAGTCCCTTAAGATCCGAGGGATGCAAGGACAATCTCGATGATAGTGGTCTCTTTTGCAAATGACACATGGCGATTTAGGCCTAGTCGGTGCAGTGTGTAGATTTTCGCTAGATGATGCTTGGTTGCCCCTTTTCGCCTTTGGCTCCTTCTTCTTCTTCTCTTTCTTCTTCTTTTCCTTCTTCTTCTTAGGTACTTGATTTTTGGCTTTACCAGCTTCACAAGCGAAGAGGAAGGAGGAGAGGAATAATTGGACGAAGTAGAGGGTTGGGGGGTAACTCTAGAATCGTCTAGTTGCTGACTTGATTGTTCATGAATTGCAGTGTTCTGAACAACAAAGGTTGAGAAGAGCCATACGGGCAAGCCAATTGTCAATCCTGGAAGCGACAATGTGGCTATATGGGGTGTGCCAACATCTCCCCAAGAGGAGAAGGGACTAGGATTTCCTCCAAGGGGAACTCCTTGGTTGGTGGACTCCATTTTCCTCAGCCTAAGACCAACTAGGAAAGGTGATAATTATTCCATTTAAAATAAATTTTAGACGCTTTGACACAACTTGTTTTTTCGATTTTTAAGAGTCGAGAAAAAACAAAATATGACTCTAGTCGCCTTCGATTTTTAATGAGCCTAAAGTGATAAGGGCTTAGATGGACCTTTTCCATTAAGGAGTCTGAAAAGGAACGAAAGGGACTACTCTAGAAATCTAGACAGAGGGATTACTAAACCAATCGCAGAACTACAAAATACTTTTTACGGTACGACAGTCAATCTTCCCGAATGATGTGTTCAGTGCATTGCGATCGATAGGGCGGTAGACACAACTTCCTATGGATAAAGGATTAAGCCTATTGTGGTCTCCCAAAATATACTCGACGGTACATGGGAGCAGAAGTCCGTACTGTCACTTATCATCTCAAAGTGGAGGAATCACCCAACCAACAGTGAAAACAACAGTTACCAGGCTTTACGACGCCAGAATACCTCTCTAGCCTAGACTTCTAGATGTTGTGTGTTAGGTTCCAAAGTGTTTTTAGATTCATTAAATTTATTTTATAGTTGATCTTGCTTAAGAAATTTTCCTTTTAGGATCACCGCGTGATGTAAACGTACAATTCCTAAAATGCAACCTAAGATGATAAACAGTCGTTTAATATTCTTTTTGGCAAATGAAAATCCTAGCTACGAAGAAAAGAGAGATGGCGTTCTTTCAACAAAGAGCAAAGAGCACACACTATATGCACTGTCCTAAATCAAACCAAAAAACAGTCTAAATGAAAATGCACATGCATGTATTTGTTTTCAGCCTTCTTAATATGTGAATGATAAAAAGAAAGCTAATCCACAAATTTGAATTATCTTTCAAAGCAACAATTACTAACAAGTTTATTTTCAAGACAAAATGAGGATAATGACAACACTTTGCGATTTGGAATTGAAAACTTGCTTTCGACACTAGAAAAACTACTAATTCAAATCAGATACAAGAGTAACAAGGTAATCAACTATCAAGAACAATCAGATTCTCTTCTATGACTGAAAACGACACTTGTGACACTTTCAAATCAAGAAACAACAGTACAATTATGCTAATTCTTTGTAAAGGAGAACTGAAAATGACTCAAAAAATACATAAAAACATTTATAGTTCTTTGCACAATGGAGGCGGAATAACAGCAAGGAATGGGGTTTCAAATAGAGGTGTACTGACTACAGGCAGCAAAACTCCTGAATAGATCTGAAAAGAATGAGCATAGAAACCAAAATTTAGGAACAAGGCCTTGTCTGATCAGCACACCTGTAACATAGCGAAACTGAAATGCAGCGCACCTACTACACTCGGGAAGTGCACTGCATTTGAAGTTCACAGAACAGACAGTGCATTGGACCAAGGACGAGACTTTGATTGGCTTCTCGGTCACAGTTTGCAGTTCAGTTCAGGGATTTCGGCCGAGCAAGTGGTAATCAGTAAATCAATCACAGGGGTAGATCTAAGGAGGTTACTAGAGCCACCACAAGGGCAATTAGAGAGCTTGTAAATCAATTGTTTAATTCATAAAAAAAACCTGGAGATAGACTGAACCGAATTTATCTACCTTGCATTTTCATAGCAAATGCAGTTCGAAGGCTACCTGGGTGAACTTCAGGCTCCGTCTGTAAGTTTATGAAGTAAACAAATGTAGATAAACAAGCAATATACTCGATCCCCAGTGGAGTTACCATTTTGTTATCCGGAATAGTGTCTATGCAGAACTGCTAATCCCACTAAGGCTAGTGGCTACCTTAGATACAAACAAAGTAAAACTACTTTCGTTTTCATTTATGAGAAATAGATGAGAGAAGAATAAAGGAGACCAACCTCTGTCTTGCGCTTGGTTCCTTGCTCGGTTCCTCTCTCTTCTGATAGTCCTTTGCTACTTGCTTTCTTGTATACCCAGCTTCACAGAGTACCTGTAGAATCAAAGTAGCATAACACTATACAAGAACATAGATCTATTATCATAAACAATATAGGACCAGATGTAAATTGACCATACAAATGCATAAAACATAAATCATACAAGAGTATGGAGGAAAACTTGAATAGCTTTATTGATAATCAAGAAAGAGCCAAGAGAGTTACAACCAATTGTTCTGACCTAGCATCATCCTCTCAGCAAGAAGCCCTTCTTCACCTCATGAAAAACTTAGATCACCCAACACTATGATATTGCACCAAGGAACCAGCAACACTTCCTCACAAGATACAAAATTCCAGCCTCTGGATCTCTAGGATGAGGGATCCATATATAGATGTCTGCAAGGGAGGTGAGTCAGATTTTGAGAGTTGATTAGTGTCTTCTCTCTGATAGTTCTTGATTCCACTTGGAGATTGATGATCTCTTACTCATCCCTGGTCGAATTCAGAGAGGCAAGTGTCACAGGAGAAGTTTCTAGAAGATTCCATGGTTCTCCACCTTACGGATTGACCCTGCAATTTGTTCCTTCTCACACATCGCACCCCATAGAAGGGATTTTTGAAATGCATCGCACCTACTGTGTGTATTTAGGTGGGATGCAGCGCACTTTGCTTATGGAGAAGGTGAAATGGTCCAGTTTTGACCAGTTCTAAGTAGTTTTTCATGGAGAACTTCTGGGAGAAGATGTAAGCAGTTGACCTTGTTCCTTTAGGGGTCAGAACAACACTTTTAGGGAATTAAGAGCCCTTGGTTTGTTGACATTTATGATTGGGGTTGCAGTGCCCAAAAATGTCTATAACACCGGGTAATAAACGAATCTTGCCAAAGCATCCCGGAGCTAGCAATCCTAGTAGACATACCATTAGAGGCGCACATCCATAGGTTAGAAGTAGGGGTACGCGAGGTGTGGGAGGAAATGACAAACGTTCAGTTGGAGCTAAACCTTCAGATCATGATCTACGACTAAAGTCATAGCCATCCATCCCTCCAGAATTCATAGAACAACATGTTAGCACTATCGCAGCGGGATTGGATGAAATTGGCAGTGCAGTGTGAGACTGCATTTGCAGGTTGGAATAATCCTTTGAGGTCCTCACAAATCTGTAGGAGGAACCCAACATCCAGTGCTTAGAGACAGAGGCACGAGAACTCCAATAGCAGTATGAAAACATCAAAGGAACTTCACAGATAGTAGCCCTCACTTAAAGGCTTGCGCGGATGCAACATGCTAAAGCGCTGAAAGAGCAAGTGGACGCAACACGACATAAGGAAGTAGTCCTTAAGGTGCACGTTCAGCTTTGGATTGACGACGCCTTCACAATCACAACAGAAATTGAAGGCAAGCTCGCACACATGTAGGGGATGCATGCACTAATGTAGAGAAGCAATTTTGACATAGCGGTCTCGGAACAACATATGCAACAGATCCAGCAAGCAATAACTTAGTGCATTGCTGACCTTGTTTCAATTCGAGAACTATTGGAGGGACTCCGCATAAATATCTCTACACTGATAGAGTGACTCGAGGGCGAGTCACAATGTTTGTGTTGAAGGGCTATTGGGAATGGAATCCCCTTAAGGCATGTTTTAGGGCTTAAAGCCCAAGTTTTGACCTAATCATTTTGTAAAAGCTCCGCGAATTGCAGGCATGGGGCACAAAAGTATAATAGAGTCACAGGGTTGTCCACCCTAGTTTTTGTAATGTAATGTCGGCTGGATAGACCTACCCATGGTCCACGGATAGTGGGATTATATAAATAGAGTGAGGCTGTAAGTGTAAACTAAGAACTGAATAGAAGAAAATCATGAGAAGTCTAAGTGATTGAGTCAAAGTGTAAGTGTGTCTGTCGGTCGTAGAGTAGGAGAAGGCTCTACAACTGAGTGCGCAAAGGCCTAGTAGTCCGTAGCTGAGTGCACAGACCCATACAGTTGAGTGTGAAGGGCAAGTCGAGTCTGTAACCATTGGGAGAATCAATAAAGAGAAGTTTTGCTATAATTCTGTGTATATTTTCCTGGTTTAATGCATGATTGGATATAATTTGCAAGTATACTGTTTATTTATGGCGTGATCGTGTATGAATGTTTTGTATTGCTAATTATAACTCAAGACATTCAAGTAGATGAAGGTAATTAATTAAGACTGGAAGGTAAGTAATATCTCAGGTAATAGCGCAGAGTGCAGGATAGCCCCTAGTTAGGGTTGCACGAAGGCAGTGTATTAGGCCTTGAGGAATGAGAAGTGCGTGAAGCAACCTACGCACTGGAACATACAGAGAACCAACCGTACCTCTCAGACATCTCAATGGTGCAGAAACTTGGTTCTAGCACCCTCCCATACTACTTCGAGTGAGACCTCAGTCCGTGCTCCACGGACTGTTGCTGAGAGGGCTAGTAGTACAAGGATTTGTTTGGCTAATTAACTCTGAAACTAGGTCAGGCCCCAACAAGCGAACATGAGACAATATGATCTTGAAGTTCCTCCAATCTGATCCTCCTCTCTTTAGCTACATCCTTCTTCCATTGAGCGAGATCCTGGGCATCAGCTGCTCGGGGTTTAACTACATATTTCTTGGTGTAATATAGTAGCCCGTTATCCTAGAATACTACCTCCATATGGATCTTCCATGCCACAAAATTTTTGGTTCCTTCCAGAGCATACTCGAGGTTGAGTTCGATGGAAATCATATTCTCAGTCCTGGAGAAAACCTACAACATTGATCTTCTAATTCGAAATTCCTACACAAACTTCAAATTCTCTTCTCTTCTATTGTGATTCCTACTCTAATACCATGTAGAAATTCCTTGTAGATTCAATCTTCTTATGTAATTTGCTAAAACAAAAGACTTTAATCTAATCTACTCATCAGCGGAAATAATTAAATGGTTGGGAAATCACAACATAAACATGAGATAAGATTCAATCACATATTCTCAAAGATTTATCTAAGGGGAAAGAAACTACCCAAAACCCCTTCCTCTATGTATTGCATTAGTCAGAAAATAGAGAAGAAATACAATGCTTTCTCAATCCTGAGCAACCTCTGCACTAGTATAATCTATCTCACTTTTTCCTAGACATGCTTTGGTTAATACTTAAGCAAATCCAAGCCCGCCCAAGTCCCTGATTCCCTGCGTTGTTTCTAAACAAATTAGGTCCCTATCAATTAGGGAAATACACATCCTGAATTGTGCAATCCCTATAGGTCCTTCTTTGACTGCATGCACCACATGTACAACTCATAAAATTATACAATTGATAGTACACTTCCTTGAACTCAATTCTCAACTAGGAAACTCGAATTTCATGCATGCATGAGTTAATTATGGTTGTTTTATTAGTTAAATGGTTGAACACTAAAGATGCACCCCACTACTAGACCTCCCACTAGTTCCTCCAATAGTTGGAACTAGTTTAAATGACTTTAACTCACTTTAACTAAACTAAATTATTACAACTCAAATTAAACTCAACCTAGGCTCCTAAAATTTAGGAACCACTATACATGCTCTCAACTTGAATTAATCGAGCCGATTAAGTGAAATTAACTTAATGAACTCATTCTTGTTTTCTTGTGATGTTGCTCCAACTAAGTTAAATTAACTTAGTTAACTCATTCTTGTTGTCTTATGATGTTGAATTACAAATTTCTCCTAATTTAATTCAAGGGAAAATTAAAACGGGATTTTCATGTTGCCATTTTCAACAAATTATGGTGATGTGGGAGCAATTCTCTCCCTTGTTTTCGATCATAGAAATAAAATATTAAATAATTTCAACTAATCTCTAATTAATTAATTTATTTTGTTGTGGATTTAAAAAGTATAGATTTTTATTTTTGCCAAATATCTTGAAGTCTTGAGCTATTAATCTATTTCTTTATGTCAAAAGAAGAAAAACTCTTATAAACAGAAATAATCTTCATTATGACAAGCCAAGTTTTACATCCCAATACGAGGAAGATATTGTAATGAATTGTGAAATGAAATGTTAAATTAAGTAATAACAATAAAAAAACATAATGTTAGCTCAATTAAAAAAGTAATAAAAATAACAAATCGATTCAATTCAAATTGTTATATTATAATTTTGTTTCCATTAATAAAATTACAAATTAATTATTTAAAAAAAAAATTATAATATGCATATCACATTAAAATAAATTTAAATAATAATGATTCATATTCATAACCATAATATTTTAGAATATATAATTAATACACACACATATATCCATTTTACCATATAAATTAAAATAACGATTTATATTTACCCACAAGGCCTAGAATAGACGGTGATGGAGTGTATTGTTAAGTCACTTTGTGATGTGAAAGTCACGAGGCAAAAATCCGGCCATGTTAAAGGCGAGTGTGGCCCAGTCTGGGTGCAATCCCTGGGTGATTTTGATGGCTTAGATGCCGCTGGGTCATTATTTCTCAAGCCACAACTTGACAAAAAAATAATAATGAATTATATTCATAATTATTATATTTCAAAAATGCATACCTAAATTTAATTAATAAGCATACAAAAACGTAATATCTATAATAAATTTTTTAAGTTTTTTATATTTAAAAATAAAAGAGAAAAGAAAATAAAAAGGTAAGTAAGTATATATATATAATTAAAAATAATTAAGACTTTTATATATACAGTTGTGAAGTTAAAATTACTTATATATATAAAGATGTGAAATCTATATAAATAGTATTATCAAGAAGCATCATCGATCTATGCCAATTTTGGATCTGTCAAGGGCTTAGACAAATTGAATTTCTTTAGGTGCAAACGTTTCCTCAAGTTTTGTGTTCAAAATGAGGTTTACATCTTGAGAGATTTGGTTTCTATTAACACTTATCCAAAATTAAGATGCATCTATGCTGGTTGAATAAAAAATGATTAATCTCATTGACAAGAGAATAATTATATCGTCATAGATTCATCTTAATCCATAATCTACCAAACATTGAGAGGAATAAATTGTCTCAATATGCAAACCTCTTTTGAATACAAAACTTAAATATAAATGTGCACTCAATATATTTGAATTCTCCTAATACTTGTATCGAATCAATTTAATATTTTATTACTTTTTAATTAAGTCCACATTATATTATATTATTGTTATTATTAACCTACCATTACAACATCTTCTCAGTGCTCAATTATAGAATACCTCTCTAACACAATAAAAATATTTTTAATTTATAACAATTATTACATATATTTTTAATCATAGAATAGCCTACGAATAAAACATTTTTCGCAAGTGTATTTTTTAATGACAAAGTTTTCTCCTCATCGAATTATTTTTTTTCGCGGGAAAAGTTCTTCCTCACCTTACTATTTTGAAAATTAAATTAAATTATTAACAACATAATTTTATAATCAAATTAATTATATAAAATTCTAATTTTATAATCAAATTAATTATATTACTTTATTACTAAATTGATATCATAGGCATGACATACTATATATAAAGCAAAATAATCAATATTTACATGTGAGATGTTGAAAAATACATTACTCATTTGTCTTTCATCAAAAAATTATGCTTATCCATAATTTAAGATTGATATTTCAATTTTTGTTAATTTTTATTATTATTTAAATGTATTTATTTATGAAGTGATTGGTTGAGGTCTTATTCTGGGTTGTTTAGTAACTACCATTTCTGAGTGTTGAGACATCTTTAAGTACTAATCACATCCAAAGTTTTTTGTTGACGAAACATCTAGTGTGGTTATTTTCGTTGATGACCATTAGTGTGGTTCATCATCACGAGAAGATGTAGAGTTAGAAAAGTGATAGTGATGAAAAGAGTTAATTTTTTGATTGTTAGAGTTTAACAGTTAATTTTGACTAAATATTAATAAAGAATCTTTTATTTAATGAATGTAAAACTTAACTGTTTTGACTAAATATTAATAAAGGATATTTTAATTAATGAATATAGAACTTAACTGTTAATTTGAATTGAATTTGAAATTTAATCAACATGAAACTTCTATTGAATAATACTAATACACCTAATTAACTTATTAAAGCCCAAACAATATATAAATATTTAGAATTGACTACCTAAATAAATAATTATCTAATTTTTGACTAAGTATATAAAATATATTATATTTGTTTAATTAATTTAAGATTTGACTAAATATATTAATGTTGTCTTTTGAATTTTTATTTAAATTTTGGTTAAATATTTCAATAAATATATTTAGACTAAATAAATAAACAAAAATATTTATATAAATAAATAAATAAAATTCTATATGGATTTTACTAAGAATTTTATTTAGTTTAGACTAAATAAATAAATAAATATTTAGTTTTTGATAATAAAAGAATAAATATTTAGTTCTGAATAACTACTTAAATATTATAATTAATATAGGTTAAGAGATTAAAATTAAAATCTATTCGTTTTATATATATATATATATATATATATATATATATATATATATATATATATATATATATAGAAATACAAACTAGGAGGATAAGGTAGAGGTCTAAGAGTGACTAATTTTCCAACCATCATCTCTATTCAGATTGCTAGGTCTTCTTTCAATTTAATTAGAGATTATCAAATAATTCGATTTAATTAGAGTAATTTTTTGTTTTAAGTTTTATTTACTTTTTATTTAACCTTTTTATTTTGATTTTTTCTCTTTTTTATTATTTTCATTTCCATGAATTATGCTTTTTTGTCCATATTTTCAATTTAAGATGACTTATTATGATATTAGAAACATATTTTAATAAATTTAATTATAAAGAAATTATATATATTAATAAAAAATAACACACACACACACACATATATATATATTAAAGTGTATACATGTGAATATAAACAATATTAGTTAAACACATTTCTTAATTCTTGGTGATGACATTCAACAATTCAATGTTTTATTTTTGTGATGAAATGTTTGTCTTTATTATTTTTTAGTTTGATTAATCTATATTTAAGCTAAACGGCAGGTACTAGCTACTATTTAGCCATTGTTTAAAGTATGATGGATATTAGAAACAAAAATAATGGATGGTGTATTTATAATCCAAATAAATTACTACAAGGTTTTTACTATACCAATATGATGAGGGCAAATGATTATATAACAAGGATAAATATGAAAGTGGTAGCAAAATATGTGAGTCAATTTTAAGAATATTTGAGCTATATAAATATATATTTATGCTTTCTATTATCATCTTCATGTGCTTTCATAAGAATCTTATAAGAAACATTCCATAAAAATATTTCCATTGGGAGAATAAATGGCTCACCCTAGTGGGAGGATGATTCTTACTAGAGAATTCCTCTAAGGAATTTATGTATATTGGATGCATCTGTCCCACCTTCCGAGGAAAATCATACATCGAATTGAATCAACAATGACAGATTCCTGTGGTCAGGCACAATTTTTTTTTTCTAAAATCCAGCTTGCATCCCTTGACCTGATTTATAGACCCTCAGATTGTGGAGGTTGGGGCATAAAGAATTCCGAAATGTTTAATGATGCCCTTATAACCATGAAACTTTGGCAGACGTTCAAGGGGCAAGGCATTTGGCAAAAGATCATCCATGAGAAATACCTAGACAATGCAAGTATGAAGCAGTGTATCCTAGCGAGGGAACCGATGAAGAAACATGCTTCATACATCTGGCATAATGTAATAAGATCTCGAGACTGGTTGTGTGGTAATATGAGATGGAGGGTTGGAAGGCGCAATCAAATCATGGCGCATCTCGACCCTATCATTGGAATGGAGGAGCATCACTCACTTTCTCTCCCAATCATACAACACCTTCATTGTCATGGCATACACACTTTAGATATGATTGGAATCCCCATGCTGGGGGGATACCATCAACATGTTGGAGGTGTGCCAAAGATATGGAATTTCCCACTACCCATGACTTCGAATGGGAATCCTTCAGGTTCCATCTCATGCTTTCAGGTATCACTATTTCTGACAAGGAGGATTTCCTCACCTAGGGAAGACTGGTACAAGGTGGCAAGATCTCTACAAATGCAGGTTACTGCTACATTTTGAATCTGCATCCTCAAGATGCCTCCTCCAAGTGGTTGACCCATATGTGGAAATGGGAAGCCCCAACCAAATTGGAATGCTTTGTTTCACTAGTTGCACACAATTGTATTCTCACATGGGATAGCCTAGATAAGAGGGGATTTATTAGTCTAGATATCTGCCCTCTCTGGAAATCGATTGGTGAGACTAGTGCACACATTATCCTACTTTGTCCCTTCACCCAATCCATCTAGGAAGAGGTCTCCTCTGTTCCTCATTTCCCTCCCCTTTCGATCTATGATTTTATTAAGTCTTTCCTTCGCTACTGGACTGACATGATGAAGTATTACAAGGCCATCCCTTTCTATGTATTCTGGGGCATCTGGAATTGTAGGAATGCTTGTATTTGTTACAATGTTGTTTCAAGTTTGAGAGCCACATATCTCAAAATAGTGGTTTTCTTCATGGAATTTGGGCCATGTAAGACTTCAAGCAGTAGATGTTAGGTCCCTATACTACTAGTGTAGCCCCTTATTATTATTAGTGTAACCCCATTATTGTATTTTTGTGCCCATGTAGTCCCAATATTGTTATTATTATGCCCCATAGAAGCCCCGCTATTGTTATTGTTGTTCCCTTACAATATTATTGTTATGTAGGCTCTGATTATATTGTGACCCCTTACAATCCTATATATAGAGAGGAGGTCTTGTCATTTGTATCATCCAAGAATTGTTTATTTATGTAATGTAAAAGAGGTTCCCCCCTCAAAGAGGCTAATGTTGAAGTCGTTGATATATTTATTCTTCTATTCTATGAGCTAGTTGCATAACATTTGGTATTAGAAGTTTGGATTCTTGGGTTTTGCTACTTCAAATAGGTCATCATCGAATTTTCATTATAATTTTTTTTCTACAAAGATTCAGAATCTGAAATTAAAACCCATGTTAGATGAAATCGTGATGAACTTCATGTTTGAATTTTAGATCTTATATCGCTATATTTTCGAAGATATGAGCTGATGAAGTTAGGGTTCTTGTAGGCTCTAGAATTCCATCTCAAACAGGTGACCTAGGGAAAATAGTCATAACCTTTTCTCTTTGAATCAAATTCAAAATTTGTAAAAGGTGAAATAAAGAGGACAAACCTTAGTTTTTGGATATCATTTTTAGGGCCGAAGGTCGAAACAGTGACACGTGGCACATAATACAAGTTTTCTCTACTGAACTAGTCTATAATCAGGTTATCATGCGAGATTGGACATAACCCTTCCTTGGAGAATCCAATATTGATCAGATTTGAGGGGTTAGAAAGAGGACTCAGAGGGATACCACAAGCCAAAATTGTAGAACTTGGAGACCCAAAATTATAGAGTTAAAGTCGTTTAAATATCGATCTCCCAAAAACAAGAAAAAGAATGACTCGAATCAAGAAAATAAAAACACCTAGTAAGCAAAATTGGATGGATGATTTGAATAATAAGATCAAAGCTAAGATAAATAGTTTTATCTATACCATGGAAGCTAATATTGATGGAATAGAAGTAGAATTAGATTTGAAGAAAGACATAAAAGGTTTGAAGGAAGGTTGGACAAAGTTGCTACAAGAAAGGCTTCCTAACGACGAAAAGGTAGTAGAGGAAACTCATGATGAGAAAAAAAGAAATGTGAATCATGATTTCAGAGAATCTAACATTGGATTGTGTTGAAGCCTTGAAAATCATTGTGACAACATGGGGGATAGCCACCTAGTTGGGGACTTGAATACTTTCCCTTATCTGTTTGGTTTGGTGGCTCTGACTGGATTTATGAGACCAATTTCCCAATCTGAAAGATGGTAGGATGCAATATGCGTTTGATTATCAAAGATGATTTGGTAGATGAGGGTGGTTTCAATAGAAAATTCAAACTATCTATATATATTACTATTTACCTAGGCTTAAATCAATATTTGTGCAATCTAGATAAATGACTACCTTGAATAATAATGAAGATTATTCATACAAGAAGTATAAAAGATTCATAAAGCAACTATTTCCATTAAATAGTTAATCCGAATGGTTGAATGTAAAACGTATTGCATCAAATATCTAACAGTTTTTTTCTTATCAGAAATAAAGGGGATGACAACTTAGCTATATTTCAAAAGTGAAGGAATAATAGGCTATATTAAAACATATCTGACAAACAATGTATATATAGAATAAACAACTTAATAGTTAATAAAATAATCACTACACAATAATAAAAGTACTCGATGCGAGATGATTGATCCATAGACAATAAAGTTAAAATCCATGTGTTTTCTCCAAGATCGATCACAAAAAAACAGAAGTGAAATTCTTAGCAAACTTTCTCAAATATACTTTCATGGACTAGTTCTTCAAAATTAAAGAAGTTTAAAAAGTACAAAAGTGTATGTTTTTAAAGAGTCTCAAATAAAATTGTCAGATCCATTTCTAAATACATGAAAGGGGTTTAAATATAAAAAAAGTTACAAAAACAGCTAAGCACTAAAATTTGAGGAGTGAAATGACTCTCCTTAGAATCAGTGCTAGAAATGAAAAACTAAAATTGATTTAAAACCTAAAAATCTTATCTTGATTGGTGTTGGCTTCTAATTTTCTTCCACTTCTCATAGATATCTATCATTTCCTGAACTCCTGGAGGATACCTGATGCTTATATTTACTTGTCCCACATAAAATGTATATAAAAGTGATGGCAACATTTGGATGATAGAATTGGTTAAGCATCGTAGGGCCATCAATTAACTATGTGGTTTTACCATGTATGACCAGTAAGCTTCCCAATTTAAATGCAACAACTGTCTGATCCATTATTATTTTGGAGCAAGACTTTCGTGCCAACTTGATTGCAAATCATCGATCTCTAATAGATTTCCTCGTGAGCATCTTTGAATAAAACCAGTTCTTGGAATAAAACCAGTTCTATTCATCTTGTGCTTGCTAGGATTTGACCTCCAATGCTTTATAACTTCGGAGGGTTCTTCATTTTCAACAACAAATTTCTCCACAAATGCTTTATCATAAACCTTGTGTGGTTGAGGTAAATGATACATTCTTATGATATCCTCTGTTTTAAAAGAGCCAATGACCACTTTCCTTGAGGTCACGAATTCTATGCCTTCAAGGTTCACATTCTCAATAACCCATTTCACCATATCAGTGTAGGGTAATAATTTTGGCCTGGATGCTACCTTATGCAGAACAGAGCATGCTACGTCAGGATAAGAAGCTGGTGAGTACCAGTATTGTAGCAAGAATGCTGCAACTCCCAGGTTACCAACTTTACTTTTATCAACCCAGTAGTTCGTAACAAACTTGGAAGCGTCGGTGCTGTATGAACAAGTACTAGATCTCACTGCAGGTTGTCACTTGGTCAACCGATGCGAGATCACTAGGAGCTCAATCCAACTTCTATAGATTTCAGAAGAATCTCTATGTGTGATGAAATGAAAGAAAGATTACTCTATAGATGCTATTCTAATTGTAGAAAGGAGAAAGACTAGAATGTAAAGAAAAACCTAGTAAAGCCTAATTAACAAGCTAATTCTACTTTTGCCAAAACCACTATGAAAACCATGAAAGAAATGCCATTACCTACTTAAGGAAGTAAACAACATATAACCATGCTATTTCCAGAAGTAAATAAGCATAAAAACATATTTTTTGATTTGTATGTGTTTTTATGTGAATTTAACATGCATCTAATTTACTGTACGTGAGTGTCGCAACGAACAGGTGGCGTTGGAGGGTGGTTTTGGAGCTTGCGAGGATGTAAGATGGTGTGGATGGGTCTTAGGAGGTATTAGGTGGCCTTTTGGAGGCTTTTCACACACTCAACCTTCAAAAGAAAGCCTACAGGAAAAACTACAAGAGGACACAAGAAAACTATAGGAGGAAAACATTGAAACTACAGGAGGCCTATAGGAGGAGGCTGAGAGAAATTTTTGTTGTTTTGAGGGTGTGAGAGTGGTTGGAAAAGGTGGATGAAGGTTTGAATGAGGTGTTAGGGTGCCTCAGGTCTACCATGAGTCACCAGGAGACAGAAATATGATTGGGTTTGCTCAAAGAGAGAGGAAGAAGTTCTATGAAAAATGAAGGAAACTAGGGAAGAATTGAGGTGAGGTTTGCGAGACCTATAGGGCATGGATTAGATGGAGGGTGTGATTTTTGGTAAGCTAGCCTACTACTAGATGATATCTGCTACATAGAAACTGATAGTCGACCAAGAAAATCAAGCAACAAATGAAATGAGTGCGTCCGAGGAAAAATAGAGTTTTGCATTAAAATGGCCTAAACTATGATGTATAGAAGGAAATGATGAGAAATTCTTTAAGAAAGGAAAGAATGAAAAAGCACTATTGTAAATCAGGCAGTGAACATGATAAAGAAAATCTAAAGAAAAGCAAAAATAGACTATCAACCCACTAAAAAGCTACAAACACTAGAAGTCCTAGCAATGAGAAAAATCTGTGTTTTTGGGGCAGTAAGAGAGTCTTTGCCACAAATCATGGTCCCAGAAGGAGGAAGAGAGGCCAAGGCACTATTGCTAGCCTTTTGAATCTTTTTTTATCACTACTCAACCTGCTACAGAAAGCATAAATGGAAGCAAGTTACTAAATCATCAAAAGCACCCTATCCTAAACCATAAGAGAAATACATCTAACAACAAATTAATCTACAAACTGAAGTAAAGCATAAAAATAGAAGTAAAGATAAGCTTGGCTACTTGGATTGGGCCCTAAACAAAAATTTTTAGCCCTCTCAGGTAACTCAATGCTAGCTCAAAAAGGATTCCATCTTCATTATAAAAAAATAGCAAGATTACATGAAACTGGCACAAAATAATAAGCTCGAAATTTGAGTAGAGTTTACACAAGCAAAAAAATCCAACCCTAGTGAGGCCCTAGGCCTCTCTACTTATACATCTAAAGCTACCAATAGCTTCCTTAAAATCAGGGAGGCCTGGCTCCCAAAACTTGAGATAATTATCAATCATCCTCCACTTGCTCGACTGCCTTCTAGTGCATGATTCAGCTGCTAGTACTCTGAGCTGAATGAAGGGAAATTTGAAGTGAGGAGAAATAAATGAGGGGGATTCCCTCCTATAAGTCCTCTCCTCTATCTAATTCAAGTTATTACTGCAATTTGACCATTGGATCCTTGACTTTGACCTTGAAATCCATCAATAATTTGCATTAAATACATGCTAGACCACTTGGCATAATAACTAACTCAACTCACCCTATAGGCATAAATATAATAAGAAAATCATAAAATAATATAAGAGAATGGTTTATTTGACTAGGTAAGGAGGTAAAATGAGCCCATATAATTACCCATTTATGAGGCTCATCATAACCCCGCTACTGAAGGTGTTGCTCATCCTCTGAGCAACCTGGTCATTCTCTTCATATTTTATGGCCCTGGTGGTATCCCTAGCATTCCAAGCTTCTGATGTGGTCTACTCATGTTCTCCATAAAATCTTGCATTCCTGTCTATGTCCTTCCACTTCTCCTCGTCTTCTTCTTCTCTTCTGCCTTCCAGCATGCCTAATATGAGTGGAGGACTCAGTTTGAGGCCAATCTAGTTGACCTCCAGCCTTTGCTTGGAGCACTTGTACATTGGCACTCTTTCTAATGCCTCTTTCAGCCTCATGGGGGAATGGTATTCCATGATATACAAATGTGGGGTAGGGTGTTCCATCTTCTCATGCATGCATGCACACAATCCTCCCCAAGTAGCCTAAACATATCTTCAAAGTGTGCAATGGCTTGTTATTGATTGGCTAGATATTTAGGGGTAATCTGAGGGTCATTGGCAAGCAGGTTGTGTGTTCTAATGAGTTCCATAGGATCTGATGGCTCAACTCTTATCATCAACTGTTCGTTTTGCTCTTTTATTAGCAATCTTTTCATTTCTGACACTCTCAATTCTTCATGGTTCATCCATGAGGCCATGGCCATTAATTGCAGATCCCCTAGCTTGGCATTGGGGTCCCACACATTCATGTCTATGAGGGCCATGTTGTTTAGGTAGAACTCTTCCATCTTTGCTTTATCCTCCGAGGTGCTTTGGTCACACAAATCCATAAACTGCCTGTAGTCTTGGAAAGGCATTGTGCCTCTTTGTGCCAAATTTTTTATTTGGAATTGAAGCCATTGATCCTTCAGATAGAGGCCATAAGATTTAGCTGGTGCTCTACATTGTAATGCTTCATGGATAAGCTGGCCATGTATGCCAAATGAGTCTCTTTCTCCTACAACTCCCTCCTTAGTAATTCATTCTCATTTTCAAGGCAGCTTCTTGTAATGGCTTCTTTGTCTCTGAGAGCACTCGATTCCCTACCCATTTCCCTCAGTTTGTTTTCCATGTGGCAAATATCCTCAACTCCTTTGGACTTGGCCATCTGCATCCACCTATGGGTTCTTACTCTCTCTTTCTCCAATTTGAAAAATAGTGGAATTGAAATTTTTTTGTGGGATTATCTTGCCTCCCTTAAGTAGTTTGTAATAGGAGTCAAGATTAGGCTAGGGGTCAGGTTCTTGTAGCTCTTGTGCTTCCACTTTCACCTCTGGATGTCCTCCTATCTTTTTCTCAAGTTTTTGTGTCTCTTGTATTTTGGATAGTGTCTCCTGTAGGACTGTCTGAGCCTCTTGTAGGTCTATTTTTGGGTCCTGTAGTATTGCCTTTCCCTTCCATGTAGAAGATATTGGAGTCCCCCTTTCGTAGGTTATGGGTGTCTTGGAAGGAGATTCTATCACCTTGGTAGATGGTGAATCTTCAATGGTAATGGGAGTCTTTGGTGAGGACTAAGGTTTGCCTATTTTAATTCTTGTACTCTTCCTTGCCCTGAAATACATGGAGGTTTTTATTTTCCTCTTATGTTTCTACTTGATTGGTATATTGAGGGCAGTGAGGTCAGCTTCTGCTTTTCTTTCCAAGGTTTCAGGGGACTCTTCTCCTTCCTTTTCCCTCTCTACCTCCTTCTCTCCTTCTTTTGGCGCTTTCTCTTCCTCCTGCTCTGTCTCCTCAACTCTCTCCTCCTCTATTTCTTTTGTTTCCTCCTCCCTCTCTTGCTCTTCTATGCCACCATTGGCTTCATCTTCTCCTCCTTATTGTTCTTCCTCCTCACTAACAACAAGACTGACATCAAAGGTTAATGCCTTGATGTCATCCTCAGCTGTCATATTTCTAAAAACTTCCCATGCTATAGGGAGTGTAACGGTATGGAGGCCTTCCTCTAATAGGATCTTTATTAGGCCATAGTGAGCTAGCTATTGTGAATTTCCTGCTTGTACCTTGGTGCTGGAGTCAATGAGAGACTGAAGGAGAAAGTAAGGGATATTGAGCTTTTGATGTGCTAGGGTATTCATGCCATATCTCAAGTCATGGAGGATTCTAAAATGATATACATAAACAATGTTGTGCCTCCCATCACAAGAAATGTATTTGATCACTTGGTAGCTAACCTCATCCTCGGAATATGGTATACTAGCCCTCCTAATTCCATTCTTGTCTTCAATAAGGGTTTCATTATCTTGGAAAAATTTCTTCTTAGCAGCCTGGCCAATTGGTTTCTCATCTTTACTCCAAGGCAACCCAAGAGGAAGGGTAGTGACCCTACTGATGAATTTAGGGGTTATTTCAATGGAGAGGCCTCTAATGGTTACAACAGCATGAGTTTTCATGTGAGGGACAAAAGAGAGAGAAAATTCTTGGGAAATTTCATCATCAAATTCTCTAAACTTCTCAAAGAAATTCATCTAGTTTTCCCTTGTAAATATGTCCACCACTTGAGGATGTGCATGGAATCTAGTGAAGTTAGTGGGCTATTTTATCATAAACCCCCATATCATACTGCCTATGCTTCTTTTGAAAAACCAAATATGGAGGTGGAGACAAAGAAGTTTGAGAAAAATAGAGAAACAAAGGAGACTGTGTTTTTTTTAAACAAACATAAATGTTTTATGTATTTTCTACCCTCTTAAAAACTTGTTTTATCTTCAATTTGAGATCACTCTTCACATTTTGATATATAATCAGAGGAGATTCATGAACCCTACCTCTTCAAACTAAACTTCATGCCAAAAATTGTGTTTTCTCCCTTCAAAATGTCTCACTGCCCCTCCTGTAGAAGCCTATTGTTCCCTGTAGGTGCTCCTATAGATTTCCTGTAGGTGCTCCTGTAGAAAATGTCAAGAGCAAGAATATGGAGGAAATTGATGGAGGATGGTGAATACGAGGCTGTGGGGGAATAAGAAGATTGATGCATGGCTGAGTTACGAGGAGAAACTGAAGAAAAGGTGGTGAGAATGCGTGAGGAGGAGTGATTATTACTCTTTATGGCTATTTTCAGTTATGAGTGCTGAGCTGGCAAGGTGTACGTTGCCCATTTTCAGACTGTTGGTACCAGCCTGCTTGGTCATCATGACCCCCCTCATAATCATCCCCTCATGACTACATTGGAGTTAGCTCTTCGTCCCACTACTTGTCCTTGGCATCTTGTGCTTGAGTTGACTATGTGCACGTGTAGTTGGCATCTCGGTTAAGTGGAGTCAACTAAATGAAGGTGGCCAAGTTAACTGGCCACCTTTCAATTTCAACCATCTTGTTGCCTTTGTATGATTTCTAATTACACACATGCAGATAGAGGAGTGATTTAGTTACTTACCTATAATCCGAGTGCATTTGTTGTGGCTTTCTCTACTACATGCCTTCATTTTCCTTCATGCATGCTGTCTCTTCTTGCTGATGTGTGCGTTGTGCTTTTGTAGGTTCTTCTTTTGCTAGATCTGAGCCGCATGTGCCTTTTCAACCTACTGATGTGCACTCTCTTGTTGCTAGTGTTGGACTTCTATGGGATCAACTGCTACATGAATTCCTACAGGAGCTCCTGTAGTTGCTTCTCCCCTTGAAACTTCAGCTCTTTCCCTATGCTTGGAGCTTAAGAATGATGCCAGAGGTGGATATGAATGATGGAGGGATAGTAGGTAAGCTTCAGGTAAGGTTAATGGTACCTTTTCCTCCTTTTATTTTTGTTTTTTTCAAAACTAAAGAACTGTTTTTCTGTGTTTTTTCTTGGACAGAGAAAAAATAATGATGCTTGGAGTGTGATGCAGGCTTGGAAATGATGGCAAGGAGGCTTGAATATGGTAAGAGGGATCACAGGTTCCTCATGAAGCTTTTCTTGTCCCTCAACCTACCTCCTATAAACACTTTTGGCCCTCTGGAATTCCTACGGGAGCCTTCTGTAGAAAACACAAAGCCTCCTGTAGAAAACACAGTTTTGGCAGAAAAAGGTACAGCAGGGTGAAAGAGATGCCAAAAATGATGGAGGAAGGTGTGGAGAAGATGATATGGATATTAGTATGAATGTCAAGGTCCCCTTGGCACCTTCTTCTGCTCCCTGTGGTCCTCCTGCAAACCTGCAATGCAATAAAAATTCTTTTTTTTTAAACAACAAGGGCACCTCAGAGAGGTTTTCACCTTAATTTCTTGCCCCGGGTGCCTCCAAGGGAGGTTTTCACCTAGGGATCTTATTATTTTCCTTTTTTTTTATTTTTTCTTTTTTTGACATCACTGGGTTGCCTCAGAAGAGGTTTTCAACCCAATGATGGGGCTCAAGCACCTCATGGATGTTTTCACTTGAGTCCTTATTTTTCTGCTTTTTTTTTAGTGAGTGGGTGAAGTGGAAGCTAAGACATGCTCCACTGCCATCACTGTTTTTTTCAAATCTTCAATAAAATCTCACTTGGAGAGGGGTTTCTTGTAGACTTCCAATCAATGTCAATTGAAAAACATGGGGATGGCTTCATCATCAATGGTTCTGATCAGAATTGAACCATTGTCATTGCATTTTTCCACAGTGTAGGGTCCCAGCCATCTTGTCCTTAGCTTGCCTTTGAAATCCTTGTATCGTGAATCATAGAGTCATGCCCAATCTCCCTCTTGGAATTGCTTCTTCCTGATATTTCTATCATGCCATATCTTTCTCTGAAGTTGAACTACCTTTGTATGTAGAAGGGCTTGCAATCTGTATTCATCCAATCCATTGAGCTAAAGTAATCTCTCCTTCTGTGCATGGCTGAGGTCTAGGTCCAGCCGAGCTACCATCCTTAGGGTATTGAATTCAAACTCTATTGACAACAAAGCCTTCTTTCCATAGACTAGTTCATAGGGTGTGAACCTGGTGGTGGTCTTCCATGTTGTGTTATAAGCCCAAGTGGCCTCAACTAATCTGTCCACCAAGTCTTTTCTACTATTGTTCACTACCTTCGTTAGGATCCCTTCCAATTCTATTTTGGTGACCTCCACTTTCCCATTGGCTTGTGGATGGTAAGGGGTGGAAGTCATGTGCTTGATCTTATGATGTGTGAGCAGGCCTTCAATCAGGCTGGAAGTGAACTGACATCCTTCATCTATGACCAACTCTCTTGGATACCTGAATTTGTAGAATATGGTTTCCCTCAAAAACTTGGCTACTTTTCCTCTGTTTCTGCTTTGATTTCTTTTGTCTCTGCCCATTTCTTCAGGTAGTCGATGCACACAATGATGTACTGCTTCTGCTTTGAAGGGGGTTGATAGGCCCCACAAAGTCCATGCCCCGCTTCTCAAATGGCTTAAAGGTCACTTGAGGTTGCATGGGAATTTCATCCTTTGGAGTGGGTTTCCCTAACCTCTGACACGGATCACACTGGCTCATGTATTTCTTCACATCCTGATGAAGAGTGGGCCAGTAGTAGCCTACTTGCAACATCTTGAAGGTGGTTCTTTTTGCTCCAAAATGACCTCCACAAGGCCCAGCATGACAGGTCAGGAGGATGTCAAAGACATCCTCCTCCATGACACATCTTCTCAAGGTCTGATTTTGGCCAAGTTTGAGGAGATTTCCTCCAATCCAGGTGAAAGGGATGATTTTCCTTACTATCTTGCTTTTCTATTTTGAGGATAGGTGTCGTGGGAATTGTGCTGAAACCAAGTAGTTTGCTATATCAGTAAACCATGGAGAGAGTATTGATATAGAAAATAGGTGTTCATCTGGCATTTGGTCATCCACCATTCCTTCTTCACCTGTAGGAAAATTTACTTTAGACAAAAAATCAGCAACAACAATCTCTTTATTAGGCTTAGCAATAATGGTCAGATCAAACTGTTGTAGTAAAAGCAACCATCTAATAATGCGAGTATTTACATCTGGTTGTTCATTAAATATCTAATTGCAGCATGATTAGTGTGCAAAAAGGTTTGATAGCCTGTGATATAATGTCTGAATTTGTTTAAGGAATGCATAACAGCTAGGAATTCCTTCTCGGCCACCGTATAGTTTAACTTTGCCTTTGATAATTTTCTGCTCATAAAGTATGTGGCATAAGGTAACTTCCCATCAATTTGTCCTAAGGCTGCTCCTATCACTTTGATCGAGGCATCTATATGAATGTGAAATAGTAGGGCCCAGTTTGGGCCTCTGAGAATTGAGGCAGTCACTAACTTACTCTTCAAGGTATCTAGGGCTTCTTGACAGCTTTCTGACCATATGAACTCAACATATTTGCCTAGGAGGCCAAACAAAGGAGAGGCTAACTTGCTGAAGTCTTTAATGAATCTCCTATAATATCCAGCTAAGCCTAGGAAACTTCTGACATCTCTCAGCTTTTGAGGAGGTAGGACCCTTTGGATGATGGCAATTTTGTTGCTGTCCACCTGCAGTCCTTGTTGAGATATTACATGACCTAGCACGGTACCTTCAGTCATGAAAAATTCACATTTTTCTAGATTGCAGGAGAGGTTCATCTCAATATACTTATCTAGAACTTTTCCTAGGTTAGATAAAGCTTCCTGACAGTCAGAGCCATAAGGAGTAAAATCATCCATGTATATTTCTACTGCATCATGAACCAGTTCAGAAAATATACTCAATACCGCTCTTTGGAAAGTGGCTAGAGAATTACACAAACCGAAAGGAAGGACCTGGTATGCAAAGGTACCCCAAGGACAAGTGAAAGTGGTCTTACCTTGGTCTTCCGGGCTGATTCGAATCTGATTTTACCCGCTAAACCCATCTAGGAAGGAGAATTTTTTTTCCCTACCAGACCGTCTAACACTTGATCTATGAAAGGTAAAGGAAAAATGTCCTTTTGAGTGGCTTTGTTCAATTCCCGATAGTCGACATAGATTCTCCACTTACCATTTCTCTTTGGTACTAGCACCAAAGGAGAGACCCATTCACTGTCAGAAATGGGATAGATGAATCTTGCATCAAGCACTTTCTACAGTTCTTCCTTAAAAATATCTTTAAGTGTTGCATTCATCCTCCTTTGAGGCTGCCTGACTGGCTTGCAACCTTCCTTGATGTATATATGATGAGTACATACTAAAGGGTGCACTCCCTTCATCTCCTTATAACTCTAGGTGAAGGCATCTAGATGTTTTCTCAGTATGCTGCATAACTCCTTCTCCTGGGAAGTAGATAGGGATGGATTGATTTTCAATGTTCTTCCGGGGTCTAACTCTATATTTTTAACATGGAGAGGAGTGGGGTCAGCTATACAGAGACGAGTTGAGGGGTTGTTTTGGGTTTCTCTTACTATGTCTTCTAATGGTGATACACTGGGAGGTGGATTCTGAATCAAATTTTCAATCATATCATCCTCATCTTGCGGTTTTCCCCCCATGGTGATTTATAACATACAAAGTGGTACAGAATAAATTTCATCCTCATCCTCCTCCTCCAACCAGAGAGGTAGATCATGTTCTAGCAAGGGTTGGGCAAGAGGATATAGGGTTAATTGCTTGGACATGTGCCCATTATTTATGGTCATATTCCCAGCTTGGCAGTTGATGTAGGCATCGACTGAAGCCAACTAGGGTCTTCCCAAAATGAGAGGATATCTAGTGAGCTTTGCCTTTGGCTGGAGAACTAGTAAATCTATAGGGTACTCGCAAGAATCAATGGAGACCATCACATCTTCCACAATCCCCTTAGGGGTCATTGTGGAGTGGTTTGTTAGCTCCAACACTGTCGTGGTCTTCCTCAAGGAGTTTGAGCATTGTGTCCTTTTTCATCACATTAATGGCAACTCCCAGATCAATCAGGCAATGTGGAACCATTGTGCCATTGATGTAGACATCAACTACTGGGCTTCCAGGGTCCAGATATTTTGGACAAATTATCTACCCCAACATCAGGTTTGATAGTTGTCCTATGACATTGATGGTTGGGGATTCTCTCTTGCGCCTTCTTTGGTGCCTAAAGCACTTCTCTTTGATCAAACTATTGTAGATAGGCAGATCTTTTATGGCTTGCAGAAGTGGTATCTTCGCACATAAATGTTTCAATTCTCCTAGGAGTTAAATATCTTCTAGGGTAGGCTGGATTGTCATGGATAGTCTCTCAGGAAAGGGTGGATTTTCTTTAGGTTCACATTCCTTTTTATCTTCCTCAACCTCCCTGGGTGGAGGCTGGCTATCTAGGAGAAATTTCCCATATCGCAAGTTAATTTCTTGAATCTCCACAACATAAGTTGGGCATGATGGTTCCCCACTATACAGTTGCTAAGCCTGTCAGTTTTTTGGGTTCATATTTGGCTGCACAGGAATTTGGGGTTGCCTTGGTGGAGAAGAAGGTAATGGTTGTGGTTGGGCAGGTGGTGGAGGTAGAAGAGTGGGAAGAGAGTTTTATTGGGGCCTCCACCCCTGATGAGATGCATTCCACTGAGGTTGCAGCTGAGCATAGGATTGAAATGAATGAGTTGCTAGTTGGGCATGATATTGAGATGTGAAGGACCAAGGAGGAAGCGTGGATAAGGAAGGATGAGCTGGGGGGCCCCAAGAAGGTATGGAGGTGACTTGGTTTGGGTTTTAGTATGCCTAAGGTGTCCCTTGCATCCCCTACTGGTATGGCCTAGGTCCATGTAGCCTCCTTTGGTTTATGTAATAGATTTTTTCAGTGACTCCTTCGGCCCCTTGGTATACAACCTTATGTCTGGGAAAGGAAGGGCACTTATTTGTAGCATGATTTTCTTCACGGACTGAACAAACCTCTATAGATTTCAATGGGCATTCATTCCTAGGATGCCTCCTAGTGCATCTAGGGCAAAAAATGGCTAAAGCCCTCTCCGCTTCCTCTTGTTTTCTTTTGATATGTAAGGTATCCATTTGCATGACAAGAGTCTCCAACATCTCACTCTTGAAGTCTTCTAGAATGTTTCCAATTTCACCTTTAATGGATGAATTGGAGGAAGAGGTACTGGCTAGGGGTTGACCCCCCTACCTTTCTTTCTGGCTACTCTAGAATGGTTTCTAAAAACAGTCTTTATGTCCTCATAGGATAGTTGGTAGATGTCTCCCCTGGGCAGTGGATGGAGGGTGTCTAAGAGGTCTTCCCGAATTCCCTTGAGCAAGACCAACTTCAGAGACTTAGGGTCAAGTGTACATCCAACCCTTTTGTAATTGAGCTGGAACCTCCCTTCATAGTCTTCCAAGGACTCATCACGTCCCATGGTCATTGCGAAGATTTCTTCTTTAGTATCTTTTGACCTAAAATAGTCTCGATACTTGTTGTTAAAGGCATGTTGCATCTAAGCCCAAGTTGTGATGCTATTGCTAGGTAATCCCATGAACCAACACAGTGCTACATCCTTGAGAGTAGAAGGGAACAGTTTCAACTTTTGCTCGTCTTCCACATAGTCATAAGTTCGACAGATAATAGCAAACTCGAACAAGAAGGTGTCAGGATCTTCTGTATTCAAACAATGGAAGCGAGGTAGGGCTGAAGGACTTATATTCTTCATTTTGGTGTCCCCATTGGTCTCTCGAATAGGGAAGGTGCCCTCTATTCTCTCTCCATTTCCCCTAGCATTTCTGTTTTTAGCCATTGGCTCCAGGGAAATGTTTTCTTCTTCTTCTTCCCCTATAGGTTCTTTGAATCTGTCTGGCTGTTCACCTAAGGGTTCTTCTTGATTGCAGCCATCGAAGAAGAGAGAAGGTTGGCTTTGTGAAGCAGTGGGGGCGTTGGGCAAAAATTTTCCTGAGTTATCTCTACTCCTACGAGGCATGAAAGGAAATATTTTTGGTTGGTTTTTTGTTTCTCTTTCCCCACACTGAAAGTTTTTGTAGAAACTAAAATTATGATTGAAAAAAACAAATTGCAACTAGTTGAAATGAACTTATTGAATGGAAATTTTCAAAATTAAAAATGAAAGCAAGGAAATGTAGAACTGAAATAAAAGAAATGACTAGTCTACTTTTGCTAAAATAAACTATTAGCTTAATGTTGCAATAGGAAACAGAAGAAAGCAGTAATCACAGAATACTCTGACGCTTCCCTGGTAATGGTGCCAAAAAGTGGTGAGCACTAGTATTGCAGCAAGAATGCTGCAACTCCTCGGCTGCCAACTTTACGTTTATCAACCTGGTAGTTCGTAACAAACATGGAAGCGTCGGTGTTGTATGCACAAGTACTAGTTCTCACTGCAGGTTGTCACTTGGTTCGCTGACGTGAGATCACTAGAAGGTCAAGCCAACTTCTATATATTTTAGAAGAAGCTCTATGTGTGATGAAAGGAAAGAAAGATTACTCTACAAATGCTATTTTAATTGCAGAAAGGAGAAAGACTGGAATGTAAAGTAAAACCTAGTAAAGCCTAATTAACAAGCTAATTGTACTTTTGCCAAAACCTCTATGAAAACCTTGAAAGAAATGCCATTACCTACTTAAGGAAGTAAACAACATCTAACCATGCTATTTATGGAATGAAATAAGCAAAAAAACATATTTTTGGATTTTTATGTGTTTTTATGTGAATTTAACATGCATCTAATTTATTGTGTGTGAGTGTGGCAGCGAACAGGTGGCGTTGGAGGGCGGTTTTGGAGCTTGGGAGGATGTAGGATAGTGTGGATGGGTCTTACAAGGTCTTAGGTGGCCTTCTGGAGGCTTTTCCCAGACTCGGCCTTAAAAAAAAAGCCTACAGGAAAAAATACAAGAGGACACACGAAAACTACGGGAGGAAAACAGGGAAACTACAGGAGGCCTATAGGAGGAGGTCGAGAGAAATTTTTGCTGTTTTGAGGTTGTGAGAGTGGGTGGAAAAGGTGGATGAAAGTTGGAATGAGGTTTTAGGGTGCCTAAGTTCTACCATGAGTCACCAAGAGAGAGAAAGATGATTGGGTTTTCTCAAGGAGAGAGGAAGAAGTTCTATGAAAAATGAAGGAAACTAGGGCAAAATTAAGGTGAGGTTTGGAAGATGTATAGGGCATGGATCAGATGGAGAGTGTGATTTCTGGTAATCTGACCTACTGCTAGAAGAGATCTGCTGCATATCAACCATGAAAATCAAGCAACAAATGAAATGAGTTCATCCTAGGAAAAACAGAGTTTTGCATTAAAATGGCCTAAACTATGATGTATAGAAGGAAATGCTAAGAAATGTTGTAAGAAAGGAAAGCATTCAAAAGGAATATTGTAAATCAGGAAGTGAACATGATAAAAAAAATCTAAAGCAAATCAAAACTGGACTATCAACCTACTAAAAAGCTGCAAACACTAGAAGTCTTAGGAAAGAGGAAAATCTGTGTTTTTGGGGCAGCAAGAGAGTCTTTGCCTCAAGTCATGGTCCCAAAGGGAGGACGAGAGGCCAAGGCACTATTGCTAGCCTTTTGAATCTTTTCTTCTCACTGCTCAACTTTCTATAGAAAGCATAAATGGAAGCAAACTACTAAATCATCAAAAGCACCCTATTCTTAACCACAAGGGAAATACATCTAAAATTAATCTACAAACTAATGTAAAGCATACAAATACAAGTAAAGAGAAGCTTCGTTGCTTGGATTCGGCCCTAACCCAAGAGCTTCAACCATTTGAGGTAACTCAGTGCTAGCTCAAAAAGGATTCCATCTACATTATCAAAAAATAGCAAGATTACATGAAACTATCACAAAATAATAAGCTCGAAATTTGAGCAGAGTTTACACAAGCAAAAAAATCTGACCCTAGTGAGGCCCTAGGCCTCTCTACTAATACATATGAATCTACCAACAACTTCCTTAAAATTAGGGAGGCTTGGCTTTCAAAGCTCGAGATAACTATCAATCATCCTCCACTTGCTCAGCTACCTTCTAGTGCATGATTTAGCTGCTAGTACTCTGAGATGAATGGAGGGAAATTCAAAGTGGGGAGTACTAAATGAGGGGGATTCCCTCCTATAAGTCCTGCCCTATGTCTACTTTTATTTATTGTTGCAATTTGACCACTGGATCCTTGAATTTGACCTCGCAATCCATCAATAATCTGCATTAAATACATGTTAGACCACATGGCATAATACTAACTCAACTCACGCATAAATATAATCAGAAAGTCATACAATAAGCTAAGAGAATGGTTGATTTGACTAGGTTAGGAGGTAAAATTAACCCATATAATTACCAATTTATGAGGCTCATTAGAATCGTCTAAGGATTGAATATCATCTATCATCACTTCCTTATGTATTTCCTTCTCAAATATATCATAAACATTTTCCCAGAAGCCAACACCACACTCTGGTAGGCAAGTTGTATCAGAAAATAAAGTCAACAATTCCAATACATCTTCAGTCGTGGACTGTGTAACCTTTCCCTTATTCATTTTGACCATCAATCCAAGTATTCGAGTCTCTGTTACAGTCCTATCACGACAAAGAAGATGAGAGTGATAGTGCAGAGGATGAGAAACAGAACTATAACGACATGCAAATACAAAAACCTTATTCAAATTAATGAAACTGAAACACTTAAATGCACCCGTAATGGTGAAAAGACATCAAATTTCTTGAGCTACAGGATCATAAATATCCATAACCTGAAACAATATCCCCATAAGATTCAGATTAAATCACATTAATGTAGTCTATTGCAAATGATCTTTTTGGAGTAGATCATTAAAACTTGTTAACAAACCAAACTTAATATGTGAAATATAATTTAATGACGTGTTAGTGGGTTCAAATTCTCTTGCAAATCGGCTATTCACAATGTCACATAATATGTTTGAATTCCATTTTTGCGATTTTTCAATTTGGGAGATTGTGATTTAATGAATTCGAACATGTTTTGATATTACAGTTAATTCGTTTATTGGGTCCATCATCATATCGCAATACGTAAAGGAAGGTTTAACATGTTTTATTTCTTTTTTGTGATGCGAAAATTCTGACATGATTTGAACAGAAAGGAATATTCCAAGATTTTGTGCATATCGCAAATTAGTGATGTTTCAAATGATAACATTAAGTGTTGCACACAAGACATTGTGGAATGCGAAATGCGATTTCACTATGTAGTGGGGTTCTTGGATTTTTATTTAGATTTTAATGAATTTCAATAAAATTATTTTCTAAAGGATCCACATTTGTTATCTAAAGGATTTCACCAAATGGGGGTTGTTTTACAACACAACAATTGGTGATTCACTGGAAGAACCAATTATCTTTGATAAATTTGAAGTTTCTAAAAATTTGAAAGTAAATATAGTTCAGGAAATAGAAATTGAATGAAACTTAAGATAAGCAACATTTCTCTAAATAATAAAAACAAACTCACCTAATTATAATTCATTTGATATCCTCTTAAAAATGAATTCCTTTGTCTATATTAGTCTTTACTTAATTTAAAAATAAAGTAGGAGGTTTTTGCAGATCAACTTTTTAATGTACTCATTTGTCATAGGTAGAGCCTTTGCTACCAACCGGAATCCATAGCCTTGACAAGGTTACCTTTTAACCAGCAATGATTCAGTGTCCCATCCAGATAAGAATGCATTTTTTAGAGATAAATTCAAAATCATATACTTATTCTCTCTTTTTTTTTTTAATAGTTTATTTTTTTGGTAAAAGTTTCTTTTGATTACTCAAACGTCATTATCTTGGTTTGGTGTCCAAATAATGAAAATGCCATTCATTAGTTGTAATTGGACTGAACAAGCTGACTTGTGATGAGACCCCTTGTCTTAAGATTAAAATAATCTCAAGCCATTACCCTATTTTCGTATGCAGTATTGGTAATGTCAGTCTATTATTTCCTTATGAACATGGTAAGTAGGCTCTTGACAAGACCTCTTATCTTTTAAGTTTTAGTATATTTTAAAATTACACTCAGGAGAAAAGTTTACTGGATAGGGAGAACCATTGACAGTTTAAGAGTTATGAATGAAAATTATAGAGGTTATATATGCTTATCTGCAAATAGTATTTACTTGGTTAAAGATAATTTTTTTGACTAATAAAAGAACAAAAGTATTTTATAAAGTTGGAGGTTGTTCAAAGAATAAATAATTTTGGTGGAAAAGAAAATTTCAGAGATTCATGGAACTTAGCTAATTTTCAAATGTTATAATTGTTTCCTTAACAATCTCTACTTCTAAAAGTGAAAAATCAAAACATTTCAAAAAGATTTATTGTGAAGCCAAAAGCAAATACTATTCAACATTTATTTTCCTAGAAAGCATAAAAATGAAATAATAAAAATTCGATAATGTTACAATTAGGAGAGGTTATCTCCTAAGAAAATGATTTCTTCAAGATAATCCCATTAACATGAAGAGAATCTATTCTTCCTGATAAGTCTTGTAATATAAAGGTTGATGGGCCTACTTGCTCCACAATCTGAAATGGTCTAAGCCACAACCTTTGGAATTTGGTGTCTTTACCTTTTTCCTCGTGTGCTTTGTCCCATTTCAAGAGAAGATCTCTGATTTGAAATGACTTGGTCGAAACTGAACTTGCATCAAAAGAAGTTTTAACTAACTATTGATGATGGATATATGTGCTATTTTCTCTCTCTTTCCTCTTCTAATTTGATAATTTTATCTTGCCTTAATTGTAATTAAGAAGAAGGAGTTTCTTCAATGAATTGCACTAGGGCCAGAGAGGGAATAGCTAGATTTGATGGAATGACAACTTCTTTCCCATAAACCAAATTAAATGGAGAAGTGCCTATTGAGGCCTTCTCATTGATTCTGTCTACCCATAGAGAAAATGTCAAAGATTTGTGCCAATTCTTTTGGGTTTGGTCAATACTCCGTTTAATGATTCTAATGAGATTTTTGTTAGCTGAGTCTGCTAACCCATTCCCTTGAGGATAGTAATTGGCAGAATAATTCGATTTAAAACCTCTTTCTAGTGCAAATTCAATCATACTATTTCCAGCAAAATAAGATGCGTTTTCGAACATGAGTGCATTAGGTAAGCCAAATCTGGTTATGATAAATTGATCAATGAATTCAATAATTGCATCAGAATTGACTACTCTTAGTGGAATTGCTTCCACCCACTTGGTAAAATAATATGTTGTAGTAAGAATATATTTGTGTTGTTTTGAAGAGTTAGGAATGATCTCACCTATGACATCCAATCCCCATTGTTCAAAAGGTTGTTCAATGTTGACTGGTTGTAAGGGAAATGTTGGTTTCCTTTAACTTCCAGTAGTTGTTTGGCATACTTTGCATATCCACACATATTCATGAGTTTCCTTGAAAAATGTTGGCCAATAATAACTAGCATGAAGAATTTTGTGCATTGTTGTATCTCCTCCAAAATGGCCACCAGCTAGGCCATCATGGTGTTCTTGCAAAACTTTATCTGCTTTAGATTTTTCGAGGCATCTTATCAAAATGGAAACAATTTTTTTCGAAATAACATATTGTCAACAATTTGATATTGAATAGCTTTCAGCCTTAAAGCTCTTTTCCTTTTATAACCGAGTTTAGGAGGAGCAAAACCATTTCTCAAATAAAAAATCAAATCAGCATATTGGGATTTAGACTCATTTAGATTTACCTTAGATATTTTCACAATATTACCTGAATCTTCATCTACTGATATGTTGGATGTTCCTGCTAACATCCTGCAAAAACCTTGCCCTTCGATGATTTTAGCTGATTTAATTTCAATGGCATATTCCTGTAGTGTTGTCACCCAATTTGCCCCTTTCTCTCCTAATTCTTTTTTGCACTAGTAAATTTATCACAGATGAGAATGGGACTGTTAATTTAGTGTGTGTTTTAAGAAGAAAAAGTTTGAAATGCTTTATAGATTTGAAAACAGCAAAAGCCTATTTTTCGACCTCTGAGTAATTCAATTCAGTGCCTTGCAAATTGGAGCTGAAGAAAGAGATTTGTGCTTCAATTTTCTCATCATTGATTTGCATCAAAATGGCTGCATATGAAGTTTTAGAGGCAAAAGTATATGAAATAAAATTATTAGAACAGTTCAGGATTTCGAAAGAAGGAGCATTTATAATTGTCTGTTTGATAACATTGAAAGCTTCTCGCTCACTATGTCCCCATTTAAAAACCAATTTTTTCTTGATCACGGATTGCAAGGGTAAAACCATGGAAATTTTAGGGGCGAATTTTCGCCCTTGGGCTAAATTAAGGGGTTTTATATTTTTATTGGGCGAATATTTTGTATCATAGTACATTGTTACAAATCACCTAAAATTTATTTTATAAAAAAATTAGGTATGCACCTTATTTTAAGGGAGAGGGTAAAAAAAGTAAATTTAGCCCTTGAAATTAGGAGTTACAATCTTCCATTCGCCCTCATTTTCAAGAAAATGTATTTATGATAGTTATAAATAAAAATATAAATACAGTGGAGGTATGGTAAATAAATAAAAGCTCTTTTTATACTTACTCCAAAGGTATGGTAAATAAATAAAACCTCTTTTTATATTTAGTCCATAACCCTCTTTCTATTTAAGAAGGCTCAAAAATGAGGTTTCATTTAAGTGAATCCTATGGGCCAAATACCATATTTATAAAAGAGGTATGGTGAATTATTAAAAATATAAATAAAGGAGAGGTATGGTAAATAAATAAAACATTTTTTTATATTTACTCGATATGTCACCTTATATTTATGAAGAGACAAGCATGCAAATAAATAAAAATATAAATAAACTATAGGTATGGTAAATAAATAAATCCTCTTTCTATATTTAGTCCATAACTTTCTTTCTGTTTAAGAAGGCTCGAAAAAGAGGCTTTATTTAATTGAATCGTATGGGTCAAATACCATGGGCCAAATTATTATTAATGCCATGCAAAAAAACATTATTAACCCAAATATCAGTATTAATAAACATAAAGATGGCACATGGTATTCACCCATGGTATTCACATGGAATGCAGCCTATTTAAAGCGGGAATTAGACTAGCATAGATCCATCATAGATCCATATTTACTTTAGATCAAATATCGCGATATGCAAACTAACATGAGTGAACAAATATTTGATCCCTCTCGGGGCTTGGTAGATCAAGAGTAAAAATGGACCTTGTAACTTAATGTCAGTTAAACATTTTAACTTGGTTAAAATAAATAAAATAAAATAAAAATAAATTATTAATTTTATTAATTTTTATAGATTACTAATAGTAGTTTTTAGGCTCCATGTTTATGATAACCCATGGTATTGACCCATGGTAAGACCATGGTATTCGTGTGAGCATAGGGTATTTATAGGGGAAATTCTATCAGCTTAGATTCATCTTAATTCCGGGTCTACCAAGTGCTGGGAGGGATAAATAGATTTCATCCCTCTAAGAGTGGTAGATGTGGATTTAAGATGGATATAGGTTGGTTTTTATGATAATGAAGATATTAAATAGACTTAGGAAATTATATTGTAAAAAAATCTTAAGGTGAATGGTTAAAGCTACATTTTGTCACTTCACAAAATTTAGTAAAAAATACCAATATCTCCATCAATATTGGTTCTTCTGATTTAACAAAAAAAAATTCAAAACAATGAAATCTTAACTCTTTCTTCATTGCATCACCCTCGCAGAAGAGAGATAGTCGTTGCCCAAATTTCCCACCATTTTTCAAACACTCTCAATATGATATCTTCATGAAAAAGTTAAGGTTCTGATCTTGGATTAGTTGTTTGAAAAATATGCTGGTTTATACAACCTTTCATCTTCTCTGTTGTTCTTAGTTTGTCGTAATGATTTGTAGGGGTTGGGTCACTACACCATATTGTCATAAAAGGCGGAGATTGTGCACTAAAAAGGAAATTAATCCACATGTTACAACGCTATTAAAAATGGTATGAAGATAGTGAATTATTCTAATAATAAATTTAGATTGGGAGAGACGTAATTAAGTTTTATTATTTAATTGAATATTTCCAATTAAAAAAATAATAAATCTACATTTATATATTTATATATTGATTGGAAGGCTTCTGAAAATGGTCACTTCTTTCCATTAGATCCCCTTCAGGCCTTTGGGATACCTACTACTTCGTTATATTATATAGTTGGGGCTTGCTACTTGTTGGCGTGTTGGGGTAAACAAACTTGATGGTAAACAAACTTGATGTGTGTTTTTTTTTTGTTTTGATATATCGCTGTTGGAGTGTATGGAATAATAAGGAAATTTGATAGCTTGGCAAAAGTGGTAGCTTGACAATAGTGGAAGAGAAAACATTAATCTCTCCTACCATGACAAACATGGCCACTAAAACTTGCAACATTGTTTCTAGGAAGTGAAAATTATGTTTCCTTTTTCCAAACATTTATGTTAGTAAATTACAGTTTAATGAATATGTTTTATTATTATCATATATGGTTTCATACTTTAACAAAACATTCACCAAGATTTCGTAATGCTTTATTATTGAGTGAAATATTTTCCAAGATCTTACAAGAATTTATAATTCAGTGAAAGATTCACCAAAATATCTATCTATCTATCTATCTATCTATCTATCTATATATATATATATATATATATATATATATATATATATATATATATATATATATATATATATATATATATATATATATATATATATATATATATATATATATATATATATATATATATATATATATCTATATCTATATCTATATCTATATCTATATCTATATCTATATCTATATATATATATATATATATATATCTATATATATATATATATATATATATATATATATATATTAGTGATAAAATCACCTCCCATTTTTCCTATGTATCATGGGGATTCGCCCATTTATTATACATATAAATTTAGGGTGGTTCTTAAAATTTTCCCTAGGTAAAACAATTTGTGAAAAGTGAGGGACAAATATTTTAACAAAATTTATCTGACCTAGGAAGGACTGCATGGATTTTTTGTTGTGAGGCAAAGAGATTTCAGAAATTTCTTTTATCCTATTAGGATATATGTGAATGCCATCTTTTGATACAATAAATCTGAAAAGTTTACCTTCACTTAAACCAAAGCAATACTTCTTTGGGTTTAGAGAAAATTAATACCTTTTACAGCGTTCAAAGATTTGTTTTAAGTCTTTTAAATGACTACTGCGTTTCTTTGAATATATTGTTATATCATCTAAATAAATGACCACATTTTTATTTACCAAACCTTTGAAAGCTATATCCATGGCTCTCTGGAAAGTTGCACCAACATTGATTAATCCAAATGACATCTTTTGATAGGCATAAATTCCCCACTTGGTTCTGAATGTGGTTGATCATCTGGATGTACAAGAATTTGATTGTAACCTAAAAATCCATCTAGAAAATACATTAGTTCTAAACTTGTAACGGACTGCAGTAACTATTCCATAGGAGGTAGTGGAAAGTTGTCCTTCTAACAAGCCTTGTTGAGATTGCGAAAGTCTATGCAAATTCAAATATCACCATTATTTTTCCTGACTGGTACTAGGTTAAAAACCCACCTTGAATGTCTAACAAGAAAAAATAAGAAGTTTGTTTAATTCAGATTTTATTTGGTTCTCTAAATTTTGATGAATATTTCTCAACTTTTGTTGTAAAGGATTTTCATCAGATATCGTAGGAATAGTGTTTTATGATAGAAGTATCATACACTTTAATATCATCAAAATTCCAAGCAAAAACATGCTTATATCTTCTCAACAAATGAATGAACGCTAACATTTCATAAAGTGCAAGTCCAAGACCTAGATTACTATTTTGTGGTTTCAGATTAGTTCCAATATTTACTAATTCAAACCTCAATGTTAAACTTTGAAGTTTTGAGTTGGTTTGTTTCTTGAATTTGTCTTTAAGATCATACAAATCTTCCAGCTTAACTATAGATTTGGGTATGGGATTTTCATTTGTCTTCTATTTAAGATGACTATCATGTTGGTATTCACCTATTATTTGGTCATCGTATGAGCCTTCAGATGTATGAAGTTTATGATATCTGTATCGTAATTAAAAACTTACCAATTGGTGATATTATTGGGAATATAGGGTCTAAAAATTAATTCTATAGAAAATCGGCTAGGACTATAATATTCTGATGGTATGAGTTTGGAAGCAATGTTATCCAATAGATAAACAATTTCATTCTGAAGTCATGGTATTGGATAGATATTAAATACCAAAAAATGTGAGGTAAGGTCCTGGACAAATGATTGATAATGCTTTAAATGTCCAGAAAGGCAGTGTTTACACAACATTTTGTCACTGTCCCTATACTCCCCGTTCCTTGATCCTGGAGGACCTCTACATTGAGCCCCACATGCTTTGTCTTCATTAAAACACTCCCATTGTGTCATTCTTCATGAGCAGATAAATTCCCTTTTGCACCATTTCCCCTGAAACTTCTGTTTTTCCCAGTTTACAAGAACAGTGTTAATGACCTTTGTATTCCCCACTCCGACGTGTAGAGATTAGCACTATCCCTAGTACCGAATGGAGCAACTGAGCTCCTGTTATGGAAAGTTCTTTAAATTAAGAGCTGAAGCTTCTAGCTCTAGAAGCTTTCTGATGGAAGTCTGGTAAATAGTTTGGCTAGATGGGGTCGAGGGTGTCAGTTTGGGCTCCTTTCCCCTATAATGATGGAGCTACCTCAAGGGATAAGACCTTCTGCCATGGGAAGAGGATCCATCTCCCATCCATTCATCCTATATAAACCTCCCTTCTTCCTAAGGACAAGCTAGTGTTAATGTTGGTGTGCTAGTGCTATTTTGGTTTGGAGTAAATAGCAAGCTATTCATAATTGTAGCTATCTATTTGTGTGAGGGAGAAGTGTGATTTGGTTTGGAGTGAAGCCTAAAGGGAAGAGCCTTAAAAATATTGTTGATTGAGGCCATCATGGAATTCTAGCAGAAGTGTGTGGGAACCTAGTCTTGTCATAGGAGAACCGTAACGTCAAGACAATGATTGTAATCTCTCTTTGATATCAATATACATGCAACTATCGATTGATTTCCTACATGTTTTTTCATCTTACATATTCATGGCTTAATGTTTCTTGACTTGTTAAGTAGGTTGAATTACAATTTGTTTATTATCACGATTGTTGTTTACTTGTTTCAGGTGCTTAAAGAACAAAGAAAGAGATAGCTAGAGTGAGCAAGCAAGGACATCATCAAATGGGAAAGCATACTAAGAGGTAGGCCCTCTTAATTGGTTCTAGCCTAAGGAAATCTTCCATAGAATGTATATGTTGTGGCTAGACCCATTATCGAGCTAGAGGAATTTGTTTGTGTCCGCACTTATAATTTACTTCACCACAGGAAGGCAATAATGTTCCTTACCTATTTGATCACGATTTCAGAGTCTCCAAAGGCTTGGAGGTATTTGATATCAAGGCCTATGGATTTGTACAATCCTTGAATTAATGCCTTATACTTAGCAATGTTATTCGTGCATTCAAAGTCAAGTCTGCATACCAACATAGTTTTCTCTCCTTCAGGGCTAACTAATATGCAACCTGCCCCTACTCCATTAGATTTAGATCCATCAAAAAATAATTTCCAAAACAAAGAATTAACTACAGGTTTATCTACAAAATTGATACATTTGGAAGAATCTGTTTGTGAATAATTTTCAATCTGTGAGGTAAAAGAATTCTCTAGAAAAGGTGAAGTTTGTGCATTAAAATTTCCCAAAAATGGTTCAACAAAATAATTTCCAATGATATTATTGTTGTATGCAACAGGCTCATTTTATCCTTCTAGTTTAGTCACAATGTACATTAATTGCTTATCACGGTCAACCCTTATTTGTTTTGGCTTTATGTTGTAAGGACCGCATATGCGACGAGTCTGTTACGAAATAGCCATGAGGATTTTCAGACCAATCTTTGCTGAGGATCAAGCCGTAAACTTTAGGAATATCAGTGACTAATATGTCAATTACTTGGAATAATCTCAGATTTGAAGAGAGTTTTATGGTAACCAAAATAATTTTTGATATGACTTCGACTTGTGTTCAATCTAACTGTACAATGTGAACACGATATTTCGGGGGTAAAACATTTAATTTCATGTAGACTGCTTTTGGCATAATGTTGGATGAAGCCCTTGAATGAGCTAAACAATTGTGTAGATTAATATTAAAGATTTCAAATGTCAAAATAAAAGGAGGAGTATGAGAATTAGATCTAGCACCAATTAAAACAACATCAGTTGATTTGACTTTATCCAATGAACTACTTGGAGGCTTACCCATTCCTTGAGCAACTTGAGAAATTACAGCAGCAGGAAGACGAGACGTGGGAACTGCATTTAATTCCTTGAGCAATAGATTTTGCTGATGTTTTAGCTTGCTAAGCTCATATAGCGTAATATTAGCTTTGGCCTTCTTCACGTCTTTGACTATGCTATATTCCATATCATCATAAATTAACAAGGTCTTGGTTGAAGGCGAAGGATTAGATTGAGGTAGGGATGTTTGAGCAGACTTGGGAGAAGCTTTTTTACCAATTGATTTTTCTTTGACAACGGGAGTTGATGTTTTCTATTTTTGACTTGACTGCGGAAAATTAGTAGCACTTTTTCTTCTGGTGGCAACATGTAACCTTCTTCTTCTTCATTGTCTGACAAAGGAAGAATAAAATCCCACATTCCATGTACTTCAACCAGCTCTTCATCATCATTTTGTTCATTAGTTGTTGATACTTATTCTTCTTCCAAATCCGATTCAGCATTTGATATGGTATTTGGAGGTTTAGGAGGAGAGATTGGATTTCTTTTAAAAGGTCTAAGAGGTTTTCAAGAAGAAGTTTCAGTTACTTTCTTCTTTATCTCAATCATTTCATTGGACATGGTTTTAAGTAGTTTTTGCAGACCTTCAAGATTGAAAGGCTCTAAGCTAACCTTTTTGTATTTTATTTCTTCTAATGAATTTTTCTTATCTAAGGCTAAAATCCATTTCTCTACAGCTATAGCTTCTTTCGTGTTTTCAGCCAAGGTTGGCTTAACAACTCTATTAGGGTCCTACAATTTATAGGATCTCAAGGTGATTGAGTATCTCATATTTGGCATATTTTATATTGTTCATAGATTTCAATATTCAATTGATTTTGCAAAAAAAGAGAAAATAATAGAAATGAAAAGAGGGTATATATAAAAGAAAAAAATAGAAAGAAAAATAACAAAAGAAAAAGAAGAGAAAAGAAAGGAAAAGAAAACCCCAAATATTGTTCAATTCATACAGTCTAAGCATGACTGAACAAATTTCAATTTATGTTGATAGGATAGAAAGTAAATATCTTCCCAATAGTTTAAGCTTGGAAAATCAGTATCTAGGTAGACATAAAATTGGTTCAACTATTCAATCTGTACCAATAGGATAGATAATTGATAGAGTAGGTTAGAAAAAAAAAGAGAGAGAGAAAATGAAAAAGGGTCTACAAGTCTAAATGAACCCTGCAAATGCAAAAAAGAAAAAATGTTAGATTAGAAAAATAAGGGTAGGTAGGTTGAGGAAAATTACAAAGGGAAAAAGACATGAAAATCTCTTTTTAAAAAGTATTATGACATAGTCATTTGTTTTTCTTCCTAGGAAGAATCCCCACTGCCTAGCAAGAACCCCCCTTATTCCTCCTCTGTTTTCCCTGATAGAACCAAACATATAGTCACTGTACTTTCATATTTTATGGGTTATTATTCAGATTAGTGGTTTGATGAGGCTATAATATGTTTCATGTCCATCTCAGCAGAGTCAAAGCCCTATTTCCTATTCAATTTCAGTCAATTCCTAGTAGATTCCATGCATGAGAAATTTGTAAATTTCCTGACAGAGGAAGTTTTTCAGTACTCTTCGATACTTGTATATATGTTTGTTTCTTTACAGGCAGACAGATTTTAGTTTACAATGCACAAGTTAAATGAAGAAGGTGAACCACAATCTGTTATTTTTTGGACCACCTTACTGATGAAGGATCAAAAGCACTTCACCTACAAGACATTTATAGAAATGTTTGTTCACCCAACTATGGGCCTCCTGAGTGGGACTACAAAAGTTAGATTTAGTGAAGAAATTAGAAGGATCGTGCAGTTGACAGACCAAGCAAGAACGAGAGATTGGTACTTGTAACAAAATTATACAGATTATACAGAATTAAGAGTGTATGGATGTGAGTTAGCCCCTTACAAGCTGCCAAAGTTCCTCCCCATGAGGATCTTTGCACTTGAATATATCAGGCAGATGAAATAAATTTTGTAGTAGCAAAGAAAAAGTCACAATTTAGGATCAAATCCAAGATTGGTCCTTTCATTTGCAACAGCAAGGCAGTGGGGGAAGAGGCAGACAAGAAACTGAAGGAAATGAAGTTCACTGACAGTTTTACATGTTCCTATGACCCATGGAGCATCATATCCAAGAAAAGGATAGAGAAAAAATCAAAACCCTACATTCACACTCAAAGGCTTGAAATAGAGAAATTTATGAACCAGATTGAGTGATGCCTGACACACTACAAGAGGTTGAGGAAAACGTAATTTCTTCTTCAAGTGCACACACTCCTAGGCAGTAGGAAAAACATGGTAGGGAAGGCACATCAGACAAAGGCAAGGAACCAGAAAATGGAGAAACTAGGAAAAGGCCAAGAGAAGATCAATCATCAGGGATTGATACGTCTCTGAAAGAATTCAAATTGAAATTCAGGAAAAGGGCTAGGATGCACTTGGACATAGGCAAGGAATCATCACAAAAAACAATCATTAATATTAGTGACATTCTTGATTCATCCCCAACTGGAGGTCAATCTCTTCCTTCCACTCCAATCTCAAAAAGGCAAAAATCTCTTCAAGTTTCAACATCTACCAATGTAACTGGAGAAAAGGAGGAGACCATCTTTGACACATTCATAGAAATTAAGATCAGAAATGAGGTATTTAAAAAGAGTACTTATGCTCAATTCTGGAAGAAAAGTGCAACTTCTCAAGGAAGACTCCTCTCAATGTTCAATTCAGAAAAAGGAAAAATGCATATGGCATTCTTAGAAGCACGAACAGTAGAACCTAAAACTCCAGCTAATTACAAACAAACCTTTTTTGAGTTTGATGCCAACAACATTCATATTATTGATTAGCTAGAAATGCACAAATAATTAGGTGAAATGATCTCCTCTAATATAATTAGTACTTCTATGGATTTGTTTAAAATACAGGTGGCCTTGTCAAATGCCCAATCTTAGATAAATATGGAAAAGATTTCAACCCAATCAAAGGACAACAGAATTAAGTCTTTGGAAGACTTAGTAGTGAGAATTGGATATGATCCCTCAGATGTAAAATCAACAGAATAAATAATTAAGGAAAAGGATATGGATATAGTAGCTTTGAAAAAGCAGCTCAAAATGCCTACAACACATGATCCCTTGACGAAAGAGATAGAGGAAACAGAGAGTCAGAAGGTTGAAATGATGAAATTGATAATGGAGTCGTCTCTCCAAATAAAACAAATGGAAGCAGAAATGGAGAAGATAGTACAAGAGAAATAAAAGGTAGCACAATGTGCCAACAGCACTATGGAGTCTCTTCCTCTTACAACTATTCCTGCAGCCACTCCAACAACTATTGCTATAGGGACAAGAAGCAATACATAATAACTAGTTAAGTCCATGGAAAGCATGAATCTTCAGACCGAGGAAATCAAGAGACTAGAAAACCAAGTGAATGTTCTGCAGGACCAAATCAAAGGAGCTGAAAGTGAAGACTCAGTAGAGAAGCAAAAGGCATAGACCTTAATTGAAAGGTTGCAAAAATATGAAAATAAATCATCCATTGGTAACACTCTAGGAAGGGTGAAAGAGATCATCTGGCACAAAATCATCAATGGCATGAACGAAATCTAGCCCAACATTCAAATTATATTTGAACAGAAGGAGTTAGTGGAAAAAGCTAAAGAATCTATTTCATCTACTAATCTAGCTTTGGGAGACATGTCAGAAACAACCAACAGAATTATTAGATTTCTAAATTTAAGGAATAGGCACGAGCTAGAAGAGTTGGGAGTAGCAGAAAAGACAGAAACAATTCTACAGGTTAAAAAGGTATTGACTATGAAGAACGTGAATGTACATCTAGAGGAAAAATGCCAAAATTTAAAATTGGTAGTAAACAAGTTTTTCAATAGAATTGAGCATTTAACACAAAAAGGTATGCCTTCTCTATTTGTCATTAATGAAAAACTCATGGCCAAATAAGATTATGTCAAGAGGATCCAAGGCATAGCCGTGGATGTTGTAAATCTCTCCAACATTAAAGGCAACATAACAAGAAAAACATTGCTAGAAGCTATCAACAATCCAATTTATATTGAGCATGAACTGAAGCATGTTTTTAAAGTTAAATCCACTTTTGTAAGCTACATTGAAGCTGATGCAATATACCATAGGTTAATCAAGATCAAGATTTGGGATGAGGAAGCATGGAGTGAAATATACTGTTGGAACGAGACAAGGAGGATTGAAGGGACAAAGTAGATATGAGTCAGCACCAATCATGTCAGCAAGGCCACTACGGTAAAATTAATTTCTCATCAATAACATCAAGAAAAAAAAAGGACTAGATGTCCAAGTTTTCTCATCGTGGCCACTTCGTGGTTACACTAGTCAAATTTTCTTTCATTGTAATTAATAACAAATTTCCAAGTGTACAAGAAAATCGTTGTAGGTTTTTGTTAAATACTTCATGCATTGGAAGTATTAGGGGTTGGACCCGAGTTATTGAACAATATTTCTTTTGGAGCACTGTAATTTTTGAGCTAGAGCATCAATAATAAAAGACCGTTTGCAAGATACTTGAGTTGTTTTTAACCTGGTGATGTCTTCTTTCTGTGTCTAATATATTCCTGTTTTATTCATTATGCATCATTAAATCTTATTGTAAGACAAAATTTCTAGATTAAGATATGTTTTTAGAGCACCTTACTTTTATCTGTGTTTACAATCTAAATGTTTTCCTCTGATGTATGATTAACAAATAATTAATTTCTTTTTAATCATTACTGATTTCATTGTTTTGTCATATTATTTTCCATTCTACTTTTAGATCCAGTAAAGATAGTTAGCTTGCCTTGCAAATTATATGGAAAAGTTGATGTTACCACCCAGCCTTTGACTCCATAGCCCAATGGAAAAAATCTGAATCTGACTTGCCCCAACCATAGAAAATTTTAGGGGCAAATGTTCGCCCTTTGGCGAAATTAAGGGGTTTTAAATTTTTAGTGGGCGAATATTTTGTATCATCGTACATTTTTACAAATCACCTCAAATAGCCCACCTTATTTTAAGGGAGAGGGTAAAAAAGGTAAATTTAGCCCTTGAAATTAGGAGTTACACCCTTCCATTCGCCCATTTTCAAGAATAGGTTTTATTTAAGTGAATCCTATGGGCCAAAGGCCCAAATACCATATTTATAAAAGAGGTATGGTAAATTAATAAAAGTATAAATAAATGAGAGGTATGGTAAATAAATAAAACATTTTTTATATTTACTCCATAAGCCACCTTATATACATGCAAGGGTGTAAACAAATAAAAATATAAGTAAAGTGGAGGTATGGTAAATAAATAAAACGTCTTTTTATACTTACTCAAAAGGTATGGTAAATAAATAAAAATATAAATAAACTAGATGCATGGTAAGTAAATAAAACCTATATATTTAGTCCATAACCCTCGTTCTATTTATGAAGGCTCAAGAAAGAGGTTTTATTTAAGTGAATCCTATGGGCCAAATACCATATTTGTAAAAGAGGTATGGTAAATTAATAAAAATACAAATAAACGAGAGGTATGGTAAACAAATAAAACATTTTGGGCAAAATACTATGGGGCAAATGCCATGGACTGGATTGTTATTAATACATTATTAAAAAAAACTTTATTAACCCTAATATTAGTATTAATAAAAAAAAAAATTATTAACCCTAATATTAGTATTAATAAAAATAAAAATGGCACATGGTATTGACCCATGGTATTCACCTCGAATGTAGCCTATTTAAATGGGGGAATTAAACCAGCATAGATCCATCTTTACTTTGGATAATCCCCGAGATGTATCAAATATCGTGATATGCAAACTAGCATAGAGTGAAAAATATTTGATCCAATCAAGAGTAAAAATAGATGTTGTAATTTAATGTATGTTAAACATTTTAGCTTGGTTAAAATAAAAAATAAAATAAAAATCAACTATTAGTTTTATTAATTCTTATAAATTACTAATAGTAATTTTTAAGCTCCAGGTTTATGATAACCCATGGTATTGACCCATGGTAATACCATGGTATTCATGTCAACATAGACTATTTAAAGGGGAAATTCTATCATCTTAGATCCATCTTAATTCTGGGTCTACCAAGTGCTCAGAGGGATAAATAGATTTCATCCCCTTAAGAGTGGTAGATGTGGAGTTAAGATGGATATAGGTTGGTTTTTATGATAATGAAGATATTAAATAGACTTAGGAAATTATATTGTAAAAACATCTTAAGGTGAATGTGGTAGATGTGGAATTAAGATGGATATAGGTTGGTTTTTATGATAATGAAGATATTAAATAGACTTAGGAAATTATATTGTAAAAACATCTTAAGGTGAATGGTTAAAGCATAGACATTGGACAAGTAAATTTGTATACTTCTATTTTAAACTGAAACAAATCCAGGGCTAAAAGGAATGGATTGATTGCACTAGTAACATATTGTAATTTGGGTAATTTTTCTAATTGAAAACAGGAACATACTTGTGTATTGGCAGGGTGGTTACGAGGTCCCTAGAAGTGAAGAATTTGCATTTTTCTTGTTTTTATATATAGTATTAGGTTTTTTCTCATGCTTTCTGTGAATGGCACAGGTGAATTTTATCCTACACCCACTAGTTATCGATATGTAATTTCGGTAATTTTGATTTCAAAAGATATTTTAAAGAAATGCAATGATTTCATTTGTGTATTCAATAAACACAAGATTTTATAATTGAGTAAAATATTCGCCATGACTGGTGAGAGATTCGCCAAAACGTTATATATACATATCATATTATTGATAAAATCGCCTTCCATTTTTCCTATATACCATGGAGATTCGCCCATTTATTATACATGTAAATTTAGGGGGTGTTCTTAAAATTTTCCCTAGCCCCAGCCAAACAATCAAACAATTAAACAATCAAGCAATCAAGAAATAAAACCCTTTCACCATTATAACTAGCCTAATACATTAAAACACTAGAAATAAAGATAGATCTGAAAATATACAGAGAGAGCACTCTCTAAGTCTAGGAGGGCTAGATCCTAGACTCCTAAGTGGTTTGATGTCCTTTATGATTTTGTCTTGCCAATATTCAAAATCACAGAGCGATAACATAGTGGCGACGATATTGTGGATTATTGAAAATTTCTCATTTCATCTGAATTCAGAGTACCCAGTCAAAAGCTTTGTATGATAAGGTTATTCCTAAGATTGGTTTCTTTTCTATTCTTGTGTATATTCAATTTGTCTGTGTTTTAGATATGAACACTAGCTCCCAAAATAATCTCTACTAGATCCCACCGAGATCCAAATCCTCCTACCACAGTGGATAATCCTAAAAATATCTTTAAGGAAAACTCCTAGAACTGAGAGTCAGACAAGAAATAGATTTCTTTGCAGAGCCAACTCACTCCCTGAAGATATCCACTTTGATTTACACTTTGAACAAGGCTTATTTAGTACAAAATTAGAGAATTCGAAAGATCATATTATCTTTCATCCATCAATCTTACCAAAGAACCCAATGAGAGAACTTTCTTAACAAACTAAATCAGATCTTCAGCTCTTACAACATTTTGATACCTTACAAGATATAATGACATATCTCATCTATGAAATCGATGATGCTTACCTTCAACATTCAGTAGAATTTACTGCTTGAAACATAGCAACTTCTTCCCTCACATATCAACCTACACATATTCAATCACCAAGTCCTACTGCCTCCATAATTCCTACCCCTTCTTTCATCCTTCAACATAAGGTTACTCAAATTCCTTACTCTCATTTCCACCTAATACTAGTCCAGCCTCATCCAGTTTTCAACTTCCTTCAAGTGGTCCTCCACCACCACCAATCATGGCTACCAGGTATGCCCCTTTGGTGTTGCCATCACCATTGAATAATATGCCACAAGACTATTAGTCTAAAATCAGATTATTTGATGGGACAGGCCCTTTAACAACCCAAAAACATGTTGTTAAAATGAATGATTGTTTTGACCTGCAAGAGGTAGACGATGAGAGTGTTAAGCTCAGAATGTCTGCTCAAAGTTTAGGAGGAGAAGTTCAGAAATTGTTTAAATATTTGCGTGCAAATAATATAAATGATCTCCTTGTGTTCCACCTAACCTTTCTTAATAGATGGGAAGTCAAAAAGAACCCTTTGCAGATTCTATCAGAATATGAAAATATTAAAAGGGAAGTAGGTGAAAGTGTTCAGGACTATTGTGCTAGATTCAACAATACCTATAATGCAATACCTATAAATCTTAAACCACCTCAGGATTTGGCCTTGATAAAGTTCCCAGATGGCTTTGATATAGATATGTCCTACTAGCTTAGGGAAAGGAATTCTCCAACATTAGAAGTGATGCAAAGAGATGCCATGAGTGTAGAAGCAAATTTACAAGCAAAAAGAGCTAGGATGAAAACTGAAAGAAGGGTGACAATAAAGGAAGAAGCTTCAACTTCTATAGCAGATGCTAAGATTGATTCTTTAGTAAGGACCATGGAAAGAATGATGGAGAGGATAAGTTTGAATGAGAGAAGTGTCCCTAGGGAAAACCAACCTATTCCACAGAACCGAAATCCAAATCCCATAAGAAACACTCCACAAATCAGACAAAGAGACCAAAGAGGCCCAGATCAAAAAATTAGACCTCCATTTCAAGAAAACTATGTTGATGAAGATGTAAGTGTGGTTGAAGAAGCTGAGGAAAATCAGATTAATTTAATGGGGACAAGATAGTTATGTTTTTCTTACACAAGAAGAATAGGAATTGTTCTTATCAGCTCAAACAGAATTGGAATCTGACGAGTCTGATGACTATAAACATGGGTTTGAGAATGCCATATTAGAAGTTCATAGACAATATAATCTTAGGAGTAATAAAAAAAATGATAACTCAAACAAAAAGAATGCGGATTTCCTTGCTAAGAATACTACTGAGCCTGATGTGAAGAAAACCACTGAAAGCTATAAGAAAAATGTAAACAGTTCAGAAAAGAAGAACACAGAGAATGTTACTAGGAAAATCATCGATGTTTCTACTAAAAATGTCCAAACTAATATCCCTAGTACAAGTCAACAAACTGAACTTGTGACCAAATAAGTAGCTGAAAGAGTTGATTTCTCAAATCTGCTTAAAATTCAAACATCATTTAGTATTGAGAATGAACTTGCTAAACTCAAAATCTCTATCCCTCTCACTAAACTGATAAACAAGAATGTGTATAGGTCTCAAGTCCTAAATGTAGTCAACATAGAAGAAAACACTGATACAATGAACTTGAATGATGACCAGCCTGAAATTATGTTTGGACCAGAAGTTGATGGAAAACCTAAAGAAGGAGGTGTTCCTCCATTTTATGTCAGCCTTAATATTCATGACAAAATCATCCATAATGCCATGTTGGATTCAAGTGCATCCAATAATCTCATGCTAATGACAATTATGGAAAAACTTGGACTTGAAATCATTAGACCATACAAAGATCTATACTCATTTGACTCCAGCAAGGTTAGCTGTCTAGGTCTTATCAAGGACCTCTGTGTCACATTAGCCCAGATACTAGCAAAAAATCTAGTCATGGACATAGTAGTAGCAGACATTCCACTTAAGTATGGTATGATATTGTCACATTCTTGGGTAGCTAAGTTACAAGGAACACTTCAAATGGATATGACGTATGCCACAATACCAGTATTTGGCCAGCTAAGGAGATTGTATAGAGACAGCTTAATGAAATATATGTTGAGTAGCCAAGAAAGACCAGAAAACTATCCCCTCTATTCTGTCCATATTGATCTTGATTCCTTCATACTGTACAATGATGGAGACATAGATACATAGGTCACTCAGGCAGAAAATGATCTTAATAAAGGACATGACACCCAAATACCCATTATCCAACATGACCCTGAAACAAAACCTCCCTGGAATATGAATTTTGATGGATCATGTGGTAAAATAGGGCTAAGAGCAGGAGTCTGGCTGTACAATTCAAAAACTAATCAGGCTGAAGGTCATTCTTACAAATTGAATTTTTTTGTGCACAAACAACATAGAAGCATACGAGGCATTACTGTTAGGCTTGAAATTGCTTAAAAAAGTAGGTGCTAAAAGAATTTATGTCCAAGGAGATTCATAACTGATCATAAAACAAATTAAAGGATAGTACTCTGAAAAACATCCTAGATTGAGAGAATACTTAAATGTTGTGATTGATTTTCTCAAAACATTTGAAGAGTATGACCTTGCTGTTATCCCTAGGCTCCAAAATTCCCTGGAAAATGGTTTAGCTTTTTCAGCTAGCACCTGCAAATTACCTCATCCAAATAAGAAATACACAGTTGAAGTGAAACACCATCCTACAGTTCCTGATAACATGAGATACTAGCAAGTTTTTGGAAGTGACAAACAGATTGAAAGTTTTCTACAATCAAAAGATGAATTTGAGAATATAAACATAGATTTGGAAGATGAAATAGACAGTCAAACTGATGTACATATTAGTATAGAACAACCTATCGTTTCTGGTGGGAAAATTTATGTGAATAAAATTGTACATAAAACTGAAATACATAAAGATCCAGAAAAAGAATAATTCAAAGTACTTCAACTTAAAGACAATGTTTTTCCTAGAGGGCTTGACCCTTTGGAAGAGTTGTTTGAATTTAATGATGTTGCTAGAAAGCCAAAAATTGAACCAAGAGGAACACACATTGAGGAGTGTAACATAGGCACCAAAAAAAATCCCAAAATCGTTAAACTGTCAAAAACACTGCCTATCATGGCTAAACAAGGGCATGTAACTCTATTTAAAGAATTCATGGATGTATTTGCTTGGAGCTATGAATATTTAAAAGCTTATGATACTAGCATTATACAGCATAAAATTCCAATCAGAGAAGACAAAAAACCATTTAAATAGAAACTGCGTAGGATAAACCCTGTCATAATGCCATTGGTTGAAAAGTAAATCAAGAAAATGTATGAGGATAAGATCATAGTCCCAATTAGATATTCTAAATGGGTATCCATTATCGTGCCTACAAGGAAGAAAACTAGTGAAATAAGATTGTGCATTGACTTTAGGAATTTAAACATGGTTTCCTTTAAGGAAAACTATCCCTTACCAAAGATGGATCATATACTCCAAAGGGTAGTGGTTTCTAGTAGGATCTCCTTGTTAGATGGGTTTTCGGGGTATAATCAAGTTTTGGTGCATCCTGGTGATCAAGATAAAACTACTTTTACTACTCCTTGGGGGACTTTCATGTATGTTAAAATGCCCTTTGGATTAATGAATGCTGGGGCTAATTTCCAAAGAGCAATGAAAATTTCTTTTTCAGATGAAATTGGGAATTTCATTGTGATTTATCTCAATGACATCACTGTTTTTCAAAGACTGATGAAGAACACCTAGCACATCTAAGAAGGGTATTTGAAAAATGCAGAAAGTTTGGTATCTCACTAAATCCCAAGAAAACATTGTTTGGGCTTGAAGAAGGAAAATTTTTAGGCCACATCATCTCCAAAGATGGAATCAGAATTGATCCCAGTAGGATTGAAGGTATCCTTAAAATCAATCATCCAAGAAGCATAAAAGAACTTCAATCTTTTATTGGAAAAATAAAATTCTTGAGAATATTCATACCAAATCTTGCTGAACTACTCAGAAATATAACAAACATGCTCAAGAAAGACAACAATTAAATGGAATATTAAAGCCAAAAAATATTTTGATCTAGTAAAACATGCATTAACACAAGCTCCAGTTTTGATCAGCCCAGATTTCACTAAAGATTTCATTACCTTTCTTTTGCATCTGAACATACTATTGTTGTTGTGCTATTACAGAAAAATAATGAAGGATATGAACAACCAATAGTGTTCTTTAGCAAACTCTGAGAGACGCTTCTTTGAAGTACAATATAATGGAGAAATAGACATTTTCTCTAGTCAAAGCAATAAAAGATTTTAGAGTTTACATGTTACATTCTCATATCATTGCTTATGTGCCTAATATAGTTGTCAAATATATTCTCACACAAAATGGATTTGATGGAAAGAGAGGCAAATGGATAGCTGTCATTCTGGAGTATGACATTGAAATCAAGCCCACCAAGCTGATCAAAGGACAGGATTAGCCAAATTGATGGCTAAATCAAATTTCAATGCATTAGATATCAACATGGTATTTTCTTTGGATGATATTGAGGAACTGGCGACTCCACCAATAGATGAAGAGTATCTAAACTCCCCCTGGTAGGCAGACCTTTTGTATGTTCTATTCAATTTGAATGCTCCTCCTCGATTATCCAAAGCAAAGGCTACATTTGTAAAATTAAAAGAAGTCAAGTTTTGCATTATTGATAGTACATTATATTGGAAAGATACTGGAGGTGTCTTACTCCAATGTTTGTTAAAGGATGATGTTGATAAAGTTATGCAGGAATTCCATGAATGTGACTGTGGGGGCTATCTTTATTGGAAAAGAATGGCTAATAAAATACTTAGAGCTGGTTTCTATTGGCCTACACTTTTCTCAGACATCCATAAAATGATGATTGCTTGCCATAAATGCCAAAACTTTGAAGGGAAGAGAAAATTATTATCCTTTCCCCTTAAACCCATCTCTATTGAAATCCTTTTCCAACAGTGAGGATTGGATTTCAATAGTGAAATTCATCCTCCATCCTCTGCCCAACACAAATGGATCCTAACTACCATAGACTACTTCACCAAATAGATAGAAGCCATCCCTTCCAGAGCTACTATTGATTATGTTATTATAAAATTCCTTGAAACCAATATCCTTTCCTGATTTGGTTGTCCTAGGAAACTAATCATTGATAATGTTGCATCTTTCAAATAAAAAAAGATGGTGGACGTTTGTCACAAGTACCATATTTATTTGGATCATTCAACAACTTATTACCCACAAGGTAATGGGTTAGCTGGGTCCTCAAACAAAATCCTGGTAAACATCATTAAGAAGACGTTGGAGGACAATAAGAAGTCATGGCATAACAAATTGATCTATGCATTATGGGTTGACAGATTGACTACAAATAAATCCATTAGCATGTCCCCATTTCAACTGGTTTATGGAATAGATGCAATTTTCCCTTCTTCCATGGGAGTGCCAGTCATGAAGATCATTCAAGAGATATAGACTAAACCAAATAATATACAAATAAGGATAAATTAGACAATTCAATTGCAGCAGTCCAGAGAAGAGGTATATAATAGAACTCAAGTTGTCAAGGAAAACATAAAGAAATTTTTTGACAAGAGAACCAAAGCTGATGATTTCAACCTAGGAGAAAAAGTGCTAAAATGGGATTCAATAAGAGAAGATAAAGGAAAGCATGGAAAATTTGAAAATATTTGGAAGGGTCCATATATTATTTCTTCTCTCAGAGGAAATAATGCATTTTTCCTCACTGAGTTGGATGGAACATAATTGCGAGGAGGTCCTGTCAATGGAAGGATGCTGAAGCATTACTTTTCATGAGCACACAAATTTCTTCACTCCATTGTAGATATCACAATATTTTAGGTTTTTAGTTTGATAATGCATTTGACAAAAAGAAATCAGATTGAAGATAATGCAGATATGGAGGATTGAAGGCTATTGGTCATGTGTTCTTGACACTTCAAACTGAGAAGTGCCATCACTAGCTAGAGCAACTATTAGGGTCCTATAATTTATAGGATTCTTGAGGTAATTGAGTATATCGTATTTGGAAGATTCCATATTGTTCAAAGATTTCAATATTCAATTGATTTCACAAAAAATATAAAAATAAAAAATGAAAGGAGGGTATATAAAAAAAAGAGAGAAAAGGAACAAAAGAAAAATAAAAGAAAAGAAAAGAAAACCCCAAATGTTGATAAATTCATACAGTCTAAGCATGATTGAATGAATTTCAATTTCTGTTGATAGAATAGAAAATAAACATCTGTCAAACAGTTTAATCTTGGCAAATCAGTAGCTAGGTAGAAATAAACTTGGTTCAATTTTTCAATCTGGACCAATAGGAGACATAAGTGATATAGTAGGTTGGAAAAAAAGAAAGAAGAGAAAATGAAAAAGGGTCTGCAAGTCCAAATGCACCCTAAAATGCGAAAACAAAAAATGTTAGATTAGAAAAATAAGGGTAGGTAGGTTGAATAAAATTACAAAGGCGAAAAGACATGGAAAGCTATTTTTAAAAGTATTATGACATAGTCATGTTTTTTTTCCTAATGTCAGGAAAGGAAATTAAGAAGGGAAAGGAGTCTCATGTCATTATTCCTAACTCCATTTTATACTCCTATACTCTTCCTCCTATTAATTCTCCTACCGCACCGTTCACTTACCCATCACATCAAATATTACCCACCCCTCACCTCTCATCTAATCTCTGCACCCGCCATATGATCCGATGACCCATATGACTTTCCGGCCCTCGCTCACCTTATAAATGTTAATGCTTGGTTGGGGGGGGAGGGTTGGGGGGGGGGTTCCAAAATTAGTGGTATAAGTCACGTATGTGTCACACTGTCAGGATTTCGCACCCCCCACTCATTCCACTTACCGCTCCAAGGGCCCCCCCAAAAAGTGGTTTCTGCCTTCACTAAACCACCTCCCCTTTTGTGAGTATTCACCAAGCATGCCACCTCATGATGCCACTCTGTCCCACCCACCTATCACCTCCATTCCTACACTATGTCGTTGCGCATTCAATTGGCTGGACCGTTAGCCAACGGACTCGCGCCAATTCAGGCCAATCCAAAGGGAACACTCCTAAAACTACAAATTCACCATTTCCCACCCATTTAAAAATTGTAATGTGCTCTCTCTACTTACAGGTGCAATTCAAGATTCATCCAGACATACACAGAGAAAGAAGTGAGCACACTAACACAACAATATAGTTGTAGAAGGCTCCAGTTTTCTGCATTGATCAAACTTTACCCTTTTTGAATCTTGCTTCATGTTCATTCCCTTTTCTTTTTCCCTCTTTGAATTCTTGTTTCTTCTCATCCCTTTCTGTTGCAGTTCAATTGGAAACTCAACACAATTCAGGTTTAAAATTTGCAGAAGACGACCATGCCACCAAAGAAGAAAGAACATGAGATCTTCAATCCAATGGTGCACCCATCAGTAGACTTGTACCACATTCCACTAGCAGATAGTGACTTTAAAATACACGAGACACTCTCAAAATTTGATTTGTTTGACATCTATTGCTGGTGGGAGGATAATTTTGTTGATGAAGTAGATGACATAGGGCTCTGGGACACCAATTTTCCTTTCTATATCTTTCCTAAAACCCATAGCTGCCCAGAATTAATTAGAAAGTGCCACTCATGCTATAACCCACAACAAATGGCAATGATAGCCCCAACAAGAGACATATTGTTTACCATTGATGCCAAATCTATAATGCAGATGATGCAGGCTCCTATCATTGAAGGAACCACTCCCTTTTCCCATGAGATCCTCAGTGAAATGTATAAGAGGCTAGACTTCACCAAAAGAGCTAAAACCTTATAACTCTTCATGACTGAACAAACCCCACTGCCTAGCAAGAATCCTCCTTATTCCTCCTCTACTTTCCTTGATAGAACCAGGCATATAGTCACTGTACTTTCATATTTGCTGGGCTATTATTCAGATCAGTGGCTTGATGAGGCTATAATAGGTTTCCTATCCATCTTATCAGCAGAATCAAAGCCCTCTATCCTATTCAATTTCAGTCAATTCCTAGCAGATGCCATCCATGAGAAATTTGTAAATTTCCTCACAGAGGAAGTTTTTCAGTACTCTTCAGTACTTGTATATATGTTTATTTATTTTCAGGTAGACAAATTTTAGTTTACAATGTCCAAGTTAAATGAAGAAGGTGAACCCAAATCTGTTATTTTTTTGGACCAGCTTAGTGATGAAGGATCAAAAGCACTTCACCTACAAGACATCTATAGAAATGTTTGTTCACCCATCTATGAGCCTCCTCAGTGGGACTGCAGAACCCGGAATCCGTTAAGAAATTAAAAGGATCATGCAATTGATAGACCAAACAAGAACGAGAGATTGGTACTTGTACCAAAATTGTACAAAATTAAGAGTGTATGGATGTGAGTTGGCCCCTTCCAAGCTTCCAAAGTTCCTCCCCATGAGGATCTTTTCAGTTGAATATATTAGGCATATGATCAATGCAAATGAAATACATTTTGCAGAAGCAAAGGAAAAGTCACAATTTAGGATCAAATCCAAGATTGGTCCTTTCATTTGCAATAGCAGGGTAGCAGGGGAAGAGGCAGACAAGAAACTGAAGGAAATGAAGTTCACTCATAGTTCTACATGGTCCTATGACCCATGGGACACCATATCCAAGAAAAGGATAGAGAGCAAATCAACACCCTACATTCAAACTCAAAGGCATGAAATAAAGAAATTTATGAACCAGATTGAGTGGATGTCGACACACTGCAAGAGGTTGAGGAACAAGTAATTTCTTCTTCAAGTGCACAGACTCCTAGGCAGCAGGAAAGATAGGGTACAAAAGACACATCAGACAAAGGCAAGGAACTAGAAAAGGGAGCAACTGGGAAAAGGCCAAGAGAAGATTAGTCACCAGGGGCTGATACTTCTATGAAATAATTCAAACTAAAATTTAGGAAAAGGGCTAGGATTCATATGGACATAGGCAAGGAATCACCACAACAAATAGTCATTAATCTTAGTGACATTCCTGATTCATCCCCAATTGGAGGTCAATCTCTTCCTGCCACTCCAATCTTAGAAAGGCAACAGTCTCTTCAAGTTTCCACATCTACCAATGTAACTGGAGAAAAGGAGGAGACCATCTTTGACACTTTCATGGAAATTAAGATTAGAAATGTGGTATTGAAAAAGAGTACTTATGCTCAATTCTAGAAGAAAAGTGAAACTTCTCAAGGCAGACGCATCTCAGCCTTCAATTCAGAAAAAAAGGAAAAATTCATATGGCATTCTTAGAAGCACAAACAACAGAACCTAAAACTCCAGCTGATTACAAACATACATCTTTTGAGTTTTATGCCAAGAACATTCATCCTATTGATCAGCTGGAAATGCAGAAACAAATAGGTGAAATGATCTCCTCTACTCTAACTAGTACTTTTATGAATTTGTTTAAAATGCAAGTGGCCTTATCAAATGCCAAATCTCAACTAAAGACGGAAAAGATTTCATCCCAATCAAAGGACAACAGAATTAAGTCTTTGGAAGACTTAATAGTGAGAATTGGATATGATCCCTCAGATGTAAAAGAAGCAAAAGAAATAATTAAGAAAAAGGAGATGGATATAGCAGCTTTGAAGAAGCATCTCAAAATGCCTACAACACATGATCCCTTGACCAAAGAGAGAGGAAACAGAGAGTCAGAAGGCTGGAATGATGAAATTAATAATGGAGCAGTCTCCCCAAATAGAACAAATGAAAGAAGAAATGGAGAAGATGGTACAAGAGAAAGAAAATGAAACAAAGTGTGCTAGCACCACTATGTTGGCTCTTCCTCTTATAGCTATTCCTACAACCACTCCAACAACTGATGCTATAGGGATAGGAAGCAGTACAAAACAACTAGCTAAGTCCATAGAAAGCATGAATATTCAGTCTGAGGAAATCAAGAGACTAAAAATCCAACTGAATGTTCTATAGGACCAAATCAAAAGAGATAAAAGTGAACACTCAATAGAGATGCAGAGGGCACAAACTTTAATTGAAAGGTTGCAAAAATCTGAAAAGGAATCATCCATTGGTAACACTCTAGGAAGGGAGAAAGAAATCATCTAGCACATCATCATCAATGTCATGAATGAAATCTGGCCCAACATCCAAATTACATTTGAAAACAAGGAGTTAGTGGAAAAGGCTAGAGAAGCTATTTCAACTACTAATCTAGAGTTGGGAGACATGCCAGAAACAACCAACAGAATTATTAAATTTCTAAATTCAAGGAATAGGTATGAGCTAGAAGAGCTGGGAGTAGCAGACAAGACAGGAACTATTCTACAGGTGAAAATTGTATTGAATAAGAAGAACCTGAATGTACATCTGGAGGGAAAATGCCAAAATTTAGAACTGGCAGTAAACATAATTGAGCATTTAACACATAAAGGTCTCCCTTCTCTGTTTGTCATTAATGAAAAAATCATGGCTAGAGAATATTATGTCAAGAGGCTCCAAGGAATAACCGTGGATGCTGTAAATATCTCTAACATTAAAGGCAACATAATAGGAAAAGCAATGCTAGAAGCTATCAACAATCCAATTTATATTGAGCATGAAATTGAAGCAGGTTTTTAAAGTTAAACCCACTTTTGCAAGGTACACTGAAGTTGTTGAAATATATCGTAGGTTAATCAAGATCAAGATTTTGGATGAAGAAGCATGGAGTGACCTGTGTGATTACCAAGAGGAATGAGACAAGGATGATTGAAGGGAAAAAGCAGATATGAGTCAGCATCAGTCATGTCTTCTGATCAGTATAATTGACTATTTGAGATGGTGAAGGTGGACAATTGGATAGAGTGATTTTGCGATGAATATGATTGAATGAATGAAGGAGTCCATGGTCATGATGAGATAATCTCACTATGAGATTTAGACTCAGATTTCTTGGTTTTCCTTCGAGGAAGAGGTAGAGGAAATTCAAATGGCAGTATTCCAATTTTTTCACTCTGTAATCTGGTTAATCTTCGAGAGGAAGGAAATTCAAATTCTTCTTGAGACAGAGAAATCCCTTCTAATTTCTGAATTAAAGATTGTACTTCAGGAGTTTTTGTAGAGGAATGTTGATATGATTTCTTTGGGGAAACACTAGTGGATTTTAGAGATTTTTTCACAACTTCACATCTGGGATTTGGAGATTTGGAATGTGACTGAGAAGTTGGAGGTGACAGTGAGGGAGTTTTACTCTTAGAATGGATTTCCGATTTAGATTTACTTTCCATTCATAGCCTTGGCCCTCCTTCTAGCGCTAAAATGTTGAAGCCTCGAAAATCATTGTGACAAAATGGGGGATAACCACCCGGTCGGGGAGTTGAATGTCATCCCTTATCCGTTTGGTTTGTTGGCTCCAACTGGATTTATCGGACCATTTTCCCAATCTGAAAGATGGTAGGATGGGGTATGCACTTGATTATCAGAGCTGATTTGGTAGATGAGGGTGGTTTCAACAGAAAAATCAAACTATCTATATATATTACTATTTACACGGGCTTAAATCAATATTTGTGCAATCTAGATAAATGATTACCTTGAGTGATAATGAAAATTATTCATACAAGAAGTATAAAACATTCGTAAAACAATTATTTCGATTAAATAGTTAATCAAAATGGTTGACTGTAAAATGTATCACATCAAATATCTAACATAATTTTACTTATAAAAAATAAAGAGGATGACAAATCAACTATATTTCAAAAATAACAGGATGTATAAAAACCTAATGAAAAACAATGTGCATATAGAAGAAACAACTTAACGGTTCATAAAATAACCACTATGAAATTGATCCATAGACAATAAAGCTACAATCCATGCGTTTTCTCCAAGATCGATCATAAAAAAATAGGAATGCAATTGTTAGCAAACTTTCTCAAATAATTTTCATGGACTAGATCTTCAAAATTAAAGAAAAACTTTAAAAAGTACAGAAGTGTATGTTTTTAAAGATTCTCAAATAAAATTGTTAGACCCCTTTCTAAAAACATGAAAGGGTTTTAAATATAAAAAAAAATATTACAAAAATAGCTAAGCCCTAAATTCTTAGGAGTGAAATGACTCTCCTTAGAATCAGTGCCAATAATGCAAAACTAAAATTGATTTAAAACCTAAAAATCTGATCTTTATTGGTGTTGGCTTCTGATTTTCTTCCACTTCTCGCAGATATCTATCATCTTCTAAACTTTTGTAGGTTTCCTAACTATTATATTTACTTTTCGAGCATAAACTGTATCTAAAAGTGATGGCAACATATGGATGATAGAATTGGTTAAGTATCATAGGGCCATCACCAGGTATGACCAATAAGCTTCCCAATTTAAATGCAACCACTATCTGATCCATTGTTCTTTTTTTGCAAGACTTTCGTGCCAACTTGATGGAAAATCATTGATCTCGGGCAAATTTCCTCGCGAACATATTTGAATAAAACTAGTTCTATTAATATTGTGCTTGCTAGGATTTGACCTCCATTTCTTTATAACTTTGGAGGGTTCTTCATTTTCAACAACAAATTTCTCCAAAAATGCTTTATCATAAACCTTGTGTGGATGAGGTAAATGATACATTCTTATGATATGCTTTGGTTTAAAAGAGCTGATGACCACTTGCCTTGAGGTCACGAATTCTCTATCTTCAATGTTCACATTGTCAGTAACCCATTTCACCATATCAGTGTAGGGTAATAATTTTGGCCTAGCTGCTACCTTATGCAGAATAGAGCATGCGACCTTAGGATAAGAAGTGTATGAGGATTGAATATCATCTATCATCACTTCCTTCTATACTTCCTTCTCAAATATATCATAAACAGTTTCCCCGGAGCCAACACCACACTCTGGTAGACAAGTTATATCAGAAAAAAAGGTGGTGATTCGAGTACATCTTTAGTCGTGGACTGTGTAACCTTTTCCTTTATTCATTTTGACCATCAATTCAAGTAATAAAGTCTCTGTTACAGTCTTGTCACCATATAGAAGATGAGGGTGATAGTGCATAGGATGGGAAATAGAACTATAACAACATGCAAATACAAGAACCTTATTCAAATTAATGAAACTCAAACACTTAAATGCACCTGTAATGGTGAGAAGACATTGAATGTCTTGAGCCATAGGATCATAAATATCCATAACCTGAAATGATATCCGCATAAGATTCAGATTAACACACACTAATGTAGTCTATTGCCAACAATATTTTAGGAGTAGATAATTAAAACTTGTTAACATACCAAGCTTAATACGTGAAATATAATTTAATGATGTGTCAGTGGGTCTGGATTCTCTTACAAATCATCTATTCACAATGTCACATAATATGTTTTATTTCTAGTTTTTCAATTTTACGATTTGTGCGATTGTGATCCAACGAATGCGAACATGTTTTGATATTACAGTTAATTCGTTTGTTGGGTCCATTGTAATATCACAATACGTAAAGGAAGGTTTAACATATTTTATTGCTTTTTTGTTATGCGAAAATTCTGACATGATTTGATGGGAAAGGAATATTGCAAGATTTTGTGCATATCGTAAATCGATGATGTTTCAAATGATAACATTAAGTATTTCACACAAGAATTTACAAAATGTGAAATGTGATTTCACTATGTAGTGGGGTTCTTGGATTTTTATTTATATTTTAATGAATTTTAATCAAATTATTTTCTAAAGGGTGACCATTAGTTATCTAAAGGATTTCACCAAATGGGGGTTGTTGTACAACACAATAGATTGAAGATCCACCATATTCCAAATATAGATATGAGGAAGTTTGATGGCAAGGATCCCTTAACATGGATACGATATAGGGAGCAATAGTTTGATCTCCATAATGTGCAAAACACACAAAAGGTATGGATTGCAACTTTATATTTAGAATCTAATCAATTTGTATGGTATTGATGGCTTTGTTCCCATAAACCACTTGTCACTTGGTCAATTTTTATGGAGGAAATAATAGCACATTATGATGATACAAAGAGTAACACCTTCTTTAGAAAATTAATAAATCTCAAACAAAAGGGTCAATGGAAGAGCACATTGAAGACTTCCAAAAATTAAATGTAAGTGTAAACAATATTCCATAGGAGAATAGGATTGATGTATTGATAGGGATTTTAAAGGATAACATCCAACATGAGGTTCTCCTTTGGGAACTTGATTCATTGGAGAATGCATTCACGGTGGCAAGAAAAATGGAAAGAAAAATTATGGCAACAAGGAAGTCTACCTCTCACGACTATAAAGATGAAAGTGATGATTCTCCTATCCTTCCATAACCTACAAGGTTGACACCACAACAATTGGAGGAAAAAAGAGCAAAATGGTTTTGTTCCAGTTGTGATAGTAAATACACTAAAGGTCATAAGTGTGCTGAGAAGAAATTATCTTACATAGATGTTGGAAATAATACTAAGAAAGGGGGGTGAATCAGTATTAGCAATTCAATAAAACTTTTCAATTTCCATACTCAGATTCACATACGCTACTTTAGTTAAGGGAACCCACCTGTACATGCAACTGTGTTTAATGCAACTAGTGTATATCCACTAAACATATGATTCAATTAATCTATTATATGTTGATCTTTAATTAGTGCATCAGAACTTCATTAACCATATGAACAGTAAAAAGGTGCAGTAAAACAGAACAGATCATCACTCTTAAGAAGCACACATGAACAAGATGATATAAGGTGGGAACCCAATGCGGGACAAAAACCACCTGTTGTAGTTTTCTTTAAGATAAGAAAAACCTATTTACAATCTTGTACTGGTGCAGACTCATACCAGTACACAGGCACCCACGTAGGTCCCTATACTACTAGTGTAGCCCCTTATTTTTATTAGTGCAACCCCCTTATTGTATTGTTGTGCCCATGTAGTCCCCACATTGTTATTATTGTGCCCCATAGAAGCCCCACTATTCTTCTTGTTGTGCCCTTACAATATTATTATTATGTAGGCTCTAATTATATTGTGACCCCTTAGACTCCTATATATAGAAAGGAGGTATTTTCATTTGTATCATCCAAGAATTTTTCATTTGCGTAATGTAGAGGAGGTTTCCCCCTTGAAGAGGCTTATTCTGAGGTTAGGCGAGTTGGTTGCATAACAATAGACGTGTTTGGTGTGTCAAACAACTTGGTTATCCCCACCCCATCAGTTACTTTGATGGTGCTTCAGTGGATGTTAGATGTGGATGTGGAGCTATCATTCTCCTCAACCTATCTCTAGACTTTAATTTTTATTGGTCCAGGGGTAGAGACACCAACATGAGAGCGACGATCTTGGCCCTTTGGGGCATTTTATGTTGTGCCTCTTGGCTCACCTTGGATGAGATTCACATTGTTGGTGACTCAAAGGTGGTTATTGATTGGGCCTTGGGGCATATTTCCCTTTTAGTGCCCTCCTTAGTCCACTAGATGGAGAAGATCTCTTCCGTGAAGGATTGTTTTACTTCAATCACCTTTGATCACATTTTCTGGGAACAAAAAATCCAAGCTGACTTGCTTTCCAAACGTGGGGTCTCTACCACATCTCGACAAATATTTTTTGAGATATTATTATAGGGTAGGGTGATCCAGTTTGGCTCCTTTTCCATCTCATGAAGGATCCTTTGTGTCACTATTTGTTCTTTTTTGTGTTGTTGTACATGATATAGTTCCTAATGGATTTATCTTAGAGGCTTCTCCTGGCCTCTCCTTAGTTTGCAATCTTTTTTGACTTATCAATTTTGGACATATTATGGTGGCTACACATGCAAAGGATGGAAGCCTCCCATCCAAAATCGTTATCTTGATGCTTTAGTCCTTCTCGGTGCATAGATGTTTCTGATATTTTTGAACTCTGATGAATGTAACTAGTGCTTACTAACTGCATGTAGTCAATTTAATTTTCTAATGTCTATAAATGTTCATATATGTGTGTGTGTGTGTGTGTGTGTGTGTGTTATGTTGTCATGCATCTTGTTCTGATTTTGGAAGCAATTTTGATGTTTATATATGATGTTTTTTTTATTTTTTATTTTCAAATACAAGATGATCAATAAAAGTTTAAGGAAACAAATTCAATATGACAAGCGTAATGGTAGTTTGTCTCAAAAGGTAGACAAGGAAATTTCTTTAAATTTTAATGAAAAATTAATATATTTTAATTATCTATATAAAATTTAAATTACTGATGTGAATTAGTTAATGCATGTCATGTAGAGCAAAAAAATCAAGAAATGCCATAAGATTGTTCACAATATGAGTGCAAAAGAATGTAAAATCTTGTTGGAAAGGTTGAAAAGAGAGCACTTAGGTGGACTAAAAGGCAATCAACATTAAAAAAAATACTAAAAATGATTTTCTTAACATTATTCATTAAAACATTTTAAACACTCAATTTTACAGTTTTTAAATTTTTTTCCATGGATCAATAGTGAGGGAACACAATTTCATTATAAGAGGATAAAAGTTATCAAAGATGTAAATGATGATGAATTAATCATCAGCTCATCTAGAGTGGTGCTAGCAATTAATGGAAGGGGGAAATATTTTTACAGAACTATGAGAGATATAGTAGAAAGAACATATAGATGTACATTTCACTTTCCACTTACAATACAAAAATAAATCTAATGAGTTCACAAATAAAGTTGTACATATATTACAAGAAGCATTTCTAGATTAATGGTCAATGAGACTTGTAAGACTAGAAATAGCACAAATTTACAATAACAAAAAAAAACATTTAAAAACTATTATTACTAAATATGTTTTTTCATAACCTGTCTAAAAATCTAAAAAACTATTGTTTTTGTTATGTTTAATTTCACGTCGATTTAAAAATAATGTATTATGTCTTTTGTATTTTTAGAAAGAATATGAAAATTCTAAAAAAAGAAGAAGGGGAAACCAAATACATATCGGTAGGGATGTTCCAAAAAGTGTACAAGGAGATGGTTTAAAAAAATGAACATAATTGTATCAGAGGAGCCATCCTAACAACAATGTCTACTAGAGGTATCTAGTCATTTATGTAAATCAAATTTAATTATCACATAAAATAGTAATTTTAAATTATTTTATTGCAAAAAAGGAAACAAAATGGAATAAATTCAAAATAGAAGACAGGAAGACAAGGAAGAGAATGGTTGGTTGAAAATATATAAAATATGTATTTGGTGCATAATGTGTATACAAGAATCGAAGTTCAATTCCTTTAAAATATGTGAACAAGAGATTGTGGCAAAGGAACTTTGTTGTATATGGTCTGTCGAAGAAATGGTTGTTGGTTGCTCCCGGTGTCATATATGTTAGGAGGAGAGATGGGGACATGGTGCTGGAGGAGGGCGAGATAGCCCTATGCTAACTATACTCTTAGTAATCAAGACTAGTACTCTATTATGTGGTTACATTTGGTTTTATACATTTTGATCAAAAAATACCTATATATTTTTTTGGTTTTGAGATGATGGAAGATATTTTTTTGGATATTTCTCATCATATTTATATACATTTTTGTTTTATACTATGGAGAAGATGGAGCTTATAATGACTCAGGTATATATGATCAATGTTTGAAGATTTATATGGTGGGAATCCTGAGTATCTTGAGAATTTGGAATATGATCCACAATAGTCATTTTTCTGTCGACAGTTCAAGTCTATAACAAGACTCATCATCAGGACAAATCCACAGAGAAGATCAAGGATGAAGGGAAATAAATATGGAATGGAAGGATAAGAAATGAGAAAGAGTTGACCAACTAAACTGGAAATTAATTTCAAGGAGAGATTATGAAGAGAAAAATCATTAAATTATTATGGGAAATTTATTAGTAATTGATAAAATTAATAATAATAATTATCATTATAGTTTTTATTAAGAATAATTATCCTTAATGACAAATTTAATAATATTCTATTATTATCAGTATTAATTATTATCATTATTAGTAATAATAATTACTTTTTTCTCCAAGGAAAAATCACAATTTTCATCAAGATGTTGAAAATTACATGTTGTATATGCTTGGAAGCATATGTTGTAAGAGTGGTTGTTGCCACTGACTGTGTGATACTATCAAAAAAATATCCCAGGTTGGGAGACTAATAAGTTAATACATATGATATGTCTGATAAAAAATATATACATGAATAAACTGAGAAAATTATGATCATAGTCATATCTCAGAAACCATAAATTAGGGTCTGTCTTCCCCAAAATGCTGCAAATCATCATAAGGTGTATGGAAGTATCTATAGAATTCCCACTCTATATTCTTCTGGATCATCCAGAGCCCCCAAGGCTAGAGCGCATCCTCCTTGGATAATCTATCAGAAACCTAGTTGCGCTCCTTGGATATGTGATGATAAGAGATATAGTCAAATTGAGATTTCAGAAGCAAAGTCTCATCCAAAATATTTTAGAGTGTGTGAACATGACATGAATTTTATTGGTTAAACCAATTTATGATGATTTTGGAATTGCCAAAAATCTGAATGTGATGACATCCCTTCTCAAGTGCAAAATATAGAAAATGTCTGAGTGTAATAAGTTCTGCAAAGTTATTGGTTCCATCTCCCAGCCCCATCTGGATTTTATAAAAATGATTTTCAGCAATATGAAGTAATACACCCCCTCCATAGCTTTGTTGTTGTGTTGAACCATCGAAGTATGCCAAAGGGATGTTCTTGTCGATAATCTCAGCAAAGATATTGCGTGGAGTGTGAGGGTAATCATCCTCTAGTATATTGTTATAAATAGAGATGAGGTGTGTTGTTGCTTGAAGCCAAACGAAAGTGGTTCCCAAAAAAATAAGTTTATTTCTTTGTAGCCAAATGCACCAACATATTAGGAGAGGGAGTTTCCTAATCTTGATATGGTGTGTTATAGAGCACCACGATTACCAGTCTTCTATGATATTATCTCCATGCCAACGATTGGGAAGGTGTAGATTTGCAAGTACATTATGCCATGAGGAGATGGTAATAGGACATAGAATAAATAAGTGTTCAATAGATTCAAATGCCTGTTTGCAGAGGATACACCAGATTGGTCCAAAAAATGATCGCTTCTGAAGATTGTCCCTTATAGGGGATTTTTTACTATGTATACACCACGTGAATAATTTTTCTCTAGGAGGTACCTTCAACTTCCAAAGAGCGTGCCGCCACCAATCAGAAGTGGGGGGTTTGTGAGCAGAGTAGATGAGAGGATATCCCTCCTTAGGAGAATAGGAACCATGCTGCAAGTGAGCCCATATGAGATCATGCTCTCCCTCAGTGATCCGAACATGTGATTCAGAGAGTGTGCTAATATAGGATTTCTAATCATTGTGACAGATATTAGGTATACCCAATAGTTCAGTAGATTTCTAGGCTTGATAGAAAATATTAGGATTGATTGGATCAATAATTTGAGAAAGTCTAGTGATACCTATGATCGAGAGGAAGTGTAGGAGCTCAAGGGGAAGATGTAAAGAATTCCCACATCCATACCAAGGATCCATGCCAATATGAACCAGGTTACTAGATCCAATCCTCCAGGTTAATCCATCACGGATGTATGATAGAGAGTTCAAAACCGCTCTCCAAATAGTAGATATATTTGTTCTGTTCCATGTAGGTCACCTGATCCAATCAAGGAGATGGAGAGGGCTAATATACTTCTGAATGACCACCTCAGTCCATAGATTCTTTGTAGTGAGAACATGCCATCCCATTTTTGTTGCTAATTCTTTTGCAAAGGCATCAAGATTTTTCATGCCCCATCCTCCCCATTTCTTTGGGAGAGAAATGAGGTCCCATCTAACCCATGCATATGTATGACCTTCTTGTTTTCCTTTCCATAAGAATATGCAACACAACTATTGTATTCTATTCAAAATGCCCCTTGGAATCCAAGCCAAGGACATCTAGTACACTAGTGTAGCTTCTAATACATATTTGATAAGTGTGAGTCCACCATCCCTAGAGAGCCATCTGTCATGCCAGATATTCAATCGCCTTTAAATTTTTCCAGAAGACATATCTAGTGATCTATCTTATATTGTATGGGCTTGATTCAGAAACCGTGATATTTAAGACCGTCATCAAATGGGAGAACTATGAAGGGAAATCTCTGATGGGCAGTGTGATTTTCATTGTGGGAACAACCAACAAAGTCATTGTCGATTTATGTTGATTGCATTCCATGCCTATAGCATAGAAAAAGGATCTGAGAATAGAAGAAAATGAAGTTGTGTCACCAATCGACCCATTGAGGAAAATTAGGACATCATCAACAAATAGTAGATGGGTAAGGATGCAACTGTTGTTGATTTTAATACCATGTATTCTTCCCTGTCTTTTATCCTCATATATAAGCCAACTCAAGCCTTCCATGACCAGCAAGAAAAGTAGGGGAGAGAGAGGAAAACCATGTCTAAGGCCTCATTTAGCATGGAAAAAGGAAGAGGTAGAACCATTGATAAGAACACTATAAGAAACATTGGAAATACAACACATGATCCATTGGATGAAGGCTATGGGGAAGCCCAAATGAGTCAAAATAATTCTCAAGTATACCCAGCTAGTACAATCAAAAGGCTTTGCTAAATCAATATTTAGGATCATGCATTTTAGTCTCTTGATATTGGTGGAATGGAGGACCTCCTGGGCGGTGCCAACAACTTCATGAATCTGATGATGATTAAGGAAAGAAAACTGTTCCGGAGAGATGTGTTCAGATTAAATAGGTTTAAGATGGTTGGCAATAATTTTGGCTACGATCTTATATATGCAATTACAGAGTGAGATGGGCCTAAATTCATTGAAGGTTAGAAGGGAATTAGATTTGGGAATAAGGGTAATGAAGGTTGAGTTAAATGCATCATACATTCAACCACTTACCTGACATTCTTCAATAACCTGAAGCAGATCATTACCAAGAACTTCAAAAAAACCTAGATAAAATTCAATTGACCATCCATCTGGTCCATGGCTCTTGTCTTTCTTGAACCATTTAAGGTTGCCTTCCAATTCACCCATAGATACTATCTTGATGAGATCCTCTGTAACTTCTTGATTGACAAATCTAGGAAATAACCCTCCTACTTTGATAATCTCAGCAAGAGTAGCTTCATGTGGTAATTTATAGAGCCAATTGGAATGTGTGGTACTGAGAGTGGCTAGATGATTGAATGATTGAACTTGGTGACCAAAATCATCCCCCAAATTCCAAATATGTTGATGGCATGTCGACCATTTTTAAATTGATGATAAAAATTGTATTGTCATCCCCATATTAAAGCCAAATGGCTCAACTCATAAGTCTCCAATTTTCTTCTTTACCCTTTAGGATTCTGGTCCTCTCTACTTCAATTTTGATAAGGTGATCTTTTGCTTCAGTAGATTCAAATCCTCGACCATCCAATCCAACCAGATTAGCAAGTTCAAGTTCAATATCATTAAGGAGGTGATCGCCCCTTACTCTCTTTTCTCTGTCCCAGTTAATTGTTTTGTGCTTGAGGTAGAGAACATTTTTAGCAAAACATTCAGTATATGTCTGTCTGAGAACAAGGGGAAGGGATTTGAAATAATCAGCAACCATTTTGGTATACTCCTCATCCTTGAGCCAAGTCAAGTTAAACTTAAAAAGAGGTTTTAGCTTGCAATTTTCTCTTGTAAATTAAAGGTAGATCGGAAAATGGTCAGATAAGCCTCCCGATCCCACCCATTTCTTGTACAATGATAATCGACCAAGAAGGGATTCTTTGATAAGGAAATGGTCCAGCCTTTTGGTGAGCATAGCCTCTCTAGTCCTTTGATTACATGAGGTAGGTTGGGGCTTATCCATAGGAATATCAATAAAGTGATGAGCTTCCGAAAGGAGACTGATGGAAGAAAAAAGTGGATCAACCTATGCATTGTGTCCCCAAGATTCTACATTGCCAGTGGAGAAATTAAGATATCCCCCCAAGATGATATTATCTGCTTGCATATATTTAGTATTGAGGAGATTTTCCCAATAAGACACCTGATTAATGTAAGGACCATATACATTTATCAGTCTCAAATCCCTCCCAAGATCAGAAGAAAAGATGTCTGCCTCGATAATACCACCCCCCCCCCCCCCAATATTAAGCAACTTGACTGCCCTAGGATTGTAACCAAAAGAATTCCTTCAGAGTGGCCATGGAGATCAAGAGCATGAAGGTGCCAAATAGATACAAGGGCTTCAAGGGTAGGGATGATCTAGTCAATGAGAGAAAGGGTTTCCTGAAGGAATATGATGTCCACCCTCTTGAGTTCAAGTAGTCTCCTAAAGGCTAGTTTTTTGGTAGGACTAGCAATCCCATGACAATTGTAGGATAACTACGCTCTAAGGACAATATAAATGGGAAGTTGTTTTCCTTGTGCTACATCCAATCCAGCTTGGATGATAGCCTTTGAGATATGGGAATTTCTACCTCTGGTAGGTTTGGTGGTTTTAGGAGGGGGAACAATGCCAATACCACAACAATCATTTAATGAAGATTTGACCAGGGATCAGAGGAGGTATGGATGACTCGATCAAGAATTTTTGTAAGTCTTAGAAGAGGGTGTAGTGATAGAGGAATCAAGGATGATGGGGGGGTATCGGATAATGTGGGAGGAGAGGATACAGGGAACCAGATAAGGGTTGAGTAAAAAAATGCAAGATTTGAGATGCAGTGTGAAATTGATGCACTGTGATGAGAATAAAAAATAGAGGCATAGAAAATAGGGAGAGAAGAGGAAGGATTACCTGAAGTGATGCCAATTATGGTTGCACGAGATTTGGTGATGCGAGGAGATGGTGGGTGAACAGGTTCCTTGCTTGGTCCATGCATTTGGGCTTTTGTCTTTGGGGGGTGCCCAACAACCTTTGCGGACCTCTTGTCCCAAGATCTTGATGGAATATCCACTGTGTTGTTATCAAGCTGAGATAACCAAAGATGGAGGCAAGAAGTGGACAATCCTTGTATAGGTGTCCAATCTTATGGCACTGACGACATCTGTAGGGAACCCCCTCATAATCGAGAATTTGTAGGCGACTAGTGTTCCCCCACTATATATTTAGGTTTTCCTCCAAACCTTCACGAGTATCCAGATGTACCAAGATATGAGCCATAGCCATATTTCTAGTGATAATATATGATTTATCATAGTCCAAAAAAGTCCCCAGTGCATTCCCGATGTGCTTAAATATGTCCTCGGACCAGAAGTGTAGCGGAAGACTAGGCAGATGAACCCAGATTGGGCCAGCCCCCAGATGTTCATGTTCTAGGTCAAAAAGAGGGCTCCATCTCTTAAGTAAGACCAGAGCAAGTTCTATGTACCAGAATTTAGATAAAACCCAGGGTACATATTTAGAGCTGAAAGCAGAGTGCGAACCATTCGTGGGATAAAGTAACCACTGAAGGTAGATCTTCTAGCACTTGTCCTAAAATATCCAATATCCAGAACCCTGTCTGCGGTGTCGGGCATGTCTCCCATCTATAATCTGTCACTGAGGGTTAACGAAATATTTTTGTTCCCAACCTTTATTCCCTTGTACTTCTTCATGGTCTGGGGCACTTTTCTAGTGGGAGGATTAAAAGGGGAATCATAGATAGTGCCCTATTCTTCACGAGCCCTAGAACCTTCTCCCAACTTAGGTAGTGGTAGGGAGGAGTCTTAAAAATATCCATATGTGATAGGGATGGACACCTGAGGTGGGGGGACGAGAGAAAATGATGCTGATAAGTGATTATAGTGAGGGCCCAGATCTGGACGGTTAGATGGGTAAGGAACCACAAAAGAGGGGGGACTCGAGAGATCCATTGTATAAGTGGATGTAGACGGGTCCAAGCAGTAGGTGACGAAGTGAAGGGAAGACACAAAGGGAGGAGTATAGATAGAGCTTGGCAAGAAGAAGGATGCATCTGGTGAGCTAGAAATCAGAAAGGAGGAAGAAGAAGGATTGATTGGTGCCACAAGAATTCTGAGCTGGAGCACAAGGATGTGAAAAACAAACACCAAGAAAACCCTAAGGTTGCCCGCTAGAGTTATAGGTAGCTGCAGAGACATCGAAGAGGTCGTGACTAGAAAATGAGGTTGATATACTATCCATATGGGGATGGAGTTGAAAGGATCCTTGAAGTAGTCCACCATATAAACCTCCATCTCAGCTGACAAACAATGATGGGCCAGCCAACAGTTGCCAAGACTTCAAATAAAAGTGCGCCAATGTATTCCCAAGGTGCCAGAAAAATAGAAGATGGTGAGTGGGTAGCTACAATCACTAAGGGTCGATGGAAAGTATGTTAACCATAGTGACGAGAGAAGAGAGCCCTAGCAATATGTAGTTAAGGGCCAGGGTCCTGTTGTCGCAAAGCCATTTTTCCTCATCCTTTTGGTTCTTAATAAGAATTATTTATTGCTAATAATAAAGTTAATTAATAATAATAACAAAACTAATAATTTATTATTACCTTTATATATTAATAACAATTAAAACTAATAATGTTAATGATAATAATTATTGATATTATAATTTTTTAATAATATTGATAATAGAGTTTTAACTATTAGGATGTATAATTGTTATAGTTAGGGTTGATTACTATTATTGTATGTTATTAATGATTAAAATAGATATGTAGGTTTATGTTATCATTATTATTAAATTAAAGAATAAAGTTAATAATCATTATTAATGCACTATTAATGTTAATATTATGATAAGATATTAGTATTTTATTATTATAGGGATGAATCGTTTTAGTTATTAGTTAAGGATTATTAAGGATGGTATGGAAGGAATGCATAAAAGGTTATGTAGTGAAAATATTTAAGAGGGGGATCAATGTGAGGGACAGGGCAGGAGGGAGAGGATTGATGGAGTAAAAAGGTGGGGAAGGAGATGAAGGAAAGCGGTTTAATCTCGGTTGTAAGCTATGCGGTCTTGGGTGAGTAAGGGGATCCAACTCCTGCTTACTTCCAAACCCCCATCTGTTAGGTCCCTATAATACTAGTGTATTCCCTTTTTATTATTGTCATTGTAACCCCTTATTATTATTGTTGTGCCCATGTTGTCCCCATATTTTTATTATTGTTCCCCATAGAAGCCCACTATTGTTATTGTTGTGCCCATACATTACCATTGTTATGTCGGCTTTGATTATATTGTGACCCCTTAGACTCATGTATATAGAAATGAGGTTTTTCCATTTGAATCATCCAAGAATTTTTCATTTATGTAATGTAAAGGAGGTTTACCCCTCAAAGAGGATGATTTTGAAGTCTCTGATCTCCCTTTTCTTCTATTTTGTGAGATGGTTGCACAAAATTTGGAATGAGAGCTTTGGATTCTAGGGTTTCACTGCTTCAAATAGGTCATCTTGAAAATTTTGCTATAACTATTTTTCTACAAAGTTTCTGAAGTTGAAATTAAAACCCATGTGATCTGAAATATCAGTGAACTTCGGGTCAAATTTCAGATCTTGTCTCACTATATTTTAGGAGATAGGATCCAAGGAAGTTAGGGTTTTTGCAGGCTCTTGAATTATATCTCGAACAAGTGACCTTGGGAAAATAGATATAACTTTCTCTCTGAGCATCAAATTTAAATTGCGTAAATAGTTACCAAAATAATATGGAATGTAGTTTTATATATATCGTTTTCAAGTCCGAAGGTTGAAACAATGACACGTGGCATTTCGTACAAGTTTTCTCTACTGACCCAGTCTATAATAAGGTCATTGTGTGAGATTTGACATAACTCTTTCTTGGAGAATCCAATATTGATCACACTTATTGGGTTGGAAAGAGGGCATGAAGGGATATCATAGGAAAAAATGTCACACCTTGGAGATCTAAAATTACAGAGATACAACAAATTCAATATTGAGCTCCTCCAAAGCGAAAAAAGTGTGTAGTCTTTTTAAAAATTGCATAAGCTTGGTTTGAAAAATTAGTTGAAGTGATTCAAAGGGCATAGTGAGGGATAATTATCATTAATTGAGGCCCCAAAGAAAGAAAATGGAAACACCTAGTAAGCAACCTAAAATCTCTAGCGCGACTCATGAAGAAGAGGAAGAAATGCAACATGATATATCAAAATTATGGGACCAAGTATAAAAAATTTCACTCTCACAAAAAGCAAGAGAAGCTAAGATGGATGGTTTAAAGAAAGGCATGGAAGCTAAGATGGATGGAGTGGAAGCTAAGATGGATGGTTTAGAAGTAAACATTGAAGATTTGAAGAAAGACATGGAAGGATTGAAAGGAGGTTTGACAAATTTTCTACAAGAAATGCTTCCTAATGGCGAAATGGTAGCAGAAGAAACTCATGATGAAAACAAAAGAAATGTTCATCATGATTTCATAGAATCTAACATTGGATTGAAGACCCACCATGTTTCAAATATTGATATGATGAATTTTGATGGAAAGGATCCCGTAACATGGATACTACAGATGGATCAATAATTTGATCTCCATAATGTGAAAAACACATAAAAGGCATGCATTGCAACTTTATATCTGAAACCCAATCAATTTGTATGGTATTGCAGGCTTTTATCTCCTAAACAAATTATCACTTGGTCAACTTTTATGGAGGAAATGATAGAACATTTTGTGGATACAAAAAGAAACACCTTCTTTAGCCAATTTATGAGTCTAAAATAAAATAGTACAATGGTAGAGAACATTGAGGACTTCCAAAAATTGAACATAAGGGTAAAATATATTCCAGAGGAGCATAGGATTGATTTGTTCATAGGGACTTTAAAGGGTAACATCCCACATGAGGTTCACCTTTGGGAACCCGATTTATTAGAAAATGCATTCAGGTTCGCAAGAAAAATTGAAAGAAAAATTATTGCAACAAGGAAGCCTACCACTCACAAATATAAAGATGGAAGTGTTTCTGCCCCTAGCCTTCAAAAACCTACAAGGTTTACACCTCCAAAATTGGAAAGAGCAAAAGGGCTTTGTTACAGTTGTGATAGAAAATACACTAAAGGTCATAAGTGTGCTGAGAAGAATTTATTTTACATAGATTGCGAAGAGGAGGAAGAAAATGAATAAGAAACATCGAAAGAAGAGGATATACATCAGGAACAAACCTTAGAGAAAGAAGAAATCAGTCCAACCATATCTTATAATGCATTGGAAAGTATTACCACTCCTTAAACTATCAAGATAGAAGTACATATCAAGAATAAAAAGGTAATAGTGTTGCTTGGTTCGGGTAGTACCTATAATTTTATTCATTGTAAGATAGCCAAGGAATTTAATTACTTCCTATATCTAGCACCAGAGTGTCAAATAATGGTTGAAAATGGAGGAACCATAAATTTCTCTAGAAAGTGCCATAATATCAAGCTATCCATGGGAGAATATGTATTGAATAGTTCAATGTTTTCCATTCCAATGGGTGGTACTGATGTTGTACTAGGAGTCCAATGGCTACAATATTTGGGTATAATAGCTTTTAATTTTCAAGAACTTTTCTTAAAATTTGTTTGGGAAGGAAAGGAAGTTGAATTAAGGGGTATTGTAGGGAAACTAAGAAATATAATCAACTCTAACATCATTACAAAGGTTCTAAAGAAATTAAAACAGGACGTAATTTCACAATTATGTTCACTAGAGGTTCCCACATCGAAATCTTCTATTTCTCTAGATCTCTAGAACGTTTTGGATAATGATTCCAAGTTATTTGAGACTCCCAAAGGCATCCCACCTATTTGTGATCATGATCATTCTATTAATTTGATTCTAAGAAGCGTTCCTCCAAACATTGGGCCTTACATATATACATATGACCAAAAGAGTGAAATTGAACGTATGGTTGCAAAAATTCTAGAGGTTGGTATAAGTAAACCTACTCAAAGTTCTTTCACTACTCCAGTAGTATTGGTGCACAAGAAAGATAGATCATGGTCCATGTGTTTGGATTATAGGGAGCTCAACAAGCTTACTATTAAAGATAAATTTCGCATTCCTGTATTGATGAATTATTGGATGAATTACATGGAGAAATTTACTTCACCAAGTTGGATCTTTGTTCAGGATATCATCAAATCAGAATAAAAACTGAATACATTCCAAAAACAACATTTAAAACTCATGAGGGTCATTAAGAATTTTTGGTCATGCCTTTTGGCCTTAACAATGCACCTTCTACATTTCAAGGTTTGATGAATTCCATTTTCAAACCCTTCATTAGAAAATTTATGTTAGTATTTTTTTATGATAGACCAATCTACAACAAGTCTTGGAAGGATCATGTTCAACATGTTAACAAGGTGCTCAAACTATTGGGGGAGAAACAATTATATGCAAAAAGCTCCAAATGTTTCTTTGGAGTACAAGAGGTGGAATATCTGGGTCGTATTGTATCTCATGAAGGTGTTAAGGTAGACCCTATCAAAATTAAAGCCATTAAGGAATGGAAAATCCTCACATCCATAAAGAATCTGCAAGGATTTCTCTGGTTGACATAGTATTATCACAAGTTTGTTAAGAATTATGGGAGAATAGAAGCACCTCTAACAACATTACTAAACAAAGATGCATTTTCTTGGACTCCAGAAGCAACGAAGGCCTTTGAACATCTTAAAGAGGAAATGTGCCAAGCACCAGTCTCAACTACGTCAGACTTCACAAAAACCTTTATTGTGGAATGTGATGACTCAGGAAATGGAATTGGCATTGTTTTAATGCAAGAAGAAATACCCATTTATTTCAAAAGTTTTCCAATCAAAGGAAAGTATTTACACAAGATATTTATGAGAAGGAAATGTTGGCAATACTACATGAACTTAAGAAATGGCGACCTTACCTAATGGAAAAACACTTCAAGGTAAAAAGGATCATGATAGTCTTAAATACTTTTTAGAACAAAGATTATCTTCAGAAGAGTAGCAAAAATGGGTCACAAAGATGTTGGGTTATGACTTTGAAATAAACCACAAAAAACGGAAGAAAATTTTTGTTGTAGATGCAGTCTTAAGAAAGGATGAGGATGTGGAAGCATTGCTTTGTGCAATTTCTATTATCCAACCAGATTGGATAAATGAAGCAACGGATGAATAGAGGAATGACAAAGAAGTGTGGGCACTCATTCAAAAGATACAACAACAATTAGCTAGAAAAATGATTCGTTATGGTACAAAGATCGCTTATACCTTTGTAAGAATTCCCAACTCAAACAAAAGATTCTTTTGGAATTGCACACCTTTCCCATAGGAGGGCACTCAAGGTTTTTAAAACCTTACCATAGGGTTAAGAATGATTTTTTTTGGGATGGCCTTAAATATGATATTCAAATGTTTGTGGTAGAATGTTTGGTTTTCCAACAAAATAAAGTTGAGACAATTTAGACCTCGGGTCTATTACAACCTTTATCCATTCCAAGTCAATGTTGGGAGGAGGTTCCAATGGATTTTATCAGAGGTTTACCCAAGTCTGAAGGAAAGAGTGTCATCATGGTGGTAGTTGATAGACTTACTAAGTATGGACACTTTTGTTCAATATCTCATCCATTTAAAGTCAGTACAGTTGCTAGTGCATTTATGGAAACAATTCAAAAGTTACATGGAAACCCAAAGATTATTGTAAGCAACAAAGATCCCATTTTCATTGGAAATTTTTGGACATAATTATTTTCTTGTCTAGGTACTCAGTTAGGTCATAGCTCATCTTATCATCTTCATTCTGATGGGCAAACTGAGATAGTGAACAAATGTTTGGAAGGATAATTTTGTTGCTTTGTATATGATAAATAAACACAAAATAGTTACAGATCAAATGAAAAAATTACCTAGTACCTATTTTTTTGAGGTAGCAAAAAGTCACTCGATTTTGAAAAGTGGTGATACAGAAGACACATTTTTTTTGGAGCATATTTTTGGCACTTTAAATTTTCTTATGTATCAAGTATGAATATTGTTTTTTAAATGTTAGTGATTTTCATGTTGATTTTAAAAAGTGTTGATGCAACATCAACACACTTTTTTAGAGGGCTTATTTCTAACACTTATTCTTCTTTTTTTTCTTTTTTTTTCTATGTATCAAATATGAACATTTTTTTTGTTAGTAATTTTCATCTTGATTTTGAAACGTGTTGATGCAATATCAACCCTTTTTTTTTAGAATGCTTATTTTTTACACTTTAAATTTTCTAATGTGTTAAGTGTAGATACTTTTTTTAAAATGTTGGTGTTTTCATGTTGATAAGAAAACTTAAAAAATCAAATATAAAAAAATATGTAAAAAAGAAAAGAAAATAAACAATAAAAAAGTAAAAAATAAAATAAAATTAACTTGTAAGAATAAAAAATTATATATATATATATATATATATATATATATATATATATATTCAAATATTAAAAAAAAAATCAATGAAAACAAAAAACAAAAAACAATACAAAAGAAAATAAAATTTCAAATATTGAAAAAGAATAAAAACAATAAAAAAAGACAATTAAAAACACAATAATAACAAGTAATAAAACATAAAATAAAAAATAAAAAACATCACAAAAAAAGAAAAATCAAATATAAAACTATATTAAAAAAAGACAAAAAAAAAACTATAAGAGGTAAAAAAATCAAAATTTACTTGTAAAATTTTAAAATGTAAAGTAAAAAAAAAAAAATGGAAAATATTTCAAAAATACAACATATTTTAAGAAAAAAATTAAGAAATTAACCGAAAAAATAGAAAAGCAATTTTTTTTGAAGTAATAAAAGTTAAAACAATAAAAACCAAAACAAAAATAAAAAAAAATAACAAATTAAAGAAAGAAAAAAGAAAAAAAGTAGCATGAAAATTAAAATAAAGAATCAAAATTAAAATTAAAATTAAAAATAAAACATTAAAATAAAAAATATTAAAAAATATTAAATTAAAATAAAACATTATAATAAAAATAAAAATTAAAAATTAAAAAAATTAAAAAAATTAAAAAGTTAAAAGTTCGGAAAAAAAGCCCTGGGGTGACAGGAGCCTATTCCAGGAATCGACCCCTACAACCCTATAGCCTGTTGGGCCACGAGGGTGGGCGGGGAGGGAGCTGCGTGCAATGCAACAACCATTCGTTTCAAACCTATGCTTGCTTGTATTTGTTTTCTTCTCCAGGTTTTTGTCAAGCTTTTGTAAAACTTATAAGCTAGCGCTTGCAACAACGCCCACTTCCTATAAATGATACTTGTTTTTCTTTGTCTTACTAAAATTTTTATTTTATAGCTGTCAATATAACCGTTCACCTTCTCTAGTCACATTTTCCTTTGGATCGTAAGCTGAATAATATAACAAGGCCACATAGTTCCTGCTACTTAATTTAATTATTAAAGTTTGAAAAATATGAACTAGCATCCACATTTAAATGAAGCCTACAATATAGCTATTCTGGCTTAGTTTAAATATAGTTGGATTAGAGTAAGAAACAACAAAGACACACAACTTTATATTAATAAAAATTACTATTAAAATAACAAGATACTTCATGATTGCATTATCTCTTAGAGATAGAGATAATAATAACTCTATTTGTGGATGGTTTTTTTATAAACTTTAATATCATATTTGTTAATTTTAATCTATTATTTGCATAATTTTGTATGGAAACATTATAATTTTTTCGACAAAAGGTACAACTACCTTCTAGAAAGGCTCTCATGGGAAAAGATGGATGTGTGGTATTAGATTAAAATATAGTTAAATTAACTTAGTTTAAATATAGTTAAATTAAAATATATGTTATTGTTAAATACATTATTTTTATTATTAATTTGTACTATATAATCGATTAAAGTAGATGATAATAAAATAAAAGATTGTAATTCATAAATGGCTCATAGAACTCAAAGTTTTCATCACAACCCTATCCATGCATGTGAATGGAAGATTATGCATGGATGGAGAGGAACTTTTAGAACAATTACACTAGGCTGAATCCATTTTTGCATCCATTTCTCACAATTACACAATTCATAATAGGCTGAATAATTTTAGAAATGGATGGTGCTGAATCCATTTCCACCATAAAAAACATGATTTAAACATAATTTTTTTGCCCAGATTCTGACCACTTTTGACCCTTGGGGAAATTCCTCAGCCTCACTCCATTTCTAGGTTTTGAGTATGCTTTGAAAGTGTTTGTGCTTTCCTAAGAGTTTTTCTTGGACTTGGAGTGTACCTAAAACTGCTTTAATTCACCTAAAAGCTTGTGTTTTTTGGACTTCAAAAAATAGATTAACAATACAAGATACAAAAACATTTGATAAAAGTGAAATCTTACCATTTACAAATCACCAATAAATTTGACTGATTAATGATTCTTTTATGTTAAATTTTCCTATTTTGTTAAAAAAAATTGGCTTCAAATTCTACCCCTACACCACTCTACCATAGACCATTAAATGTTCTGGCAAACTGTATAGATTCTCTTTAAGTACATTTTAGATTGAATGGTATCCATGCTATCCCTATAACCAATGCTAACTCTCCACCAGAGACTATTAAATGTTACGACAGACTGTATAGATGCTTTTAAGGACATTTCAGATTCAATCGTATCTATGCTATCCTGTCATGGTATTTATGAACTTGTCGTTGGGTGTTTAGCTTTTTGTTCATAGACTGTGTCTATGATCTATGCTGTGGTATTTATTACTTTGTAGCCAGTTACACAGGATTAATGTTTGGCATTGTTTACAAATAAATGTGGTTTCAATTTTGCCAGGATGATCAAAAATCAGTGGGATTTGGGTTTTTTTAGTAGGAGTTTTTGAATCTTGCTTTTGAAGGTGGAAATGAATTCAGCATCATCAAAAACTCCAAGAACATCCAAAATCTTAAAGCTTAAACCCAGATTTCCAAAAAATTCCACCTGATTTATCAAATAGTGCTGCAATTTCCATTGCTTTCCTGACAAAAACAAGGCCTCATTAGAGTAGGCATTAATGTTTAAGTTTATTTGAAAAATTTAAAACATTGTGTAAGTTATTAAACTCTAGTAAATGTAAGTTAATGATTGGTTTACTATCTTTTCATTATGCCTATTGAATATCATTTTATTCTCAACCAACAGACCAGATAGATAGAAAGACAATAACTCAATGATTGGCTTACTACATAGTGCTTAATATTTAGATTTGATTACATTGTGAGAGAGTTTGTACTAAGTTAATTTATATGTAATTGAAATTTGAGTTAGGGATGATGAATATGGCATCCACAATTTATTGTTTATCAATTTTAGAATACTCAATCTAGCTAATAGATGAAAATAGTATTCCTTTCTGGGGATTCTGGTGATATAATTTTAAAAGGGATTATGATTTCTTATTATTTAAAATACATTTTAAAATATCCCTTATGAAAAATTCTTAAACATTTAAACTCAAAAAATTATTAATAAATATATCCAAAAATACTATTTCATTTATTAATTAAACTACACTATTTTAAATTTATTAATTAAACTACATTATATGGAAAATAAAATTCTTAATAGGCCTACTATCTCTTATGAATGATATACCCACTATCTCTTATCAATGGATAAAATTTTCCAAAAGCATTAAATAAGCCACAGGGCAAGGGTAACTTGAATTAATCAATGAATCAGTTCAGATGCAACGAAGTGCAACTTCTATACTTTCAAATAGAAGTATACAACTGATACAAAGCTCTTTATGGTTGTGTAAATCCTTCTTGGACTTGTGACATGTTATATGATCATGAATTCTATGTGAATACAATGTCATTCACATGTACCTAATGCCACTCTGTAGCTCCACTGCAGCTTCTTGGACTTTGATATTATTCTTGGACTTCTGATATTCTCTATGGTCATGGATTCATTTGGATGCATAACCTCATCCAAATGTAACCTAATGCCTCTCCGCAACTCCACTGTATCCAAATGTAATCTAATGCCTCTCTGCAACTCCACCGCAGATCAAAGGGTTGTTTGGTATACTTACTGTTAATACCACTACAATCCATTTAGTCGTTGTCTTTGTACCCAATCTTTCTCTTTTATGAAGAGAATCACATGGAAGATGCAGAGAGGTTGGATCATTAAAGAACATCTCCCTGTTTCATCTTTGTTCAATATTGAGGATATACACATTTAAAATTATAATTTTCTTCATTTATAATAATAATAATTCTAGTATCATCTCTGTTCAAAATTGAAGATATATAAATTTAAAATAATAATTTTCTTCATTTATAATAATAATAATTCTAGTAACTGTCATCCTAGTGTTTTTGGGAACATGGAAAAACAGGGACATATCTCTTGAGCTCTCTTGCGTTTCAAGCTCTTGAAAAGTGAGAATACTCTTTGGCTTTGAGGATGTGGATGCGGCTTTCATGTTTATGTTTTTGATAGGTCTTTGGATTGCAAGATGACATAGGGGTGTATCGCATGTGTCCTTGCATGTTCTTGTTTTATTCCTTGTCTAGGGATACTGGTCTTCCCTTTCCTGTGTTGTGTGGGAGTTTTGATGATATAGTTGTATAAGTACTTGGCAGGTGGAGGCAATTTACTACGTCTAGGCTCTTGTGCTGATATGAAACACATTCCTTGTTTGAACTTATGCAGCTGA